>OU342741.1:518686112-519286112 GCA_910589775.1 Avena eriantha | reverse complement strand
TTACGATGAAGTTGTCAACCTCACCGGTTTTGCTGAAAACGAAGGATTAAACGTATCGAGTGGAAGAAAGTAATAGTTTGCAGAAAGTAAACACAAAGCAGTAAACAGTTGAATGTAGATTGATTGTTAAAGAAAGGACCAGGGTCCATAGTTCACTAGTGGTGGCTTCTCCTTAAGATAGATAACATGCTGGGTGAACAAATTACAGTAGGGCAGTTGACAAACATCGAGAAAGCAATATGCATATACTAATCATCTTGACTCCTTTGTGATTCGATTGGGCATTACAACATTATACATAGACCGCCATCCAACTACATCTATGACTAATAATCCACCTTCAGGTTATCATCCGAACCCCCTCCAGTATTAAGTTGCAAGCAACAGATAATTGCATTATAAATTGCATGTAAAGTAAACAATACGATTATTCTATGAACAAATGATTGTTGTTTTCTCCCTAGTTGAAACAACACATCTAGTACCTTAGAGATTTCTGTCACTTCCCTAGATTACTAGAGGCATGAACCCACTATCGAGCATAAATACTAACTCTTGGAGTTGCTAGCATCTACTTGGCCAAGATAGCTACTAACAACGAAAAGCATGCAAGATCACAAATAACAAAGACATGATGGACTCAATAATCAATCTGAAATAGCATATCAATATCCATCGGATCCCCGCAAACACAACATGTAGAATTACAAATAGATGATCTTGATCATGAACGGAGCTCACAAGATCTAAACATGATAACATAGAGGAGGAGAACCAGCCATCTAGCTACTACATGGACCCATAGTCTAGAGATTAACTACTCACACATCACACTGGAGGCTTGCATGATGAAGAAGAAGGCCTCCAGGGTGAATTCCCCTCTCCGGCAGGGTACCAGGAAGAGCTTCACATCCCTCCCGATCTAGGGATGGAGATGACGGCGGCTATAGACTCTTTCGTGGAATTTTGATCGGGTACTTAGGGTTTCTGTATCAGAGGCATCTTATAGTCGAAAGGGGAGGCCGAGGGGCTGCCAAAGGTGGCCAGACCACCCCCTAGCACGGGCCAGGCTGGGCCACGCGGCTAGGTGGTGTGACGGCCCCTGGCCCCTCTCCGTCTCGTATTCTGGCTCCGTGTGTCCATCGGTGAAAAACTGACTTTGGCTTTTGTCCCGTGCAATTCCAAGAATATTCATTTTCTGACTTTCCTGGAACCAAAAAACATCAGAAAATAGGTAGCTAGCACTGTGGCTCTTGTTAATAGGTTAGTCCAAGAAAGTGTATAGAAAGTACTCCAAAGTGTCGACAAAACATAAGAAAGTAGATAAAACCAAGCATGGAACATCAAAAATTATGGATACGTTAGCAACGTATCACCGGGCTTCGCGCTTCAATAGAGCATGGGCCCAGTCCACGTCGCGGGAAGCACGACAAGACTGGTCAGCATGCCTTCCCATCCCGCAGGGCTGACATGCATGTGTATGCACACTCAAGTGGCCACGGGGCTGCCGAGCCACGTCTTGGCTTCCGCGGCAGCCTGCATTGACTGCGACTCTTCGATTCCTGCAAAAAGGCGTAACTGTGAGGGAAAGCAGAGTAGTCCACCCCCATGTTGCATCGTGGACACACGCTAGTGGTGACCGAGACCTATAAAGAGGCACGGTTGCAGGGAGAGACTCCACTCCTCCACAACCGTTCCACTCCTTCGCACCACTCCCTCCTTTGTAAAATCTTCTAGAGATCGCCATGACTTCGAGGAAGAGCAAGAAGGCCTAGGCAGCTGCCGCCGTCAGCAGGGTTCCGCGAACTGGTGCTCGACCGCAGCTTTCCACCCTCCCATCTTCATGTCCATGGATCTAGAGCCGTGGACGTCGTTCGTTACATCACCGCAAAACAAACACGACGTCACGCGACTGCTCCCTGCCAATCTGCCGGAAGAGGAGAGGGAACCGAGGCACATACACTACATTCCTACTAGCCAGCGTCAATCCGCTGATCTCTCCTTCCTTCACAGCATCCTGCTGGCGTACAACCTGTATCTGGTGCATCTGCATCCTTCCACCGTCGTCTTGCTTGCCGTCTTCCAGTGGCTGTGTGAGTTCTTCGTCGGCGTGCTGCCGTCACTCAAGATCTTCTGCCACTACTTTTATCCTGAGATGTTGCCTGAATAAGTGTTGTCTGGCTCGGTGATCTTTAGGCTCCATGAAGAGTTCGACTTCCGCTACATCGAGGTCCAGGGGCGTGACTAGACCTGCTTCCGCAAGGGCTGGTGCTACGCTTGGGTGGTGGAGGCCGAGGACATCCTGCAAGCTCCTACTGCCCGGCTGTAGCCCCAGGATGATTGGAACACCACGGGGAAAGATACGCAGGCGCTGATGCTGGCTATCCTCTAGATTCAAGAGCTGGCAGACGTCGGCCTTGACTCCACCCATGTGATGTCGTCCTGGCTTCATAGCGCAGTCACACCAATCAGGGCGCGGGCACGCCCCACGTGGGAATTCGCCAGAGATGAAGATGACATGCGGCTGTGGACCGGTAGCGGCTCCAACTTCAGCCTTGAAGAAGCCTGTTGGGTCACACATACGCTGCTGGGGAGGGACGCAGCGCACCCCTCGCAAGTGCCTCCTCTGCACCTGATCCGTGATGTCGATGATATCGTGACGAAGATGCATGTCTGCACCGGATGGGGGATCGATTCCCGGTGGGAGAGTGTTGTTCTTCATCAGCAAATGGGAACCAGTGGGTCCTTTGATGCTGGCGGAAGCGGTGCGGGGGAAGTAGTTCGGGAGCAGGCGGGAGTGGTGCCCGAGGTGCCACCCCCACTGGTGTTGCGCCCCCCGGTGGCGCTTACGGTGGCAGGCATCGTTGGAGCGAGATCCAAAGGGCAAGGGGCCCAAGGAGCCCGAGCTCCCGGTGATGAATCTGGATGACAAATATGAAGATGAGGAGGACAACATCCCTCTGGCTACCCGCCATCAGCGAGTGGCAACGCCTCCTCGATTACCGGCAGTGATGACTGCAAGTGCACAAATCGTTTGTAGCATGTTTTGAAATAAAGATATCGATCCCATAGGGAGCATTAGGCAAAAGACTAAAATGCTTTTAACTAAAACTAAATGAAGTACTTAAGGAATAACTTTAAGATGCAAGAAAAGTAGAGTTGTTTTGGGTTTTTGATTGAATGAAGCAATTTAAAGTATAGTAAAACTTAATGCAGAAATAAGAATCACGTGTGTAAAAGAGCTTGGAACTGCAATAGGGAAAGGCGTTCTCAGGGAGTGGTGGATACACCACTAGCAATTTAGACTAAGGAATCAAGATTATTATAACAAATATTCTCATGATATGAATGTATGTGGGAGGAGCTCCATATATGGACAAATAGGCAACAACCACTGCTCACATCATCCCTCATAATCACAGCTAACGGATAAACGACATCAACCGTATTATCCCGCTATTAAGGGATTTCTCCTGTGGCATGGACATGGCTTTATGAGTTCTCCTTGTTTCCCCAAGTTATTACGTAAAGAATGACAATAGCTCTATGGTCACATTAAGTGCTATCATCCCTCCGTCTACCAACTCCCAACATCAAGATGAAGACAATTAACATATACACATAATGATGTATAACATAATAATCTCTATCTTATCTCAATCTCATACTAGGGTTTCTCCATCTCCCCAAGAACTAAAGATCTACTCATACATGGAGGCAATCAACATCATGACAATAACAATGGAATCTATCATAGATGAATAGTACTTGTATAAATCCACAATGAGTACGGACATTACAACAAGATCTAGACAAGATGTAGATGGGATGGATGGAGATTGTGGTGATGCAGCGGTTGATGAAGATCGATGCCTTAGCCTCCCGGATCTGTGTAGGGTGAAGATGGATCCCCAGTGGACGAGTTCCCCCTCCAGTTGCCTTCCGTAGGTGAGGTTTCGGCAATTTCTGGTTATTCTGTATGTCATCTCTCTGATCCAATTGCATGGGGTGAAACTATTTGAGAGGCGGTGGTGGCACCAAATATACGACCGGAACTATACGGCCATGATTTTTATTCCCACTGTATAGTTGGTCGTTGAACCGTCTGTATGTCTTGATTGCTTCGGGTTTTCCTATGGTGTTATTGATATTTCCCAAATAAGCGTTTACATTGTTTTGACTCCTTTTCTCCCTAATACAACTACTCCAAGAATTGTGTCCATTGTGTCCATCATCTGTCCCGATCGTGGTGAAAATAGACATAAAATGTGCGCGTGAATGCCGTAAAATACCAAGATCCTACAACTACAATGCAAAATAATAATATAAAGCATGATGCAAATATGCACTCATCAACTTCCCCAAGCTTATAATCTTGCTCGTCCCGAGCAAGTTTATCTTAATGGATGTGATCCTCATATTCATGAAGCTGAGTCGTAAAAAATAAATGATGTAGTTGTAGCATGTGTTTATCATATACGATACGTAGGAATAAGTTCACGAATAGTACCTTACTCAAACCATCCGAATAATATTAGAAGGCTTCCACATCTTAGTGATCAACAGTTCACAAAAGATGAATCTCAACATAATGTAAAAGTATTCGGTTCGACCGAATGAGTTAGCAAGGTAGTCCCAAGTGTTTTAGGATTAACATATTCACTTGGGATTCAAAATCTCGAAACGCTTCTTTGTCATACCACAATATAGTGGTGTATGCCTATTTGCTATCTGCACATTCACTTTTTTTCTTCTTCTTCTCTTTTTTTATATATATGCTCACACTTTTGTTTAAGTGCTGTGCAAAGAAGCTAGGCATACATTCCACTTTATGTAGGAATCCAAAGTTTAACGATCTCAATTACCAAATTCCAATTGTATATGAAGCATCTTTATGACTTGAAGATTCTACCTCGACTTGTTCTCACTCTATTTTGATAACACTTTTAATTTTCCTTTGTTCAAGGTTTCTTTTTTAATTTGACTAATCAGATTATTTTTACTTTTGTAAATCAAACCATGAACTTACAACATATCAATTAAATTATCTTTATATGTTCCATTAATACCAATGGTGTGGAAGACTCCTATTGTTATCATCAAGTGCAAGTAAAATTATACTCAAGCCATTCATATATCCAATAAGACAAGCACAAACTCAATAATGCTCCATATATGATTATAAACTCAGAATTTAACAAATGGGATCGACTATTCCTTAAGGGAATTAGAATGATGCAAACTTTATTTCTAAACTCGAACTAATGCAAAACTAAAATAATAATATAAACTTATAAGATAGATTACAAGGTCTTAAAGATCTCCCCAAGCTTTGAATCAAGCTAGGCGGGATCAAATAACTCCTTGTTGGTACCTATTCCTCCTCCTGGGTAGGAAGAGTATTGCCTTCTTCCTTTGTGTTGCAAACCTTAGCCATGCTTGCGAGGCGAATGCTGAGCTTGGCCATGTCATACTGAAGCTTCAAATTTTTCTTCTCGAGGAATTTCTTCTCATCTATCAACTCAAAAACAGTTTTAATCAAGAAACCAACTCTACCATCGATGTCATTGACCTTTTTCTCAAGGTCCTTGCTTATCATCCAGTAGGAGTCAATCCATTCTCCAATTGTTTCAACACATGCTTTCAAAGCTTTTTCCAACTCATAGATCTTATCATGAATCTCAACTTGCCGCACCTTCTTAGGCTTAAGAGGCGACGGACCTAGAGGAGGTTTATAACCGGATCCTATGTTATGATGATAGGGATTAGGGAGATACTCATCCTTGCTCTTTCCCCGCTCCGCTTGCCTCATTATCTCCATCCTTTGCAGGAACATGTCCTCCCAATTTGGGAGAGGCTTGATCTCCAGGCTGGATGATGACGATGATCCTTTAGGTTCTACTTCTTCGATCCTCTTCACGAGCTTCTCTTCTTTCTTCCTCCAGATCTTGTTGGCATGGAAGGGTTGCATGGCTTCGCTGCACGTATGTTGTTAGAAGGGGCTTGTATAGGGATGGCGAGGATTTCTCGAGGCTGGAGGCTGTAGCTCTGCGAAAACTTAATGAAAAAGATTAGATGCGATTAGCTTTAAAAGGGGAGGTCGAAGACCCTAGCCGCCATTCGTAACGAGCAACTATACGGGCGCTGCCCGTATAGATCCTACCGTATAGTTATCAACTGACTATAGATTTCCTTCTATGGTGGAACCAACTATACGGTCAGAACTATACGGGCAGGAATTTTTATTCCCGCCATATAGTTGGTCGTTAAACCTTCAGTACTCTGAATAATTTTTTTGGAGATGGGTCGATAACTATACGATGGCAACTATAAGGCCGTAATTTTTATTCCTGTCGTATAGTTGGTCGTTAAACTATCAGTATCCTAGAAAAGAATTTTGACGAACGCATTGATATCTATACGATGACAACTATATGGCTGGAATTTTATTCCCACCGTATAGTTGGTCGTTAAACCTTCTGGATCCACCAAAAATTACCTGACTCTCCAAGAATTCTTTATTAATCTGAAACTTAACGAAATATCGAGTTTTCATAAAAAATGATAGCTTAAATTTTCAACCAATATATTGGCATTATCAATCTTCCTTTTTTTCGCTAGAGCTTCAAATGTTCCTTATTTAACACAAGCTCAATTAAATTTTTTTTAACTTACTCAAACCTTTACTTCGCATGGGTTGCCTCCCATGAAGCGCTCTTTTATGGTCAATAGCTTGACCGTAGTGTTGCTCATTTCGTCTCGAGTCCATTCTTCTTGCAGGTGCCATTCCTTGTAAATCTTTGATTAATCACATCTTTTGGGGTGATCACTTGTATAGTGACTGCACTTATATCTTCTTTTACTCGATAATGCTTCAAGCATTGTCCATTTACCACCCATGAAAGAGAGGGTGTTTTTCCCTGGAGCTTCACTGCTCCCGATGAGTAAGCTTCTTCAACTATATATGGGCCTTCCCACTTTGATCCGAGCTTCCCTGGAAACAACTTAGGACATGAATTATAGAGCAACACTATGTCTCCACTTTTAAAAGTCTTATTTTCTATTTTTCTATCATGCCATCTTTTCACTTTTTCTTTAAACAATCTAGCATTCTCATAAGCCTCACTTCTAAACTCATCTAAAACATGAATATCTAATAAACATTTTTCTCCTGCTGCTTTAAGATCATAGTTTAGGTTCTTGATTGCCCAAAAATCTTTGTTTTCCAATTCTAAAGGTAAATGTCATGCCTTACCGTATACCATATTATAAGGTGTCATACCCATTGGATTTTTAAACACGGTACGGTATTCCCATAGAGTGTCATTTAACTTGTATGACTAATCTTTTCTTGATTTGTCCACTGTCTTCTCGAGTATGGTCTTTAATTCTCTATTGGAGAGTTCCACTTGACCACTCGTTTGAGGATGATATGGTGAAGCAACGTGGTGAGTTACTCCATATTTGCTGAGGATTTTCCTGAAAGTTCCTTTCATGAAATGAGAACCACCGCCAGTGATTAAAAATCTAGGAACTCCAAACCTGGGGAATATAACATCCTTGATCATCTTCACTGAGGCAGCTGTATCCGCATGGCTTGTTGGAATAGCTTCAACCCATTTAGTAACATAATCGACAGCAACAAAAATATGAGTGTAACTATTTGATTCTATAAAAGGTCCCATGTAATCCATTCCCCATACATCAAAGGGTTTGATTATAAGACTATAATTCATTGCCATTCTTGTCTCCTACCTATATTACCTCTTCTTTGGGAAGCATCGCAGTATTCTACATACATGTGTGCGTCCTTCAGCAAGGTGGGCCAATAGAATCCATACTGAAGTACCTTTGCTGCAGTTCGCTTGCCTGCATGATGTCCTCCATATGGGCTGTCATGACAAGCTTGCAAAATTGCATTCATTTCATGGTTAGGAACACACTTCCGAATCATTCCGTCAGGTCCATGACGATATAGATACGGATCATCCCAAAAGTAATATTTAAGATCATTAAAGAATTTCATCCTTTGATTTCTTGTCATACAGGAGGTATAAATTTTACTGCGAGATAGTTAGCATAATCCGCATACCAAGGATTAGAAATTTCAACATTTGCTAAATATTCTCCCGGAAATGACTCATTTATAGGTACGAGGTTAGTAATTATTCCATCTATCCTAGAGAGATGATTTGCTACTAGATTATCCTTACCCCTCCTATCTACTATTTGCAAATCATATTCTTGTAGTAATAAAACCCACCTAATCAACCTAGACTTTGCATCCTTTTTCACAAGGAGGTGACACAAAGCTTGGTGATCCGTATGAACTATTACCTTAGAATTAATGATGTAAGATCTAAATTTGTCATAAGCAAAAATTATAGCTAGGAACTCTTTTTCTGTAGTAGCATAATTTTTCTAAATCTTATTAAGAGGTCTACTAGCATAATAAATAACATTTAAATTCTTTCTGTCTTGCTGTCCTCACACAGCCCCTAAAGCGTAGTCACTAGCATCACACATGATTTCGAAAGGTTGATCCCATTTTGGAGATTGCATGATGGGTGCTGGAATTAATTTGTTTTTAAGGTTCTCAAAAGCTGCAATGCAGTTATGATCTAAGTAGAATGGAGTTTCTTTCTCAAGAAGGTTGGTGAGAAGCATAGCTATTTTAGCAAAATCTTTTATAAAACATTTATAAAAACATGCATGTACCAGAAATATTTTTAAGTTTTTTATGTCCTGAGGTATTGGAAGATTTTCTATAGCATTTATATTAGTTTTATCTATTTCTATTCCCTTCTCAAAAACCTTATGACCAAAAACTTTACCTTCTCTTTTCATGAAACAACATTGTTCCCAATTCAAAACCAAATTTGATTGCCTGCATCTCTGCAAAACTTTGGTTTGATTGTAGAGGCAATTATCAAAGGTTGTTCCACAAACAACAAAACCATTTGTTAGAACTTTCATAGTCTTCTGAACAAAATCATCAAGGAATTTTTAAAACACATTATTGAAAATTCGCTGCTCCGTTACATAAGCCAAACGGAATTAATCTATAAGCATATGTGCCATAAGGGCAAGTGAAAGTTATTTTCTCTTGATCTTCCGGTTGTATGGCAATTTGACAATATCTAGAATAACCATCAAGAAAACAGAAATAAGAATTATTACTAAGTATTTCTAAAATTTTATCCATGAATGGTATAGGTTTATGATTTTTCTATGTCTCATGGTTTATCTTTCTAAAATCAATGCACATGCGATATCCAACAATATGTTTTATAGTAACTAGTTCACCATCCTCATTCATAGCAGGATCAAGACCCCCTTGTCTTGGTATGCAATGAGTTGGGCTAACCCACTTATTATCAGAAATAGGATATATTATGCCAGCATCTAATAAGCGTATAACCTCTTTTCTTACTACTTCCTTCATTTTCGAATTAAGCCTTCTTTGTGTATCAACTACAGGTTCAACATCATCAAGCATGGTAATCTTATGTGTTACAATAGATGGATCTATTCCTTTAATATCACTTAGAGTATATCCAAAGGCTTCACGATGCTTAACCAAGACCGAAATGAGTTTATTTGTTTCATTTTCTGATAGATTTTTGCTAATAATAACAAGACATTTATTTTCATTATATAAAAACTCATACCTCATATTGTCTGGAAGTTGTTTCAATTCAATTGGCGGAGGTTCTGCATCTTCTTTTCTTACCAGTTCTTCATAGTCATGTGGATTTTGTGCTTCCGGAACTGAATCAAGGTAATCATCCATGTCTTCTCTCTCCTCATCATCTTGTGCTTCCTCCCAATTAATTAGTCTCCTCTCTAATTCATCTTGTGGAGTACTGAAATGAATTGCGGCTAGCTCGACTATCTCTTTCTCTTCCTTGATATCTTCCTCCTCATATGGCCTCTTCTTTAGTTTGGCAAAGTGGAATGTCATTTCCTCCTCTCCAAACATCAGCGAAATAGTCTCCTTCTTATTATCAACTCGATCTTTGGTTATGGAACAAAAGGCCTGCCTAAAAGAATAGGACAAAAATAATCTCGAGGCATGTCAACAATATGAAAATCAAGGGGTTACATGAGTGATCGAATAAAGACATAGATGTTTCTGATAACCCGTTTCGGTTTTATATTAGTTATATTAGACAATTTAATAGTAGTGTCTACCGGTTCCACATCTGCATTATTTAAATTGTAGCGAAGTTCCTCATAAAGTGATGAAGGCATAATATTTATAGTGGAAATCGGCTCACAAATTCCGTATAAGAAAGTTTCTCCACAATATATAGGAGCATAGGTTTAGAAGTTTCGTTACCTCGTACCTTACTTTGATGAATTCCGAGGTTTCAAAGTCTAGCATAACTAGTTCATTATCCACTGTTCGTGCTTCCATAAGATCCTTCAATATAACATTATTTATATTGGTAGCTTCGGGGTTCTTTTTTGGTTTCTTTAATCTTCTCTTTATTTGTTCTTCCTATTTTTTTCTTTTTCTTGATATTCTCTTGAATAGGTGCAGAGGAGAAATCTTCGATTAGCGCTCTTGCACGCTTCTTTTCTTCGAGGGGTTTTGGGGTTCCCATTCTGTAGGTACCTGTAAATGCCCTGCATAATTCTCAATAATTTTCTTTACTGAGTAAGAAACAATACCAAGGGTTTTAATCATTGCACAAGTCCTTTCATCTGCAAGGAAATCGTTAACAAAAGCATATTCAAAAAACGTTTTGTAATGTTCTCCTCATTTTTAAGATTTTCCGTTGCCTCCCTCATTTTCATTATTAATTTTCCAAGCTTCATCGTAGGTATAAGATAGAAAACTACCATTAGAAGCAGTGTCTAAATTCATTCTATTTTCATTATTAAGCCCTCCATAAAAAGGGTGAGTGATTAACCAATTAGGCAAACGATGATGGGGGAAATTATCTAGATAGCTCTTGTACCTTAGATACCTTTCATACAAACCCTCATCAGGGTTATTTTGAAACTAATAATCATACCTCTCATCTTGTGAGCTTTGCTTTCTAAGTAATATTTTCATATCAAATTGGTTGTCAATTCCTTCCAAGTCCTTGGTGCTTCTACACAAAAATATCTATACCAGTCGCAAACATTATTAGAGAGAGTTTGTCTAAACAATTGGATTTTAACCATATCAAGATTACAGTCATCGAATATAAGGGAACTGAGAACGTCTTCAAAGAATTGTAATTGTCCATATGGACTCTCTTCATTGGTTCCTACAAAAATCTTACTATGCAGTAGTTCAAATAATAAAGGGTGGATCTCAATTCCATCCGGATTTATGCTTTTATTGACAGTTATAAAAGTGTCCATGGGCGAACCCATTTTCCTTACTACCTCAAGCTGGATTAAATGCTGAGTGTTGTCCACTGTTGCGGTCCTGCAACTTAAATTAAAAATTAGTACAACGAAAGTAAATAACTAAAAGTAAAGTGACTTATAACGCTAAGCTCCTCGGCAATGGCGCCAGAAAATAGTTTGATGACTGCAAGTGCATAGATCGTTTGTAGATAGTTTCGAAATAAAGATATTGATCCCATAGGTTGCAGTAGGCAAAAGACTAAAATGCTTTTAACTAAAACTAAAAGAAGTACTTAATGAATAACTTTAAGATGTAAGAAAAGTAGAGTTGTTTTGGGTGTTTTGATTGAATGAAGAAATTTAAAGTAAAGTAAAACTTAATGTAGAAAGTAAGAATCGCGTGTGTAAAAGAGCTTCGAACTGCAATAGGGAAAAGTTCGTTCTTAGGGAGTGGTGGATACACCGCTAGCAATTTAGACTAAGCAATCAAGATTATTATAACAAATATTCTCATGATATGTATGTATGTGAGACGAGCTCCATATATGGACAAATAGGCAACAACCACTGCTCACATCATCATTCATAACCACAGGTGACGGATAAACGACATCAATCGTATTAGCCTACTATTAAGGGATTTCTCCCGTGGCATGGACATGGCTTTATGAGTTCTCCTTGTTCCCCAAGTTAGTATGTAAAGAATGACAACAACTTTATAGTCGCAGTAAGTGTTATCATCCCTCCGTCTACCAACAAGTAATCCCCTTCATCGAGTCCCCATAAGAGGCAAATATTAAGGAGGTGCACAACTCCCAACATCAAGATGAAGACAATTAACACATACACATAATGATGTGTAACATAATAATCTCTATCTTATGTCAATCTCATATTAGGGTATCTCCATCTCCCCAAGAACTAAAGATCTACTCAAACATGGAGGAAATCAACATCATGGCAATAACAATGAAATCTATCATAGATGAATAGTACTTGTATAAATCCACAACGAGTACGGAAATTACAACAAGATCTAGACAAGATGTAGATGGGATGGATGGAGATGGTCGTGATGCAGCGGTTGATGATGAAGATCGATGCCTTAGCCTCCCGGATCTGTGTAGGGAAAAGATGGATCCCGGTGGACGAGTTCCCCCTCCAGATGCCTTCCGGAGGTGAGGTTTCAGCGATTTTTGGTTGTTCTATATACCGTCTCTCTGATCCAGTTGCACGGGGTGAAACTATTTGAGGAGGCGGTGGTGAAGCCAACTATACGACCGGAACTATACTGCCGGAATTTTTATCCCCGCCGTATAGTTGGTCGTTGAATCATCTGTATGACTTGATTGCTTCGGGTTTTCTTCTGGCGTTATTGATATTTCCCAAATAAGTGTTGTACGTTGTTTTTGACTCCTTTTCTCCCCAATACAACTTCTCCAAGAATTGTGTCCATTGTATCCATCATATGTCCTGATCCTGGTGAAAATAGACATCAAATGTGCGCGCGAATGCCATAAAATACCAAGATCCTACAACTATAATGCAAAATAATAATACAAAACATGATTAAAATATGCACTCATCGGGCGGTTGCGCCTAGGATGTACGGCCCCTTCCCGCCCTCCGGGGGAAGGCTTTCCCCTTCCCCACTAAGTGGGCCTACCATGGGAGGGAACTCCTCCAGACAGATGGCCCCCTCCGATGGTGTCTCCTACACCACAGGGGAGAGGCGCTCCACCGGCGGCACCTCCTACATCGCCGGTGAAGGTATCTTCAAGCGCGATGCCTCCTGTGTCGCATGGCGGTGGAACCTCTTACGCAACGGCGCCCCTGCCAGTATGCTCACCCTCCTCAACCGCGGGGTGTGGTTGCAACGGTGGCAGTGGTGGCACGGTTGCGCTTGGCCCTGGACGCGGGTCGACACTTGCGTCAGTATTCATGCGCCGCGCATGAGGCTCGGCATCCAAGCCCCCAGTCGTGGGAAAGGCGTGGGAGCGAGTTCGTGCAGGGAGCGAGTCTACCGCAACAGGGACGATCCCAGCGCCAGCACCTTTCTTCGGCGCCATGGTTGGCGATGACGCGGTCGATGTAGATGGTGATCACGAAGACGAAGCAGACGTTGGTGACGATGATGGTGATGATGACAAAGCTTTCGATGGTGATGATGATTTCCGACGCTAAAAATGCGAGCGCCCCCTACCTAGTGTGCCAGATGTCGCGTTTTGCCTACGCTGACATCGGGGATGTTGGACACCCCCTATTTGTTCGGTAGTGGGCACGAAGGCGTTTCAGCCTCAACATCGGCAAAGGAACCTGCTGATACGAGCATACATCACGCATAGAGAACACATGGGCATTTTTTACCTAGGCTCGGGCCGCCCTTCAGCTAACAACCCTACGTCCTGCTTGGGTGGATTATCTAGGGTGGATCGAGGTACAAGAAGATGATCTCTACGGTGCCGAGGAGATGCTTTCTCTCTAGCTTCTACACTCCACGGGCTTCCTCTTTCTTTCATTCCTCACTCCCTTGATTTCTCACAGCTCTCTCTCTTGTCGTGTCCCTGTATCAGGTCCAGCCAAGGTCCTTCCTCTATGTCTGGTGAAAGCCATCTTCTCTATGTCCTGCAAAAAAGCTCCTCCCCAACTCTCGGCCAAGTGCCTCCTTTTATACACCAAGGGGTCACCACAGGGCCAGCTTGGAACACCATCCAGGGCATTCCCGGGCTTCAATCGCGGTGTGCCACGTGGTCTTCAGGCAGGTAGGCAGCACCTGTGGCCAATGGATGGCCAGGGGCGGTGCACAGATGCACTCGATTGCTGAGTTATAGCTCAGGCTCCGAGCTGTCACTCCTGTTGTTGGCGCACTGCAGCGATGCTGCAATGGACACAACATGATGTCCAGTGATGCTGACGCATCGCCGATTCCCAAGGCTGGGCCTGACACGCCTTGTCAGGCACAGTTGACTCCAGTTCTCGGGCCACGCCTGGCCCAAGAGAGGGTGCTTCTGTGGTCCTTCCGGGGCTTGGTAGTGGCCGCTCCTCCTAGGGCACCCCCTAGGAGGAGGGGTAGGACCGCCTTGCGCTCATCGTTGTCCTTTCCTTCTTGTCCGCACCCAGTTGGCGGGTTGAGGCTGGTCCGGTAGCGTCTATCTCACCCATAGGCACCTACACCATAGCTGAGACTTACTCTCTGTAGTCTCATCATAACGGATCCATACCTATGTGGACCACTTGGTTCTTGTATCCTGGCGACACCCTTGCCGGTCTAGCTATATATCTTCTGGGTCGCTGACCGGTGGGTCCTGGCCCACGCGCTAAGGCGCAATGCGAGGGACCCCTGATCCCATTACACCAACACCCTGGTATATGCTCATAACATTTAGAGCATAGGACATATCTAGATATGTACATATCACGGTATGATTGATTAAGATATTCATTGGATTTCACTTCACCAAGTGTCAAAACATTTGAATCTCGTTTATCAAGATATCCATGTGATTTTACTCACTGAGTGTCAAAACACTTGAATCTTGATTTATCAACCTTTTCCATGTGGCAAGAACCTTTCTCGTTGTTTCTATATTGAACTCATTCAATATTTCTTCTATGTATATTTGCAATAACTATATTAGCATCTCAATCTATCCAAATAGACATTGATGCCTAATATTCTGGTTTTGCCTAAGTCTTTCATCCAAATATAATTTCAGTGAAATTCTTAACATGTGTCAATAAAAGATACATCATTTCCAATCAACAATATATCTTATACACAATGTATTCGAAATATGTCTCAACGCTCATACTTAATTTCTTGAAAATGCAAGCATCTTCATCATCTCTAGTGAAATTAAACATGTTAACAATTTTATCATGGTGAAGATTCCAACTCTGCGATGCTTACTTCAACCATTGAAGTCTGCATGCCTTTTTAGCATCCTTTGATTTAACAAAACCCTCCGGACCGGGTCACGTACACCTCCTAGGTAACCATTCTATTAGAAGAATGTTGTTTTGTTTGTTCAACTAGCATATACAACAATTGACCTATGTAGTAGTTGCTACACTAATCCGTCCAAACTAAATATCGCTACGAAAGATCGAATCTTATCGTATTCAACTCTTTGAACATTATCGTAAACTCTTTACCAACATGTCAACTCCTTGAACATTGTCATAAACTCTTTACTGATATGTCGACTATTTCATAGATGCGAAACAATGTGAAATATCCATGTCTGTTTCTTTATAGATCCAAATACAACCGATAGGCTTCACGCCTTTCTGGAGGGTCTTCATTCCAAGTTCAATAACTTGGTTTCTCGTGTATGGAACTATCACGGATTTTATGGCTTCTAGCCATTTGACGGAGTCAGGGCCCATCATCGCTTCTTTGCATGTAATCGGTTCATCATTGTCAAACAATAACGATTTAAACTAAATTCTTAGTATTTGATTGTTTATCCGACCTATGCGGTTCAATAGGAACTTAGATCTAGGTGACCACAACTTTTGAGGCACGTGACATATGAGCATTATGCCTGCCTCCGGGACACTTTCCGGCACTGCGCAACTCAACACACATAGCTTAGGTTCAATAACCTTATCAAAGTTCGACTGTCCTCCGACTTATCTTTTCACAAAAAAATCTTTCTCAAGAAACTTGACATTCTAAGCGACAAACACTTTTGTCTTCAGTGCTATAGAGGAATACCAAAGGTTATTTGGAATAACCTACAAAAACATGCTCATCCGACTTTGGTTGTAAACATTTTACTTATGCCTAATATACCAAAATTTAAGAAAAAAATATTGGGTTTTATCGCAAACCATAACTCATATGGTGATCATGATGGAGCTCTTTTTAGTGTAAAAGCGGTAGTCACTAAAGCTTAATCTTTAAAATATAGTGGCAATTTTATAAATAACACCGTTGATCCTACCATGTCAAACACGGTTTGATGCCATTTCGCAAACACTCCATACTCCTATGGTGTTTTGAGAAACGCAAGTCAATGGAACGATTTATCAAATCTTAGGTGTTTTGCTAAACTTGTAACTCAAATATCTTCCTTTATGATCCAATCACAAATTCTTTATTTTCTTGTTACAATAATTTTCCACTTCATCCTGAAATCATTTCAACATTTTTAAATGTTTCATACTTCTCCCTTATTAAGTAAATATACACATGTATTTACTCAAATTTCGGAGAAAGCATATGCAGTTTAAATCCATCGCTCACGAAAACACATAATGGACAATATACATCAACATGCACTATGTCCAATAGGTTAGTCGTTCGTTCTTCTTTGGCCCGTAAACGAGGTTTTAATTATCTCCAGGAAAGTTTCACAAGCGTCAATTGATCAAAATCAAAAGACTCAAAATCCATTAACATGGAGTTTTCTTCTTGTTTTCTTTCAAATATAATTTAAACATGAATGCCACTTAAAAGGGATATTCCAATCAATCGTATTGGGACTTTTTAGCATCAGTGTTTATGGACGTGATTTATCCAACTAGATTTGTAAAATTTCATCCATCTTCTATGGAATATGGTAATTATTTGAATAACCATTATTCTCATAATACCGGAACAAAATAACAATTATTAATACAAATCTTGAAGGCAAGCTTTGATGTCAATGAGAAACACAATAATACTTTATTTGTTTTCCATGAACATCATCACATATTCTTTTGCTAGTTACTTATGCCATTGTAGTTATGAATTGTGTTGTTTTGTATGACACTTCATACCAACAAATTCGATATCCAATACCGGTATCCAATACCCAAGAACAACATTGTATAACAAGCAAATAATACACCCATAATGTGTATATCATCTATATACCTAAGCTGGACTTTTCCAGTATTTTTTCCTTTCTACCAAATATTTACCAGATTCTCTTTCAGCATTACCTTTCCTTCTTAAAAGAATCTATCAACATAAATAGTGGTGCCATACATATGACACATAGTCCAAAGTGTGTATAGTAAAATTCTAATACCTTTGGACTTGCACTTTTAAGTTGATCACCATCATCAAATGTTTTGCGTTATTTCAAATTTCATTCCTTGTAGTAATCCTTTTAATGTAGTACACATTTTACCTACATCCTTTATCCATCCTTATCATGACAACTTTCATGATCAAGCTACTATAGCTTATAAAGGTGAATCGTGAATATAATGTTAGTTCCCAAAACCTTTTTGGGAGATCAGGATGCCTAGCATCTCCAACCTTCACAAATTCTCATACTATATGAGAATATGTATCTTGCTAAAATTATATTCTATCACATTGCAACCAAACATTGTTTTAGATATCATAATATCTTTCTCACATGATGGTTTCTGAAACAATTCTTTAAGCTCCTAGATAACCTTGATACTAAAACAACCTTCGAATATCAAAGATCATGGAGGCAAGCATGATATTTAGATACTAATGTTGGAATTTGTTACTCTTGATTCAATACTACTTATTGAATTTGATGGAGTAAGTGAGGTTTTGCTGACAGTTTGTGATAGTATTTTAAACTTTATATTGACACTCATAAAACAATACAATACCAATTCGTAAAGTAAAAATTCCAGAATCCTATAGTTATATTATCTCAATTATAGCTAAACACAAGGTACTAAACGAATGTCAGTGACTACAACGAACTATGCAAATTCACTTCGATTCATTTTATGATAAATTGAGTTCAACTTTAATCATATTACTATGTGAACTCCCACTCAAACATGACATACTTCTAGTCATTTTTAGTGATTACACGAACCAAATTCACTACACCACGACCGATCATCACGAGTGGTGGCGCAGCTCCAATGGCGAGCATCGTATGGGTATCATCATCCATATGACTCATGCTTTATCTTTCGGTTCATGTTCCGAGGCCATGTCTATACATGCTAGGATTGCCAAGTAAGAACCTTAGTATTCGTGTGTGTAGAACTGTCTTACTCCCGTTGTATGCGAACATAGTTTCTATTACACCCGATCATTACGTGGTGCTTCGAAATGACGAACTTTCTTAACGGTGCATACTAAGGAAGAACATATTATTATCTTGATATTCAGTAGGAGGGATCATCTTATAATGCTACCGCCAAATTCTAAGCTAGACATAATCATAAATAAGACGCAAACAAACATCATATGTAAAAGTGATATGATATGGTTCTTGCACTTGATCACTATCTTGTGCATCATGATATGATCTCTATCATTCCATTTGTATAGTGCCAAGGTCTATGGCGCTCCCACTTTGTTATAATTCCCGAGAATATCTCACCATACTAAAATTATAACATTTACCATATCATGACACAAGCCCAACAAAAATAAAACTAGACGGTTCTAATTTATCTTTTGCATATTTTACATGGATTTGGGCTTTTGAAGATAGAATCGATCTTACCTACGAACAAGTAACCACAACAATGATAAACAAATTATTAGCAACCCGTTGTAAATCAGATATCAACTATAGTGGGAGAGACAAACACCCTTGAAGACCGTTATGAAAAACTAGTCGCATGTCAAGCGTGGAATATGTCTCATGTGCAAGGACATGTAAAGTTTGTCCAGGCCGCTTCATCCCACTATGCCTCCAAAATCCAAAATACATGAAGGATGTAAGAACATGATCATCAGCGCCCACATATTCATATATGTTCTAACCGTACAAAGTATATATGCATAAACACGGCTCTGATACCACTGATGGGGTTCATTGCATGGAAAACAAAAAATTCCTACGATTTCAACTGCCAAGATCGAATCAAGGCAATACTATGTAATAGTTTTAGATGGACTCACCCTCGAAGACCGTTAGCAGGATAATGTTCCTGCAAACAAACATGGTGGATCTAGATGTACACGACCGTCCGCAAGGACGTGCAGAAGATCAGCGCTACAAGATGGCAGCGCCTCCGTAATTGGTCACACATACTGTGTGCCAACGACTCCCGAACGCCCGCTCCAGCCGGGCAGCAGAAGTAGTGGATCCACGTGAACTACAATAGTGCTATGTCATGGTAGAGATGGTGGAGGGGAATATATCGAGCAGGGCTTCGCCTAAGCACCTTTTCTAGTGGCAATGGACAAGGCTAGCAAGAGGGAGAAGATGCCAACCAAAGGGCATATGAGAGGAGTGGGAAAGTGTGTTAGAGGGAGGAGGTCTCCACCTCCTTTTATAGGGGAGAGTGGGAAGGCACCCTCCTTGGCTGGGGCCATGGGGTTCCCCTCCCCTCCTCTCATTCATGTGGGTGGACACTTCACTCACACATAATTCAATCTCCACTTTCTCCATTTATTCTCCACTCAAAAAACCAAAGGTCTTTCAATTAAAGCACTTCAATTCTCTTATTTTAATGCAACTCAATTTAATGAACAGTTAGTTTAATGAGTACTTTATTTAATAAACACTTCATTTAATGAACACATTAACATTTTATTTCCCTGCTTTGTTTCGATACTCTGAAACCATTTCGGCAGATTTGACAAAACAACTTCCTTCGATGCCCATTATCTTCTCCTATGTTCCCTATCCACTCAATTGCATCAACTAACCTTAAGTTTGTATCGCTAAGGGTTCGAGAACTATCTAGACATGATCGAGACTTTTTCTCTGATCAATAATCATTAGCGGGACCTAGAGATCCATAATGACCCCCACTAGCTGCGCGAAAATCCAATGATTGTCTGAACCTATTTCGTTGTAATAAAATTCCTTTTGTCTCACGATATTTTACTTGTCTAAGATCCGATCATTTGGTATCATCCATACCTAGTTAAATCTCAATACCGACAAGTACTCTTTTTCTTGTTCCCGTGATATAACATTCTAGTGATCAAATCACTTGCTTGCAAGCTATGTCAATGTGATATCACCGAGAGGGTCCTGAGTATATCTCTCCATCATCTGGATGGAAAAATCCCACTCTTGATCCACGAGCCTCAACTAACACTTTCCAAGTACCCGATGACACCTTTATAATCACCCTATTATGGTGTGACGTTTGATGGAATCAAAGTACCTTTCCGGTGAAAGTGATTTATGTGATCTCATAGTCTAAGGACATTGAGTTACTACGAATGTGATAGAAATATAAACTTGAGGACATGATCGTATTGCTACATCTACTTCGGGTGACTGTTCATCATATCATTCTCCAATGATATGACCCTATTATTAACAACATCAAATGTTCATGATCAGGAAACATGTGATCATCCGCTAATCAACAAGCTAGTATTAAGAGAGGCATTACTAGGAACCTTTTCTTTTTATAAATCACACATGTATTAATGTTTACTATTAATACAATTATAGCATGAAAGATAAACATTTATCATAAACATGGAATAAGATATAAAACCACTTTATTATTGCCTCTCAGGCATATTCCTTTCAGAAACCTATGCTTACTACCAGTATGGACCTCAACAACCTGAAGATCTAGGAGGCAAATATTTAGCTAAGCAGGAAGCCTGGGGAATGCCAAGTAATAACATTCCATAAGAGAGTGATTACATAGTTTAGTATGACTATGTGAACACTGAGATGGAAGATACATCTTACTTTGGAAGTGCATTTGAAGATGGGCAGAATAATTTCATAGGAAATCATGCATCTTCTAATCATTTTTCAATAGCTAATCTTAATCTAGGTACTTCTGATCCCGAGTACGCACTCTCTAATTTTCTTATGTTCCAGAAAGGCAGTCATCGGACTTCACATCATCATGGACGAAATACCAGGAAGCAATAAGAAGATGGTGCAAAGTAAGAAGTAGTAGCAACCAATAGAAGTATAGGGCTTGAATAATGTGTATAATCGGTAATGTGTATGGTAATGTCTAGATTATTGATCGTAATAAGTGAGAGTATTCTCACATTGAAGGGAATATGCCCGAGAGACAATAATAAAGTGGCTATTATCTTATTCCATGTTTATGATAAATGTTTATTTTGCATGCTATAATTGTATTAATTGGAAACGTTAATACATGTGTGTTTAATAAACAAAATACAAAGTTCCTAGTAATGCCTCTCATTTAAACTAGCTCGTTGATTAACAAGATGATCAAGGTTTCCTGATCATGGACATTGGATGTTAATAACGAGGTCACAACATTGGTGGAATGATATGACGAACATTCATCCGAAGTATAGCATTACGATCAAAGTCATTATGTTTATATTGCTATAACATCATACGAAGTAATCTTAGTCCTTAGACCATGAGATCATGTTAATTGCTAACACCGGAAGAGTAACTTAATAACATCAAACGTCACACCGTAAAAGGGTGACTATAAAGGTGGATTCACATACTCCGAAGGTGTTATGTTGAGGCTCATGGATCAAGAGTGGAATTTGTCAATCCCGATGACGGATAGATATACTCTAGGCCCTCTTGGTGATATCACATTAAGATTTTGCAAGCAAGTGGTGTGATCACTAGAATGTTATATCACGGGAACGAGAAAAGAGTGCATGTCGGTAACGAGATCAACTAGGTATTGAGATACTGATGACCGAATCTCGGACATGTAATATATCATGAGACAAAGGGATTAAGTTACTAGCGTTAAAGGTTCACACGATCACAAGAGTCATCGTTGAATGTGTGGGAATTAGTACGGGTCTCCAGGTCCCGCTACTGATTATTGATCAGAGAGGGGTCTCGATCATGTCTGCATTATTCGCAAACTGTAGGGTGACACACTTAAGGGATACCGACACCATTTGGAGCAAATATGTTTCAGATAAAGATTTAATAAAGCGCTGGAATTATTTCAATAGACATCGAAACTGTTTCGGGTGAAATTGCTGAAATTGGTTCTGCATGTGATATTGAAATGTTGCAGGGGGTTTTATGTGAATGTTTGTTAATTAAAGTAATTAACAAAATTCTGAATAAAATAAATAAAATAGTTTTATTTAATGAGAGCTTGCATTAAATTTGGTGGAAATTTAATGCATGTGAGTGGAAGTGTGAGTGGAGGCATATTTATGTGAGTGGAGAATCCACCACATGAATGATGGAAGAGGTGGGGGCACCACCATGGCTGCCACACAATGGCCCTTGGCTGCCCCCTCTTCCGTATAAAAGGCCCCCTATCCTCCTCACAACACATACCTCCCCGTGAAGGATCTCTCTCCCCCTCTAATTATTCCCCATGGTCTCGGATTAGCGACATAATGTTCCCGGTGGCTTTATCTGGAAAGGAGTTGCTTCTTCCGCTGCTTTGCTGGAGCGAGGGATGGAGGTTGTTGGGGTACCGGATGTGTGTGCGATCACAGATGCACCGCTGCTTTGCAGTGATGGACTTGCTGGAGCTGGATGTGATGGACGTGCTGGAGCCGGACCTGCTGGACTTCATCATGATCTTGAGATCGACAAGTGTACGACTACATCATCCATGAGTTCCAACTCGTTAACAAACCTTTGTTGTCTTCGAGGGTAAGTTCTCTATGGATGTATATCCACCCATTGTTTGTATCTAGTAGATAGATATTGGCGTATAGTTCCCATCGTAATAATTTTTCGTTTTCTATGCTACGAACCCAATAGTGGTATCAGAGCCTGATCTATGCGTAGGTTCTTTGCATGGGTAGTACACATATGTTTATATGTGGGCGATGATGATCATGTTATTGCATCTTCTATGTATTTTGGATATTGGTGGCATAGTGGGATGAAGCGGCCCAGACCAACTTTACATGTCATCGCACATGAGACCGGTTCCACGACTGACATGCAACTAGTTTTGCATAAGTGGATGGCGGTTGTCTATCTCTTCTACTATAGTCAATATCTGATTTACAACGAGTTGCTAATAACTTAGTTATCATCGTTGTGGTTCCATGTTCGTAGGTAAGACTGGTTCTATCTTCGAAAGCCCTAAGCCACATAAAACTTGCAATGGATAAATTAGAGGCATCTAGTTTAGATTGTTGCTTGGCTAGTGTCATGATATGGTAATGTTGTAAGTTGATGTATGGTAGATACCCTTACAATACACCTAACATGTAAGTTCCATAGACCTTGGCCTTACACACAAAGGAATGATAGAGATCATACCACGATGCACATCATGGTGATCAAATGCAGGGACCATATCATTCCACTTTACACATATGATGTTTGCATCTTACATTGCTAGTTCGGCGTTTTAGTAGCATTATAAGATGATCCCTCATTTAAATATCAAGATAAAATGTGTTCTTCCTTAAGTATGCACCGTTCTATGGATCGTGTTTTGAGAAATCACGTGATGATCGGGTGTACTCGACTCTACGCTTTCATACAACGGGTGTAAGACAGTTTTACACACGCGAGTACTAAGCTTCTTACTTGGCGAGCCTATCATGTATAGACATGGCCTCGGAACATGGACCGAAAGGTTAAGCATGAGTCATATAATTGATGTGATGCCCATATTGATGCTCGCCTTTGAAGCTACACCGACTCACGTGATGATCGGACTTGGTGTAGTGGATTTGGTTCATGTAATCACCAAAAAGGCACGAGGGATGTCGTTTTTGAGTGGGAGTTCATTTCTAATTTGGATTAGTCGAACTCAATTTGTCATAAACTAAATCGAAGTGAATTTGCATAATTTGTTGTAGTCATTGGCATCTGTTCACTACCTTATGCTTAGTTTTAATTGAGATAATAGAACTATAGAATTCTGGATATTTACTTTAAGAACTGGTATCGTATTGTTTTGAATGTCAATTTAAAGTTTAGAAGTCCTACTGCAAACGTTCAGCAAACTCTATTTACTCCATGAAGTTTAATAAGTAGTATTAAATCAAGAGTAAGAATTCCAATGTTAGTATCTAAAGTATCATGTTTGCCTCCATGATTATTGATATTCAAAAGTTGTTTTAATATCAAGATTATCTAGGGGCTGAAAAATTGTTTCAGAAACCATCATGTATGGAAGATATTGTGATATCTAAAACAATGGTTTTGGTTGCATTATGATAGAGTATAATTTAGCAAAATACATGTTCTCATATTGTATGAGAATTTGTGAAGGATGGAGATGCTAGGCATCCGGATCTCCCAAAAAGGTTTTGGGAACTAACATTATACTCGCGATTCTTCCTTATAGGCTATAGTAGCTTGATCATGAAAGTTGTCATGATAAGGATGAATAGAAGATGTAAGTAAAATGTTTACTACACTAATAGATTACTAAAGAATGGATTTTTGAAAGAACGCCAAACATTTGATTATGGTGATCCACTTCCAAGTGCAAGTCCAAAGGTATTAGTATTTGACTATATACACTTTGTACTATGTGTCATGTGAATGACACCACTATTGATGTTGATAGATTCTTTTAAGAAAAGGAATTGTTGAAAGAGAATCTATAAAATATTTGGCAGAAAAGGTTGGAGATGTCCAACTTAGGTATATAGAAGATATACGTGTTATGGTTGTATTCCTTGCTTGTTAAACAATGTGGTTCTTATGTATTGGATACCGAATTGGTTAGTGTGAAGTGTCATACAAAACAACACAATTCATGAACTGCAATGGCCTAAGTAACTAGCAAGAGAATAAGTGATGATGTTCATCGAAAACAAATAAAGTGTTATTGTGTTTTCGTTGTTGTCAAACCTAGCCTTCAAGATTTGTTTTAATAATTGTTATTTTTTTCCGGTATTACGAGAACAATGGTTGTTCAAATAATTACCGTATTCCATAAAGGATGGATGAACTTTTACAAGTCTAGTTGGAGAAATCACATCCATAAACATTATTGCTAAAATGTCGTAAGACAAATGATTGGAAGATCACTTATGAAGTGACATCGCTGTTTGAATTATATTGGAAAGTAAACATGAAGAAACTCCATGATTTATGGATTTTTGGAGTCTTTTGATTTTGATCAATTGACGCTTGTGAAAGTTTCCTCGAGATATTTGAAACTCCGTCCATAGGCCAAAGAGGAATGGATGACTAACTTATTGGATATTATGCATGTTGATGTATATAGTCCATTATGTGTAGCCATATGCGATGGATCGTTTTGCTTCATATGCTTTCTCCAGAAATTTGAGTGAATATATCTATATATTTACTTAATAAGGAAGAAGTATGAAACATTTGAAAATTGTTCAAAGACTTTCAAGATGAAGTGAAAACTATTTGTAACAAGAAAATAAAGATTTTATGATTCAATCATAAAGGAAGATATTTGAGTTACAGGTTTAGCAAAACACCTAAGATTTTAGGAATTGTTCCATGAATTTGCACTTCCCGATAAACCACAGGAGTATGGTATGTTCGAGAGATCAAATCGAACCTTGTTTGATATGGTAAGATCAAAGGTGCCATTTATAAAACTGCCATTATGTTTTAAGGATTAAAGCTTAAGAGACTACCGCTGATACATTGCAAATGTATCTATAATTTTTGATGTTCCATGCTTGGTTTTATCTACTTTCTTATGTTTTGTCCACACTTTGGAGTACTTTTCATATGATTTCTTGGACTAACCTATTAACAAGATGCAACAGTGCCAGTTGCCTGTTTTCTGCTTTTTTGGTTCCAGGAAAGTCAGAAAATGAATATTCTCGGAATTGGACCGGACAAAAGCCAAAGTTGTTATTTTCCTGGAAGACTCATGGAGCCAGAAGGAGAGTCAGAGAGGGGCCACAGGGTGGCCACACCACCCCTAGACGCGGGTCCCCCTTGGCCGCGCCAGGGCATGGTGTGGGCCCCCTGGCCGGCCATCGACCTTGCCTTTTTCGCCTATATATCTCCCCCGATGCAAAAAACCCTAAGTCGTCAATCAGAAATCCACGAAAAGTTCCGCAGCGCCGCCGCCACCGAAGGGGAGATTCGGGGGATAGAAAGTCTCTGTTCCGGCACCCTACTGGGACGGGGAAGTGCCCCCGGAGCCATCTCCATCGATATCCATCACCATTGCTAATTCCCATGATGAGGAGGGAGTAGTTCTCTCTCGAGGATAAGGGTTCTACCGGTAGCTATGTGTTCATCTCTCTATGCATGATCATATTGTGATCATGAGCTTTGTAATCAAGTAGATCTACCTTGCTACTCAAGTGCTTTAATAGATCTCTACTCTCCCCATGTGTGTGAAAGTGACAGCATGCACACCATGGTGGATCTTAGGCTAGAGATTACAAATACTTGTTATGAGTTATATTTGGAGTTGGATGTCTCTATGAAATTGTGGTGTTTGTTGGAACCATCTAGTGCTCAAGGTGACTATGTGGGGTTTTCTAGATGGGAAAGGCTAACTTTGAGGTGTGCTGTTATAGCCGTACCATCGATTAGAGTGTCCAACCGGAGAGTAGTTAAGAGTAGTATCATAAATAGAAGATATTTATATGAGAGTGTTCACTAGTGAAAGTATGATCCCTAGGCCTTGTTTCTAAGCATTGAAACACTGTTTGCAATTAGATCTGTTACATGTTTGCTTGCTTCTATCTTTATTTCAGTTTTACTTTAGTCTTTTCCACGCCATCAAGCTATTTTCTATCATCGTTACCACTTATAATTATCTATACCACTTGTATTTCAGTATCTCTTCGCCGAACTAGTGCACCTTACACCTGACAAGTGTATTGGGTGTGTTGGGGACACAAGAGACTTCTTGTATCTTGATTGCAGGGTTACTTGAGAGGGAATACCTTTGACCACTTCCTCCTGAGTTCGATAAACCTTGGGTGATCCACTTAAGGGAAAACTTGCTGCTGTTATACAAACCTCTGCACTTGGAGGCCTAACAACTGTCTACAAGAATAGAAGTGCGTAGACATCAAGCTATTTTCTGGCGTCGTTGCCGGGGAGGTAAGGTAAAAGGTACTCACATCCTCTGGTGTGAGTGCTCGAAGTTATTTCCTTTAGATTCTGCAATTTTGTCTTTTTGTTTCTTGTTTTCACTAGTTAGGCTTAATGGAAAACAACAACAAAAATAGAGAGCTTTATAGTATTTATCTTGAGTTAGGACATGAAGTGTTTGAAGAGAAAAAATTAAAAAACCTATGGAACTTTATTTGCATGCTAATAGCAATGTTGTTAGTATGAATTCTTTGGACACCATTATTGCTAATGCTATGGAAAAGTCTAATCTTGGGGAAGCTAGTTTTTATGAAAATGATCTTTTTAGTTCCCCAGCTTTGGAAGATAGCTATTCTATTGCTTATGATGATACCAAACCTCCAATATATGATGATTACAATGATGAATATGATATTTTCAGTCCACCTACTATTTAGGAGAAGATTAATTATGATTACAATATGCCTCCTATATTTGATGATTATGGTGATGAGAATAATAATGATAGCTATTTTGTTGAATTTGCTCCCACTACAATTAATAAGAATAACTATGCTTATGTGGAGAGTAATAATGATTATATGCATGTGGCTCATGATAAGAATGTTTTATGTGATAGTTATATTGTTAATTTTGTTCATGATGCTACTGAAAGTTATTATGAGAGAGGGAAACATGGTTTTATGCATCTTAATAATATTAAGTGTCCCCTCTTTATGTTGAAAGTCTTGAAGTTGCACTTGTGTTGCTGTACTATGCTTGTTGCTCTGTGCTTTTATGACTTGTTTATTTACAAGATTCCTGTGCATAGTAAGTGGGTTAGACTTAAATGTGTTTTGAATTTGCTTGTTGATGCTCTCTTTTACTTCAATTCATACTTCTTATGTGAGCATCTTCTCAAACTATCATGCCTAACTTAAAGGCGTTAAATAAAAGTACTTATTGGGAGATAACCCAAAAATTTTATATGAGTATTGAAAGTTATTATCTCTATAATAACCGCTCCTTATCCTTTTTATTTGTTTTTTGTGCCAAGAGTAACCTCTAATGAGAGAGAAGTAATGATTGGGAAAGTTCCTGTCCCGAAACAGATTTCTGTGCTTCATCGTAAAATTCGTGTAAAATCTCTGTAAGTCCTTTTGAGGCGTGAATTTTTGTGCTTCTGCCCCAAGTTATTATCTAACTTTCGTTAGTTCAACACTTTTCGATTTGAGCAACAGAAGGTCTTCGAAAAAATTCGTCTTTACCTGCTGATCTGTTTTGACAGATTTCTGCCATTATTTGCATTTGCCTCTTGTTGGTTCCTTTTTAAGTTCTTTTGGGGAATTGAGCTTTTTGAGGGAAGTGCTACAGTAGCTTGTGTTTTAATGGAAGTTTTATTAGTATTGGAAACTGAACCTAAAGATTTATTATCTTGAGTACACTAATGTTGCTAATAAAGATTGTGTGAAGTTTTGTATGAAGGAAAAAAAATTCAGGTGTATGGAAGGAATGAGTAATGAGATGAAGGATGGACTAAAGCTCAAGCTTGGGGATGCCACGCGTGTCACCCCAAGAAATATCCAAGAATTACAAGCATCAAAGCTTGAGGATGCCCAAGGCATCCCCTTCTTCATCAATAAAAATCTCAGGTTTCTTCCAAACACTTCATTTTTATTGTTTCATGCACAGTTGTGTTGTTCTTGGAGTGTCTTCTTTTTCGTTTTCATTTTTCATTTTCTTGGTTTCATTAGTTTTCTGAATAAATTGGTTGGACCCACTCTTTCATACATTGGTTTTCAAATAGTTCGGTTTGGATTGGAAAAGAGTAGGAAAAGTTCATGCTTAAGTGGTAAAGAGAGCTTGTTTTTTACTGTGGCCTATGCTTTGTCATGCCATGCTTGATATTGTTTTGGCTTTATGATTAGTATTCTTTGCTGTAGCATGACTTGTTATAAACAATTGAGATTGCTTAATGTGCCTTGGAAGAATCATGCGTTGTTTTAGCATATTAAAGCATAGTATGGGTTGACTTGGCACATGCTCACACCATGTTATGACTATCTCAAGTCACCATAGCCTTTATGATCCTTTAGTTTTCAACTTGTAGTATCACTTTATGCTTTGATCAATGATGTTTTGTCGCTCTACATGATTATGGCCATTATTGCTCTCTTAGTTTGTCGCTCCCAGTCTTTTGCTAGCCTCCACAACCAAGTATGAGTTCCACTCATGCATCCAACTCCCTAAACCAAGTTATTCGAAAGACTCAACCATACCTACCTACTATCTTATGCTATTCCAAGTATATTCATGCTTTTGTTTACCTTCCAAATTAAACTTGTTATGAGAAAACTAGTGATTAAAGCTCTCACGAACTTGATGGCACACTTTACTTTTTTGCATTTAATAAACTTGAACCATTGGGTCCTTCTTTGTTGCGTATATGCTTGCGCTTTATAAGTTGAAATTAGCAGAACCATGTATCATGGGGAACACTTTCAACATTGCACTTGTACTTTGTACCCCGTTGATATCATGTTCTTTTGCTTATGGATCCCGGCGGTGTGAAATAAAAGTGGAACTTGTAAGATCATGGAGTTTGTATGTGTGTTAGAGAAACGCGTGGGACGCTAGCCTAAGCCATGCCTAATCATGGTGGAAACTTGTAGCATAACCATAATGAGCACTCTACGAAGCATCCTCAATAAAAACCTATGCAAATAGCAAATAAAAAGATCGCTGAGATGCTCATTGTCTGCTTGCCTTGTCATGTTGATTATGGGATAGCTCCTGTATCATGTGCAAGGGGTACCCTATTGGCGGTTCTCTATGATACATATGTATATACAATGACAGGATCTTACTTGTGACTAAAGTTGAGTAGCATGAGGTTCGGTCTTCATAAGTAAGGGACATGAGATTTTGGCTTAAAACTTGTCAAGCATATCCTCTTAGTTGTGTCACTTTAACCTTAATCACCTAAAGATGCTTATGATAGGGGCAATGAGAGCTGAAAGCTAATAAGTACCATAATTTTTGGAAGCTCTTTATGAAACTTGAATCTCTACTTCCTTCTATGAAGGCCTTTCTTGCAAAGCATTGTTATTCATGAATATTTTGTTTATGCCTTTTCATGTTGCATCATAGTTTCTTTGTCTTATTGTTAGAACTTTATCTTTCATGCTATGTTGAAGTACTATGATCCCAGCTATCAATGTTTTACAACTACTTTTATCAAATTTATGATGGTGCATGTCACCTCAAAAATTATTCTTTCTTTTTATCACTTACCTACTCGAGGACGAGCAGGAGTTAAGCTTAGGGATGTTGATACATTGCAAATGTATCTATAATTTTTGATGTTCCGTGCTTGGTTTTATCTACTTTCTTATGTTTTGTCCACACTTTGGAGTACTTTTCATATGATTTCTTGGACTAACCTATTAACAAGATGCCATAGTGCCAGTTGCCTGTTTTCTGCTGTTTTTGGTTCTAGGAAAGTCAGAAAATGAATATTCTCGGAATTGGACCGGACAAAAGCCAAAGTTGTTATTTTCCCGGAAGACTCATGGCGCCAGAAGGAGAGTCGGAGAGGGGCCACAGGGTGGCCACACCACCCCTAGTCGCGGGTCCCCCTTGGTCGCGCCAGGGCATGGTGTGGGCCCCCTGGCCGACCACCGACCTTTCCTCTTTCGCCTATATATCTCCCCCGATGAAAAAATCCTAAGTCGTCAATCAGAAATCCATGAAAAGTTCCACAGCGCCGCCGCCACCGAAGGGGAGATTCAGGGGACAGAAAGTCTCTGTTTCGGCACCCTACCGGGACGGAGAAGTGCCCCCGGAGCCATCTCCATCGATCTCCGCCACCATCTCCATCACCATTGCTGATTCCCATGATGAGGAGGGAGTAGTTCTCTCTCGAGGCTAAGGGTTCTACCGGTAGCTATGTGTTCATCTCTCTCTATGCATGATCATATTGTGATCATGAGCTTTGTGATCAAGTAGATCTACCTTGCTACTCAAGTGCTTTAATAGATCTCTGCTCTCCCCATGTGTGTGAAAGTGACAGCGTGCACACCATGGTGGCACTTAGGCTAGAGATTACAAATACTTGTTATGAGTTATATTTGGAGTTGGATGTCTCTATGAAATTGTGGTGTTTGTTGGAACCATCTAGTGCTCAAGGTGACAGTGTGGGGTTATCTAGATGCGGAAGGCGAACTTTGAGGTGTGATGTTATAGCCCTACCATGGATTAGAGTGTCCAACCGGAGAGTAGTTTAGAGTAGTATCATAAATAGAAGATATTTGTATGAGAGTGTTCACTAGTGAAAGTATGATCCCTAGGCCTTGTTTCTAAGCATTGAAACACCATTTGCAACTAGATTTGTTACATGTTTGCTTGCTACCATCTTTATTTCAGTTTGCCTTTAGTCTCTTCTACGCCATCAAGCTCTTTTCTAGCACCGTTACCACTTATAATTATCCATACCACTTGTATTTCACTATCTCTTCGCCGAACTAGTGCACCTATACACCTGAAAAGTGTATTGGGTGTGTTGGGGACACAAGAGACTTCTTGTATCTTGATTGCATGGTTGCTTGAGAGGGAATACCTTTGACCACTTCCCCCCTGAGTTCGATAAACCTTGGGTGATCCACTTAAGGGAAAACTTGCTGCTGTTCTACAAACCTCTGCACTTGGAGGCCCAACAACTGTTTAGAAGAATAAAAGTGCGTAGACATCAACCGCTTTTACAATGAAAAGAGCACCATCGTGATCCATTGAAATGACACCATATGAGTTATGGTTTGGGATAAAACCCGAATTGTCTTTTCTTAAATTTTGGTATGCTATTCATAAGTAAAATGTTTACAACCAAAGTCCAATAAGCACGTCTTTGTAGGTTATCCCAAAGAATTTATTGGGAATTCCTCCATAACACCGAAGACAAAAGAGTTTGTCGCTTGGAGCGTCAAGTTTCTTGAGAAGGAATTTTTCACAAAATGTTAAGTGGGAGGATAATAGAACTTTGATTAGGTTGATGAACCTAAGCAACATGTTCTATGTAGCGCAGCACCGGGAAGTGTTTTGGAGGCGGCTAAAATGCTCATGGCTCCCGTAATTACAAAGGTTGTGATCTCAGAGATTAGAGTTCCTATTGAACCATGTGGGTCGGTAAGAATCAAATAGTAAGATTTAAAACAGAAGTCGTTATTTTTTTGACAATGATGAACCGACTGCATGCAAAGAAGCGATGATGGGCCCTGACTCCATAAAATGACTATAAGTCATAGAATCCGTGATAGTATCCATACATGAGAAATCAAGTTTCTAAACTTGGAAGACCCTCCGGAAAGGCATGAAGCCTATCGGTCATGTTTGGATCTATAAAGAAACATACATGGATGTTTAACATCTATGAAATAGTCGACATGTCGGAAAGAAGTTTACGGCAATGTTCAAGGAGTTGACTATGACAAGATTTGGTCTTTCATAGCGATATTTAGACTTGACGGATTAATGTAGGAACCACTACATATTGGTATATGGTAGTTGAATAAACAAAACAACGTTCTTCTAATAGAATGGTTACCTAGGACATGTACATGACACGGTCCGAAGGGTTTTGTTAATTCAAAAGGTGCTAAAAGGGCATGCAAACTTCAATAGTTGAAGTGAGCATAGCGGAGTTGGAATCTTCACCATGGTGAAAATGTTAAAGGAGTTTAATTTCATCATAGATGATGAAGATGCTTGCATTTGCAAGAAATTAAGTGGGAGCGCTAAGACAAATTTCCAATACATTATACAGAGTACATATTTTTGATTGGAAATTATGTATCTTTTATTGACACAAGTTAAGAATTTCATTAAAATAGGATTTCGATGAAAGACTTGGGAAAAACCGGAATATTTGGCATCAATGTCTATATGGATAGATTGAGGCACTAATATGGTTATGCCAGACGTACATATATGATATATTGAAAGGGTTCAATATGGAAACAACAAGAAAGGTTCTTGCTGCATGGAAAGGATTGTATCAAGATTCAAGTGTTTCAACACTTGGTGAGTAAAATCACATGAATATTTTTATCGATTATACCGTGATATGTATATATCCATATATGTCCTATGCTCTAAATGTTATGAGAACATACCAAAATGATTCATAAGATGATCATTGGATGATAGTAAAGATATTCTTATGAGCTTTGGAAGAACTAAGAATATATCATATATAAGTGACAAATAGTTAAAGGTAGTTCATTGTAAAGTGTTACATTGATACTAGTTTTGTCACAAGATACAAATTAAATTTATCTCAATTTAGACTATGGGTGGCACAATGTATTGGAAAGGATGTTCCATGATGGATTTGGATGAGTTCCAAAGTTGAGACATTGTGACAGATACTACAACAAAAGGCTAAGTATATAACTGCTATAGTAGCAGCAAAGGAGGGCATTTGTGTTAACTAGTTTGTTATCAAACTAGGCGTGGTTCAAAGTGGGCTAATACTATGAAGATATATTATATGAAAATAATATCAACATATTTTAACCCGAATGAACTAAAGGTCTCACCAAAGGACCAAATTTATACAATACCATCTCATTTGAGAATGAGTGATGCGTAGAGATGCAAAGACATGCAAATACACATGGACCTGAAACTGTCAGATTCGGAGATTATGTTAACGACTAGCAATCGCGTATATGCAACACCAGAAAGCCATAGGTGTTCAATACGCAAAGTTTTTCAAACTAGATTATTGACTCTAGTGCAAGTGGGAGACTGAAGGGAATATGCCCGAGAGGCAATAATAAAGTGGTTATTATCTTATTCCATATTTATGACAAATGCTTATTTTGCGTGATATAATTGTATTAATTGGAAACGTTAATACATGTGTGTTTAATAAACAACATATAAAGTTCCTAGTAATGCCTCTCATTTAAACTAGCTCGTTGATTAACAAGATGATCAAGGTTTCCTGATCATGGACATTGGATGTTGTTAATAACAAGGTCACAACATTGGTGGAATGATGTGATGAACATTCATCCGAAGTATAGCATTACGATTAAAGTCATTATGTTTATATTGCTATAACATCATACGAAGTAATCTTAGTCCTTAGACCATGAGATCATGTTAATTGCTAACATAGGAAGAGTAACTTGATAACATCAAACATCACACCGTAAAAGGGTGACTATAAAGGTGGGTTCAGATACTCCGAAGGTGTTATGTTGAGGCTCATGGATCAAGAGTGGAATTTGTCAATCCCGATGACGAATAGATATACTCTGGGCCCTCTCGGTGATATCACATTAAGATAGCTTGCAAGCAAGTGATGTGATCACTAGAATGTTATATCACGGGAACAAGAAAAGAGGGCATGTCGGTAACAAGATCAAACTAGGTATTGAGATACTGATGATCGAATCTCGAACATGTAATATATCGTGAGACAAAGAGATTAAGTTACTAGCGTTAAAGGTTCACACGATCACAAGAGTCATCGTTGAATGTGTGGGAATTAGTACAGATCTCCAGGTCCCGCTGTTGATTATTGATCGGAGAGGGGTCTCGATCATGTCTATATTATTCACGAACCGTAGGGTGACACACTTAAGGGATACCGACACCATTTGGAGCAAATATGTTTCAGATAAAGATTTAAGAAAGCGCTGGAATTATTTCAATAGACACCGAAACTGTTTCAGGTGAAATTGCTGAAATTGGTTCTGCATGTGATATTGAAATCTTGCAGGGGGTTTTATGTGAATGTTTGTTAATTAAAGTAATTAACAAAATTCTGAATAAAATAAATAAAATAGTTTTATTTAATGAGAGCTTGCATTAAATTTGGTGGAAATTTAATGCATGTGAGTGGAAGTGTGAGTGGAGGCATATTTATGTGAGTGGAGCATCCACCACATGAATGTTGGAAGAGGTGGGGCACCACCATGGCTGCCATGCCATGGCCCTTGGCTGCCCCCCTCTTCCCTATAAAAGGCCCCCTCTCCTCCTCACAACACACACCTCCTTGTGAAGGATCTCTCTCCCCCTCTAGTTATTCCCCATGGTCTCGGATTAGCGAGATAGATGTTCCCGGTGGCTTTATCTGGAAAGGAGTTGCTGCTTCTGCTTCTTTGCTGGAGCGAGGGCGGAGGTTGTCGGGGTACCGGATGTGTGTGCGATCACGGATGCACCGCTGCTTTGCGGTGCTGGACTTGGTGGTGCTGGACTTGCTGGAGCTGGATCTGATGGACGTGCTGGAGCTGGACCTGCTGGACTTCATCACGATCTTGAGATCGGCAAGTGTACAACTACATCATCCACGAGTTCCAACTCGTTAACAAAGCTTTGTTGTCTTAGAGGGTAAGTTCTCTATGGATGTATATCCACCCGTTGCTTGTATCTAGTAGATAGATCTTGGCGTATAGTTCCCATCGTAGGATTTTTTTGTTTTCTATGCTGCGAACCCAACACACATGGATGAGTATACCAGTATTGTAAAGGAAGACATAAGACATGGTTGTGAGGATGGTTTGTTTGTAACATCTTATAAGACCTATGTGTAATACATGGTATATATGTTTGCTTGTTATTTGGATTTGGTTTCTTCATTTATTGTGTGACTAGGTCCAGGCATGAAGTTTGAACTTGATGGCTATATGCATGGTGTTACATGAAGTTCTTACTAGATGTACATGTCTAGAGGGAAAAATGGGTTTGCATGAGGGAGAGACGAGTTACCATCGTGTTGAAGCAGAGATGAAGGCTCGTGACATGGTGGAGACAACACGAAAAGAAGCTATTAATGCAAATCCAAGGGAAGGATCAATTCCAATGCCACCGTTAACCATCAATGAAGGATTTCTCTAGTATATGAAAGGCATGTAGGAAGGTAGGAAGATTGAAATGGTGAGGCATAACTAGTTCTATCAGGATATATTGAAAAGAATGCAGGAAAATCCATTTGAGGAATCACATCCAAGGGTTAAATTCATGGAATTCTTACAAACTAAACCCTAGAGTTTTCCATGAGAGAAGGACCTATGGAGGCCGAGAATTGGTTAATGGACACCTCTAGTAAGCTTAAAGGCGTGGGGTGTAAGGATGAGGTGAAGGTGAGATATGCAACTTATCTATTCACAGGAACAACAACCATATGGTGGGATAAGTCAAAGTTTTTAGCACCAGGAGAAGATGTTAATACTTGGCTTGAGTTCAAAATGAACTTTCGTGAAGAATTTGTTCATCGAAACAGTGGGCAAAGGATGGGTGATGAATTTCTAGAAAACAAGAATCTTCCAGTTCTAAAGCATGTACAAGAGTTCAACCCTTTATGTTGATACATTAGTGAGGAAGTAGATAAGGAAGCGAAATGTCAAAGGAGATTCACGAAAGGACGACAAGCAGCCATGAGAATGCAACTCAGGATTGTTCGTGCAAAGGAGTTAAAGGAATTGATAGATAGTGCACACATTCTAGAGGATGATGTGGAGATTACTGTAGCCGATGGAAATACGAAGGGGATATATGTTGAAAACACACTTGTGAGAATTGTGGAACCAAAGGACACTATATCTGTGAGTTCCATAAAGCTCAAGGTACTTGCCACAAGTGTGGGGAACCAGGACATATTAGGCCTTATTGTCCCAATCTCCACCTGTATGTGAACCATCAATACATGGTGGAAAGAATAGGAATACTTGTAGTAAATACTAGAATGTATGCTATGAATGTGGACAACCGGGACATATTAGGATCAATTGCCCGATACTTTAGTTAGTAGAAGGAAGCGACATAGCAATTGGATTATCACCAGTAAACGGGGGTATTGATGAAGGAACATCGTCTTATGGGAAGAGGAAATATGAGGTTATGAATCAAGTCAACTCCGATACGAAACAAAATATAACAAGTGGTAAGTCACTATATTATCCGTAGTACAAGTTGTTTTATATAAATACTTCATAAGTCGGAGATTCCACATGGGTATCCACAAATGTGCGTGTATACCATATGTTTCTTTATAAGACCATTAGGAAACTCCTAAGGCGGAGAGTGAAGAGCATGTTAGACCTCCAGATCCAACAGTTGTAATAGGTTTGAAGTGAAGAATTGAAATATTTTCAATAATGTCCAAATTTGATGTTAACTATGGTGTTAGAGATATATCTGGATTGCGGATGATATCTATTATTGTAAATGGTCAAAACATATCTTGATATCAATAGTATTTCCAACTGGGAATAGGAGGTAACCAAATCCTTTAGGACACTGGCGGAGCTAGCCCAATGCTACTAGGGGGCGAAAAGTCAAATCTGATTGGTTGGAGGGGCAAAATGCTAAATTTTCTTCCATCTAAGCCCTGCCAAAAAAATTCTTCAAGGATCTGTCCGAAGCTGGGGGGGCGGTAGCCCCTGCTGACATGCACATAGCTCCGCTCCTGCTTTAGGAGTAAGAGTAGGACAATCTTGAGGGAATGTACTAAATGAGTTCATTTTATTCGCAGAAGATAAACCAAAAATGACTAGTTAGAATCTATAGGACATGGAGAACCCTAAAACTCTACCATTTGTAGACCTTTATACCACCATAATACTTAGGAATTAGTTCATTGATCCTATCAAGAAGCTTTGCCAATACAATAGGAAGGGATATAAAGTTTAGATAAGTCAGAGGTCTGAAATGGATAATCTAAAAGATTCTAGGTTAAGTATGGAGATCATTGAAAGAACTTAATGGATGGATGAGGATTGTCGAACATCAATGACGGGGATTCCAAAAGGAGATTCTTTTGTACTCCAACATGAGAGATACCCATAACTTCGAGGGAGAAGTTTAGTTTACGGGGGATAGACTATAATTCCCAACATTATTTAGGGTTGTAGAAGAGAGTCCGTGCATTCACATTCATGCATAAGAAAATCCAGGGAATTTTCGCGCAAAACTAAAACCCTAGAGGGATCAAGGTTTCTCTCGCTTCGATGGATTAGAATTATATCATCTCAGCGGGGGTGCGATAGATTTTCACATGATCTCTAGGTATTTCGACTATTTTGGGAGAATGAATTTTAACTAGTATTTGAATTTTGAATTAAGTATTGGATTTGAGATTTAAGTTTCAAATTTAAAAGTATAGGAATCTGAAATTCCAAAGAATTAATTATAGAATATTATAATGATAATCAGATATTATAATATAAATGAAACTAAAATATTGAAAAATATTACAAGATATTACAATAATATCACAAGTGAGTACAATAAAAGAATAAATGGGATTTATTCCATAGTACAATACCATAGATTACCTATACAAGTCAATAAGAAATAAGGAAAATGTAAATTGTAATAATACAAATAAAGAAAGTCTTTATTACAATTAGATACAGATTACATTGTTTGTACAAAGAACTGAATAAAAAATAATACAACAAAGAAGAACAAAACTAGATTAATTCCTAAGCTAATTCCTCCTATCCTTGTTTTATACTTGCTTCCTCTAAAAATAAAAATAAAACAAAGAGAGAAATTGTGAGGGGTTAGTGTTTAGTGCTCTCAGAATTCTAAAAGTGAGTTGCATTGTTCAATTTCATCACTAAGCAGTAAAAGGGCCCAATTAACATTTGTTCTTATATTTAGATTAGCCTCAGTACAACATCATAGGTAGGGGAAAGTTTCACCAAGTTAGTAAAAGTCAAAAGATAAACAACCGGGAAATATCCAACTTTCACATGATCTGATCCATAACATCAGGTAAACAACAAGGTAACCTGGACTTGTAATCAGGAAGCTTATAAGCTGCTTACACACACATGCAGGGGTGTATTGTGCACACCAAAGCTATCACAAGAAACCCATAAGGAACACCACAGCCAAGGCAAAGCACCTTGAGCCACCACACCATCTTTATCCATTCTCTAGTACCAAGAATACAACCAACACATCATCAGATCCACATAAAATCACGCTCAGCCATGGTGACCTAGTTCAAGGGAAAGGCTAGGACCTAGAGCACCGGGGGGTAAAAGGCAAGCTTAACATCAGGACCAGGATTTGGAGATAGGAGGAGAATAGAAAAAACAAAATCTCAACTTGATCAAGAGCAAGCGCTACATCAACCAATCACCGGTCTACTCTGCCACAACAGGTTGATTATTAGATACTAATGGTATATGGTCTTATTGCTTTAGCATAAACTGTGGTTGGTATGGGTGAGAAATCTCTCAGTAGTATGTACAAGTGCTGCATCACTATCATCCTAGAGCTACTAGCAAGCCAATAGAGAATCCACACTTAAACTCTAATTTTTGCCTCAACTTGTGCATCATACCATCTGGCAACTGCTGGGCACATTCCATTTAATAGAAGCGCCACAGCGGCATCCTAGCATAGTAGAATACACCCAAAGTTATTACCACAGTAATCCTCCATGACAACAGAGCTAAGTACATAAGAAAAATAAATCATCTTCCTAGTACTATGCTAGTAATCATCTTAATATAAGTTAATGTCATATTGATAGCAAGGAAAAACATCAGCAAGCTTTGCTTGCAGAGGTTATCTACATAGGAAGAATATTTCCTAGTTAGGCATTATGAAGGTATGTACCAATACATATTAAGCAAGCTAGGATTGCAATGCATGACCACAACATAATTCAGTGGGTAGTCATTGAAGATGGAACCCAAACATAGGATTGAACCCAAGCATGCTCACTATAATAATTCTAGCAGTGCAACTTTAGAGAATAATCACAGTAAGGTATCAAGACAAGTTAAACTCTAGCGAAGAATCAAGAATATCATCTATTGCTTCAAGAGTAAACTAAATTGAGCAATACATGCTCAACATCAACATAGGAATCTAATCACCATTGATTTTTAGAAACAATGGACTTAGGAGTTGTTGTGAGGGAATATTACCTCACCACAGATATTTCACCATAAACAGACAAGTGCTCACAGTAGAGCTACACCAGTTCTTCATAATCATAAACACAAACACAAGTATAATTTAAGAATTTGTACAATCATAGTAGAAGTAGGCATGTCACTGAATCTAGGATTGAGTAAGGTCAATATCAGTAACCACGGGGACATTATCAAGCAGGCATCAAAGAGCTACTTCTACAACATAAGAGCGGAAACCCTAATTAGGGTTATATATTGAGAGAAAAAAGAGAGGAACAGATAGAGGGGCAGGAATACTTACTCGTGGACCTTGCTAGGGTTTTGAAGAGGAAGGAGACCGGTGAGGTATACATGGCGGCAGAGGCCACAATACCGCGACACATGCAGCAGCTGGGCCTGCGTAGAGCTTCAACCAGCAACACACACACGACTCCAGCTCGCCTAAGACACCATCAGGGCACCGTCAAGTCGAGGAAGCGTGGTGAGTCCGGGGTAGCCGAAACCCTTGGTTTTAGTAGGGTATCACCGAGGCCAGATGAGGGCGAGATTGACAAATCAACAAGGACCAATTGACGCAACGTCGTGCGCTTGGTCGACAAGCACAGTGGCGGTGGCTGGAACGAGCGGAGACATCCGAAATCAAAGAGTGATAGCGGCAAAGCGTCACACGTTTGCTAGAGGAGAGAGGGGAGAGAAATCGAGAGAGGAGGAACATATGGTCAGGGTCTATTTGACCGACCTAGTGAAATGCGTGGGGGTTTAGCATGACCCATTGGGCTAGGCTGGCCCGTGGGCCAGGCCCGGATTTAAAAGAATTGGTATAATCAAATAGCAAATTACCAAAATACCCCTAAGAATATTTAAAATTTAGACAAATATAAGAGAATCCTAAATATATATATGTAATATCAAAACATTCACAAAATAAGATCAAAACAGGGAAATATAGAGTTTGCTCTTTGAGATAAATAAGATACAACTAAAAATTAAAACCACTAAATCTCTTAATGAAATATCGAAAAATAATAAAAGTCCTAAAAATAAATAAAAATCACTTTTGTGTATAAAAAGAAATCTATTATTTTATAAAAATGTTAATTATGAAATTTCAAGTTATCTTAGGGTTTATAAAAAATAAATGTTCTATTTGTCTTATTAAAACACATTTTCTTTTTGGAAAGTAAAATAAATATATTTTCTTTATCTTTATAAATCAAGATAAATTTCTTTTAGTTTCACTTAATCCACAGAGAATTTTTTGTTTTAAATATAAGACTAATATTTAATTATAGATGAGATAAAGATGTTTTCACATCTTAAAAATATTTATTACCTAATAATTAAGATAAACCACGCCAAATAAAGATTAAGTCTAAATACTAAACTTAAAACCATAATTATGGTTTCTAATAAAACTTAAGAGTAAATTTCTAACTATATAATATTCTTTTGGAATCATAAACCAACTATAAGTCAAAGATATATAAATCCATTTCATTGATGATTCACTTATATTAGAAGGGAATGATCTCTTGTTTAACTATATTTCACGTAACTCTAGAACTTAATAGTAATTAAGAAAGCGGAAATCACTCATATATCATAATTAACTTTAACTCCCTAACCTACTTAACATCGACTTGCTAGATCTACTGTAAAGCTATACTCAATACCTATACGATTTCGTCATCGATTGTACCTAGGAGAACTTTTGAACTCAAAAGCCATATAAAACTACTATATCTTAATCCTAATTATATTTTATAGTTAACTTTGGTCTGTCACTCAACTAGCTAAAAGCTTAATAACTTAAGATTGTTAGAGCGATACAAATAACCACTGATTGCGTTCCGAGAACACTTTGATTTGCTTCACTTAATGTAATAAGTATTTTCTTCAAAATTTATTCTTTTTGCCATTCCAAACAAAGATATTAGAATTCCTATTAAATTTCATCAACTTAACATGAAACCTTTCTAAGAGTTAGTTACCCATCAACATCTACTATTAATTGTTATTACGCTTTACTTCCATAACTTATTACCTACTTTTAGAATCTAGTATATATCTTATTGTGAAGTACACTTGAATGTAACACGAATCTTTCATAAATCACCAAACTCAATCCATACTTAAACATGGGGATTTACTTTGGGATTTATACAAATGCATATCATTGTCTATGCATAATAGCACATTGCTTCTTGACGGCTCCGATTTTTGCAATCTCCCACTACGTTTAAACGTTGTTTTTGGTCAAGCACTTACCAAATAAACTCTCAACCTTGCCACTAATAATTAATAATTGTAAAGATATGCAAATCCTTTCTTTGATTTATGTTGTGCATGAAATAACTGCTTTTAAGGCGAAATAAGGAGTCATAATGAAGGATTTTGAGGAAGTACACAGTGCCAAGTAATCGGAGAGACGTTCTAGGGCGTCTGCAAGCTTAACGACCACTAGTATGGGCGCGGTCTGCCCGTACGGCGGCTTTGTCTCGTCAAACCCTGTAACTTTTGTGAAGACACCTATATATTTTGAGGCTCTAGCCGCCGGCCAGAGAGCCGCCATTCTCAGATTGCATTACAACACCCCCAAAGAAGATCCACACCATTGTTCATCCATAGTTCATCCATTGTTCATCACTTCCACCATCCATCCCTCCATTAGCCATATCCATTGATTTGTACTTTTATATCTCCTTGTGATTTGGCGACCATTGTAAGAATATTTGATTTCAATCTAAGTATTTGCATGATGTTTTCTATCTCTGATCTATTTGTTATGAGTGAATAGTCCTCACGGACTGCGGGTTGGAGAGAAACCTCGCAGCAATTATGTGCATCTAGATCATGGGAGAATTGTATTTTATTTGGATTCATGATTTGTCTCTTTTGTTTCTTCGTCTCTTGCCTCGATCTGTGGACTTGTAGGTACCCAAGATCCCATAGATTGATAAAGGCTTGAGGTGAGATACTTGTCTAGCGGCGATCTCATAGGAAACTCAGTGATAGAAAGGAAAGTACGGTCCTTGCTTAGCGCCCCATTCGGGATTAACAACAACGTCACCACTTAAAGCTTTAATCTGTGTTTACACTTAATAATCATTTGCAACCCGTGGCTTCGGTGTGTTCTCGGTTGGATTAAAAGTCTATTGCTATGCCCGCTACATCACGGGGGCTCTAGAATATTAGGATGCGTTGCCCATAAAAGATTATCTCAATACAAACACTATACATGACTATGCTTATTATTATCTTTCATCCCATTTGATGTGCAGCTGCAGGTGGATCTTTAACCCTGGCCTATCACCATCCATTGATTCAAACCCATTATAAAGTAAACTAGATTGGTCCGGTCAACTAAGGTAAAACGAACAAACAAAGTCTTATAGATATGTCCTTTCTTATTACCTTTTAGTAGTGCTTTCGAAGGTTTGATTAAACCTAGGTCTTCTAGGGAAAAAGCTATTATACTACATCCGTGAATCCAGATCAAAGGTATCACTTCTTTAACCATTAGTCCTTACCGGACCACGTGCTATTTTCAGATATTGGATCTTATATTGTCTCAAAGCCGTGATTCCATAATCTTGTAATCACACATGCAATTTCACACTTGCTCATGTCCTTTGATTATTTTTTATCAAGTATTTGCAATCTATTATTGTTATCATCTGCATTTCAAAAAGGATGGCAGAAATTACTATTTCATAATTGACTTGAATTATTGGTTACTAATCCGGGGTGATCAGTTAATCTATTACGACTAGCAATGGAACCACCATTGTTCGAGAATGTATCATCTAGGATTTATCAACAAATGTCACCAGTGATTCTTGCACTGTAAAATACGCGTTAATCATGAGATCTATATGGCTCTGGGGAAGTCAGCTGGATCTTCTTCCTTTCGTTTATCAGCGGACGACCTTTACGCGATGTTGATATTTCTTACGTGGATCCAGCAGCATGGGTGGGCACCCTTACAGCCCCGCGGTTTTGGTGTCTAGATTATCTGTGAGAGGCTACCGGAGGTACGATCGGTCATTTTTAAATGGAACCTGCTAGGGGCACAACCGACTCACAAAGTCTCCAGGAGCCTATTCGAGTTACAGCGGTCCGAAAGGGGGCTTAATAGAGATGTGGCAGCTTGAAGGATCGTGTTGGATATGGGGTCTAGGAGAAGGGCAGTGATCAGCTTGGATCCTTATATTGGTCCTCATACCAAGGAAGTGTGAATGGGTTGGCCGCTCAGATGTGCAAGATGGATAATGATATTTCATGGGTAAAGTAACGGACCTTTGCAGAATGTAAAAAAGTGTGACATGTTACTCCTTGTTCCGGGAAGGAGCTACGAACACTGTAGGAAAGGAACTCCACGAAGTTCTAATCAACCAGTGAAGACTAACGGATATAGCTTTTCAGAATAAAAAGCAAGCTTTGAAGAAGTTTTTACGAAAACCTGCATAACCTACGATCCTTGGTTTGTGGTTGTAATTAGTGCATCAAACACTCCTTTTTAGTGAACTTGCTGAGTATGCTCGTACTCAACTGTACCTCCTTAACCCTTGCTATATTTGAGAGCAATCAATCCGAACCTAGGAGGTGAACTACTCTAAAGAGTTAAATATATCCAGTGGGGATCAACAAAGTCGACGACTACATAAGGACAATAAAAGAGATGTTGAAGAGTAGAGTATAGATAAATCCTTGGATACTAAAACATACTTCTGTAGAGCATTGCTCTAGCACCAGTCGCAAGCCCTAGTTATATAGTAGTAGTATTTATAGAATAGACTTCGAGTTGATATTTTGGTTTTCTTTTGTAAATTACAATCCTCGCTGTTTCAATGAGGTTTTTAGGATCTTGTGTAATGTGCTCTATGTAATCTAAAGTCATACTTTGGACCCGTGTTATTTCTGTTATACCACTATGATGGATGTAATACTAGTGAATGGTGTTTAAATATTGTTATGTCAACGACTATAGTGTACTACATAATGTAGTGGTATGCTGAGTCACCGCAGACTGAACCTAACTCGTGGGCTGATAAGACGAGAGGAGACCAAGAGAAGGTTGGGCCCGCAAGAAAATGTTTGCTTTTGCGCGCAATAAATCGGAGTTCCAGTTTCTAACAATTAAAAGTATAACACTTGCACAAAAGTAATGGCGGCAGTAGGTACAAAGTTTGAAATTTAAATGCGCCTATTGATGGTAAAAATATGCACATTGTACGGTAAGTTCCAAAAAAATTAAACGTAGTAACTTCAATGTGCACAAATCTCAAACAAGGGGATGGGTGCACATGATATTCGAAGTCCAGGGCATGGTTCTGGCACGAGGAGTCCAAGGAACCACATATCGATATATGTTATAATGGTGAAATCTCTCGACGGAAAATACAATGCAATATCGTACAGTACAAAAAAGTCAAGCAATTTTATTTCCATCCTAATACAATCATTGTGGTCGACATAGTTGCTACCATGAAGCCTGTTGTAGGGCACATAATTGTCTCCCAATCTGTCAGATTGTATCTGTTGGTTCTTCCTATCTTTGTAGTGGTAGCGTCGATGATGGTGTCAGCTATGTTTGGTCACAAGAGGTCATGTTTATTCTTTCATTCTCTCCTTTTATTCCTCGGTAATACAGCTGCATACACATTATCACTATTGGATTTCTTATATTGTAATTTGCCAAATTGCTTGTTACAAATGTTAAGCTTTAAAGGAAAATGTGGAAGCTTAGTACATAATTATGTTATTCTGATAGAAAATATCATCCTAGCTAAAGGAGAGATTCGACAACCTAACTTGCAAGAAATGTTCTCTCGGCCATAAAATGTTCAACAATACTAACTTGTTCACGAAAGTCATTGTGGAGCTTCGGAATACATAAAAGGTAGTTAGAGATGACAGCTTACAAAATATTCATGTGGTTTTTAGCTTAAAGCAGATCTTCATTGGTCATTTTTTGTTAATCATGTTTTGGTTACTAAAACCAAAGCAATGAGCTTCCCTATATAAATAATGCAAAGCAAAAAAAAAACCACTAAAATAACATCAAGACCAAATAGAAACATCGAAACATAAGAGGAGAAGGGTTTCTTAAAATGAGGAACACGAAGAAAGCAATGGAATTGCATGCATTACGATTTTTGATAAAATAAAGTTCTAAATATTTGGTATTTTTGAGTGGCTAGGTAATTTTTTTGCCAATCAATTAAGTTCTATGATACCTTAATCATGGAAATGTGCAATTGAGAAAACATATTTTCAAATATAAAGTTTGATATGAATTATAAGGGGTGTATTAGATAAAGAATAAACTATCGCTCATTCCTATGTTTTAAATTAGCCTTGTGTTGCAACTTGAAATGCTAGGATTTATGAATAGTTATTTCTCGGGTGACTTGGACTATAGGTCGGTTAAAGTAAACTAGAATAGTATTAGGTATGAAGATTAGGGTAATATACTCTTCAACCTCTCACAGTGGCAGCAGTCCTTTTAAATAGAATGAAGTTTCATCTAACAAAATTACTCCTCGTTCTTACTCTCTGGCCTCCTCTCTTACCCGAAGGAAAAAAAGTAGCGCGTTATTTAATTTAGCATGGCTTTCCTTTCCTTCAGACGATATGAAAGTTATAGAGTGCTAATAACGCACTATTTTGGAAATAGCATTCATAAAAATTAAAAAACATGACAGGTATATCATAAATATCAAGGATTTCAACATCTAATGAATTGCCCAGAGTAATACTTGTACATGCATAATTAATTCTTGCGCTATCATCTAATGAAGACGGCGCGACGAGGATTTCGTTGAGGGTTGGGCCTGATCCGGTGAAACCCTATGGTCTTGTTTTTCGGAGGATGTCGGCATCAAGCCATGTACAACTTTCTTTAGATTGTTTGCTTGATATAGTTTTCTTCATAGGTGTTTGGGTGTTAGTTTTTCTGATGATCGTGTATTGTAAGCTGGTATCCAAGCAGTGTTCTTTGGTGTAATTATCTGTGTACTCCTTGCAGGTTGAGGCCTTTGTTAATTTAAAGTCGTGCTCATGGAGCCTTTTATCTTAAAAAAAAAGATTACGGTGATATACTCTTCAACCTCTCGCGGTGGCAACAGTCCTTTTAAATAGAATGAAGTTTCATCTAACAAAATTACTCCTCGTTCGTACTCTCTGGCCTCCTCTCTTACCCCACACATTCGGGGAAGAGAGGCTTGCCGCACATCCCGGCGGCGTTGTCCGCGAAGCTGGCGAGGCCGAAGGTTCCGACGTTCTTGGGGATCGGTCCGGTGAGGTTGTTGCTGGACACGTTGAAGCTCAAGAAATTGGCGAGGTTGAAGTCCGGAATGGTGCCTTCGAAGTTGTTGTCGTTCGCCATGAAACTTACCAGGCCGGGGATCTGACGGAGGCTGTCGGGGAGCTCGCCGGAGAAGCTGTTGCCGGAGACATCGAGCATAAGGAGCTTCCTGGACTGTCCGAGGGCGCTCGGTAGGCTTCCCGAGAGCCGGTTGCGGTGGACGAAGAAGTGGGTGAGACCCGCGCAGGCCGAGACGCCCGCGGGGAGGCCCCCGCTAAGCGAGTTGTTCTGCAGGTTCACCACGCGGAGCGCCGGCGCGGCGCAGAGCAGCGACGCATCGATGGTGCCGTTGAGGTTCTGGGACTGGAGGTCGATGGCCTTGATCTTGCCGGCGTTTCTGTCGCCGTTGTTGAAGCACACGACCTGCCTGCCCCAGTTGGAGGCGTTGCCGTTGCCGGTGGCGCCGGGGCACGGGTCGACCGACTCGTCCCAGCCGAGGGCTCGCGCCGTGGCCTGGCCGCCGTGGCCGCCTCCGGCGAGCGTGGCCAGGAACTCGACGAGGGATTCCTTCACGTCGTCCGTCTCCTGGCCGCGCGCCTCGTACGAGCAGCACAGGAGCAACGCCACCACTAGGACAGCAGCAGCTGCGGCGAGAGTCCTCCCCATGATCTGGTGATCGGACACAACTCACTTGAACTGAACCCCTACGGTCTTTACGTGGAATAAGATGGCGCGGGAGGAGGCCGGGATATGGCTGCAGCATGCATGGCGCTGGCACGCACGGGCAGCTCACTTCCAAGTAGACAAAGACGGCGAAGTTTTCAAAGGCCGGTGTGTGTTGGCGCGTGTGCTGGGGCCAGGCAGCCTGGGACAAGGCGGAGGCGCCAGATGCCGACGGGGAGTGCATATCTCCATCCGCGTCTCCGTGCCGGCCGGGCCAGTCATGGATTCAGTGACAGCCTGACAGGGGAATCTCTCTTCTGTTTGCTGAACCGGACAGAGGTCTGATTTGACGTAAAATTAATTTCTTGTAATGCTTGGGGCATGTGTCTTAACTTATATCGTTGTGTGGACTTTAGAGGAGTAGTATTGCTTGTGTCGTGGAAAATGACAGTTTTGGCTTTGATAACATAAAAGATTTATGTACTACTCCCTTTGCTCCACAATATAATTCTTTTTAGAAAACTAAAATAGCTTGCTAAAAGGTTTACATTGTGAAACGGAGGTAGTAGCCAATTATCCAAAAGACCGATTTAATAGAAAGGGACTAGGCAATTTGGTCCATGGATACTCTTGTTTGATTCTATCGTTGCCATCAGTGGCGGACCCAAAAACTTCTAGAAATCTAGGCAAATGAGTTTAAGTTATCAGATTTTAGACAAAATCACTATAAAAAATCATAAATTGTATACATATGTGCAATTGCTCCCTTGTTCTTTTTTTTTAAGATGGTTCATTTGTTCTGCCGTGTGCAGTAGAAAGATACTGCTCACCGACTTTATGCCTGTCTAGTTTGACCGGCCGCTTCGTAAAAACCTGGACGGCTTTGATGGACCACACTTGGCCCGTGTTTTCATCAAACCATTCCTTTGGATAAGCCTTTTGTTGGCAAACACCTTCTCTATTTTCTTTTTTATGTTTTGATGATTTTTCTCTATCAGCACCTCTAACACTAGTAGGTATTCCCTTCGATCCAAATTAATTGATCCAGATTTATCTACGTAAAGATTTATCTAGTACTAAAACATCTAGATACATCATAATCTTGATAATCTGAGTTAATTAATTTAGATAGGAGGGAGTAGGATTTCGAAATCGGAATGGCTGAACCCAACTTCGTGGGGCGAGAGGAGACAAAGAGAAGGTTGGGTCTGCAAGAAAATGTGTGTTTTTACGGCACAATAAAATCGTATTTCCAATTTCCAATAATTTTAAAAATTATACTCATACATAAGAAATGGCGGTAGTGGGTACGAGGCTTGGAATTAAAATGCGGCCATTTATGATAGGAATATTCACACTATACGGCAAGTTCCAAAATTTGTAAAAATAGTACTATAACTTATATGTGCACGAATCTCAAACAAGGGATTGGTGCACCAGATGTTCGAAGCCAGAGGAGATGCGTCCATAACATGATTCTTGCACATGAGGAGTTCAAGGAACCGAATATCAATATATCAATATATGTTGTAACAGTGAAAACTCTCGACGGAAAATACAATATCCCACAGAACAAAAAAGTCAAGCAGCAGTTCTATTTCCATCCTAGTATAATCATCGTGGTCGACAAGGTTCAGACTTGCGTCCTACTTTATAAATAAAGCAATATCCAGATACAACTAAGAGTCCACGCACACCACCACCGGCAGAAGCCAATAAAGAGAAAAAGGCACGCTAAAGTCCACTGGGGCCACAACACATCAAAGCCTAAAGAAAAAAAAGATTGGACAACATCAGCATACGTCCAGACGCAAGGGGTAGCCTGCGGTCAAGGGCCAAGAAGGGAAGCGCTATCGTCCTCAAGGCCAGGATGGTGCCATCGAGAACCTCTCGATCATGCTGCCTCACCAACGGGGACCACTGCTACAGGAAGGCGAGAAAAAAAAAATAAAGTCAAAAACACGGGCGAGGTAGATCTGCTCAATCACCATCTTGTTCCTCACGTTCCAAAGGGTCCAGACGAGAGCCGCGAACACTAGACAGAAGAGGCGGCGCCTCCTTCCGGCATGGTTCACCTCAGTTTGAAGGAACTCTCCGAGATCCCAGGCTTGCCAAGCAGGCCCCAGTGCTTCCCGTACAAAGCTGCATAGAAACTGGGACGCCGTACAAGAGAACATAATGTGGGTGCAGGTCTCTGAAGTTCCACATAGGGGACACAGGCCATTGCCCGGGCCATTATGCTTAGTCACCTCCACCCCGAAAGGCAAGCGATCACGGAGGAGTTGCTAGACGAAGATGTGAATACTAAGGGGAAGGCAGGCCTTCCAAATGGGAGAGGTCCGCCGCAGCTTCGGGCCCTAGAAGAGGGCCCTATAGGCCGAGTTCACCGAGAACTCCCCCTCCGGGTTAGACTCTAGGAGACCGAGTCCTTCTCGTCGGAAAGGTAGACAGGGAGGGCATCCCTTAGTTGCAGATACTCCACAGCCTCGGCCATGCTAAAAGTCCGTCGAAACAAGATGTTCTAGCAACCCTCTATAAAGGCCTCGACTACTCGTATCGACGTGTAGGAACTAATGGCAAATAACACAGGAAATTCCTCGCACAACGCGGAGTCCAAGAGCCATGGGTCAAGCAAAATACTCACCCTCTGCCCATCACCGATGCCAAAGGCGATGCCCTGCCCAATGAAGTGCTTAATCTCCTGAATGGCTTGCCAGAATTGAGAGCCCTCCCAACGCTCGCAAGATAATAGGGGTTAGCCATGGAGGTACTTGGCTTTGATAAGCTGCAGCTAGAGTCCCCATCATCCCTAAGGATACGTCAGACCCATTTCAGCATCAAGGCCACATTAAAGCGGCGGGAGTCGAGGATACCTATGCCCCCAAGGCTCCTAGGGGCGCACAAGTCTGCCCATTTAACTATATGGTATTTCTGGTGGTCGTCCCTTGCTACCCAGAAGAACCATGGCAACTCCTTGGCGAAGTCTGCATGGGTTCCCTCCGGGAGCAGGTAAAGCCCCATTTGGTACATGGGAAGGCTGGAGAGACATGAGTTGATCAGATCATCTTACACCCCTTGGTCGTGAGTCTAGCTCGCCAAGGCTCGGCTTTTGACCGGACCCTCGTGACCAGGGGTGCAGGATCCTTGATTAGGACTTGTGTCTCCCGAATGGGCATCCCTAGGTAGGTAAGGGAAGTCCACCAGTTTACAATTAAGGTTGTCGGTGATGCGCTGCCTATCCTGTTTTGAGTAACCCATGACCATATCCTCGCTTTTTTCGAAGTTAACCTTCAACCCTAACATGGATTCGAAGCAAAGGAGCAGAAACTTAAGATTAATAATGTCAAGATCCGAGCCCTGCACCATAATCATGGTATCGTCCACATATTGGAGGTGGGAGATACCACCTCCGGGGATAAGATTCCCAACCACACCCGAGATATGGCCAGCGATTCTGGCTCTATCCAGAATCTCTGCCAGGGCATCTACCGTGGAGTTAAACGGGAGGGGGGAAATATGATCCCCTTGTCTAACACCATAGGAAAGCCTAAAGTAGGGGCCAATCTCCCCATTAATATCGATCGCCGTACTACCGCTCATAACAAACTGCATAATCTAGCAAATTATCATGTCATCAATGCCCCTCCTCTCCAGGTCTAACCTCAAGAAGGCCTGGTCCAACCGGTCATAGGCCTTCTGGAAGTCCAACTTAAGGAACACTCCCTTTTGACGGAGTGTCTTCACTTCATGAATAATTTCATGAAGGGCAAGGACACCGTCATGAATCAAGCGTCCCTTAAGGAAGGCAAACTAGAGGGGGTGAGTGAGCCTCTCTAGCACTAGAGCAAGCCTCAAGGCACAGACCTTTGCAAAGATCCTCTAAATAACATTGATTGTCGTGATCGGTCAAAACTGGCGGATATCCGTGGCCCTGCTACTTTGGGGATCATGGTGATCACACCAAAGTTCCAGCAAGACATCACAAGGGTCCCCGTATAGAACTCCTAAAACATTTGCATGATCACCGGTTGCGGCTGGTCCTAGAAGGTCTAGAATAAAATAACCGGCAAGCCATCTAGGCTTGGAGCCGAACTGGTCTTCATGGACTTCAGAGCCACGGCCACCTCCTCTAGAAGGAATGGTAGAGTGAGCTCCACATTCTTGGTGGGGGTGTCCATCGCCTCTCTGACCAGAAATCCAGTATCAGCGAAAAATGCGGTGACATCATGAACAATTCTCTGTAAAAGGCATAAATATGTGAGGAGATCTCTTGTGGGGCCTCCAAAATATTGGTCCCCTCCCAGAGGCAGGGGATCGAGCACTTCCTTCTCCTTCCATTGGCAATAGCGTGGAAGTAGGCCGTGTTCGATTCCCCTGGAGAGTCCAGTTCTATCGACTCCGTTATCACCAGAAAGCCTCCCCCTTGTAGATCTCCATAATGGAGGTCTCAAGAGACTACCTCTGGGACCAAGCCTCTGCCGAGAGGCTGACCATGTCAGCCTCTAGGTCAAGGGCCTGAATCTCATAAAGCAGTGCCTCCTTCTAGTCCTATGGGGCAACTCTAGGTTAGCCCCCATCCTCGCATGAACTGCCGGGAGAGCTTGGCACAATGATACCAAATATCCAACAAGCAATAAACCCGAGGAGGGGAGCCAGCGGCCTCCATCCACTTACACCGGACTGCCTCCACAAACCGCTACTTCTGGAGCCAAAAGGTTTTGAAATGGAAGTAGTTCAGTCTCGTCGGGGAGCCTCCTCCCGAGCAAAGGAGGAGAGGGTATGGTCGGACCCGATCCTAGTGACCGCCCTCAGGGAACATAGTAGGAATGACACTTCACATTCAACCAAGAGAAAAACGCGATCGAGAACACTACGAATCGGGTCTAGCTATTTGTTAGTCCACATATATCTAGTGCCCACCCACACAATCCCACGCAGCGTGAGGTTGGCGATGCAGTCATTAAACATGTGCATCCTAGGAAGGTCCATGTTGGCTGAGCTCTTGTCATCTGTGGACTGGATAAGGTTGAAATCCCTAGCCACAACAACCAGGATATCAGACCGTTCCACTTTGACTTGAGCTCCTGCAAAAACTCAGTGGACCTCCTATGGTCTATGGGGCCATAGACAATAATCACCTTCCACTTGAAGCGAGATTCTCTATGCGTGAGAGACATGCTCATGAAGAACTCCTCGTGGTCCATATCATCTACCTCGAAGGTACCCTCCTTCACCCCAAGGAGGACCCCCCCAAGTGATCGATAGCCAACATCCATTACCAGATATATTTATAGAGGCTCAGACCCTCCAACTCAGCAATGGCGAAATCCTGACGAATCGTCTCCTGAAGGCCAACAATATCCGGCACTTCATGGCGAAGGTATTCCTTGATCTGGCGGTAATGGCCCTCGTGCCCAAACCCCCTGATGTTCCAAATGAACACTCGGATGGCTCAAAGGTTGTTCATGTGTAACAACTCAATGCAGGGGGGGTCCCCATAGCGGGGGCTGAACGAGCACGACTTAGAGGTTTGCGTTTCGAGTTTGCTTTGGGGGTTCTCCCACAAGGCCTTCTCGAAAGGGACAGCTTGTGGGTAACCACCCAGCCATCAGGAGCCGGAGGTGGACCCCTACTCGGGCCAGGTCCGCCGACCTAGCCTACGCAAGGACCAGGGCGCGCTCTTGCTCCCATGCATCCCGTGCATGAGCTGCGGCGATCACACCCTCGTACTCCTCCTGTGCCTTAATGTCAGCAATCTACGAAACCCTGGACTCCTTCTCTCTGCGGAAGAAAATCCCATAGTCATCAGCCACCTCGCCTAGGTGGGCCAGTGAAATAACGGCTAGCATGGAAAACCTGGAACTAGATGGAACAGAGGGTCCAGATCAGAGGGAAGACTAAGAGCGCTCGGGAGGTTACCTAGAAACTCGTCATGTGCTGTCACTCGAAGGGTCGCCTGCTCCGCCACCGTCGGGATCTAGTCTACTCAGCCCTGCCCTGAACCCTGCTCTGGTCTACTCATCCCTGCCCTAGACACTATGATGGGAGGGCGGCAGAGGAGGCTGGCACGGAGCCCTAGAACGGCACAGCTTGGATATGGCCATGGGGATGTCGGGGTCGACCGAGTTGGGCGCCAGCACCCTGGTGTCCAGCATATCCGGTCCCAGCAAGTAGAAGATTATCCCCGGGAACTGCGGCAACGGGTGGGAGCACACCACTATCCCCACGCTCCCCAAGGTCTCCTCCGGTGACGACTGGAGGTCCATAGGAGACAACATCCCTGGAGAGAGAACCAGGTTGAGGTTGGAGCCATATTGCACAATGTCAAGGCCGATGGAGACCGAAGGATCGGGGCGGTAGAAGCGTGGAAGGTCCACTAGATCTAGCTTGGCCGACGTGCTCAGGGAGAGCCGGCGCTGACCCGAGAAGAACGGACCTTCTCCGGATGTCCCAGTTGAAGAGGACCTGCGAAGACCACTACCTGGGACGCCGTAGGGAACCCCCCACCTGGGCAGGCTGAGGGGGCAAGGGTGAGGCGTCAGTCACCAACGACGAGGGGTCCGGCCCATCCTCGATGTCATCTGAGGACTCTTCCTTAGTCCCTCCTCCCCTCGTCCCCGGGTCATCACCAGCAGGGGGCGGAGGGATGGAGACCTGGCCACAGGGGGCTCCACATCCTCCTCGAGCTCCACCACGTGGTCCCTTCCCACACGATCGAAGAAGAAACACGATAGGGAGACAGGGAACACCGAGGTGTTCGGGCATAAGAGCCTCATCCGGACCGCCTCGTGCCTCGCGAGAGAGCCCATGTCCACCTCAAGAAACTTGCCCATAGCCTGGGCAATGAGAGCCACAATCTACAGCTGTATGGCCTCCGATGGGAGCCCTAGCAGGTGGACCCAAACCTCAGAAAGTGTGGCCACACTCCTGAACTGCGGAAGATGGCTTGATGGTGACCTTCAGCTGGTTTATTGGGAGTGTGAAAGACGAACAACATGCACACATACACGGAATTGCCACGTAGGGGAACAAGACCGCGAACTCGGTGTCGGAGATGTGGCGTACTGGCCACTCTTGGCCTGGGAGGACCGCACTAAGCTCATCCTGAAGCAGGGCCTCGGTCACCTCAACCGATAGGGGGGTCCTGGACCGGGAGCACCGTCACCATCACCAACGTCTCCAGAACCGTCATAGGGACATCTCCTGAACCTGTCATCCACCCTATTGTCGTAGTACTCCAGGCACTCCCTACCGCGCAGTATGGCCGGTCCCAAGAGAGACCCATCTCCCCACCTGAGCTTACCCCGAAGGGCGCGCCCGTCACCGTGGAATCGTGGTCCATCGGCACCAGTGGCCTCACGGATGTGGGTGCCGGACCCAACTTCTTCTTCTTGCTCTTCTTCTTGGGTCTCGACACCTCATCGCCCTCTCCCTCGTGCCTCGCAGTGGTTCCTTGTGCCATCCAAGGTGGCTCCTTCCCATCCTGCCAAGGTCCAGCATCGACGCGACCACTACCCTGGCGAGTCGTGGCCAGCTCCTCTTGAGCCTGCAGCGTAGAGGCTCGAAGCCACGCCTCATGCTCGACTTTAGGAGGACGCAGAGGCGGGGACGCATGGGCCCGCTGCTCTTTGAATCAGCGGTGAGCCCTGGGCGGCGACCGGGAGGGGCTGCGTGGAGGCTGGTACCTCAACGATGGCGGGGAGCAGCAACCAGGGTGGCGGTAGGCTTCGTGGTGGCTGCGCACCGACTGCTGGCAACAGACCCCGTCAGATGCACCACAAGGCGTAGACCGCTCACGACATGGGGAAACCGGGCGGTGCACCGCCGGCGGGCTACGAGCGTGATGTACCATCAGCGCCGCTAGGTATGACCTCAGCCACGACGGGGGCGCGATGATGGCGGTGGGGATGACGGGGGGACAGGTGGCGGGGACGGGACATAGGTGTGAATAGGGACACCACCAAGTGTTTCCAGGTTAGGAACCTTCCCGTGGGTTGATGGCCCCCCGTGGGCCGCGCTTGGGCCAACCCTGTCTCTCCTCGCACGCGCCGCGTGCCGAAGGCAGGGCGGGCCACAGGTGGGTCGGCCAGTCTAGGCTACTAGTAGGCCGCAACCCACGAGAGGCCCGGCTAGCCTTCCCTTCTGCAGCCCCCTGATGTCTACACACTTCTATTCTTATAGACAGTTGTTGGGCCTCCAAGTGCAGAGGTTTGTAGAACAGCAGCAAGTTTTTCCTTAAGTGGATCACCCAAGGTTTATCGAACTTAGGAAGCACTAGTTCAGCAAAGAGATAGTGAAATACAAGTGGTATGGATAATTATAAGTGGTAACGGTGCTAGAAAAGAGCTTGATGGCGTAGAAGAGACTAAAGGCAAACTGAAATAAAGATGGCAGCAAGCAAACATGTAACAGATCTAGTTGCAAACGGTGTTTCAATGCTTAGAAACAAGGCCTAGGGATCATACTTTCACTTGTGAACACTCTCATATAAATATCTTCTCTTTATGATACTACTCTAAATTACTCTTTGGTTGGACACTCTAATCCATGGTAGGCCTATAACATCACACATCAAAGTTCGCCTTCCACATCTAGATAACCCCCCACTGTCACCTTGAGCACTAGATGGTTCCAACAAACACCACAATTTCATAGAGACATCCAACACCAAATATAACTCATAACAAGTATTTGTAATCTCTAGCCTAAGTGCCATCATGGTGTGCACGCTATCACTTTCACACACATGGGGAGAGCAGAGATCTATAAAAGCACTTGAGTAGCAAGGTAGATCTACTTGATTACAAAGCTCATGATCACAATATGATCATGCATAGAGAGAGAGATATGAACACATAGCTACCGGTAGAACCCTTAGCCTCGAGAGAGAACTACTCCCTCCTCATCATGGGAATCAGCAACAACAATGGAGATGGTGGTGGAGATCAAAGGAGATGGCTCCGGGGGCACTTCTCCATCCCGGCAGGGTGCCGGAATAGAGACTTTCTGTCCCCCGAATCTCCCCTTCGGTGGCGGCAGCGCTGCGGAACTTTTCGTGCCTGGAGGTTGTTCTATTTAGGGTTTTTGCATCAGAGGATTCTTATAGGCGAAAGGGCAAGGTCGGTGGGTGGAACAGGGGCCCACACCACCTGCTGGCGCGGCCAGGGCTAGCCCGCGCCACCACATGGTGTGGCCAGCCCCTGGCCCCTCTCCGTCTCGTCTTCTGGCTCCGTGAGTCTTCCGGTAAAATATCGAATTTGGCTTTTGTCCGGTCTAATTTCGAGAATATTCATTTTTTGGCTTTTCTGGAACCAAAAACAGCAAAAAACAGGCAACTGGCACTATGGCATCTTGTTAATAGGTTAGTTCCACAAAATGTGTAAAAGTACTCCAAAGTGTGGACAAAACATAAGAAAGTAGATATAAAACAAGCATGGAATACGTTTGCAACATATCAACATCCCCAAGCTTAACTCTTGCTCGTCCTCGAGTAGGTAAGTGATAAAAAGAAAGAATAATTTTTAAGGTGACATGCACCATCATAGACTTGATCAAAGTATTTGTAAAACATTGATAGCTGGGATCAAAGTACTTCAACATAGCATGAAAGATATAGTTCTAACAATAAGACATAGCAACTATATTGTAACATGAAAAGGCACAAACAAAAGATTCATGAATAACAATGCTTTGCAAGATGTTTGTTTGTTTCACATAAAGAAAACATAGCATAGTGGCATTCAGCTTGTCCCTCATGGATTAGCAAAACATAAATGCATAGGACACCTTCAAAGTTCATAAGGGTGACTAGATACAGATAGTTCAAGAACAAGCAATATCAAAGTTATGCATCAATCAACAAGTCTTGGGACAATGCAAATTATACTAAGAATGGCCACTATGCTCTCTCAATAGGTGCATAAAGATAGAAGATGGAGACTCAACATGAAAGTAAAAGAAAGGCCTTCATAGAAGGAAGTAGAGATTCAAGTTTCATAAAGAGCTTCCAAAAATTATGGTACTTATTAGCTTTCAGCTCTCATTGTCCCTATCATAAGCATCTTTAGGTGATTAAGGTTAAAGTGACACAACTAAGAGGATATGCTTGACAAGTTTTAAGCCAAAATCTCATGTCCCTTACTTACGAAGACCGAACCTCATGCTACTCAACTTTAGTCACAAGTAAGCTCCTGTCATTGTATATACATATGTATCATAGAGAACCGCCAACAGGGTACCCCTTGCACATGATACAGGAGCTATCCCATAATCAACATGACAAGGCAAGCAGACAATGAGCATCTCAGCGATCTTTTTATTTGCTATTTGCATAGGTTTTTATTGAGGATGCTTCATAGAGTGCTCATTATGGTTATGCTGCAAGTTTCCACCATGATTAGGCATGGCTTAGGCTAGCGGCCCACGCGTTTCTCTAACACACATACAAACTCCATGATCTTACAAGTTCCACTTTTATTTCACACCGCCGGGATCCATAAGCAAAAGAATCATGATATCAACGGGGTATAATGTACAAGTGCAATGTTGAAAGCGTTCCCCATAATACATGGTTCTGCTAATTTCAACTTATGAAGCGCAAGCATATACGCAACAAAGATGGACATAATGGTTCAAGTTTATTAAGTGCAAGAAAAGTAAAGTGTGCCATCAAGTTCCTGAGAGCTTTAATCACTAATTTTCACATAACAAATTTAATTCGGAAGGTAGATAAAAGCATGAATATACTTGGAATAACAAATGCTAATAGGTAGGTATGGTGGACTCTTTGGAATAATTTGGTTTTAGGAGTTGGATGCATGAGTGAAACTCATACTTGGTTATGGAGGCTAGCAAAAGACTGTGAGCGACCAACTAAGAGAGCAATAATGGCCATAATCATGCAGAGCGACAAAACATCATTAATCAAAGCATAAAATGATATTACAAGTCGAAAACTAAAGCATCATAAAGGATATGGTGACTTGGGATAGTCATAACATGGTGTGAGCATGCGCCAAGTCAACGCAAATAAAGCATTAAAGGAGAATACCACAATACTATGCTTTAATATGCTAAAACAACGCATGATTCTTTCAAGGCACATTAAACAATCTCAATTGTTTATAACAAGTCATGCTACAACAAAAATCACTAAGAATAAAGCCAAAACAATACCAAGCATGACATGACAAAGCATAGGCCACAGTCAAAAACAAGCTCCTTTTACCACTTAAGCATAAACTTTTCCTACTCTTTTCCAATCCAAACCAACTTATTTGAAAGAACTCACAAAGATAATAATAAATAAAGATCAGTGAGCTTGTCTCCAAATCCAAAAGTAAGAACTAAAAAGCTCTAAGCTGAAAGCACAAGAAAACTAAGGCTAAACCTAGTGCTAGCAAAAGAGAACACTCACAAAACAATAAGAATGAAAACTAGAGTGCTCTAAGCAATGAATACCAGGGTGTGTCTCGCTCCAAAAGAAGTGTGTTGGGATCCAACCAACTTATTTAAGAAAACCAAACAAAAGAAAACTAAAAACAAAAACAAAGACGCTCCAAGAATAACCCAACTGTGCATGAAACAATAAAAATGAAGTGTTTGGAAGGAACCTGAGATTTTTATTGATGAAGAAGGGGATGCCTTGGGCATCCCCAAGCTTTGACGCTTGTACTTCTTGGATATTTCTTGGGGTGACACTCGTGACATCCCCAAGCTTGAGTTTTAGTCCATTCTTCATCTAATTACATCATTCTTTCCATACACCTGAAATTTTTCCTTCATACAAAACTTCACACAATTTTTATTAGCAACATTAGTGTACTCAAGATAATAAGTCTTTGGGTTCAGTTTCAACACCAATAAAACTTCCATTAAAACACAAGCTACTGTATCACTTCCCTTAAAAAGCTCAATTCCCCAAAAATAACTCAAAAAGGAATCAACAAGAAGCAAATGCAAATAATGGTAGAAATCTGTCAAAACAGACCAGGAGGTAAAATCCAATTTTTTCTAAGACCTTATGCTGCTCAAATCGAAAAGTGTTGAACTAACGAAAGTTAGATAACAACCTGGGGCAGAAGCACAAAAGTTCACGCCTCAAAACGACATACAGATATTTTACACGAATTTTTACGGTGAAGGACAAAAATCTATTTCGGGACAGCAACTTTTCCAATCATTACTTCTCTCTCATTAGAGGTTACTCTTGGCACAAAAAGCAAATAAAAAGGATAAGGTGCGGTTATTACAGAAGTAATAACTTCCAAGACTCATCTAAAACTTTTGGGTTATCTCCCAATAAGTACTTTTCTTTAACGCCTTTAAGTTAGGCATGATAGTTTAAAAAGATGCTCACATAAGAAATATGAATTGAAGTAAAAGAGAGCATCAAGAAGCAAATTTGAAACACATTTAAGTCTAACCCACTTCCTATGCATAGGAATCTTGTAAATAAACAAGTCATGAAAGCACAAATCAACAAGCACATGAAAGCAAAACAAGTGCAACTTCAAGACTTTCAACATAAAGAGGGGAAACCTAATATTATTGAGATGAATAAAACCATGTTTCCCTCTCTCATAATAACTTTCAGTAGCATCATGAATAAAATTAACAATATAACTATCACATGAAACATTCTTATCATGAGCCACATACATAAAAGAATTAATACTCCCCATATAAGCATAGTCATTCTTATTAATCGTAGTGGGAGAAAATTCAACAAAATAGCTATCATTATTATTCTCATCACCATAATCATCAAATATAGGAGGCATATTGTAATCATTAATTTTCTCCTCAATATTAGTTGGACTGAAATATCATATTTATCATTGTAATCATCATATATTGGAGGTTTTGTATTATCATAAGCAATAGAATAGCTATCTTCCAAAGCTGGGGAACTAAAAAGATCATTTTCATAAAAACTAGCTTCCCCAAGCTTAGACTTTTCCATAGCATTAGCAATAATGGTGTCCAAAGAATTCATACTAACAACATTGCTATTAACGTGCAAATAAAGTTCCATGGGTTTTTTAATTTTCTCTTCAAACACTTCATGTCCTAACTCAAGATAAATACTATAAAGCTCTGTAATTTTTTGTTGTTTTCCATTAAGCCTAACTAGTGAAAATAAAAACAAGAAATAAAAAGACAAAATTGTAGAATCTAAAGGAAATAACTTCGAGCACTCACATCGGAGGATGTGAGTACCTTTTACCTTACCTCCCCGGCAACGGCGCTAGAAAATACTTGTTGGCGCGTGGTTGATGTGGGAGCTTTTTCTTCTTCAGTCCCTTGCAACGGCGCCAGAAAATAGCTTGATGTCTATGCACTTCTATTCTTGTAGACAGTTGTTGGGCCTCCAAGTGCAGAGGTTTGTAGAACAGCAGCAAGTTTTCCCTTAAGTGGATCACCCAAGGTTTATCGAACTCAGGGAGGAAGTGGTCAAAGGTATCCCTCTCAAGCAACCCTGCAATCAAGATACAAGAAGTCTCTTGTGTTCCCAACACACCCAATACACTTGTCAGGTGTATAGGTGCACTAGTTCGGCGAAGAGATAGTGAAATACAAGTGGTATGGATAATTATAAGTGGTAACAGTGCTAGAAAAGAGCTTGATGGCGTAGAAGAGACTAAAGGCAAACTGAAATAAAGATGGCAGCAAGCAACCATGTAACAGATCTAGTTGCAATTGGTGTTTCAATGCTTAGAAAAAAGGCCTAGGGATCATACTTTCACTTGTGAACACTCTCATATAAATATCTTCTCTTTATGATACTACTCTAAATTACTCTTTGGTTGGACACTCTAATCCATGGTAGGCCTATAACATCACACCTCCAAGTTCGCCTTCCGCATCTAGATAACCCCCCACTGTCACCTTGAGCACTAGATGGTTCCAACAAACACCACAATTTCATAGAGACATCCAACACCAAATATAACTCATAACAAGTATTTGTAATCTCTAGCCTAAGTGCCATCATGGTGTGCACGCTATCACTTTCACACACATGGGGAGAGCAGAGATCTATTAAAGCACTTGAGTAGCAAGGTATATCTACTTGATTACAAAGCTCATAATCACAATATGATCATGCATAGAGAGAGAGATGAACACATAGCTACCGGTAGAACCCTTAGCCTCAAGAGAGAACTACTCCCTCCTCATCATGGGAATCAGCAATGGCGATGGAGATGGTGGTGGAGATCGATGGCTCCGGGGGCACTTCCCCGTCCCGGCAGTGTGCCGGAACAGAGACTTTCCGTCCCCCGAATCTCCCCTTCGGTGGCAGCGGCGCTGCGGAACTTTTCGTGGCTGGAGGCTGTTCTATTTAGGGCTTTTACATCATAGGCTTCTTATAGGCGAAAGTGCAAGGTTGGTGGGTGGACCAGGGGCCCACACCACCTGGTGGCGCGGCCAGGGCTAGCCCGCGCCACCACATGGTGTGGCCAGCCCCTGGCCCCTCTCCGTCTCGTCTTCCGGTAAAATATCTCCTTTGGCTTTTGTCCGGTCCAATTCTAAGAATATTCATTTTCTGGCTTTTCTGGACCAAAAACAGCAGAAAACAGGCAACTGGCACTGTGGCATCTTGTTAATAGGTTAGTTCTAGAAAATGTGGAAAAGTACTCCAAAGTGTGGACAAAACATAAGAAAGTAGATATAAAACAAGCATGGAACATCAAAAATTATAGATACGTTTGCAACGTATCACCCCCCCCCCCCCCCCGCAGGCCCCGCTAGGGGCCCAACCCATCTCGGCCCTCTCCCCATGCCCCCACCCCTTTTTGCTGTGCCGCTGCAGCGACCCTCACCAGAATCCCTCCCCGTCAGCAAGGCCGCCGAGCGGCAGCCCTGGCCAGCAGGAGGAACTCCCACAGGGAAGGAAGCAGGAGAGGGTTGGGGCAGTGCAGCGTCGCCACTCCACTCTCCCCGCTGGCGAGATCCCAGCAGGCATCCACCCCCACCTCCGGTGTCGCCTTCGTCGCCGTCTCGATGTCCTCCCCTATCTCCTCCTCGACGTCACCCGATGCCAGCCCATGCAAGTTGGCTAGCTCCGCCACCCTCTCCGACGACAGATGCCGAGAAGGTGGAGGTGCCGATCCCCCGAACAGGCAGCGGCGAGGTGGCCACAGCCGGCGGAGGAGTAACGTGGCTCCCAATCTTCACCTTGTGCGCCGGGAAGAGCAGTGTGGCTCCCTGCCTGACAAACCCCCCCTGCCGGTGGTCACGGGCATCGACCACCATGCCCGCCACGTTCAGGAGGACGAGGCGACCTTCCTGCTACCGGAGCAGCATGGCGGCCATTGACAACCCTGGACGGCAGCCCACGAAGACCGAGGCCGCGGACGCTTTCCAGCGAAGCGGGCAGGTCGCGGGGTGGGCGGGCCACATCGCCATGGCACATCGCGGCGAGCATGTCGGAGAGGAAGGCCGGCAGACGCGGGCCGGGGAGCTGCCGACGACGGCGGATTCAAAATTCAAAACCCATGGACACGTCCTCCATTTTCCATAATCGTCTCCTGGTCCGTCAGATTGTATATGTTTGTTTTGCCTATCTTTGTAGTGGTAACTTCGATGATGGTCTCAACTTTGTTTGGTCACAAGTGGTCATGTTTATTCTTTCATTCTCGCATTTTATTCTTCGGTAGTACAAGAGGGCTTACACAATATCACTATTGGATTTCTTATGTTGTAATTTGCCAAATTGCTTGTTACATGGTATCAATTTTACGCTGAATCAAATGTGTAAGCTTTAAAGGAAAATGTGGAAGCTTAGTACATAATTATGTTATTCTGATTGAATAATATCATCCTAGCTGAAGGAGCGATTCGACAACCTACCCTGCAAGAGATGTGTTCTCGGCCATAAAATGGTAAACGATATTAACTTGTTCACATAAGTCATTGTGGATCTTGGGAATACAAAAGAGGTAGTTACAGATGACACCTTGCAAAATATTGATGTGGTTTTTACCTTAAAGAAGATCTCCATCGATCTGTTTTTTATTAATCATTGTTGGGTTACTAAAACCAAAGAAATCGGATATTCACTTCGGCTCGCAGGTGCAAATGCACCCATTGTGAAAAAATACTTTTCGAAATGTCAAAAAATTTGAAAACAAAATTTCACATATACATTCGAACATTTTATGTTGGTTTACAAGTTTTCGGGATGAAAGAATATTTTATCTGTTATGTATAAAAAAGACAAATATGTCACAGTAATACGACTATTCACGTAATATTTTTTTATCTTTTTTATACACGACACAAAATGTTCTTTCATACCGAAAACTTGTGAATCAACATAAAATGTTCGAATGTATATGTAGAATTTTTTTTCGAATTTTTTGACATTTCAAAAACTGTTTTCTCACAATAAGTGCATTTGCACCTACGAGCCGATTTGCCGCCTCCCAAAGAAATGATCTTCCCTACATAAATAAGCCAAAGCAAAAAAAATCCCTAAATTAACATCAACACTAAACAGAAACGTCAAAGCATAAGAGGAGAAGGGTTTCCTAAATTAGGACCACGAAAAAAGTAATGGAATTGCGTACATTACGATTTTTTATAAATAAAGTTCTACATATTTGGTACTTTTGAGTGGCTGGGTAATTTTGATTTGTCAATCGATTAAGTTCTATGATACCTTAGTCATGGAAATGTGCAGTTGAGCAAATATATATTTCCAAAAATAAAATTTGATATAAACTAAAAATGTCTAGATATATTCATCTCTAGACCAAACTGATTCAGTTAATATGGGAGGGAGGGAGTATTAATGAGGGTTTGATGGATTTCACTGGGTCCGTCTAAATCCAGCCCATCTATGCCAGTTGCACGTTAATCTAGTTTTGGCCCATGTGTCGAATAAAAGGTAAACCATCGCAAAAATCCACATTGGTGCATGACGAGTATTGAAAAAAGGATAGGGCTAACGCGCGGCGCCGCGCCAACGTCAACCCGTGCGGGGCAGCACCACTCCCGAAAGTTTTTCCCTTTCTTTGCACTCTGCAGCTGCCGGCCACCAGCAGTAATCCGATGTTGCCCCACATAACCACATGAAGCTATGTAAAAACAGTATGTTGCTAGGTGTCTCACCTCCTACATGGTCTGAGAAAAAGCTGCATGCTCCATCAGCTTGCATCGAGCATCCCATTCAATTCCAAAACTAAAATCCATGACCTCAGGCACAATAGTATTTTAAGCCATTACACCAACTATAAGATACACTTGATTGCCAGGTTCGGCTGCTCCATTTGCCAAAACTTTATATTCAGCCTCGGTACTCGATCTCTACACTGTGGGCTGCTTCTTCGAACTCCATGAGATGAGATTCGGTCCAACAAACACTGCGAAGCCTCCTGTGGATCGGCGATCATTAACACATCCTGCCCAATCCACATCGGTGAAGATACTGATGCTAGTGGAGGTAGACTACGAAAACTTAACCCTATACTCAGTGTTCCCTTCACATATCGCAAGATGCGCTTCACGGCCTCCCAATGAATATACGTTGGTTGTGAGAGAAACTAGCAAACCTTATTCACCGCAAACGAGATGTCTGGGCGAGTAAGAGTGAGATACCGTAGGCCTCCAACAACGCTGCGGTACCAGAACCCATCATCAGTAGCAAGTGGAGTACCAGACTCACGGGATAGGCGATCTCCGGTGGCCAAAGGCGTGGAAGTGGACTTGCAATTCTCCATACTCACACGGTGCAAAAGATTCAATGCATACTTCCGTTGAGTAACCATCATCCCCCCTGAATTGAAAGACGCTTCCAATCCCAGAAAATAGTCCAATGATCCAAGATCCTTGATAGGAAAAGTGGCAGAGAGAGAGAGCGGACCAAGACATCGACGGCATCGGGGGTAGAACCAGCAATCACAATGTCATCAACATAGACCAGCATATATATCTGTATACCTTTCCGGGAGTAGATGAATAGGGAGGTATCCGCCTTGGAGGAGACAAAACCGAGCTGATAGAGGAGAGCACTCAGCCGAGCATACCAGGCACGAGGAGATAGCTTAAGACCATACAACGCCCGCTGCAACTTGCAGACATGAGAGGGGTAACGAGAATCCTCAAAACCAGGGGGCTGCTGCATGTACACATCTTCCATCAGAAAACCATGGAGAAAAGCATTACTCACATCAACCTGACGAAGACTCCATCCCTTGGACACAGCGAGAGAGAGAACCAGATGAACAGTGGCAGGTTTTACAACCGGACTGAACGTGTCTCCATAGTCAATACCATGCTGCTGAGTAAACCCACGAGCAACAAGGCGCGCCTTGCGCTTATCAACCGAACCATCGGGACGCCGCTTGGTCTTGAAGATCCACTTGCAGCCAACCACATTCACACCACACAGACGAGGAACAAGGACCCATGTCTTGGTGTGCTGAAGCGCTTCGAACTCATCAGTCATGGCTGAACGCCACGCAGCGCCACAGAGAGCATCGTGATGAGTCGACGGCGTGTCGAAGAAGGCGTGACGCTGAGGGTTATAGCGCACCGTCCCGTCAGTGAACTACTTCTCATGACGTGTATGATCACGAGCGCGAGTAACCATGGTGTGGACGGGCTCAGCCGAGGGCGTCGTGGTCGGCGAGGGACTCGCGACATGAGGCGACGCAGGCTGAGCGGGAGACACCAAGGGGACACTAGAGGCAATGACCTAGTCGGGGGCGACGATACCAAGGGCCCGCCGTTATCAGCCGCGTTGGGCGGCGAGGAGGGACGGGCCGGGGAGGTAGCCAGGCTCCCTGGCGCCGGATTGGCCTCGTGACCTGCCACCATGCACGTTGATCACGGGTGCGCCATGCACGTCGATCGCGGCCGATGGCTGCGGCGAGACGGGTACCTGCATATGATCAGTGCTACCTGGGACAGGTGCATTAGTGTCCAAATAAGACAAGTCATATTTACGCATACAATCACTCGTCACCGGTTCATCGGAAGGAAAAGTGATGGCTTTTTCGAGAGTGGACACATCAACGGTTACACCAGGAGTAGCATAGGGAAACACCGTCTCATCAAAACGACATCACGAGAAATATAAATACGTCCCGTGGAGCGATCCAAGCACTTATACCCCTTATGCATCGGACTATACCCTAAGAACACATACATAGTTGAGCGGAAAGACAACTTATGGGTGTTATACTTGCGCAAACTCGGCCAACACGCATAGCCGAAAATGCGAAGTGAGGAGTATGTGGGTGGAACTTTGAGGAGACGATGGACGGGCGTGTCGTTTTGCAACACCTGAGTAGGCATGTGATTAATAAGGTAGCATGCGGTGAGGAAGGCTTCATCCCAAAAACGCAATGGGAGAGATGACTGTGCAAGTAAAGCAAGTCCGGTTTCTACCAAGTGGCGGTGCTTGCGCTCGGCCACCCCGTTTTGCTACGAGGTATGAGGGCACGAAACGCGATGAGATATGCCTGTGCGCTGAAAATATTGGTGTAGACGTTGATACTCACCACCCCAATCCGACTGGACAGTTTTGATTATAGAGTCTAAGAGACGCTCAACATGAGCTTAAAAGTTGTAGAAAACTTGCTCAACATTAGACTTGTGCTTGAGAAGGTAAATCCAACAAAATCGAGAGTAATCATCGACAAAGCTAACATAATATTTATACCCCCTGAGGATGCAATAGCAGGACCCCATACATCAGAATGGATTAACTCAAGAGGCATAGTAGAAACAGGACTGGAATTATTATAAGACAATTGTCGACTTTTAGCACGCTGACAAGCATCACACACAGAAGTCTGATTATTGGAAGAACACTCTAAATCATTTTTCCTAACAATAGATTGAACGACATTATTGGTAGGGTTCCCAAGATGATGATGCCACCGAGATGCGGTGGTTTTGACGCCGGAGGACGCCTGCCAGTGGGTGGCAAAAGCTCTCCTAAACAGGATGGGGTACAGCCCATTGCGACTCCTACCGTGAAGCAGAATTTTCCTCGTGGTTTTGTCCTTGACAAGAAAAAACAAACGATAAAACTCAATGAAGATGTCATTATCACAACAAAAACGAAACACGGAGAGGATATGTTTGTTGATGTGAGGAACATGAAGAATATTTCTCAAACGGAGGGTTGAACCGGGTAAATTCGAGTGACCAATATGTGAAATAGACAAACCTGCACCGTTGGCAACTTGCACTTGATCCTTGCCTCTGTAGCGCTCATGCATGTGGAGGCGCTCTAGTTCGCTGGTGAAGTGGTCCGAAGCGCCGGAATCCATGATCTGCGGTGGCTCGGCGGCGGACGAGGTGGAGGCGGAGTTACCCGCACGGTTGTCGTAGTCGTAGCGCTTCCTGCAATTGTCCGCCTCATGCCCCCAGTATTTGCAAATCTGGCACTGGGGGCGCCAGCGTCGGTTGCGGCCATTGCCGCCTCCTCCGTTGCGGTTGCGGTCATTGCTGCCACCGCTGTTTCCTCCGTTGTTGCGGCGGTCACCGCCGCTGCCCTAGTCGTTTCCATGCTGGACCGCCGCAAGTCTGATTATTGGATTAACTCAAGAGGCATAGTAGAAACAGGACTGGAATTATTATAAAGCAATTGTCGACTTTTAGCACGCTGACAAGCATCACACACAGAAGTCTAATACTACAGCTAGACGTATTTTAACAGACACTGCTGCTGGTCCGCTGGGGCTAGAATTTCTTTCGCTTTTCTACGCTTAATTAAAACTAACTTAATTTGCACAAGGAACCTGCTTTTCCAATTTATCTTTCCTTGATTTCCTGTAGCTGTTCGTCACTTAATTAGTGGGGCGCCTGCAGCAATCTAGGTGGGAGAGCACAATATATATATGTCCTGCATCCTGATGAGCTGGACTAAGGTTTTTAATTTGAACAGGTCAAAAGAACATGGAGTGCTCAAAAATCTAGCCAGTGATTAGTCACTAAGCAGTTGTACTTGAGTGTAAGCTGCCACGTCCTTGTCACGCGTCGGGCGGCCGGCGTGTACGTACGTACCACACCAGTTTTGTTTGACGTGTGACCTGGTTATCCTACACCAGCACATGCATATGCACGACGCATGATCTGGCAGAATGATCGATCGTGTCGATGACGCGGGCGGTTCGTTACACGTCAAGACGTACCAAGCGTCCGGTGCGCGAGCTAGCTATGTGTGGTGTGCAGCTGGAACTGTTTGTTGCTTGTTGGGTTCTGCATGAATGTACAAGTACAGCGCAGAGCTTTCTGTACAGGCATAAGGATGGCCGGGCTGTAACTTCTACTCCAATAGGAGCGTCGTTTTCAGTTTTTTCATTTTTCAGTTTTTTTTGGTTGCTTACCACGTATATCACGTGGTATAGGAGCCCCGTTTTAGAAGACGAGCTCCCTGGAGGAATTTCTTTTTTCTAAAAAGTTCAAATTTAAAGATTCCGTAAATTCCGAACAAAGTACAGGGACGTAGATAATGATTTATAATATGCGTGTGCAAAATCACATATTAAAATGATTTGTATTTTGCCATCAGAAAAAAAGAGAAAAATTTAGATCAAGACGTAAAAAGTGCAATTTTAAATGGGCCTCCGTTTTTTCCAAATTTGTCGTATTTGTCTTTTTTACTGTGCCCGATTTCTATTAAAAAGTTGCAGACTTGTAAATCATATTGTTTTCTACACGCAGGTATTTTTTCCAAAATATTTGATTATTTTTGAAAATTTCAAAAAGAGCTCACTAGAGCCCATCCTTCAAACTGGTTTGCCGTGTAACTTTTAGCTGTAGTAGCCTTTCCGAGAATTAGAAACAAAGAAATATCCAATATTGCTTTGAATTTTTTTTATGGAATAATATTGCTTTGAATATTAATTCCTAGTACAGAGTATTTCACCACCTTGACACCTTGTAGGGTTCGAAATTGGTGACACAGTGACATTGTGTTTGATCCTGATTCGAAAAAAAAAACATTATGTTTGATCGATTCGGTTATGTGGATATGATATCACCCAACTATGTGTACTAGATCATCTACTTATGTATCAATGGATCGCGGTCCATCTCTTTGCTACAGCTAGTAGATGATAGAGAACCAATGGCGGCTGGCCGGCACTACGAAAGTTGGACTTGGTTGTCACTTGTCAGGGCATTTATGTTCCGATTTCATGACAACTGTTGAGTGATACTTGATTTGTTTTCACGTGATATTTCACACCATGCATGTTGCCATTTGGTCTTTTAGCCTTTGTAAGAGATCAAGAAAATTCTGGTTGCTTGCATGTATTGCCTGGTCTATTACTCTATTAGAGTGATATCTTTCATTATCATGTTTCAAAAATATAAGCCAAACACGTTTCTTCCTAAGTTAAACATTTCTTTGCTTGACCAAGTAAAAATATCAACACCTACTATAACAAATCGGCACATGAAATATATTTTCAAAGTGTATTTTTCTAGTATTGTAGTTGTTGGTATTTTTTCCTACACACGTGGTCAAATGTGTGTAAACTTTGACTTATGACAAATTAACTATATGGCACGTACTTTGGAACAGAGTAAGTTGTACAAATTACACACATGCATTTCAAGGTTCAATTTTGACCAATGAAGCATAGGTTGTGTGAGACATAAATTATAGAATTAAAGTCATATTTAAAAATACCAATGATATAAATTTCATGACATGTCACTCACATATTATTGGTATAACTAATGTTCAATGTTAGAACACAAAATATGATGAGACTATGTAAACATGGACGAAGGGATAGTAATATTACATGTGGAAAGAAAAGAAAGACAGGAAGCAAGAAAGATTCTACTGCAAGATCGGGGCCATAAATGGCATGATCATAGTTCATAGATGGTTCGAAACTTGGCACTCACAGTGGGCTCGAAACAAATTATCGTTCTATAGTTGTATTGTTTTTATGTAGTTATAGCTAAACTTTTATGTTAGCGGCCGGTTATGTTTAAATCGCTACAAACAATAACACATGGAAAAATTATTGAAAAAAATACATGACACAAGTATAGGCTAATACCCACGGTCCCTTCATTTTGCCTTTCTCCATGAGAGTTGGCTGGCAATCAGTACAAGTGGGTATATGTAACAAAAGTTATAAAATAGCAATGCAATATATACATTAAAATCCAGTAGAGGCCGAGCATAAGGGCTATCATTGTGGATGAAAATATAATTGATGGAAATTGGTCCACTTGATCATGTGTATTGAAATTTTTAGTTTATAAAAAGTAAATAAGCATACATGTACTAAGTGTATGTGATTTTTTGTTAAAAAATACTACCATCTACGATCCATGAAAAATTACAACCTTACGATAAATCATTACACAATAAATTATGGAACTATGTGCAATATATATATATATATCGATTTATTATAAGAGTTTTATTGTGATTTTTTGCTTGGCTCGAAAGCATATTTAACAGAAATTGATAAAAACAAGTTTTACGCATCCAACCCATGACACTATTTGTAAGATGTTTTGCAACAGATTGTTGTGTTTTTACTAAGTTCTATAAACCGAGATCTTAGGGGTCGAGGTTTTCAAAAGTTTCAGTCTACTACCTAAGTTGTCAAGATCTTTATGTAACTTTTTCTTCAAGAACAGTTTACTGATCCAATCATTAAGTATTAGAAAAAGTGCAACAACCACAAAATACAAATTATTTTACCGCTGTAAGTCGTAACCAGGGCTAATCAAACCTCGATGCTCATTGATACTTTAATGCTATAAGTAAGTCCTTGTCTCTTCGATTCGGTAAGAGCAGTAAAACCAAAGAACCGGAAAGAAGTAAAGTAGTGTCACAAAACATGCTAACAAATCATCAAACTAGACATAGTTAACATATTATAACACGATATACTAACTCAGACAAAAGAAATCATGTTTTCTTACTTTATTAAGGCAACTTTCAGAGAAATGGCAAAACTCAGATTCTAGAAAAGCATGGTGGTAGATCCTTATTCGGCAAAAACAATGGATCGAAGGTGGTGGTAAATTTAGTCTCAATATCCCCTTTGTAGTTGTGATGTTACTAGCATATAGATTAATTTGGGAGGCAGATTCCTTCTTGTGTATATGAAAGATAGCACTACTCTTCTTGAGGTACCACAAAAATTGTTTCTTAGAATTCCGAAGAATTTAGTGATCGAAATAGGGATTCAACAGTTCCTACGACATTTGAGTACTCGTTGGTTACCAGACATTGCAAAATATCTTTGGTACAAGTAAGGTAGTTTTCATAAGAAAATGGAAGTGGACTATATATGTTGGTACAAGAACATAAAGAATTCACTTACTAAACTTTGTATATATCCTCGGATATATGTATGCCACGTGATGCTAGTAGGCCACCACACCCAAGTTCAATTTCTTATTTAGCGAAAATAGGTGGTTTATCTTATTTATGGTTCCTCCTATATAGGTCATCGGGAGAAAGTTTTAACCCCTTATAGTCACTTGCAAATGCATGACACACTAGTGGAAAACGGGCCTTTAGTCCCGGTTTCTCAACCGGAACTACGAAAGCAGGACTAAAGGTCCCCTCCTTTAGTCCCGGTTCTACCACAAACCGAAAATAAAGGCCCTCACGAGGCTGCGTCGAACGTGCGGGACTTTTAGTCCCAGAGATTTTTTTCAATTTTTTTGAACTTTTGAATTGTTTGACTTGTTAATCTCTCACATCTCTCATTTTTAACACTAACTATACTTAATCTTAGGTCAAATTACACTTATGGTCAAACTTTCCGGTCGGTCACGCATCCTAGCACTACTTCAAACCCAACACGTTTAACTTTCTCATTCCATCTCTCCCACCTCGCGTGAAGACCCTTATACCTTATTGTCAAGACTAGTATATCAATTCTATTAACTCATAGTATCAATATGTCAATTGTCTTTATTTTTTGAAATTACAAACAACTATTTAAGTAAACAATAATAATAATATTTTATTCCAAAGAAAATAAAAAAAATTAAATTAATATTTTATTCATTTTTTGCCATTTATTCATTTAATATGACATAAATAATATCTTCAAACTGTAAATCGAAATTCGACAAATAATATATCCATTATTATCAAAAAAATGTGAGAAATTCAAATATGACATAAAAAATTACTAAAAAAATTAATTTTTGAAATAACTTTTTTTCTTTTCGAATTTGAAGAATCTAAAAAAAATCCAAAATGGCCTAAGGCGATTGATATCAAAGAGAATTTTTTTCTGCACGTTTTGATAGGCCGTATGTTTTTTTCTCACATCGTATGCAAAAGTTATGGCTATTTAAATTTTTCATGACATTTTTTTGCAAATTATGTCGAAATTAATTTTCATTAATTTTCGTAACAACTAAATTACTCAATATAACTACAGTTCGAAGGATTTTATTTTTGAATTTTTGCATGATTTTTTATAATTGTGATACGAACCGGAACTAAAGGGGTTGGCATCGGCCGCAGCCTGCTGCAACCCCTTTAGTCTCGGTTGGTCCAACCGGGACTAAAGGTCCCGTTTTACCCGGAACTAAAGATTGTTGCGTTGGAACCGGGACTAATGTGAGCATTAGTCCCGGGTCCAACCACAACCGGGACTAATGCTCCGAACTGGGGTAGACGAAAGGCTCTTTTTCTACTAGTGACACTAACTTATGTAACTTTGCCACTTTCATGAGGGGACATGCAAAGACTCAGCTTGACCTAGCAAGCAAAGCTGGCTAGGGTGAGTACTGTACATATATGGTAGGCCGTTGGTCAGTTGCAAAAAGTAAAGGGAAGGACGAAGTTGAGGGCCCTAGCGCTGAGCTGTGACAAGCCCTGGCTGTAGAGCTTAACCCTTTTCTGCAAAACAGGATTAGGGTGTTGGAAGCACCCAAGCCATGTGTCCTCCAAAGATAATTTTTGACAACGTAAATTTAAATCATTCTCTCTCTTTTTCTCACAAACACAACAACATGGTAGTCTGCCTTCTCTAAACTGTGTTAATCCGCATCTTGATAAATTTGAGTCAAATAATTTGAGTGGGAGGGAGTAGGAAAATTTATGTTCTCTTGGAGTATGTTGTGGTTATTGAAGCTTAAGTAACAACAACAATACTCATCTGTTGGGTACTTGGGTTGATGACTACTCTGCTCGGGATTTCAGTCATCAGACGTTCTAATATGCATGATCGACAATACGCCAAGACATGATCGTTCAGGGGAGGTTGAAGTAGCATGCATGTGCATGCATGTGCACCGTTCCCGTTATTGAGTACACCAACCACAACGGGCCAACCCAATGCAACCCCGTTCGTTTCTCTCTCACGAGTACCACCACCCTCGACCCTCCCGTCCATGTCCATGCGTATTCCATCCCGCCAAGAAAACCCTTTGCATGTAGCCATGTTACGTGCACACCTAGCCGGCCGGCCGGCCCCATGGTCCCCCTGTCGTCCACCTCATAGCTAGGCAATCACAGGATTAAAGATGGCGGCCATCATGCCACGCCTACCGCCACGCACGTGCAAACACGTTCTCAAATCGGCCATGTCGTTTTAAGTTGACGATTCAGCTCTGCCTAGTGGACTGCAGCTGGTCTGCCGACGATCTCCGCGGTGGACTTAACCTTCGCGACATGTGGTCATTTTCTTATGTGCACTTGTCTATACCTAGCTAAAGCTGATGTAGGGATTCCACCAAAGATTCACTTCTATTTTATTTATCAAAATCTAGATCAAATTTTGAGATAAAATTGTCCTAAATTTTTGCAAATGAACTAGACGTGGGGCTTTGGCGGGATCCCACTTAGACACATTGGCTAAGGATAATATGGTACCATCCATATGATGCCCTATTTCTTCTACTGAAGATTATCTGATTGCATTTCGAGTCCCCATCTTTTATCTTCATGAGTTTTGTGTAATACTTCCTCCGTTCCTAAAAGAACATCTTATATTTAGAAAGAGATGTAGTAAGTTCTAGGGTAAGGGGGAGTTGGACGACAGCGCCAGGCCGGACAAGCAGGTTTTCGCCCAAGCCGCCCTTTGGAGGCGATGTGGACACATTGTTTCACTTACACCATACATACGCGTGTGGAACATTACTCCAGCCAATATGATGATGGATCACCAAGATGAGAAACTTTGTTTGATTATAGGTCATACATCAAAGTTTAAAAATATATGATTCAATGATTGTGACTTGTACGAGCTCCCACTTTTGGGTGAAATTGGCTTGGAAGCCAAAAATCTGAAATTCACCAACGATTCTATATTTTAGTTACACATTTTATATTCATTCATGACATGGTTCATAAACCTTGTGTTGGTGTTCCATTTTTTTTCAAAAAATTGGTCATGGCTCCTTGAAAGTCCATCAGGCTCATTGTATTAATTTCACCTTAAACATGGGTGCACCCAAGTTCTGGCCTTAAAGTGTATATATACTAAAACTCGTTTCAACTCTTACTCCAAATTGGATGTTAGCATCATTTAGTATGGAGATGAGCATGATGTGTGAGTGCATTGATTTTCATGATGTTGCGATTGTCTTGCATGAGAGGCTGGAACGCTAAATGTGCATTGGGAGCCATGATTTCCAATTGTTGCTTTCTTACTAGCATAATTTTTTGCAACTTTTTGCAATAGTGGGAATGGCAAGATTTTGGCACCCTACCCTTGCATACTTGCATATTGATCCAGCTTATGCCTCTATAAAACACTATCAAAATTGATGCCAAATATTCCTATGTATCCCTATGCATGGTACCCCATCTCTACTTTTATCAAGTTCCATGGCATAGTGGCATGTCCTTTATCGATTATAACATATGCATGTGTAAAACCCTATGATACATGTGAGTTTGAGTATCATGGATTTTTGTTTGTTTGTTGAGAGGAATGTATGTAGAGAAAAGTATTCCCCTTTCTGTTAATTATCGAAAGTTGGTTTGTCATTCTAATAAACAAAATTACACACCGTAGGAAGAGACGACAATGCAAAAGAGTGAAAGAGGTAGAGAGTAAACGAAAAATCGGCGTTGAAGATCACTACTAACGGTTGTTGGATGGTTCGATACCCCCCGCACGCGCTCTCTCTCATGCACAAAGAACTGTTGGAAAATGCTAAGCTCCAGAGAATCTTTTTGCAAAGATTCTTATATTTTTCCTACACCTATATGTATTGAAACAAATTTCGTCCTGCAAAGTACGTTTTTTATTTTCTGCCGTTTATCCATTTGTCTCGACTCACACTACAGAAAGGGCAGAACCGTCAAAAGAAAATCAACGCCAATAAATTCCCCGGGTCCTTGGGCGGTCAGAAAGCTGTCAGACACGTGTGCAGGACAAGACGTGGCGTCCACGCGCGGGCCCCGCCAAAGCGCTACGCGACACGCCACAGCTCACGCACATTTTTGCCGCCAGCCCCCTCGTAAAAACCCCTCTCCCGGATCGCCCCCCTCCGGTACCTCTATTTATTCCGCACCAGCTCAGGTATCCCTCCCTCCCTCCCCATCATCGATCGTATCCTCGACCAGAGCGCTACGCCACACGTAGCCTCGCTACTAGAGCTAGCACATTTCATTGATTCTTTTGTTGATCCCTTCAGCCATGGAGGTCGCTAGGAGGAGGAGGTCGGCGTGTCCCAGCCGTCGCCGGAGGTCGGCGGCGACAGTGGGGCGGAAGGTGCGGGAGCTGCGGCGGCTGGTGCCTGGAACAGAGGCCATGCCGGCCGACCGGCTGCTCCTCCGCACTGCCGACTACATCGCGCAGCTCCGGGCCAGGGTGGAGCTCCTCAGGGCGCTGTCTGAGCTCTGCGAAGGCCACGGCCACGCACATGGCGATGCCCCTAGCTAGCTGTACGTGTCCGCTTGTGTGGTGGTGTACACCGTACATATTCACGTATGCTGTAAGCATGTATACAGTATACATGCCACACATATAGACGGATGGTATATACTGAGGGTGTATGTCTACGTATGTGTTCTAGAACTAGGAGTTTTGTTTTGATTTTTATCCAATATTTTCTGTAACTTTTGCGGCTGATTCGTATTCTTTGTGTGTATACTTACATGTGATCCTCGATCGATCTCCCATTGTTATGGCGAATTTCATGAAAACATATACTCGCTCTGTTCTAAAAAAAACATCATAAATTTATTAAGATACACCCGAATTCAGATAAATCTGCGACAATCTTTTTTATGTGATCGGTTTCGTCATACATATATAGTCCGCTTGCTATCTTTCTTTATGCCAAAATTTGTTCGTTTACTCTTAGATACACTCATCTCCAACCTCCTGAGTCACGAGTAATCAGATGGCCGAAATGCTCTACTGAAAGCATAACAAACTCATCTTCATAGTGCCAAGTTTATGGTGACGAAGAAGATTCTTGCCTTGGTCGTTGTGCCATTGCTAGCTGTGCCATATGCTATCTATCCATTTTTAGCTTGTAAAGCGCATACGTGTAATGGAGTGGCATGCACAGTATTGGCATGCATGATGAGGTATGAGCTGGAGGTTGGCTGTATCCAACACGCGGGGACTAATCAGCTTAAATTAGTTGGTGGAAGTTAATTAAGATAAAGGAACCTTTTCATGATTAAGCTTTTGCATCAACAGTGGTCAACAGATAACATTGTTTATTGGATGGAAATGATTATTAATACTATTTGGCTTGGCCACTGCAAATAATCTAGGACAAAAGGTTTTTGTGTCGTATGTGACGAAGGAAGCATATATTGAGAGAAGTGTTGCTTGATCAAAATATCAGCCTTTTGTCCTCTGACATGGGATAGCTTATTACTCTTCCGTCCTAAAATCGACCTTTTTTATCCTCTATTAGACACTCATCTTTGATTGTAATTTTTACTTGTAACATGTATAATGCAAGTTCACTAATTATGACGGTTCAAAATTAGTATAGAAACATTTGGAACAAAAGTATTTCACAAGACAAATATGTATTATACCGTTTACACATGTCAAATCCATATATTTTGGTATATATTACCAGTCAAAGTCTTGCATAATGACCGTGCAAAGTCAAGTGTGGCTTACATTGTGGATCATAGAGCATTAAAATAATCTACTTTTGCCTTAGATACAACACCCCTCAGCCTTCATCCTTCTTCCATCCCTTGCACCTTTCACATAGTTATATCATTGATGACTGCAAGTGAACTGATCATTTGTAGCTAGTTTCGTAATAAGAGTATCGAACCGCAAAGAGCTATTGGTAAACGTCTTAATGCCCCTTGCCACTATTCACTAAAGAGTGCTTGGAAATTGTCTTTGGTTTCAAGCGGGGGTGTATGAGAGTGTGTGTATGTGTGAACAAAACAGTACTGAATTAATGCAACTAAACAAAGAGAGGGGTTCACGATGAGAAGTAATTGAAATTGTAATAGGGTTAAAGCGATATCGGGGAGTTTTGGATCCACCACTAGCAATTGAATTAATCGCGATTATGATATATATCTTTAGTTATGCATATGTATGGAAGAAGCTCCAAGTCAGATGATCAAAGATCAGCCATCTTATATTTCATCTCTCATAATCACAGTTGAGATCGTAGGCTAGCCACCCCGATCTCCAACAATTAAGGGTTAACACATGGTCATGGACTACGATTTGCGAGACCTCTCTTACCCCCTGAATACACGAATAATGATTCGATGCAATATGTCACTTAGCACCTTCACAACATCACATACCCAAGAGTAGTTTCCCCCTTATCCCATAGGAAAACATTATGTGGTCGACATTCACATAACATCAAGAAAGCAAACTAATACATACACATATGAACAAAGTTATAGATCATCTTTATTTCAATTCATAATATTGCTAGGGTTTCTCCATATCTCCAAGAACAAGGTAAACTATCACACATGGAGGAAATTGACATCATCATATAAATACACATGGAGTACAAATAGATGGATGAATACTCATGTAAAACCACAACAATAGTTTAGGGAATACAACAAGATGAATGTAATGGAGATGAGGGATTGGTGATCATGACGGAGTGGTAGTAGTTGTTGATGAAGATGATGAAGAGGATTCCTAGGACTCCAAGGATCTTCGTAGCGGTGATGATTAAAGCCCTTATGCTATATCCCCCTCCAAATCCCTTCCGGAGGTGAGGTTTCTACGAACTGTGGTACCTTTGAATATTAGATCTCAGATTTGTCTACATGGGGCGAAACTATTTGACCAGGAGGCTTTGATGGCACATGGTACGGGCGATTTGTGCCTGTACCGATGCTCGTTAAAGCCTCTGGTTAGCCCTTGCGAGGTGGCTTTTCATCTCAAGTGTGTGGGTTAATGCTTGGATGGATTTTATTCCTTCCAAATGTCATATTTATGCCCAAAAGTGAATGCTTCAATTGATTAGTCTATCAACGCCTTTAATTCCGGGAGCCTAGTGAAACAAGTATGGTAAAATACCGAAATCCTACCACTACTAATGCAAAAATATAAGGTAAACATGCTGCAAAAATACACTCAACAACATCCCCAATCTTAGACTCCTACTCATCCCTGAGCAACAAAGCGGTTTAATGGAAAAGGTCATCATGTTCATAAAACGTGAGTCGATAAAATAAATGAGCCATTGCATCAGTAGTTATAATAAAATATATAGAACTATTTTCTGGGTTTAATCACACTTCTACATAATAAAATGACTTAGCAGGCTTCCATACATTTAGTACTATCTGTCAATATAAAATTAATCAATAACATGACAAAAAAGTAACCAGCTCAACTGAATGAGCATGAGAGTAGGTCTCAAACATTTTTATAACTTCACACATCCACTTGGAATTCATCTTTGAATGGTATCTTTCGTTTCCTCTCATGATTATGGTCTCTATGTCTATTTCCCTTTGCACAATTCTTTTTGCGTTGCACTTATGCTGGTATGCATTCTTTAGTGTTGTGAAAATGGACTAGCCATATTATTCAACCTCATCGGAAGACTCAAAATAGATCAAGACATTTAGTAATAACTCCCAAACAGAGTATGAAGTAATTCATGTTTATGGTTTGAGCTTCTACCACTACTTGTACTCATTCTAGATCTTTGATAGTACCATTGTTTGGCTTATTGTTATTTTAATTTTCTTCTCTCATCGAGCATATATATTTTTATGAATGATAGCTATAATATACAAACATGTATCTCTATGTTTAAACTATATATTTGTAAAGTATTTGATAAATAAATCTTTATCCTTTCCACTAATGACTACATAGATGTGCAAATATCTTTCTTGATCTTTCTCCTTGCATAATTGGACCTTTTTATGATAAAATCTAGAGCAATTAATGGACAATAATGAGTTTCCAATACTCCCAAGTTAAAGGGGCATCGGAGGAACATCTAGGAGAATCAGTATGGGGACGACCCACCCATACGGACTGCCCATACGACTAGCTCGTATGACCCTCCAGAAGCTTCACCAAGTCAAACCCTATGACCTTCGTGTGAAGGGACCTATATAACCCACAACCGCTAGAAAGGAGGCCGCCATTCTGTAGAACACATCTGATGCCATTTGCATCTAAGGAGAGGAGATCCCATCTTCACCACCATATTTGCAACTCCTCTCCCTTGTCCATCTCCACTCCATAGCCATAGTCCTCTACTTGTAATCTTCATGTCATCACGATTGGCGGCATTGTAAGACTATTTGTTAACTTTCTTTGAGAATTTTCAATATGATGTTTATGATTGTTGATCTAATCATGTGTGAGTAGTCATCATGGGACGGGGGCTTACACATAGCCTTGCAATGATTATGTGTAATTTCTAACACCATGGGATGTTGTGATTTGATATTATATCTACCCTTTTGTATTTTTGTATTTTTTTCTTGATCCAAGGACTTGTCAGGTACCCAAGACCCCAATGATCGATATAGGTAATAAGGTGAGATGAGTGGTGATCATATTCTACGTGTGAAACCCAGTGACAGCAAGGGGGTACAGTAGTTGTTTGCTATCCATTTAGGAGTAATGATAACATCATTGATCTTAATGCTTTGGTATGTTTACTTAATAACTGTTACAACCCCATGCGATAGTGGTGTAGTGGTTAGACAAAAGTATATGGTAAGCTGATGACCCACAAGTATAGGGGGTGTATCGTAGTATTTTCGATAAGTAAGAGTGCCGAACCCAACGAGGAGAAGAAGGTGTTGACGAGTGGCTTAGATTAGGAATTCTCTGTAAATACTTAGCAAACACATTTTTAGGGGTTTTTGATAATGCAGATAAATAGAGTGCGAGTAAATAAAAGACAATGATAATAATTGCAGCAAGTGGCCCAATCCTTTCTTTAGCAAAGGACAAGAAGGTTTTATTACTTAAGATGACCAAACATTCTCAATGACACATGGGAATATCGTCAAGTGCTTTCACTTCATATAGTTCATCAATCCTCTTTGGTTGAAATAGTGTTGTGTGGGTGAACCTATGCTAATGTACTAACCTTCCTAGGACTAATACATATTTGTGATTATACCCCTTGCAAGCATCCCCAACTACAAGAAATTAATTAAGATAAAAACTTAACCACAGCCTTAAACTTTGAGATCCTACACTCCCTTGTGGAAAGGTTTCCTAATGGGGGTTCAGGTTTCTGTCACTCTGGCAACCCCACGATTAGTAGCCAAATACACAATGCATTCCCCTAGGCCCATAAAGGTGAAGTATCATGTAGTCGACATTCACATGACACCACTAGAAGAATAACACCACAACTTAATTATCAAACCATTGAATTTTTCTCAACACAATTCCACTACTAACAACATGACTTCTCTCATGTCCTCAAGAACTAAACGAACTACTCACAAGACATCATATGGATCAAGATCAGAGATGAAATAATGATAAGTAACACTCTAAACATAAACAATAATTCAATGGTTCCAATCAATAGCATCAACTACAACGAGTAATCAACACCGAGAAAGTTTCCCCTAAGAACTATGCAAGATTCAACCCAATTGTTACAGCGGTATGGAGTGGTGATGATGGTGCGAATTGAGATGATGATGATGCCGATGAATTCTAGCTTGATGACGGTGTTGATGGCGACGATCTCCCCTCTCCGAGAAGGAATTTTGTCGGGAGATTTCTACCTGCCGGAGAGCTCTTTCTCTCTCCATAGTTGCCGCCCCGCACAGGTGGTGGAACCTTTTCTATTGTTGCTCCCCGAGTCTTAGGGTTTCTAGGGAATTATATACGCCAAAGGGCGATGCCAGAGGTAGGCCTAGGAGGCCACACCACCTGGTGGCGCGGCCAAGGTTGGCCTGCGCCAGGAGGTGGTGTGGCCCCCCTATGGCCCATCTCCACTCCTCCTTATGGCTTCCTTCGTCTTCTGGAAAAATAGGATTTTCCATATATTTTCTAGGATTTTCTGATCTTCGCCAATTTTCCACCTGGGCAGTGCCTTTTCCATAAGAATCCTGAATTCAGTGGTGCATCCTCCAAAATTCACCAACCGTGCAAAAATAGATGAAATAACATAAGTATCATCTCTTAATATGAAATATATCAATGAATAAAAGTAGATTATGTTGGAGATATGCCCAAGAGGCAATAATAAAGTGGTTATTATTATATCTTTATGTTTATGATAAATGTTTACATCCCATGCTATAATTGTATTAACCGGAAACATTAATACTTGTGTGTTTTGTAAACATAAAAGAGTCCCTAGTAAGCCTCTTGTTAAACTAGCTTGTTGATTAATGGATGATCATGGTTTCCTGATCATGGACATTGGATGTCGTTAATAACAAGATCATATCATTAGGAGAATGATGTGATGGACACACACCCGTAGTAAGCATAGCATAAGATCAAGTCATTAAGTTCGTTTGCTATAAGCTTTAAAATACATAGTAACCTAATCCTTCGACCATGAGGTTATGTTAATCACCATCACCGGATGGGTACTTTGATGACATCAAACACCGCTTCGTAACTGGGTGGTCATAAAGGTGTCATTGGGTATTCTGAAAGTATGTGTTGAAGCGCATGGACCAAGATTGGGATTTGTCCATCCATATGACGGATAGATATGCTCTGGGCCCTCTCGGTGGAATGTCATCTAATTAGCTTGCAAGCATGTGACTGGGTCACAAGGGATGACATAACATGGAACGAGTAAAGAGTACTTATCAGTAATGAGGTAGAACTAGGTATGGAGATACCGACGATCAAACCTCGGATAAGTAGAGTATCGCATGACAAAGGGAATTGGTTTCATATGTTAATGGTTCTATCGATCACGAAGTCATCGTTGAGTATGTGGGAGCCGTTATGGATCTCCAAATCTCGCTGATGGTTATTGATCGGAGAGGTGTCTCCATCATGTCTGCATATTCACGAACCGTAGGGTGACACACTTAAGGTTCGAAGTTGTTTTAAGTAGATATGGAATGTGCGTTGGAGACCGAATGTTGTTCGGAGTCTCGGATTGGATTCGGGACGTCACGAGGAGCTCCGGAATTGTCTGGAGAATAAGATTCATATATTGGGGATCATTTTCTAAGTTAGGAAATGTTCCGGAGTATTTGTATGGGGATTCTAGAAGGTTTCGGAATGTTCCGGAAGGTTCTGGAAGATTTCTTGGAGTTTGCTTGAAAACCAAGAAAGGATCAAGGAATCCTTGTGGGGCAAGACAAGGAGTAGTGGGGGAGGAGGACTCCTTCCCCCCTCCCAATCCGCCGGCCAAGGAAGGGAGGGGAGTCCTACTAGGACTCCCCCTCCCATGGCGCCTCCCTCCTTTAAATAGAGGGGTGGAGGCGCCACCCCCTTGCCCCCTCCACTCTTGCCCTAGCCGCCTCTCTCCTCCTCCTTTCTTCTGCTCAGGCTTAGGTGAAGCCCTGCAGAATTATCTACTCCACCACCACTACCATGCCATCGTGCTGCTGGGATTCTGTGGAGAAGATCTACTACCTCCGCTGCTCGCTGGAACGAGGAGAGGAAGGTCTGCTTCGACTCCCACGTGTGAGCGACTACGGTAGCGCTGCCGGAACGCGGCGCCGGAAGGATCGTCTACTCGATCTTGAGATCGGCAAATGATCGACTACATCAACCACGAGATCCGATCTCGTAACGCTTTCGGGTCTACAAGGGTTAGTACAGATCTATCTCGTTGCACATGTCTAATAGATTAGATCTTAGCTTTTATCTAGATTAGATGTGGGTTTTGTTCGTTCTTGCGGTAGAAATTTTTTGTTTTCCATGCTACGAACCTATCAGTGGTATCAGAGCCGTATCTATGCGTAGATCTGTTGCACGAGTAGAACACAATGGTTTTGTGGGAGTTGGTGCTCGTGCTGTCTTTTGCTTTGTGTACTTTGCATCTTACGGTATGGTGGGATGAAGCGGCTCGGGCTAACCTTACATGTCATCGCGCATGAGACTTGCTCCACGCTTGACGTGTAACTTGCTTTGCACAAGTGGCTTTGCGGGTGTCTGTCTCTCTCACCATAGTATAGATCCAATTTACACTTTGCAACTTGATAGCAATTGTATCAACGTTGTGGTTCAGTTTCGTAGGTAAGATCCGTTCTTATTCGAAAGCCTCAAGCCACGTAAAACATGCAAAGAAAATTAGAGGCGTCTAACTTGTTTTTGCAGGGGTTTTGTGATGTGATATGGCCATCATGTGATTGTGATTATATTTGATGTATGCAATGATCCTTGTTGTAATATGGCAACCGGCAGGAGCCTAATGGTTGTCTTCAATTCTGTTAAGACCTGCGTGTCTATTCATCTTGTAATAGCTTTGTTCCAAGTAGTTCTAATAGTTGCTAGTGATGATGGACAACCATGAAGCGGCGCCACTGACCTTGACGCCATGCTGGTGATGATGGAGATCATGTCCGTGCTTTGGAGATGGAGATCAAAGGCACAAGAAGAAAGGGCCATATCATATCACACTAATTATGAATTGCCTGTGATGTTAATCCTTTATGCATCTTGTATTGCTTAGATCGCGACGGTAGCATTATAAGATGATCCCTCTCACTAAATATCAAGTAATAAAGTGTTCGTCCTTAGTTGGCACCGTTGCTAAGACTCGTCGTTTCGAAGCATCTCGTGATGATCGGGTGTGATAGACTCTACGTGTGCATACAACGGGTGCAAGCCAGATTTGCACATGCAGAAACTAAGGTTAACCTTGACGAGCCTAGCATGTACAGACATGGTCTCGGAACACGGAATACCGAAAGGTAAAGCATGAGTCATATGGATGATATGATGAACATGTTGATTGTTCGCCTTTAAAGCTACATCATCTCACGTGATGATCAGACTTGGTGTAGTGGATTTGGTTCGTGTAATCACTAAAACAACTCAAGGGATGTTGTTTTGAGTGTGAGTTCATTTGTAATTTGGATTAGTCGAACTCAATTTATCATAAACACAATCAAAGTGAATTTGCATAGTTTGTTGTAGTCATTGGCATACGTTCACCACCTTACGCTTAGTTATAGTTGAGATAGTGGAACTATAGAAATTCTGGATATTTACTTTACGAACTGGTATCGTATTGTTTTGAATGTCAATTTAAAGTTTATAAGTCCTATTGCAAACTTTCAGCAAACTCTATTTACTCCATGAAGTTTAATAAATAGTATTAAATCAAGAGTAACAATTCCAGTGTTAGTATCTAATGTATCATGTTTGCCTCCATGATTCTTGATACTCAAAAGATTGTTTTTAATATCAAGTTTATCTAAGAGCTGAAAGCAATGTTTTAGAAACCATCATATGTGAAAGGTATTGCGATATCTAAAACAATGTGTTGGTTACAACATGATAGAGTATATGTCCTCATATTTGATGAGAATTTGTGAAGGTTGGAGACGCTAGTCGTCCTAATCCTCCAAAAGGTTTTGAAAAAGAAACATTATACTCGCAATTCACCTTTATAAGCTATAACAGCTTGATCATGAAAGTTGTCATGATAAGGATGAATAGAAGATGTAAGTAAAATATTTACTATACTAAAAGATTACTAAAGAATGGAATTTTGAAAGAACACCAAACATTTGATGATGGTGATCCACCTCAAAGTGCAAGTCCAAAGGTATTAGTAGTTGACTATATACGCTTTGTACCATGTGTCATGTTGATGACACCACTATTGATGTTGATAGATTCTTTTAAAAGAAAAGGTATTGCTGAAAGAGAATCTATAAAATATTTGGCAGAAAATAAAAGGTTGGAGATGTCCAACTTAGGCATATAGAAGATATACATGTTATGGTTGTATTCCTTGCTTGTTAAACAATGTGGTTCTTAGGTATTGGATACCGAATTGGTTGGTATGAAGTGTCATACAGGACAACACAATTCATGAACTGCAATGGCCTAAGTAACTAGCAAGAGAAAATGTGATGATGTTCATCGAAAACAAACAAAGGGTTGTTGTGTTGCTCGTTAACATCAAAGCTTGCCTTCAAGATTTGTTTCAGTAATTGTTATTTTGATCAGGTATTATGATGACAAAAGGTTGTTCAAATAATTACCGTATTCCATAATAGATGGATAATATACAAGTCTGGTAGGAGAAATAACGACCATAAAACTAATGCTAAAATGTCGCAAGACAAATGATTGAAAGATCACTTGCGAAGTGACATCGCCATTTAAATTATATTGAAAGGATATATGAAGAAACTCCATGTTGATGGATTTTTGGAGTCTTTGATTTGGATCAAATGACGCTTGTGATACTTTCCTGGAGATAATTAAAACTCCGTTCGTAGGCCAAAAGAGGAACGGACGACTAACTGATTGGAATTTGTACATATTGATGTATATAGTCCATTATGTGTAGTCGTGGGCGATGGATTTCAACTTCATATGCTTTCTCCGAAGATTTGAGTGAGTATATGTATGTACTTACTCAATAAGGAAGAAGTATGAAACATTTGAAAAATGTTCAAAGACTTTCAAGATGAAGTGGAAAATCATTGTAACAAGAAAATAAAAGAGTTTATGATTGGATCATAAAGAAAGATGTTTGAGTTACAAGTTTAGCAAAACACCTAAGATTTGAGGAATCGTTCCATGGATTTGCATTTCCCAAAACACCATAGGAGTATGGATTGTTCAAGATATGTAATGAAACCTTGTTTGACATGGTAAGATCAAAGGTGTCATTTATAAAACTGCCATTATATATTAAAGATTAAAGCTTTAGTGACTACCGCTTTTACACTGAAAAGAGTTCCATCGTGATCCGTTGAAATGACACCATATAAGTCATGGTTTGGGATAAAACCCAGGTTGTCCTTTCTTAAATTTTTGGTATGCTAGGCATAAGTAAAATGTTTACAACCAAAGTCGGATAAGCACGTCTTTGTAGGTTATTCCAAAGAATTTGTTGGGAATTTCTCCATAACGCCGAGGACAAAAGAGTTTGTCGCTTGGAACGTCAAGTTTCTTGAGAAGGAATTTTTCGTGAAAAGTTAAGTAGGAGGACAATAGAACTTTGATAAGGTTGTTGAACCTTAGCTATATGTGCTAAGTAGCGCAGCGCCGGAAAGTGTCCCGGTGGTGGCCACAATGCTCATGGCTCTCGTGATTACAAAAGGTGTGATCTCGGAGATTAGAGTTCCTATAGAACCATGTGGGTCGGTAAGAATCAAATAGTAAGATTTGATAAGCAAGTCGCTATTGTTTTGACAATGATGAACCGACTACATGCAAAGAAGCGATGATGGGCCCTGAATCCATAAAATGACTAGAAGTCATGGAATCCGTGATAGTATCCATACACGAGAAATCAAGTTTCTGAACTTAGAAGACCCTCTGGAAAGGCGTGAAGCCTATCGGTCGTGTTTGGATCTATAAAGAATTAGACATGGATGTTTCAAATCTATGAAATAGTCGACATGTCGGAAAGAGTTTACGACAATGTTCAAGGAATTGACTATGATAAGATTTGATCTTTCATAGCGATATTTAGTCTAGACGGATTAATGTAGCAACCACTACATATATTTTGGTATATGGTAGTTGAACAAACAAAACAAGTTCTTCTAATAGAATGGTTACCTAGGCCGTGTACATGACACGATCCAAAGGGTTTTGTTAATTCAAAGGATGCTAAAAGAGTATGCAAAACTTCAATGGTTGAAGTGAGCATCGCGGAGTTGGAATCTTCAGAGACGATGAAGATGTTTGCATTTTGCAAGAAATTAAGTGGGAGCGCTAAGACATATTTCTAATACATTATGTGAAAGACATATTGTTGATTAGAAATAATGTATCTTTTATTGACACAGGTTAAGAATTTCATTTCGATGAAAGACTTAGGCATAACTCAAGAATTAGACATCAATGTCTATATGGATAGATTGAGGCGCTAATATGGTTTTGCCAAATGTACATAGATAAGATGTTGAATGAGTTCAATATGGAAACAACAAGAAAGGTTTTTGACACACAAAAAGGACTAAATCAAGATTCAAGTGTGTTGACACGAGATTCAAGTGTTTTGACACTTGGTGAAATCACAAGAATATTTTGATCAATCATTCTTTGAGATGTACACATCCAGATATGTCCTATGCTCTAAATGTTATGAGCATATACCAGAATGATTCATAAGATGATCATTGGACAATAATAAAGATATTCTTATGAGCTTTGGAAGAACTAAGAATATATCATGTATAAGTGATAAATAGTTAAAGGTAGTTCATTGTAAAGTGTTACATTGATACTAGTTTTGTCACAAGATACAAATTAAATTTATCTCAATTTAGACTATGGGTGGCACAATATAATGGAAAGGATGTTCCATGATGGATTTGGATGAGTTCCAAAGTTGAGATATTGTGACGGATACTACAACAAAAGGCTAAGTATATAACTGCTATAGTAGCATCAAAGGAGGGCATTTGTGTTAAGTAGTTTGTTATCAAACTAGGTGTGGTTCATAGCGGGATAATACTATGAAGATACATTGTACGACAATTGTATCAACATGATTTAATCCCAAGGAACTAAAGGTCTCACCAAAGGACCAAATTTATACAATGCCATCTCATTGGAGAATGAGTAATGCGTAGAGACGCAAGGACATGCAAATACACATGGACCTAGAAGTGTCAGATCCGAAGATTATGTTTACCACTAGCAATAGTGTCTATACAACACCAGAAAGCCATAGGTGTTGAATGCACAAGTTTTTTTTAGATTATTGACTCTAGTGCAAGTGGGAGACTGTTGGAGATATGCCCAAGAGGCAATAATAAAGTGGTTATTATTATATCTTTATGTTTATGATAAATGTTTACATCCCATGCTATAATTATATTAACCGGAAACATTAATACTTGTGTGTTTTGTAAACATAAAAGAGTCCCTAGTAAGCCTCTTGTTAAACTAGCTTGTTCATTAATGCATGATCATGGTTTCCTGATCATGGACATTGGATGTCATTAATAACAAGATCATATCATTAGGAGACTGATGTGATGGACACACACCCGTAGTAAGCATAGCATAAGATCAAGTCATTAAGTTCGTTTGCTATAAGCTTTAAAATACATAGTAACCTAATCCTTCGAACATGAGGTTATGTTAATCACCATCACCGGATGGGTACTTTGATGACATCAAACACCGCTTCGTAACTGGGTGGTCATAAAGGTGTCATTGGGTATTCTGAAAGTATGTGTTGAAGCGCATGGACCAAGATTGGGATTTGTCCATCCATATGACGGATAGATATGCTCTGGGCCCTCTCGGTGGAATGTCATCTAATTAGCTTGCAAGCATGTGACTGGGTCACAAGGGATGACATAACATGGAACGAGTAAAGAGTACTTATCAGTAACGAGGTAGAACTAGGTATGGAGATACCGACGATCAAACCTCGGATAAGTAGAGTATCGCATGACAAAGGGAATTGGTTTCGTATGTTAATGGTTCTATCGATCATGAATTTGTCGTTGAGTATGTGGGAGCCGTTATGGATCTCCAGATCCCGCTGATGGTTATTGATCGGAGAGGTGTCTCCATCATGTCTGCATATTCACGAACCGTAGGGTGACACACTTAAGGTTCGAAGTTGTTTTAAGTAGATATGGAATGTGCGTTGGAGACCGAATGTTGTTCGGAGTCTCGGATTGGATTCGGGACGTCACGAGGAGCTCTGGAATTGTCTGGAGAATAAGATTCATATATTGGGGATCATTTTCTAAGTTAGGAAATGTTCCGGAGTATTTGTATGGGGATTCTAGAAGGTTTCGGAATGTTCCGGAAGGTTCTAGAAGATTTCTTGGAGTTTCCTTGAAAACCAAGAAAGGATCAAGGAATCCTTGTGGGGCAAGACAAGGAGTAGTGGGGGAGGAGGACTCCTTCCCCCCTCCCAATCCGCCGGCCAAGGAAGGGAGGGGAGTCCTACTAGGACTCCCCCTCCCATGGCGCCTCCCTCCTTTAAATAGAGGGGTGGAGGCGCCACCCCCTTGCCCCCTCCACTCTTGCCCTAGCCGCCTCTCTCCTCCTCCTTTCTTCTGCTCAGGCTTAGGCGAAGCCCTGCAGAATTCTCTACTCCACCACCACTACCACGCCGTCGTGCTGCTGGGATTCCGTGGAGAAGATCTACTACCTCCGCTGCTCGCTGGAACGAGGAGAGGAAGGTCTGCTTCGACTCCACACGTGTGACCGACTGTGGTAGCGCTGCCGGAACGCGGTGCCGGAAGGATCGTCTACTCGATCTTGAGATCGGCAAGTGATCGACTACATCAACCACGAGATCCGATCTCCTAACGCTTTCGGGTCTACAAGGGTTAGTACAGATCTATCTCGTTGCACATGTCTAATAGATTAGATCTTAGCTTTTATCTAGATTAGATCTGGGTTTTGTTCGTTTTTGCGGTAGAATTTTTTTGTTTTCCATGCTACGAACCTATCAGATTATGATATAGACTAGTGATGCAAAATGGACGTATCAACTCCCCCAAGCTTAGACCTCGCTTGTGCCCAAGCGAAAACTAAGCTCAATAAACATGACCACAGGTTTATGGAGTGAAGTGTCGATAAAGAGAATACGAACAAGAAGCATCACATTCATCAATACACAAATCATAATAGAAAAAACTCACTATTATATAACTTAACTTGCAATAAGGAAAGGAAACACAATAAAGATACACAAAGTAAATCATAATTGGTAATGGCAAACTTTGTTCTTGGTCAAAGAACGGATAACAATTTGCAGGAATTCAAACATAATGGGGTTTTCAATGATAGCTTTCAAAGTAACACTCACTAAGATAAGAGCAGTTTGCAAAACAAGGAACATAAGAAACATGATTGAATAAATCATCATATGGATGATTGAATCACAACAACTCAAATACTTGCTTAAGATAGTAAGGAATAGGTTTACTGACTCAACTGAAAAGTAAAAGATAGGCCCTTCGTAGAGGGAAGCAAGGATTTCAAGTTTTATAAAGAGCTTCCAAAAAATTACTTATTAGCTTTCAACTCTCATTACCCCTATCATACGCATATTGAGGTGATTAAGGTTAAAGTAAACAAATATGAGGATATGCTTGACAAGTTATAAGTTTAAAATATCATGCCTCGTGCTTACGAGTACCGAACCTCATGCTACTCAACTTTAGTCACGAGTAAGTTCTTGTCATTGTAAGTACATGTGTATCATACAGAACCGCCAACGGGGTACCCCTTGCCCCATGATACATGAGCTATCCCATATCAAAATGACAAGGCAACAGACAATGAGGATCTCAACGATCTTTTTATTTACTATTTGCATAGATTTTTATTGAGGATGCTTCACAGGTTGCTCACTATGGTTATGCTGCAAGTTTTCATCATGATTACGCATGGCTTAGGCTAGCTACCCAAGCGTTTCTCTAACACATATACAAACTCCATGAGCTTATAAGCTCCCCTTGTATTTCACACCGCCAGGATCCATAAGCAAAAGAACATGATATCAACTAAATAGTGTGTAATGTTGAAAGCGTTCCCCATGGTAACATGGTTCTGCTAATTCACAGCTTACAAAGTACAAGCATATACACAACATAGATGGGCACAATGGTTCAAGTTTATTAAGTGCAAGAAAGTAAAGTGTGCCATCAAGTTTGTGAGAGCTTTAATCACTAATTTTCACATAACAAGTTTAATTTGGAAGATAGATAAAAACATGAATTTACTTGGAATATCAATAATGCTAGTAGGTAGGTATGGTGGACACAAATGGCATAGGTTTTGGTTTTAAGGATTAGATGCACGAGAAGCATTCCCTCTCAGTACAGGTTTTTGGCTAGCAAGGCTGGGTAGCAAGCATAAGAGTCGAAGGAAACAAACATACAAGTGATAGAAACAAACATGCAATCTTCCTGGAAACACAAAAGATCTTAACTAGAGAATACTAAGCTTATGAGCCAAACAAGAAAGAAAGATGATGAAATTATATTTCTAAATATACTTTTCTCTTTTCTGTTCAATTCTCAAATAATGTTGCTACTGACCAGAGCCAGGTTTGCCAAAACCAACTAAATTTACTTAATGATCCCAAAGTGATACCAATACTAACAACAAGATCAATCATATAACAAAAATTGCAAACTAAAATAAGATGTTCAAAAAGTAAATGATAGAACTTCTCATTAATATTCCATAACGGCAACTCACACCAAGGGATACATAAATAACTAGCCAGAGGAGAGATACTTCCAAGATCCAAACCATCTTATATGATAACTTCTCTATTCATGATATGACTCTACTGAAAAGGTAAAAAGATAAAAGATAATGATGTGATACCACGGCACACCCCGAAGCTTGGAACAAACCAAGGGGATGCCAAAACCTGATGACGAATTACTCCTTCGGTGGTGGTGTTCTCTCGTTATCGTCTGACTTCTAAGGTAAAGGCTCCCCGTCAACAAAAGACATCTTGGTTTCCAACATCCTGAAACTAGCAACAACACTTATGTGTTTAAACCTAGACTCATACTCACAATTTTGGTTTTGCACGTCGTAGAGTTGTGCTTGTAGTTGGTTGATTGTTCGATGGAGTGAGAGAATTTCATCCCTAAGCTCAGCAGTCTCCTTCTTGTGCTCGGCGATGAGTTCTGAACTAATCTTATGGATGGTATCCACTTCGCGTTCCGTCATCTTCTTGTTCCAGTGCTTCTATCCTATCCTCCAGACTACCTTCTCCTTTAGGGCCCTGAACCTCTTTTATCTGTACCTTCCCATCTTCGAGCGACAACTCTTTGGGGTGAATCTTCAACTCATACATGTACGGGTTGATGATGTCCGCTGAGGAATCCTCCTTGGGTGATCTAGAGGAAGACATTGTGGCTCCAAAACCGAGAATTTGCCTGTCAAAAATAGATCAAAACGAAAAAACGACGAGAACACGATATACAAACCTCGGGGGATTCGGGGGATTATATATTGAAAAGTTTAACAACAAAAGGAAGGTACTGGAAGAAAACGGGTCAAAGACGGGCTCCGGGGTGGCCACACCCCTGGTGGTGCGGCCAGGTGGGCCCGCGCCATGGGGTGGTGTGAGCCATCCGGGTTCCGTTTATGTGCCTCTTTCGACTCACTGCTTTCCATGTTAGGTAAAAACTGCAAAAATATAAATTGACAAGTTTTTGCGGACCTTTCCTTACCAGAACTGTTACCTATTCGAAAACAGACTCTGCTGGTCTCTGAATTTGGTCTTTAATGAATTTTTCCAGAGTCACCACTTGAATAACATCAATATCTTCATCTTCAAAAACATATTGCTTGAGTCTTTTGACCATTCACCATCTTATTACACCATTCTCTCCCAACACTTGAAAATTTCTTTCATACAAAACTTTACACAATCTTCATTAGCAACATTAGTGCATATAAAATAATAAACCTTTGGTTCCAATTTCAACTGAAATCCATCAAAACGTAAGCTACTGAAACAACTCCTTCCGAAGGCCTAAAAGGAAATCGATTTAAGAGGCAAATGCAAAAATGGCAGAAATCTGTCAAAACAGACCAGGAGGTAAAGATCAATTTTTCGAGAATCTTCTGTTGCTCAAATCAAAAAGTGCAAAACTAACGAAAGTTCAATAATAACCTGGGGCATGCACACAAAATTACAGATCGGTACGACATTCTAGGATTTTTTACGATTTTTTATAGTGCCGTACAAAAAATCTGTTTCGGGACAACAACTTCCCCAAATCTTACTTCTCACTTATTGGAGGCTGATCTTGACACAAAAACCAAACAAAAGGGATAAGGAGAGGTTATTACAGAAGAAATAACTTCCAAGACTCAAATAAACAAAATAAGCTGAAAGCAAAAATATATTGGGTTGTCTCCCAAAAAGCTCTTTCTTTATAGCCATTAAGATGGGCATGATGATTTCAATGATGCTCACATAAGAATATGGATTGAAGTAAAAGAGAGCATCAAAAAGCAAATATAAACATATTTAAGTCTAACCCACTTCCTATGCAAGGGAATTTTGTAAGAAAATAAATTATTGAGACCAGAAGCTACCAACATAGGAAGGCAAAACAAGTGCAACATAAAGACTTTCAACATAAAGCGAGGAAATTCAATATTATTGAGATACATAAAAACACTTTTCCCTCTCTCATAATAACTTTCAGCATCATGATTAAATTTAACGATATAACTATCACATGAACCATAGTAGCAATGATAACTTACTCTGACAGAAAACACAAGTACACTAGCTTTTCTAGTTCTACTAGGATGTGCAACAATGTTAGAAGTATCCTTACAAAGTATAATGTGCCCATATTCTACATTTTTGGTGACAAAGTCTTTCACATTTGCTACAGCAGGTTCAACATCTATTTGTTCATCATGTTCTACAACTTTCTTTGTACTTTTGTTAACTATACTATCATAGAATGTTCCTTTACCTTAACTGGGAAAGGTATTTTCTCGATGTAAGGTTCAGGTAAAATATGATTAGTAGTATAAACTTCAGTATTTCTAGTGGGAACACAATTAACAATATCTTTATATGGCTCGTCATATTTGTTCCATTTCTTTTTAGGAATTTCAATATAAGAGGCGAAAGCCTTAAAATAATTTGCAATACTTTGAGAATCAAGACCATAAGCATTACTAATATTATGAAAGTCATCAGTTCCCATAAAAGATTTAATGCATTTATAATCATAATTTATACCTGACTTTCTTCCTTTATCAGTCTCCCATGCTTCAACATTGTCTTGAATACGGTCTAGAAGATCCCATTTAGCTTCTTCTTCTATATGTGTAAATGATCCAGCATAGGAAGCATCCAATAGATCCTTATCATGAAGAGAAAGCCTTGCATAAAAGTTATTGATAATAATATTGTTAGGGAGCTCATGAATAGGACATTTGAGCATTAGTAACTTCAATCTCCCCCAAGCTTGGGTTGTACTCTCTCCATCACAAGGCCAAAAGTTATATATTTGATTCCGATCTTTATGAATCTCACTAGGAGGATAAAATTTAGAATACAAAAGAGGTACTATTTCCTCCCACTCAAGAGATTGGCCATTCTTTAGCAGCTTATACCATTCCTCTGCTCTTCCTTTCAATGATAACAAGAATAACTTCTTCTTAACTTGATTTTTTGTAAAACCTGCACACTTAAACAACCCGCATAATTCGTGTAAAAAGAGAAAATGATAACCGGGATGGACAGTTCCATCTCCAAAATAGTAGTTATCCATAACACGATCAACAATTCTTGTAGGTATTTTAAGAGTATCATTTTCAGCAGGTGGTGGTTCATCTACTAGCTTAGCAGTGGTAGTAGTATTACGAAATAATAATCTAAGTGAATTATACATATTGAAATAAAGTAACTAACAGAAATAAACAATACTAATAGTAGAAGTTTCCTTTACCAGTTCAACTCTTCAATAGCGCTTCACTCCCCGGCAACAGCGCCAGAAAATAGTCTTGATGACCCACAAGTAGAGGGGGTGTATCGCAGTATTTTCCATAAGTAAGAGTGTCGAACCCAACGAGGAGCAGAAGGTGTTGACGAGTGGCTTAGATCAGGAATTCTCTGTAAATACTTAGCAAACAGATTTTTAGGGGTTTTTGATAATGCAGATAAATAGAGTGCGAGTAAATAAAAGACAATGATAATAATTGTAGCAAGTGGCCCAATCCTTTATTTATCAAAGGACAAGCCGGTTGTATTACTTAAGATGACCAAACATTCTCAAGGACACATGGGAATATCGTCAAGTGCTTTCACTTCATATAGTTGATAAATCCTCTTTTGTTGAAATAGTGTTGTGTGGATGAACCTATGCTAATGTACTGACCTTCCTAGGACTAATACATACTTGTGATTATACCCCTTGCAAGCATCCACAACTACAAGAAAGTAATTAAGATAAAACCTAACCACAACCTTAAACTTTGAGATCCTACACTCCCTGGTGCAAAGGTTTCCTAATGGGGGTTCAGGTTTCTGTCACTCTAGCAACCCCGCGATTAGTAGCCAAATACAGAATGCATTCCCCTAGACCCATAAAGGTGAAGTATCATGTAGTCGACGTTCACATGAAACCACTAGAAGAATAACACCACAACTTAATTATCAAACCATTGAATCTTTCTCAACACAATTCCACTACTAACAACATGACTTCTCCCATGTCCTCAATAACTAAACGAACTACTCACGAGACATCATATGTATCAAGATCAGAGATGAAATAATGATAAGTAACAATCTGAACATAAACAATAATTCAATGGTTCCACTCAATAGCATCAACTACGAGTAATCAACACCGGGAAAGTTTCCCCTAAGAATTATGCGAGATTCAACCTAATTGTTACAGCGGTATGGAGTGGTGATGATGGAGATGATGGTGCTGATGGAGATGATGGTGGAGATGATGATGATTCCGATGAAGTCTAGCTTGATGACGGTGTTGATGGCGATGATCTGCCCTCTCCGGGAAGGAATTTCCCTGGCAGATTTTTGCCTGCCGGAGAGCTCTTTCTCTCTCTGTAGTTTCCGCCCCACAGAGGCGGAAAAATCTTTTATGTGGTCACTCCCCGAGTCTTAGGGTATCCAGGGAATTATATACGCCAAAGGGCGATGCCAGAGGAGGGCCAGGGAGGCCACACCACCTAGTGGCACGGCCAAGGCTGGCCCGCGCCAGGGGTGGTGTGGCCCCCCTGTGGCCCATCTCCGCTCCTCCTTCTTGCTTCCTTCGTCTTCTGGAAAATTAGGATTTTCCGTATATTTTTGGGATTTTCTGATCTTCGCCAATTTTCCACCTGGGCGGTGCCTTTTCTATCAGAATCCTGACTTCAGTGGTCCATCCTCCAAAAGTCATCAACCGTGCAAAAATAGATGAAATAACATAAGTATCCTCTCTTAATATGAAATATATCAATGAATAACAGTAGATTATGATATAGAATAGTGATGCAAAATGGACGTATCATAAGCGTTGCTGACAATTACCATAGTAGTTGCGAACGTACCGCCCACAATATTTATAAATATAGATCACAATACATGAACGAGATACATTTGTCTTTATCCTAACATATGTGCATAGCTGCAGAGAAAACCTTGGCGATGGCATATCTCCATCTATTGATACAAAATCCACAAAAAGTAAACATGTTTGGTCTGGTAAGAAAAAATACTACGAGTTTCCAAGGTCTTGTTCAAAGTAATCTTCCACCAAGCAAAAGTTTTCCAAGGATTCGATAAACCTAGGTCTACTAGGGAAAAAGTAACAGTACTACAATCTGTAATTTGGATTGAAGGTATCAACGCTTTTTCTGGTATTATTGCCGTAAGCAATTCTTGCTACCCTGGTGAGGTTATTATAGATCTTGCTAGTTAGTTTTATTTTTGTTTTAGTTTATTTATTGTTCTTAGTTTACTTTTTGTTATCTATTGAAAACAAACAAAAATTAGTTAATCTTATTATTTTTATTATTGTTGTTTCTATTAAACCGAAGGCACATCCCCGCTGATGATCGAGGTGCAAGCACTGCCTGAACCCTGATATCAAGGTACAAACCCTAAGGACCTAAATGTAGCAGGTTCAATCATATATCTTTGTAGAAAAATAAGGAATTGACAAGCCTACAAATGATATGTTTGATTAACAGAATTTAATTCACGTGGGCGGAACTCTATTTTTTGATTCAACTAATGACACGTCTTTATATGTTTTGTAGTTTGGACTTCATGATGGATCTGACCACTGCACTTGCACTGAGGTTCCAACCAAGTGATCACTGCAAAATTAGTGTCAGGAGCATGTCCAATGAGAAGAGCTTGAGATCCTATGCTTTTCATATAGTACTTGTATTTATAGAGCAACTAGCGATCTCACCGAGTCAGATTAGAGGATCCATAGTGCACGTGTACATATGTTTGCTTGTGCTCGTTGCTGATATTTTTTGATGAGAAAATGAGACTTGCAAACAGGTAATAATACTCAGATGAATTCCCTTGGCTGAAAATCAATCAATAAATTCTTATAGATAGCATGTGATGTTTCTGTTGCAGGTAACATGTTCAATAGTAATAGCATTTTCTTTCGGTATTTGCTTTTAAAAGTTGAAATCAAGTGTTGCTTTCTGAATAATAAATAATAAGGTAACATGTCTAAAGTAAGTGAGGAGTCACCAGTAAAGCTAACCCGTGATTGCTGAGTCAAACGCAGTGTCAAGTTTAAGTTCCTTGCTATCTCCGACTGGACAATGGAAATAGCAGAAAATCAAAGTATACGCATTGTGAATTCACATTTGATATGATCTGAGTACTAAACACACAATAACAAATCAAATTACATCCCCATATCACATGATAGACAGATAAATTATATGTTTTTACATGCAAAGACTTATTAATTTATGTCATATTGTTTGGTGTGAGCAATTTTAACAACAGGTCAAGTGTTTTCTGTGGCAGATGAAAGAGAGGTGGAGAAAAAATTCAGGCGAAGCAGAAGAAACTACGTGCTTCTCAAATGGCCAAACAATACGCCGGCTCTCAAAAAATCGTATGCTGCCTTTTTCAGTTTATGCCACAAAAAAACTGAATTTTCTCACAATACCTATTTTGTTTCTCTTATTTTCATCCAGATGGTATATTTAACAGGATTCAAAGAAGTTTTTATATCTGATACGACAAGTTCAAAGCCTCTGTTGTAATAGTAAGTCTCAATGCATATTATATCAAGGATCGTCATTTCCACATGGTAATTATGTGAATTGTTTGTAATATGATTTTGCACAATTAATATTTTGTAGGAAATGTAAAAATGAGTATTGATTAGTGTGACTCTTCCTATTACTTTGGCAATACACATGGATAAAAAGAACAATTACTTATTTGCATATCCTTAGAGTGGTTAACTGGTTATTGAGGTAGTGATTATTTATGTTGATGCCTTTTTGTTTGTACCTATCAAAGATTCTGGAAGTACCTGAGTTATGCTGATGGGAGTGTTGACTATTAAGGTAATACGACCATTAGACAATAAAGTTGTGTTGTAGTCATGAGGATGAGTGCAAAACTGGAGGTAACTCATATTTACAACTTCGTGTGCATGTTGCTTGCCAATTTGAAAAACCAGTAGCTCGTGGAACAGAGAACGTATTCTTTAAATAACTCATTAGTTTGGAAAACCAACTTCTGGAATCTAAAGGTAGGGAACATGTAGATTAAATATTATGAAGTATCTAAAGTAGGTGTAAAAATGCAGAGATGTTACAATAGAATGTAAGATCATCTTATGATGTACACGACCAACCATTGGTGACATCCCTCGATGGGTCGCGATTTCAAGTTGACGTAAGACTATTAACTTGTCATAAAAAATAGTAGTTAAATGGACAAATGGACGATCGGTCCACAATTGGAAACGGCTACTATGGTAAAATATACGTACCTAATTTTTTACTTGACCAGATAGTGTAGCTTGAAATATTACAACACACCATTAGATCTTGCTATCCTAGATAACTACATATGCACTCAAATAACAACCAACATCTTTTGTTGCACTTAGTATATTCACAGAAGCAGCACCCGTGGTAACCTTAAATTGATACATGTCGGTAACAACCAGTTGAGGATTCAGTTTCCAAATCGACTCAATTAGAAAATTCAGTTGGCATAGTGCTTCAATTAAAATAACTTTCTTAGCATGGTTGCAAGCTGATCTTCCTAGGAATTTAAGAAAGAAGCAGTAGCATCAATATTCCTGGTATTAATGTTATCTTATATCTTTGGATTTAAAGCAATGCAGCCTATAATGCTTGCGTTTTGTTTCAAATAAAATGACTATCTTTAGCATGGTTACAATTTTCTCTTCCCTGGAATTTTATAAAGAAGCGGTACAATCAATATTCCTGGTGTTAATGTTATTTTATCTCTTGGATTGACAACAATGTAGGCTATAATGCTTTGCGGGATGCTGCAAGTGACCATGCTGGCATAGCTACAGAGTTCCGGTATACTTCACATTGGCTGATAAGTGATGAATTCCAATGCACATATACCCAAAGGCCCCAAATTCTTTCTTCTACAAGAGTTATATTTTGTTGTTGCTTGCAACCTGCAATGATTAGCCTGAGTACAAAATTGACATATACTCAAACAGTATTGTTGATCATTGATTATTATATGACTGATCCATATTGCTCTTTTACCGTAGAAAATTTCATCTACCAAAATTGCTTCCCTCCATATTAGTTATTGGTGCATTGATACTGATGCTAGAGAGAAGGATGTCAAGGCATGATCTAGGGCATGAGAAAGTTTTGTAAGCACTTGATTTCTGAACCTTTGCATGCTATCAGCAGTAATGAATTCATGTTTATTAACGTTGTAAATAAATCATATTCATAATTCAATTTTATTTTATATAGTGGTATATTCCATATTTTGTACAATTAAAGGGGAAATTCTCGATATACCAGTATGTTTTTTTAATTTAGGATCGCGAGGCTACAAAAGAAAGCTCGCATACCAATGATGTAACATCCCAATTTCAGCAACCCTGATGAGTTATCCAGAATGCAAAAATCAGGGGGAACAAAAACTTTTTCTTGTCCATTGGTGCAGTGTTTGCTTGTTGTTTGTTTGTGTTTGTGCTTATGCTTGTGAGTGTATACCATATGATGCTCCTTACCTCACCATCAGTTGACAAAAGCTATTTAACAAAACAATCCTGGCTCATTTTATATATTCTCAAATGTTCTGGCATTTCAAAACATGAGCCAAGATTCTTGTGTAACCAAAACTAGTTTAGTAGCTTCCCTTAACAAAACTATGGAGAGCTATAACCTCCTTGTGTTTTCAAGACAGAACCTTCAAATACTCTTACCTCTAGGTTTTCCAAAACCTTTTCTTTAAGCTGTTGACTTCCACTCTTGGTAAGAGATACCAAGGAATCTCATCTTATTCAAAATCCAAACTCTTAAAATTACCCATCCTTACCGCAAGCTAAGCTTGATGGAAACCCTAGTAGTAGTTGATTTGTTTGTAAGATGAATTGCCTTGATCTGTTGCTTGATTTGTCTACTTAGGAGATAGTATGAGATACCCTAGGAGCTCATCCCTAGGATCAAGATGCTTCCAAATCACCACACCCTAAGCAAGAGTACAAAGCAGGATCTAATATCTAGATACTAGGTGATCATCTAAAACCCTTACCCAGATCAATTCTGCAGTGATCCATTCTAAAAGCTTCCAAGTCAATGGGGACCAATATCAAGCAAGGATACTCTCTACTCAATCTACACTCCAACACCATCCACTTGATGATGCTTTGGCACCTTGAAATCAATCAAAAACATCCTCCCTCTTATCCTAGTCAAAAACCCAAAATCTGCCAAATTTGGCTAAGTCTGGAAAACTAATTCTAGTATCACCTTTTTGAATGCCTCCCTTTCTCAACCCTTGTGCAATTTTGGTAATGCACTTGAACCATATTGTTAACCATCCTAAGGACTACCAAGGACCACTTTTTCCCTTGGTTATATCATCCTCCAACCCACTTGTCCTTGATGGTTTTGTAGGCAAGAAAACAACTATTCCTGCAAATCTAGTCAACATAATTTGGAGCAAGTTCTGCAAGGGATCTATCCTCAATATCCTCATGCTTACTAACATGATTAAAGAACTCCTCAATATTATCTTTCCTATTTATAGAGCCACTACCTATTGAAAGGTCTTTTAGGGTGAACTTAGGGATCAACATGGTGAGCTAAGAAAGAGGTAACAACTATAGAAGACTTAATTTTTTTGTGTTTTTAATAAAGAAAGCAAACTAGAAAAACTATTTTTTGTGTGTTTTTAATAAAGAAACAAGCAAACAAAACAAAAGTAAACTAAGAAAAACAAAAATAACAAAGTAAAGAGATTGGTTATGAGGGACTCCCCTTGTGAAGATGTCCTTGACTCCCTGGCAACGGCGCCAGAAATATACTTGCTGGCTCGTGGTTGAGCTCGTTGGGGAACCCCAAGAGGAAGGTATGATGAGCACAGTAGTAAGTTTACCTCAGTTATGAAACCAAGGTTATCAATCCAGTAGGAGCAAGGAAACACCCCAAAGGTGTGGCTAGCTGAGCCTTGGCAGGGAGCACTACCGGTGCTAGTAGCAACGTGGAGACCTGCACAACACAACCACAGAACACTGTCCCCAACTTGCGATGAGGTTGTCAATCTCACCGGCTTTGCTGAAAACAAATGATTAAACGTATCGAGTGGAAGAAAGTAATAGTTTGCAGAAAGTAAACACAAAGCAGTAAACAGTTGTAGATTGATGGTAAAAGAAAGGACAGGGGTCCATAGTTCACTAGATGTGGCTCTCCTTAAGATAGATAACATGTTGGGTGAACAAATTACAGCGGGGCAATTGACAAACATCGAGAAAGCAATACATGCATATACTAATCATCTTGACTCCTTTGAAACTTGATTGGGCATTACAACATTATACATAGACCGCCATCCAACTGCATCTATGACTAATAATCCACCTTCAGGTTATCATCCGAACCCCCTCCAGTATTAAGTTGCAAGCAACATATTATTGCTTTACGAGCTGTGTGTAAAGTAAACAATACGATGGTGCGTGGTTGATGTAGAGCTCGTTGGGAACCCCAAGAGGAAGGTATGATGAGCACAGCAACAAGTTTCCCTTAGTTATGAAACCAAGGTTTAATCGAACCAGTAGGAGCAAGGAAACACCCCAAAGGTGTTACTAGCTAAGCCTTGGCAGGGCGCACTACCGGTTCTAGTAGTAACGTGGAGACCTGCACAACACAACCACAGAACTTTGTCCCCAACTTGCGATGAGGTTGTCAATCTCACCATGTTTTGCGGAAAACAAAGGATTAAACGTATCGAATGGAAAGAAGTAAAAGTTCGCAGAAAGTAAACACAAAGCGGTAAACAATTTATAGATTGTATGTAAAAGACAACGACCGGGATCCATAGTTCACCATATGTGGCTCTCCTTAAGAAAGATAACATGCCGCGTGAACAAATTACAGCGTGGCAATTGACAAACATCGAGAAAGCAATACATGCATATACTAATCATCTTGACTCCTTTGAAACTTGATTGGGCATTACAACATTATACATAGACCGCCATCCAACTGCATCTATGACTAATAATCCACCTTCAGGTTATCATCCGAACCCCCTCCAGTATTAAGTTGCAAGCAACAGATTATTGCTTTACGAGCTGTGTGTAAAGTAAACAATACGATGGTGCGTGGTTGATGTAGAGCTCGTTGGGAACCCCAAGAGGAAGGTATGATGAGCACAGCAACAAGTTTCCCTTAGTTATGAAACCAAGGTTTAATCGAACCAGTAGGAGCAAGGAAACACCCCAAAGGTGTTACTAGCTGAGCCTTGGCAGGGCGCACTACCGGTGCTAGTAGCAACGTGGAGACCTGCACAACACAACCACAGAACTTTGTCCCCAACTTGCGATGAGGTTGTCAATCTCACCATGTTTTGCGGAAAACAAAGGATTAAACGTATCGAATCGAAAGAAGTAAAAGTTCGCAGAAAGTAAACACAAAGCGGTAAACAATTTATAGATTGTATGTAAAAGACAACGACCGGGATCCATAGTTCACCATATGTGGCTCTCCTTAAGAAAGATAACATGCTGCGTGAACAAATTACAGCGTGGCAATTGACAAACATCGAGAAAGCAATACATGCATATACTAATCATCTTGACTCCTTTGAAACTTGATTGGGCATTACAACATTATACATAGACCGCCATCCAACTGCATCTATGACTAATAATCCACCTTCAGGTTATCATCCGAACCCCCTCCAGTATTAAGTTGCAAGCAACAAATTATTGCTTTACAAACTGTGTGTAAAGTAAACAATACGATTGTTCTATGAACAAAGGATTGTTGTTTTCTCCCTAGTAGCAACAGCACATCTAGTACCTTAGAGATTTCTGTCACTTCCCCAGATTACCAGAGGCATGAACCCACTATCGAGCATAAATACTAACTCTTGGAGTTGCTAGCATCTACTTGGCCAAGATAGCTACTAACAACGGAAAGCATGCAAGATCACAAATAACAAAGACATGATAGAATCAATAATCAATCTGAAATAGCATCTCAATATCCAACGGATCCCCGCAAACACAACATGCAGAATTACAAATAGATGATCTTGATCATGAACGGAGCTCACAAGATCTAAACATGAAAGCACAAAGGAGGAGAACCAGCCATCTAGCTACTACATGGATCCGTAGTCCAAGGATGAACTACTCACGCATCACACTGGAGGCTTGCATGGTGATGAAGAAGGCCTCCATGGTGAATTCCCCTCTCCGGCAGGGTGCCTGGAAGAGCTTCAGATCCCTCCCGGTCTAGGGATGGAGATGACGGCGGCTATAGACTCTTTCGTGGATTTTTGATCGGGTACTTAGGGTTTTCATTCCGAGGGCATCTTATAGGCAGAAGGAGAGGCCGAGGGGGTGCTGGGAGCGGCCACACCACCCCCTGGCGCGTGCCAGGCCTGGCCGCGTGGCTAGGTGGTGTGGTGGCCCCATGGCCCCTCTCCGTCTCGTATTCTGGCACTTGATGACTTCCGGAAAAATAGGCACTTTGGCTTATGTCCCATCCAATTCCGAGAATATTCATTTTCTTTCTTTCCTGGAACCAAAAACAGCAGAAAACAGGCAGCTGGCACTGTGGCTCTTGTTAATAGGTTAGTCCAAGAAATCATATGAAAAGTACTCCAAAGTGTGGACAAAACACAAGAAAGTGGATAAAACCAAGCATCGAACATCAAAAATTATAGATACATTTGCAATGTATCAACATCCCCAAGCTTAACTCCTGCTCGTCCTCAAGTAGGTGAGTGATAAAAAGAAAGAATAATTTTTGGGGTGACATGCACCATCAAAGACTTGATCAAAGTATTTGTAGAACATTCAAAGCTGGGATCATAATAATTCAATCATAACATGAAAGACAAAGTTCTAGCAATAAGCAAAGAAACTATGATGCAACATGAAAAGGCACAAACAAAAGATTCATGAATAACAATGCTTTGCAAGACGTTTGTTTGTTTCACATAAAGAAAACATAGCATAATAGTATTCAGCTTGTCCCTCATAGAGTAGCAAATATAAATGCATAGGAAACCTTCAAAGTTCATAAGAGTGACTAGATACAAAAGTTTAAAACAAGCAATATCAAGTTATGCATCAATCAACTAGTATTGGGACAATGCACATAGAACTAAGAATGGCCACTATGCTCTCAAAGTAGGTGCATAAAGATAGAAGGTGGAGACTCAATGTAATGGTGGAATAAAGGCCTTTGTAAAAGGAAGTAGGGACTCAAGTCTCATAAAGAGCTTCCAAAAATTATGGTACTTACTAGCTTTCAGCTCTCATTGCCCCTATCATAAGCATCTTTAAGGTGATTAAGGTTAAAGTGACACAACTAAGATGATATGCTTGACAAGTTATAAACCGAAATCTCATGCCCCTTACTTACGAGGACCGATCCATATGCTACTCAACTTCAGTCACGAGTAAGCTCTTGTCATTGTAAGTACATGTGTATCATTAAGAACTGCCAACGGGGTACCCCTTGCACATGATACGGGAGCTTTCCCATAATCATAATGACAAGGCAAGCAGACAATGAGCATCTCAGTGATCTTTTTATTTTCTATTTGCATAGGTTTTTATTGAGGATGCTTCATAGAGTGCTCATTATGGTGATGCTGCAAGTTTCCACCATGATTAGGCATGGCTTAGGCTAGCGGCCCAGGCGTTTCTCTAACACACATACAAACTCCATGATCTTACAAGTTCCACTTTTATTTCACACCGCCGGGATCCGTAAGTAAAAGAACATGATATCAATAGGGTACAAAGTACAAGTGCAATGTTGAAAGCATTCCCCATGAAACATGGTTATGCTAATTTCAACTTATAAAGCGCAAGCATATACGCAACAAAGAAGGACCCAATGGTTCAAGTTTATTAGATGCAAAAAAGTAAAGTGTAGCATCAAGTTCGTGAGAGCTTTAATCACTAGTTTTCTCATAACAAGTTTAATTTGGAAGGTAAAAAACATGAATATACTTGGAATAGCATAATCTAGTAGGTAGGTATGGTGGACTCTTTGTAATAACTTGGTTTAGGGAGTTGGATGCATGAGTGGAACTCATACTTGGTTGTGGAGGCTAGCAAAAGACTGGGAGCAACAAACTAAGAGAGCAATAATGGCCATAATGTTGGGGGGATACCCCCGGGTAGGGTCACGCTGGGGTATAAAGGCCTAGTTAGCCGAGGTACAGCAAGGTCAAAGCAAGTGCTGGCCGAGTCACCTCAAGGCAGGCCGGATCACGGAGTAACCCGGACCAGGGGACGTCCACCTAACTTAGTCTCAACCGACTTATGCCGTATGTCAGTAAGATGTATCTAACTTGTATGCAGGAACATGTGTGGCTGGATCAACTATGTAGGATCCGGGTCATATCAAGCTTGTAAGAGAAGGAAGGTATCTCGCTGGTCAAAGGTGACCACTGTACGCAGAGCGTGAGCGAAGCGGACAGAGGCAGGACCACCAAGGCGTGGCCGACAAAGGTGACGATGCCTATGTCGGATGACGCAGGCGCCACAGAGGCTCACGTAGCCTCTGCATGGATGACGCGGGGCAAAAGTGACCCGGTCGGCTTACTATTTTGGGAAGAGGCATATTCCCTGGAATATGCCTCCACGTATGCCCTAAGCAGAGACCTAGTCACCCCTATATAAGGAGCGCTAGGGCCTCTGTAGAAGGGGCTGGTTGATCTCTAGTTGATTGGTCTTTTACTTGGTTGCCTCCTAGAGAGTTGGTTCTGATAGTGGTGAGAGTAAGAGAGTTCTTCTTCCTCCTCTCCCCAATACAGCTCAAGGAGCACTTGTAAACCTTGGAAGTGAATCGAATACAAAGCAACTGTGTGTGGAATCACCACACTATCCCTCCCTAGATTCCCCTAGTGCATTTAGTCCCCACCTTTAGCCTATCCATGGCATCTGCCGTGACACCACCACGATAGTTGGCGCCCACCGTGGGGCTAGCAGCGCTAGCAGGGGTGGAGATCCGGACGGGAAACCTCATCGGCACCGGCGAATGCATCGTCTCCGGGCTCGTTCAGCGCTTTGGAGCGCTGGATTTCATCAGCGACAATGCTGGCTGCTTCGGCAAGCGTCCTCTCCCGTGCAACGGCCTCTTCGTCATGCTCGGCGCGCACAAGATCTACGTTGCAATCGATGTGTCGTGCGTTCATCCACGGCACGTCGTCGAAGGAGGTGAGCCACCCCTTAGTGCGGCTCGCGGGGCGCGTATCACTCGCTCCCCGGACCACACTGAGGTGATGACGACTGCGCCTGGCACTAGCACAAGCAAGGATCCGGCACCAGACCCGGAGGTAACACCTAAGGCACCGAGGAAAAGTAGAGGTCCTCCGCTAGAGAGGCCTGAGAACGTGCTACAGTAGGCGATGGATAGCTTGGCAAACCCAGTAGTAGCAGCAGTAGATCCGGCTCAGGCACATGCTGAGCTATAAGAAACTAGGCAAAAAATACTAGAGGGTGCAAAAAAGATAGTTGCGGCTCAGCAGTCATTGAACATGACACTGCGTGAGTACGCAAAGGCAAATAAGGTAGATGATGTAAAAGTGAAGGAGAGAAACCTCATGAGTGAAATGAACAGAGAGGGTGATACTAGGATTGAGGAGTAAGAGAACTGTTTGTCTGTGGGGCTGCCGAAGTACAGTACCCCAGCAAAAAATCTCAGAGCAGCAGATGCAGCAGCATCCGAGTTAGAAGGTCTGACGGGTGAAGCCCGTCAAAGACAGCAGGATAGAGTCAATGAGTTGGTTCGGATCGCGAACAGGCAAAATGAGGAGTTACTCAAGGCTAACTCGGAGAGAGCTGGGGCCTCCAAGATCGTTCATTCGGCGGTGGGTAACCCGGAGAAATCCGCTGGAGCCGCATCGTCTCCTCATGGTGGTCCTAGGAGAGAAGAAGTAGTAACTTCGGCCAGGAGGAATAAGCAGATAGTCCCATATAACCCAGCAAGGGCAGGGAAAGGAAAAGAAGTGCAAAGAAATGAGGATCGAAGGAGTGTGAGCTTAGGTGAAGCTGGCCGAGGTAACCGCGACCAAGGCAATGCCGGTCAAGGGAACGCTGTAAACGGCAATGCCGGACATCGTAATTCGGTAGTTGCAGGTCAACCGCAGTAGCGGAATATACCACGGCAAGAGCGTAGCGCCGGCCAAGGTATGCAATAGAGAGAAGCTCCACGGGAGCAAGATAGATACAATGATGGTGATTCGGAGATGGTGAACGCTGGCTATCCCAGACCGGACTATCACGTGATAGGGTCAAGATTGGGAAGCAGGAACTTGATGCCTGATGGTGCCAGATTAAAACTGGATCGGCTGTATAGGTCGGAGCAAATTGAATGTCAAGGTCCTCCGGGTCCAGCTTGTTTTGGGCCCCGGATCAGGAAGGAACCTCCGGTACCTAACTTCCAGTTACCTAGAGGCACAAAGACGTATGACGGCATCACTAAGCCAGAGGATTGGTTGATTAACTATGCAACTATAGTGAAAATTGCCACGGGCAACTTGAGATGGGCTGTGAGATATGTACCCTAGATGCTGGAGGGGCCAGCAAGGGTATGGCTAAACAATTTTCCACCCGGAAGTATTAACTGTTGGATCGATTTTGAGGAGATGTTCGTTAGCAATTTCTCAAGTACGTATCAGAGGCCCAACAGGCTACATACCCTAGCAATGTGCAGGCAGAGACCGAATGAGACTGACCGGAAGTTTTTAACCCGTTGGTGCACTGTGCGAAACTCGTGTGAGGGTGTGATTGAGTCACAGGCCATAGCTTGGTTTGCGCAAGGATGCAGATATGCAAGCATGCTATGGCAAAGGTTGCAAAGAGATATGCCTACCACCTTGGCAGAAACAATCCGAATTGCTGATTCATATGCCTTAGGTGATCCGATGCAACCGAGGCTCACGTCAAATGAGTCAAGCGAGGAGTATTGTCAGCGAGATGGGGCCGGGTCATCCCAGAGAAATGATTACCGAGGTAAAAGAAGGGATGACAGACCGGATTATCGGTACATTTCACAACAAGTTGCAGCTGTGAATCAGGATCAACCCAGAGCAGGAAGCAGTCAACGTCAAAAAACTGGAGGTCAGCAATGGACACCAAGGAATGATGGAAAGAAAACTTGGACGCCAGAGCAGAAAAAATAGTGGCAAGAAAAGAAGGACCGTCCGAGGTATACCTATGGGGCCATGCTGGATCAGCCGTGTAAATTTCACACGCCAAATCTGAGTAACCCAGCGGGTCACACAACCAGGCAGTGTGAGTGGATGCGAAAGATAGAACAAAGTGGTTCGGGGAATGCTCAGGCACCTCAGAATGATCAACCTCGGCAGGAGTTACCCCGGCAGCAATTGCTCTCCGGAGCAAACACGCAACAGCTAATGTTGCCTCCCCCTCCGCCGAGGTATGACAACCATGAGAGAAGGGATGCAGTGCATCAGGTGGAGAACTAAAACCAACAGGATCAGAGGTACCCGGAAACAAGGGGAGGAATGAGTACATAGAGCATCATCAGAGTTATTGTGTGTTCACTACGGAAGAGACAGACAGAAAGAGCTTGCAGCACCGACATATGGAGGTCAATGCAGTAATGCCAGCCGTGACGAGGTATATGCCTTGGTCGGATCAGGAGATTACTTGGAGCATCAAGGATCATTCGAAGCTCATGCCAAGTCCTGGTTCGTATGCACTGGTGTTGGATCCAACATTCATGGGGCCTAACATCAATGTGAGGTTCTCAAAGGTGCTGATTGATAATGGCAATAGCATCAACATCATGTATGTGGACACGATGCGCAAGTTGGGTATCTCGGAGAATATGCTCCAAGCTACAAGGACAACTTTCCATGGCATTGTGCCAGGCATTTCTTGTGAGCCCATAGGCAAGGTCCGGGTTGATGTGTTGTTCGGCACAAGAGATAACTGCCGCACTGAAAATTTGGAGTTCGAAGTTGTAAATTTGGAGAGCGCATATCACGCGTTGCTCGGCAGGCCAGCTCTGAACAAATTTATGGCAAGTTGTCACATTAGTTACTTGAAGATGAAGCTGCCCAGGCCAAATGGTGTAATCACCATAGCTGGGGAGTTCCGACGTTCCATTGAGTGTGCATCTGCCGGATCTAACCTGGCCGAGTCACTCGTGATTGCGCAAGAAAAGAGAAAGATCCAAGAAGCAGCGGCATTGGCTCAGTCCGCGCAACAGTATATGCCGGCGCTGAGTAACCTGCATGGTAGTGTCTCATTTCAAGCGACAAAAGATACCGAGAAGGTGCCTGTTGATGATATGTTCCCTGAGCGCACCGTAACAATTGGTGCCCGGTTAAATGACAAATAGGAAAGCGAGCTCGTCAACTTCCTCCGTGAGAATCGGGATATTTTTGCTTGGTCCACACATGACTTGCAAGGTGTTCCGAGGGAGTTGGCCGAGCACTCTTTAAATGTCAGACCCGGAGCAAAGCCGGTGAAGCAACCTCTCCGCCGCTTTGCCGAAGACGGGAGAAAGGTCATAGGATATGAGATAGCTCGGTTGTTGGCTGTAGGATTTATCATGGAAGTGCTTTACCCGGATTGGCTATCTAATCCGGTGCTGGTGGAAAAGAAGAAGGATGATCCGAACGTGGCAGTGGTTTGGCGTATGTGTATCGATTACACGAACCTGAATAAGGCGTGTCCAAAAGATCCATTCCCACTGCCAAGGATAGACCAAGTCATAGATTCCACTGCTGGGTGTGAGTTGTTGTCATTCATTGATGCATATTCTGGTTTCCACTAGATACCTCTGAACCCAAGTGATCAAATAAAGACTGCGTTTATCACCCCGTATGGGGCTTATTGCTATCGCACCATGCCTTTTGGTTTACGAAATGCAGGGGCAACGTACCAAAGATGTATGCAAAAATGTTTGCATGACCAAATTGGTCAAAATGTGCAGGTGTATGTGGATGATGTTGTGACGAAGACCAAGGAAAGCAAAACGCTCCTTGATGATATCGGGCAGACATTTGCGAACCTAAGGAGGTTCCGAATGAAGCTTAACCCGAAGAAATGCACCTTCGGTGTCCCGGCTGGAAAGTTACTCGGATTTCTTGTCTCCAGCCGAGGTATCGAGATCAATCCAACTAAAATCCGGGCCATAGAGCGAATGGAACTGCCGAAGTGTCTTAACGATGTCCAGAAGTTCACTGGTTGCCTGGCATCCTTAAGTCGGTTTGTATGTCGGTTGGGAGAAAAGGCGCTGCCTCTCTATCAACTCATGAAAAAGTCGAACAAGTTCATTTGGACGCCGCAGGCCAATGAAGCCTTTATCCAACTAAAGAAGATGCTAGCCACTGCACCAGTGTTAGCCTCTCCACTATTAAAGGAGCCAATGTTGCTCTACATAGCCGCAACCAACCGAGTTGTAAGTGCAGTAATTGTGGTAGAGCGTGACGAAGAGGGTAAGTCAGTGCAAAGGCCAGTATATTATCTGAGCGAGGTATTATCAGCCTCAAAGAAGAACTATCCTCACTATCAGAAGGTGGCATATGGTGTGTATATGGCAGCTAAGAAGCTGAAGCACTATTTCGAGAAACACCCAAGACGGGTGATATGTGAAGCCCCCATATCCGAGATAATGAGCAACAAGGATGCAAGTGGCAGGATTGCAAAATGGGCAATTGAGCTAGCTCCTTATGCGCCACCATATGACAGAAGAGAAGCGATCAAATCTCAGGCGATGGCAGCCTTTTTTGTGGATTGGGCTGAGGTGCAATATGAGCCACCATTGCCAGATCCGAACTACTGGAGAATGCACTTTGACGGGTCAAAAACAAAAACCGGGTTAGGTGCCAGAGTTGTTACCTCGCCAAAGAAGGACCAGCTGAAATATGTGCTGCAAATCCACTTAACTACATCAAACAATGTTGCAGAATATGAGGCACTTGTACATGGGCTCAAAGTGGCGAACGAGATTGGAATACGTCGGATCCAATGCTTCGGTGACTCGGATCTCGTAGTCCAGCAAGTCTCCGGACAATGGGATGCTTTGGATGCAAATATGGCACTGTACAGATTCCATGTGCAGAAAATATCTGGTTACTTTGAGGGATGCGAACTTCACCATATACCCCGGGTGGAAAATTAGGATGCCGACGTATTGTCGAAGCTCGGATCAACCCGACAAGAAATTCCACCGGGTGTAGCATTAGAGCACCTCAGAAAACCATCTATCAGGCCCTCCCCAGAGTCCGACTCAATCTTTATCCCAGCAATTCCGGAATCAGAGGCTGTGCCCATGGACATTGATGTGGGGAGTGGTTCGGGAAACCCGGGGACTGCCTCGACAAACCCGGGGACTGCACAACGTGATCCGGTAGAAGTTCTGCCGGTGTATCAGATGGAAATTGATGAGGATGTGTTCCCAGTGAGAGTTGTACCAGCTTGGGCACAGCCCATATTCCAATTCCTAAAAGATGGAACCTTACCCGCTGAGGAGGTACTTTCCAGGCAAACTCAGAGGAGAGCAAAAGCATACACGATCATCAATTCTGAGCTATACAAAAGGAGTGTGACTAATGTCCTCCAGCGATGTGTTGACCCAGAGGAAGGACTTGACATCCTTCGAGATATACATCAAGGGGAATGTGGGCATCATGCCTCGTCCAGAGCCTTGGTAGCAAAAGCTTTCCGCCATGGGTTTTACTGGCCAAGTTCCTTGGAACAAGCAGAAGATCTGGTGAGAAAATGCAATGGCTGTCAGAGATATGCGACAAAGACACATATGCCAATGTCGGAGCTCAAGACCATACCAATTACATGGCCATTTGCCGTATGGTGCTTGGATATGGTTGGCCCGTTTAAACCAGCAAGAGGGAACATGACCCACATCCTGGTCATGGTTGACAAATTTACGAAATGGATTGAAGTGAAGCCAATAAGAAAATGTGATGGAGCTACTGCCGTAACTTTCCTCAAAGACATCATCTTGAGATACGTATATCCTCACAGTATCATAACGGATAATGGCACAAATTTTGCTGAACGAGCATTTGCGTGTTTTTGCCGGGAAAAGAAGATCCGGTTGGATGTTGCCTCGGTAGCCCACCCCGCATCGAACAGACAATTGGAAAGATCCAACGGATTGGTGCTATCCGGGATAAAACCCCGGCTCATTGAGCCACTGCAAAAATCAGTGGGGTGCTGGATAGAAGAACTACCAGCAGTACTGTGGAGTTTAAGAACAACTTCGAATCAATCAACAGGCTATACGCCATTCTTTCTGGTATATGGGGCAGAAGCTGTATTACCAACCGACATAGAGCATGACTCACCTAGGGTCACCCAATACACAGAAGCCGAAGTGCAAGAAGCCCGGCAAAATGATGTTGATCTGCTGGAAGAAGCGAGAGAATTGGCATTGTCCAGATCCGCCATATATCAGCAAAATCTCCGACGCTATCATAGCCGGAAAGTAAGCCCCCGAGTTTTCCGGGAAGGCGATCTGGTACTCCGGTTGGTACAACGTACTGCTGGCATGCATAAATTATCCCCCCATGGGAAGGGCCATTCATTGTGAGCAAAGCATTGCACAATGATTCTTATTATCTTATCAATGCAAAACCACAGGAGAAGAACAAGGCGGACAGGTCCGGGGAGGAATCCAAACGTCCATGGAATGTAGCTCTACTGCGTCCTTTCTACACTTAGCAGAGAAGTGCATGTATCCGAGTCTCTCATATGTCGGTATGTATGCTGATAATGAGCTTATCAATGAAATCTTAGCACCTCGAGAAGTAACTCGGGGACTGTCTTAATAATATTGGTTGTCTTCTGTATCTTCTATTTGTATGTCGGTTGGCATAAGTTGCTTCTACTTAAACCGGATTAGTAGTGTGTGAGCACCAAAAACCTAACTCTTCGAATTGTTGATGTCCAACAAGATTTGGCTTCATGGAAAGCAAGAGAACAAGTTTGGAATTGCGTAGCACATGAAAAACGACTAAGGAAAGAAACTTAATCGAGCCGACGTTTGTTTTTCGGACTAACCCTGTGCTTACTTTAAATTTATTACGCTGAATTATTTTGAGCTAATCCTAAAGTTTCCAAGTATTGTTAAGTCAATTTTTGAAACTCGGACTCATAAGTCATAAAACCGAACCAAGGTGGACACGAGCTGAGCTAAGAAATTGGGGGAACAAGAAAATGAAACTCGGGGACTATGCCCAAGTTAATCTGGCATAAAAACTTAGTAGCAAAATATAACTGATGTGCTTAGATATAATTGCACCCGGCATACCGGGGATCTGATAAATTTCAAAGTTTTTTCGCTCAAGGAGCAGCAGGAGGAGGTAATTTGGCGCCAGCAGGTGCAGCTCCAGCCTCGGCTTCAGCTTCATCTTGATCTTCTTCGACGTCCGAGGCCTCGCTCTCATCATCTTCACCCGAACCATCTTCGACGTATTCGTCGTCAACAGCATCAAGAAAGCTTGGTCCCTCATTCCATTGATGGATGGGGGCATATTGAATGAGGTTGTGGGCGCAAGCCTTGCGACGAGATACACAATCCGGATATGTGGACCACCTTGACCCGGTGCGCATGCGCTCGAGAAGATCGAGATTAATTTTCTCGTACCATGTGAGCACATAGTGGAGAACGGTCTCAGCTCCGACACGTCCGGCGGATTCCCTCCAGAGGTCTAGCTGCGTCTCGCACTCCATCAACTTGTTAATAAGGGCAGGGAAACCCTCCGGAGTGTCTTTGCCAGGCCAAAGGGCATTGAAGACCCGGACTGCTGCGCTTAGAATATCCTTGCCGTGGTTCTTCATGATTTCAACTCTAGAGGACAAGCTGACAAGCAGGTTCTCTAGATCAAGAGGAATGGCGCCAGAACCAGATGGAGTACCTCTCTGCTGGTAAACTTGGTAACAGCAGTGGATGCAATGGCATCACCCTCTGGAAACTTGTTTGAAAACAGGACAAGTGAAATAAGTACAAGAGGTTGACCTGGAGAGATTCATGCCGGTTTGAGGAAAAGAACTTACGAGAGATATGGTTGTGGATCCGGGTCAGCTCCTTAGTGCACTTGTCACGCCTCTCCCGGAGTTGCGCAAGTTCAACATCCGCCGACTCAATCTTGACGTTGGCCTCCTGGAGAAGATCCTGGTCCTTGGCAATCTTAGGATTGAGGCATTCTCTTTCATCGGTAAAGTCTTGGCCTGCCTTCTCCAGCTCGGATTTGTGCTGCGCCTTAAGCTTCTTCATATCTGCCTTAAGCTAGGCAATTTCTTCATCTTTGGTCCGGAGGAGGGCAAGCTCATCGTCTTTCTTCTTAAGTTCAGCTTGGTGCTGCCCTGCTTGTTCGAGAAAATGCAGCATCATGTCAGGCACGGGCACACTATCTTCAAGAGAGGCTGAAATGGTTTGTTGACCCGGCAAAGCTGAGGTATGAATATTTGCCGAGCCAAGGAGAAAGGGAGATAGAAAGCACAACAAAGTGGAGCAAGATTAACTTACCCTTTATCTGGTCCAAAATTTTCCTCATAAGGATATTCTCAGCCTCCACACCAGCTGCGAAATCCGAATGAGGGAATAGTTCGGCGGAAAAGGATGAAGAGAGATAGAAAATTGACAAGGAGAAAACTTACCCCTTTTATCGTGTTCGGCGAGCAGTGCACTATGCTTTGTGCGCAGCATCTTGTGAGTATCAAGGAGACGCTGAAATTCAGCGCTCCAACGATTGGTGGCCACCTGAAAGAGCAAAAATGGACAGCTTAGTCTTGTGCATATTCGAAGTGTACAAAATCTGGGCCAAGTGGAACTTAAGCCGGCTCTAGGTGTGTGCATATTCGAAGTGTACAAGATCCGGGACAAGTGGAACTTAACCCGGCTCTAGGTGTGTGCATATTCGAAGTGTACAAGATCCGGGCCAAGTGGAACTTAACTCGGCTCTAGGTGTGTGCATATTCGAAGTGTACAAATCCGGGCCAAGTGGAACTTAACCCGGCTCCAGGTGTGTGCATATTCGAAGTGTACAAGATCTGGGCCAAGGGGAACTTAACCCGGCTCTAGGTGTGTGCATATTCAAGTTATTAAGGAGCTACGTCAATTCTCTAAGGAGCATCCGGCCGAGTAACAAGTTACTCCCCCGGAGGCTCGGGGACTAATGGTTATATCACTAATATCTTATGCATCCTAAGGAAAAGGCGAAATAACGCACCTCCATCATCCGACCTGCAAGGTTAATTGCCTTGGCAGCGGTATTCATCTGGGCAGCAAATTCGGCGGGATCGAACTTCTCCGGGAGATCATCATTGTGGACGAACTCTGCCTTGTTCCAGTTGTTCACAAACTCGATCAAGGTCGGAGGATATAGTTCGTCGCTGAGCATATGGGGTGCAACTAGACCCTTGGCATGAGCTTCCCTCCTCTCAACCTGGACAAGGGCCGGACTGGTGTGCAAAGCAAGTTGCGTATCAGCTGGCTCGGCAGGGTCGTCCTTCAGCCGGGGAGTCTTTTTTGGGAGCATGGACGCAAGTGTGCGCTGTCCAGTCTCAAGGGACGTTGCCCTGGCGGCGTTAGGAGCCTTCTTGCCCTTAGGTTGCTGCTGTGAGGCGGAAGTTGCTGCAGCGGGTTTGCCCTTGGGAGCTGCCTTGTCGCTTCCCTTGGTGCTGCTGGTGTCTTCTCGCCGAGTCTTGGAAGACTCGGACGAGGCAGAGGGGCTTGGTGCCTTGCTTGTAGCTGCTGGTGCTGGAGCCGAAGATGGTGCTGGTGCTGATTGTCGTTTTGGTGGGGGTACTATGGGTATCTCGGATGAAGCTGTTTGTGGTGGAGCCGAAGTGGTGGTAGTTGTTGCCTCGGCAGAGCCAGTCACCCCCGCTCCGAGGTTGCCCTCCTCTTGACGAGGTGGGCTGGAACCCGGAGCAGCCGCTGAACCCTCTTGAATGGGGCTCAACGGGCATGAATCGTCGCCATGAGGGGGAGAAGGGCTATGTCGGAGCGGTGAAGCAATACCGGATCCGCTCTGGGGAACCTCTACCGCGGCCCTGCCGAATCAAATCATAAATGATGAGAAAATATGACTAAGGAAGAACGAATAAATAGCAAAGGGTGAAGTGGCTTACTCATCCGAGGTCAGAGGCTCTTTGGGCTTCCGAGCCCTCTGGGCTGTGGCCTTGGTTGGAGGCTTGGTGGCAGTCTTGTCCCCGGACTTCTTTCGCCTTTTAGCTAGCTGAGAGGGTCCGGAGGAAGATGTTGATGCAAATCCCCTCTTCTTCTTCGGCGCGACCGGAACAGGATCACCCACGGCAAGGGGAGGATCTTCATAGATCTGCCCACCGGGGTTAGCTGATGCCGGAAAAGCATAAGAAAGGGGGACAACGTCAAATGCCTCCATCACCTCAACGTCCGAATCATCCTCATCGTCGGGCCAATCTCTAATGGAAGAGAGTTTACCGGTGGGACGCTTGGTTGAATCTGCCATAGGCAGGAACATCTCCTGATTCGGTTCCTCCTCGTCTGAGGTATCGCGATCGGGCGCCCATTTGAGAGAAGGCTTGGTGCCGTCCTCGATGGTTTGGTGAAGAAACATCTAAGGGAAAGAAAAGGCAACAAGATTAAACCTACAACAAGGACCGACATGCAATTTAAATTCGGAAAGAGTTTGGGGCACGAGACTTACCGCAGGAGGAAGCCTGTCTCGGCAAAAATGTTCAATCCCCCACGTCCACTCAGAAGAGAAGTCCTTGTGGGTGGTGAAGAGGGCCTTGACCCGGCGGTAGATCTCGGTGTTAACTCGAACGAAGAAGTCCGGTTGGGGTCGCGACCCTTGCTCATATGACAGAGCTTATGTGTGCGTTTCTGGAGGGGGAGATCCCGTTGCAAACAAACGTGATCATTGTGTCTTCATTGCGCAATCCCAGATCCTTCGACTCCTGAAACCTCTTGATGACTTGGTTCGCCAAGACAGTGGGCTTCTTGGGAACCTTGTCCCATAAATCCGGGTTAGGAGGACCCGGAGTATAGGGGCGCAGCCGGATCAAATCTTTGGAGGTGTTGTTCCGGACATAGAAGAAGGTCCGGGCCCATCCCTTACAGGAGTCGAGTCCAGTGATCCGGGCGAAGATGGATTGCTTCCGGGGAGAGATTGACACAGTGCCGAACTGCGTGAGCTGTTTGTCCTCCGGATTAAGATCAATGTTCGGGATCACGTTTCGGCGAAGGCCAAAGAACCGGATCCAGAGCTCCTTCGTGGGCCATAGTCCGGCGTAACCTTCGATGGTGGAGGCAAAGCCAGAGAGAGATGTGATGGCATTAGCCGGAAGGTGGTGCGGCTGAAGCTCGTATGTGTTTAGCCAGTCGTGGAAGAAGTCACTGACTGGGAGACCAAATCCGCATTGGAAATGAGAAAGGAACACCACATACTCACCCGGATTGGGTGAGGGGGCAAGCTCGGCAGAAGCGAGGCATGCAGCGATGCCCTCCGGGATGCGCCTGGTGCAGTAGAGCCAATCCAGGTCATCCTGGCAGACCCAAGATCCGGCCCATGCGCCGCGGTCGGTGTTCGCCGCGTCTTCTTCCATCTCCTGCTCTGCGATGGTGAGTTCCTCCTCAGTCATCTCAAGGTCACTCTCCTCACTTGCGCTAGCGGCGGTGGGAGGCAGTGGCCTGGACTGGCGGGGACCCGTGGAGGAGGAAATGCGCGGAGGTGGCGGCGGCGCAGGAGCGCGTGGAAGCAGTACGGCGGCGGTGCTGCTGCTCAGATGCGGTGGCGGCGGCGCTGTTGATGGAGAAGATGAGGAAGAGGCAGAGGCAGAGGGGCGCGGGAGTGGGGAAATGACCCAAGGGGCGCGCCCCTCCCCTATTTAACCACTCCCTTAGAGGGTAGTGGGATCGCATTTTGCGGGCGGGCCACACGGTGTGGCTGTGTATGACCCGGATCAACCAATCAGCGATGAGCCATAGGAAGGGCCACAGGGCACAGCGGATCATACGACGTGACGTTGTGATACAGTTAACAAGGAGGCAGGCGCGACGTGACGTGCGCCACAGTAACTCCTGACAATAACTGCGGCGGTTACTGTGGCAGGCCCTTAAAATGAGGCAAAGTAATGATTAGCCTCCACGTGGGGAAGCGTATGAGAGAAGGAAGAATGACCCGGATGAGTACGAGGTAACCCGGCCAGCAAGTAAAAAATTGGAATGTGCCAAGGGAAAAATAAACCTATGGAATCCGCATTATGAGGTAACTCAGAGAAGGAGCAAGGAGCTCAGTAAGATGGAACCTGCTGTGGCCTTAGCGGCTAAGGCAGCTAACACCGCACCAGCTTTGGGGACTAATGTTGGGGGGATACCCCCGGGTAGGGTCACGTCGGGGTATAAAGGCCTAGTTAGCCGAGGTACGGCAAGAACAAAGCAAGTGTTGGCCGAGTCACCTCAAGGCAGGCTAGATCACGGAGTAACCCGGACCAGGGGACGTCCGCCTAACTTAGTCTCAACCGACTTATGTCATATGTCGGTAAGATGTATCTAACTTGTATGCAGGAACAGGTGTGGCCAGATCAACTATGTAGGATCCGGGTCATATCAAGCTTGTAAGAGAAGGAAGCTATCTCGCTGGTCAAAGGTCACCACTGTACGCAGAGCGTGAGCCAAGCGGACAGAGGCAGGACCACCGAGGTGTGGCCGACAAAGGTGCCGATGCCTATGTCGGATGACGCAGGCGCCGCAGAGGCTCACGTAGCCTCTGCATGGATGACACGGGGAAAAAGTGACCCGGTCGGCTTACTATTTTGGGAAGAGGCATATTCCCTGGAATATGCCTCCACGTATGCCCTAAGCAGAGACCTAGTCACCCCTATATAAGGAGGGCTAGGGCCTCTGTAGAAGGGGCTGGTTGATCTCTAGTTGATTGGTCTTTTACTTGGTTGCCTCCTAGAGAGTTGGTTCTGATAGTGGTGAGAGTAAGAGAGTTCTTCTTCCTCCTCTCCCCAATACAGCTTAAAGAGCACTTGTAAACCTTGGAAGTGAATGGAATACAAGGCAACTGTGTGTGGAATCACCACACTATCCCTCCCTGGATTCCCCTAGTGCATTTAGTCCCCACCTTTAGCCTATCCATGGCATCTGCCGTGACACCACCACGACACATAATCATGCAGAGCGACAAAACCATCATTGATCAAAGCATAAAGTGATACTACAAGTTGAAAACTAAAGGATCATAAAGGCTATGGTGACTTGAGATAGTCATAACATGGTCTGAGCATGCGCCAAGTCAACCCAAATAAAGCATCAAAGGAGAATACCACTATACTATGTTTATAACAAGTCATGCTACAACAAAGAATACTAAGCATAAAGCCAAAACAATATCAAGCATGGCATGACAAAGCATAGGCCACAGTAAAAAACGAGCTCTTTTTACCACAAGTATGAACTTTCCTACTCTTTTCCAAACCAAACCAAACTATTTGCAAACCAATGTATGAAAGAGGGGGTCCAACCAATTTATTCAGAAAACCAAGCAAACTAAAAACCAAAAAGAAAACAAAAAATAAGACGCTCCAAGAACAACACAACTGTGCATGAAACAATAAAAATGAAGCGTTTGGAAGAAACCTGGGATTTTTATTGATGAAGAAGGGATGCCTTGGGCATCGCCAAGCTTTGACGCTTGTACTTCTTGGATATTTCTTGGGGTGACACGTGTGGCATCCCCAAGCTTGAGCTTTAGTCCATCCTTCATCTCATTACCCATTCCTTCCATACACCTGAAATTTTTCCTTCATACAAAACTTCACACAATCTTTATTAGCAACATTAGTGCACTCAAGATAAATAAGTCTTAAGGTTCAGTTCTAACACCAAATAAACTTCCATTAGAACACTAGATACTGTAGCACTTTCCTCAAAAAGCTCAATTCCCCAAAAGAACTCAAGAAGGAACCAACAAGAAGCAAATGCAGAAAATGGCAGAAATCTGTCAAAACAAACCAGCAGGTAAAGACGAATTTTTTCGAAGACCTTCTGTTGCTCAAATCAAAAAGTGTTGAACTAAATAAAGTTATATAACAACCCGGGTCAGAAGCACAAAAATTCAAGCCTCAAAAAGACGTTCAGAGATTTTACACGAATTTTTACGGTGAAGCATAGAAATCTGTTTCGGGACAGCAACTTTCCCAATCATTACTTATCTCTCATTAGAGGTTACTCTTGGTACAAAAATCAAATAAAAAGGATAAGGAGCGGTTATTACAGAGGTAATAACTTCCAAGACTCATCTAAAACTTTTGGGTTATCTCCCAATAAGTACTTTTCTTTAACGCATTTAAGTTAGGCATAAGAAGCAAAGAAAGAATCAAGTGTTCTCAAATGAAGAAGCATTAAGACCAAATTTTGTTTTCATAGGAGAAGCAAAATAAATCTTTTCTCTCTTTTTAGGGAAGTGTTCTATACCTTTCTTGAGTGGGAGTTGATATTTAATGGTGCCTTCTTTCATATCAATGATGGCACCAACAGTTCTTAGAAAAGGTCTTCCCAAAGTAATAGGACAAGAAGCATTGTATTCAATATCCAAAACATAGAAATCAATGGGGACATAGGCATTGTTAACCATAATAAGAACATCATTAAGACTCCCCATGAGTTTTTTTTAGCATTATCATCAAGTGGGACATTCAAATAACAATCTTCAAGAGGAGGCAAATCAAGCATATCATAAATCCTTCTAGGCATAATAGAAACACTACTATCAAGATCACATAAAGCTTGGAAATCAAAGTCATTCACTTTCATATTAATGATGGGTTTCCAACCATCTTCTTGTTTTATAGGGTTAGAAGCTTTATGTTTCATCTTCTCTTCTTTAATCTTTATGAGAGCATCAGTAATGTGTTTTGTAAAGGCCATGTTCATAGCACTAGCATTAGGACTTTTAGCAAGCTTTTGTAGGAACTTAATAACTTCAGAGATATTGCAACCATCAAGATCAAAATCAACTTTATCATCTAAAGTAGTAGAACTATTACTAGCCTCAACACTAGTGGTGGTGATAGTAGAAACACTAATGTTTCTAGCAATTTCATCTTCTCTTTCCCACTTAGCATGTAATTCAGCTAATAGTCTAACATTTTCATCAATTCTTACTTGTATAGCATTATTAGCTGCAAAGGGATTATCATTAGTTTCAGGTTTAGCAGCCATTTTATTCAAAGAAGATTGAGCTTCAGCCAAAGATGCTATATTTCTTTCAGCATTAGAGAGTTTTTCCTCAATAGTTTTATTGAAAGCAGTTTGTTTACTAATAAACTCGTTAAGCATAACTTCAAGTTCAGATGGTGCACTCCTATTATTGTTGTAAGAATTTTGATAAGCATTACCATTGTTTGGAGGATATGGCTATTAATTGTTGTTACCAAAATTGTTCCTATAAGCATTATTACCATAAGCATTGTTGCCAAAATTATTATTTCTTATGAAGTTCACATCAACTTGCTCTTCTTGAGAAACCAAAGAAGCTAAAGGAACATTATTTGGATCAATATGGGCTTTCCCATTAACAAGCATAGACATAATAATATCAATTTTATCACTCAAGGAGGAGGTTTCCTCAACAGAATGTACCTTCTTACCTTGTGGAGCTCTCTCAGTATGCCATTCAGAATAATTAACCATCATATTGTCCAGAAGTTTTGTTGCAGCACCCAAAGTGATGGTCATAAAGGTACCTCCAGCGGCAGAATCCAATAGGTTCCTTGAAGAATAGTTCAATCCTGCATAAAAAGTTTGGATGATCATCCAAGCAGTCAGTCCATGAGTAGGACAATTCTTTACCAAAGATTTCATTCTTTCCCAAGCTTGAGCAACATGTTCATTATCAAGTTGTTTAAACTTCATTATTTCACTTCTCATAGATATAATATTAGCAGGATGATAGTATTTTCCAATGAAAGCATCTTTGCATTTAGTCCAAAAATCAATACTATTCCTAGTTAAGGAATTCAACCATTCTTTAGCTTTTCCTCTCAAAGAGAAAGGAAACAATTTCAGCTTAATAATATCACCATCTATGTCCCTATGCTTTTGCATCTCACAAAGTTCAACAAAGTTATTTAGATGGGAAGCATCATCTTCATTACCAATACCAGAAAATTGTTCTCTCATAACAAGATTGAGTAAAGCAGGTTTTATCTCAAAGAAAGTATCTTCAGGCACAGGTGGAGCAATAGGTGTGCTCATAAAATCATTGTTGTTGGTGCTAGTGAAGTCACACAACTTAGTGTTTTCAAGAGTAGTCATTTTTTGAGTTTTCAAATAACAAAGAAAACAAGTAGAACTAATTTTTTTGTGTTTTTTGACAAAGAAACAAGCAACCAAAGCAAAAAGAAACTAAGCAAAACAAAAATAACAAAGTAAAGAGATTGGTTATGAGGGACTCCCCTTGTGAAGATGTCCTTGACTCCCCGGCAACGGCGCCAGAAAAATGTCTTTTGATGGCGTGTGGTTGATGTGGGAGTTTCTTCTTCTTCTTTGATCCCCGGCAACGGCGCCAGAGAAATGCTTGATGGCTCAATGCACGGCGCCCAGAAAAGTGTTGGTGCATGGTTGATGTAGAGCTCGTTGGGAACCCCAAGAGGAAGGTATGATGAGCACAGCAGAAGGTTTCCCTCAGTTATGAAACCAAGGTTTAATCGAACCAGTAGGAGCAAGGAAACACCCCAAAGGTGTTACTAGCTGAGCCTTGGCAGGGTGCACTACCGGTGCTAGTAGCAGCATGGAGACCTGCACAACACAACCACAGAACTTTGTCCCCAACTTGCGATGAGGTTGTCAATGTCACCGTGTTTTGCGGAAAATAAAGGATTAAACGTATTGAATGGAAATAAGTAAAAGTTTGCAAAAACTAAACACAAAGCGGTAAACAGTTTATAGATTGTATGTAAAACACAAGGACCGAGATCCATAGTTCACCAGAGGTGGATCTCCTTAAGATAGATAACATGCTGGGTGAACAAATTACAGCGGGGCAATTGACAAACATCGAGAAAGCAATACATGCATATACTAATCATCTTGACTCCTTTGAAACTTGATTGGGAATTACAAAATTATACATAGACCGCCATCCAACTGCATCTATGACTAATAATCCACCTTCAGGTTATCATCCGAACCCCCTCCAGTATTAAGTTGCAAGCAACAGATTATTGCTTTACGAACTGTGTGTAAAGTAAACAATATGATCGTTCTATGAACAAAGGATTGTTGTTTTCTCCCTAGTAGCAACAGCACATCTAGTACCTTAGAGATTTCAGTCACTTCCCCAGATTACCAGAGGCATGAACCCACTATCGAGCATAAATACTAACTCTTGGAGTTGCTAGCATCTACTTGGCCAAGATAGCTACTAACAATGGAAAGCATGCAAGATCACAAATAACAAAGACATGATAGAATCAATAATCAATTTGAAATAGCATCTCAATATCCAACGGATCCCCGCAAACACAACATGCAGAATTACAAATAGATGATCTTGATCATGAACGGAGCTCACAAGATCTAAACATGAAAGCACAAAGGAGGAGAACCAGCCATCTAGCTACTACATGGATCCGTAGTCCAATGATGAACTACTCACGCATCACACCGGAGGCTTGCATGGTGATGAAGAAGGCCTCCAGGGTGAATTCCCCTCTCCGGCAGGGTGCCGGGAAGAGCTTCAGATCCCTCACGATCTAGGGACGGAGATGACGGCGGCTACAGACTCTTTCGTAGATTTTTGATCGGGTACTTAGGGTTTTCGTTCCGAGGGCATCTTATAGGCAGAAGGAGAGGCCGAGGGGGTGCCGGGAGCGGCCACACCACCCCTGGCGTGGGCCAGGCCTGGCCGCGTGGCCAGGTGGTGTGGTGGCCCCCTGGCCCCTCCCCGTCTCGTATTCTGGCACTTGATGACTTCCGAAAAAATAGGCACTTTGGCTTTTGTCCCGTCCAATTCCGAGAATATTCATTTTCTAACTTTCCTAGAACCAAAAACAGCAAAAAACAGGCAGCTGGCACTGTGGCTCTTGTTAATGGGTTAGTCCAAGAAATCATATGAAAAGTACTCCAAAGTGTGGACAAAACACAAGAAAGTGGATAAACCAAGCATGGAACATCAAAAATTATAGATACATTTGCAATGTATCAGTTGTCGAGCTATTCGGGGGAGAGGCTAGAGCATTGCTGATCGATTAACGGTGCAAGGCGGCCCCTTCTGGCACCAGAGGCATGACCAGACCGTCGGTGCTGATATTCCACTACTTGTTAGGTGGGTGTCCAGGGTGCTGAGTGGGCTATTGTTGGTAAGACCATGGCCTTGTTGATAGTGAGGATGATGCGCAAGGAGCCGCCGCTACTTCCCTTGCCATCGGTGTACGCCATTGTGGTGAAATACGAGAGAAGGGGAGGAAGTGTAAGGTATAACTGGGAGGCGGTGGAGGTTAGTGGTGTGTGTATGCATTGGAATGGCGGGTGAAAGGACACAAATGTCACCTAGAGGGGGGGTGAATAGGCGGTTTAAAACTTTTACGAGATGGGCTTAGCAAAGGCAGAATAAAACTAGCGTTTACTTTATCAAGCACAAAACCTATATATATACTATGGTTCACCTATGTGCACCAACAACTTATGCTAAGAAAGACAAGCAACTATGTGGTAGCAAGATATAGACTTCAAGCACGAAGGCTATCACAAAGTAAGGTGCATAAGTCAAAGCTTGGGTATAGAGATAACCGAGGCACAGAGAGACGACGGTGTTTTACCAAGTTCCTCCCAATGGAGTACGTCTCGTTTGGAGAGGGGGTGGTTTCAAACCACCAATGCCACAAAAGGCCTCCCTTGTTATCTTGTGAATCTCACCCCAACGGGATCGATCCACACTTCCATTGTCGGTGCACTTGTCGGTGACAATCCGGAACCTCTCACAAGATCGGGGCACTTCTCTACAACTCAATTGGAGGCTCCCAACTAACAATCTTGGGGAAAGCTCCACAACTTAATTGGAGGCCCCAAGTAATCCACAAACCTGCAATACAACCATACCGTCTAGGGTTCCAAGAACCCGAGAGTAAAAAGCTTCTCACCTTTCACCCAATCGAATCCTCACCAAGAACTCAAACCGATGCACCAAATGCAATGGCAAGAACACACGAAGTGCTCAAGTCCTTCTCTCCCAAATTCCACCAAAGCTACAAAAGCTTTTGGGGGAATAAGAGAGGAAGAACAATGGAGGAAATCCACAAAAGACTCCAAGATCTAGATCCCAAGATGTTCCCCTCACTTAGAGGAGAGATTGATTAGTGGGGTTGTAGATCTAGATCTCCTCTTTCAAATCCCTCAATAATATGCAAGAATCCCTGCAAATCGAAAATGCAATACAAAATGCATATGAAATCCATTTTCGATGAACTTGGGCTTGTCATGAAGATTAACATAAGATCTAAATCCTCTCATGTATAAGAACCAAATAATGGAAGGTTTTACCAATCTCTAAAATACAAATCGGTAAAACCACGAATATCGAAAACGCAATAGAGAATGCATATGAAATCCGTTTTCGATGAACTAGAGCTTGTTATGAATATTACCACAAGCTCTAGAATCTCACATGGATAATATCCAAATAACAACCAAAAATATGATGCCAAGTATGCAAAGGTTTGAGCTCTCATGAATGATACAATCAAGTTACTCACTCGAGAGCCCCTCTTGATAGTACGGCTATTTATCCTATAAACCGGTCTCTCCAACTAACACCACGAGACCGGTAAGAAGGAAACCCTATAAAGAATCATACCTTTTCCTTGCGCATATTCCACTTGATCTTGATGATGACGATCTTCTCCACCTCAAGATGGAACACCTTTCTTGATTGTGCTAGCTTGGTGAAGACATGAAAATTGCTCCCCATACTCCACTATGGTAGAGCTTCTCTTTTGGGCATATCATCTTCCCATATCCGTGATCACCATAGGATGGAAAGCTTCAAGCAAATGATCTCTTCGAGATGGATCATCTTGAACTTGCACATCATTTCTTCTTTCTTCATTATGTTGGTGTCTTGAAGGTACATAAGAGATATCACTCCAACTTTATTCTTCAAGACACACTTGCTATAGGCCCAACTCTTACTTGAACAATCTCCAGATCACTCATTGAAACCTTGGTCAACACTTGATCTTCTCTACATTCTTCTTCTCTAAACCTTGAAGCCAACTTATGGTTCAAGCATTGCCTATGGACAAATCCTTCAAGTAAAATCTCAATGCGAACATGAGTCATAAAGATTGTCATTAAACAAAACCACACATGGGGGCACGCATGCACTTTCAATCTCCCCCATTTTGGTAATTGATGAGAATCCCTTTGAGAGGGTTTTATAAGGAATTAATCAAACAAAACATTATGCTAACATCAAATACAACACAAGTATGTGATGTTAGTACAACCAAAATATAGAGCAAACTCCCCCCACAATCTATGCACATGTGGATGAACTTGAATTTCATTGCATATATTGCCAACCATTAACGGTGGTGGAGTTTTCTCTATATATTCAAGATACCATGCAACACACTAAGATGCAAACCACACGAGGCAAGTGTTTAAGTATAAAACTCACAACACACATACAAATTCCCTAAAACCCTCTAAAACTTCTCCCCCATTGGCATCGATTGCCGAAATGAGTGAAAAACTTTAGAAGGCCAATTTAGTTAGAGTTCCTCGATATGGTGTGCATTTCTCATAATATGAGTGGAATCAAATGAACGTATCCAATGATGAATACCATGAGGAAATCAAACTAAGCCGAGGATCCAAAGATTGCAAAGAAATAAAATGGTGAAGAAGCATCAACGAATGAAGCAAGCAATCAAAAGATCAAAAGAAGCACTTCACAAAAGGAAGATACAAAAAAAGATAGATATCATGATAAGGTTGAAAAGAGAGTGATCTAAATAATATGAGGAGACTCCCCAAGGTTTGTGCACAAATTATAATTGTGTTTGAATACAATATGCACAAACATGACATCCTCATTCCCTCTATATCATTTAAACCATGAGTACGAGCAAGAAAGAAGATATTATGATGAGAGAAAATGGGTGTTTAGATGCTCCCCATGGTTCATGCACAACAAAGTGCACAATTATGGAATCCTAACTTCCCATAATCAAACAACACACCAAACAAGAACAAGAAGACAAATGTGTGTTCTTAGGTAAATTAGAAAATCTCCCCAAGGTTTATGCACCAAATATAATAATTGCTTTGAATACAAAGTGCTTAAACATGGTATCCTTGCTCCCCCAAACTTACATAACAATACAAAGGCATTAGAGATCAACTTTCTTAACACCAACGAATGCCAAAAGATGCAAATGAAAAGGTTAAGCACTCAAAGCAAAAACTTTTGGAGACACCAAAGAATAAATAGGAGCACAAGTGGACTCCAAAGGAAAAGGATATCAGCTAGAGATTTTAGCCATAATCATGTGTATAAGTTTCTAGGTAGACAACAATCACCAAGATATACATCCACAAAGAAACATGTACACACAAAATGGATACTCAAAAATGAACAAGATATCCAAAAGAAAGTCATAATAATGCCCATAAGATTTTTGCTAGAAAGCATGGCCAAAGGCTCAAATTTATCTTATTGAACATCAAGGACCTTCAAACACCAACAAATACATCACAACTATCACAAGGGAACAAGAGATAGTGGGAATGCATTGGGAAAGGCAACAAGTATCATAAAGAACAAATAAACCTTGCAATTCATCCATATAATACATGAGAGAAATTGAGGAAATGATTGGTAATAGAATTGCTAGATTGTCATATGAGGGATTGGTGAATCATAAACATGATTTTTATATACTCCCCAAAATATGCATTCATCTCAACTTACTCATATAACAATAAGGACGATAGAATAAATATTCGCAAAAGGTAACTAAAGGAAATCATGCGATGATGCAACCACAAAGGTTCGATGCTAGAAAAGTATGCATGAGAGGGATACCTGTTACTGAGATACCATTGGTAGGATGAAGTAGATATGAGTTGTTGATCATCCTAGCTTGCTTCCAATTATCATTCAATCCCCACATCTTCTTATTATTGTGACAAGCATCCAATGAATCTCCAATGTACCTATAACACATTGAAGTACACAATGGTCCCAAAACTCATTGGGTACAAAGTAGTTAGATAAACTACAATACATAGGAGAGACTCCACATAAGTGTGTGCATATTGATATGAAATTGAATTTCATGCACAACTTAGCCGATGGGATCTGTTGGAGTTTCCCTTATATATTGGATTAAAGAAAGCAAGCATACCATAATATAAACATGTAGTAAATATGCATGCACAAGGCTTTCAAGAACCAACAAGGAGACATAATTTGAACAAAAACACAAAGTAAACCAATACGGTACACACAAGAGTGTGACACGAAAAAAGGTGTCCAAATTGTATCAAGGAATCAAATCAACACATGATAGACCCCAAGTTCGACAAGTGAACAAGGTAAAAATCAAAGAGCAAAAAGGATAAACAAATAAAAATGCTCAATGATTTATCTCATTCAAATGATTAAATAGAAAGCATGGAATGAGAAAATAAACTCCTAAGAAAATACCAAATGGAAAAAAATGGTTCCAACAGAAGAGCCAAACTCTCAACATTTTTCAAGAATGGCATAGAGTACCAAAGAAAAGATTTATCTTCCAAAGGCATAAAACATGGTATGGATAAAAACATGTCATGAAGAAGCATAAAATGAGTGTTATAAATAATATAGGAGAACTCCCCCCATGATTAGTGCATTCTTTAAGATTTTGCATTTGAATACAAAATGCGCATGCATGGGATCATAATCCTACCTACATCAACTAGAGAACTAAATGATTTCAAGACAAAGAAAGATCCACAAGAGTCGAGGAAGACATGGGAGATAAAGCACAACAAATTATTGGCAAGAGATAAGGAAAATAAAGCAAAAGAGAATATGATAATGATCAATAAGATATACCACATATAATAGTACCGATTGTCCAAGGACAAGGGACCTGCAAATATTTCCCGGTGGTAGATAGCAAATATATCCAAGATCATATTCACAAAGAGAAAGCAAATGTCAAAAGATAGGAATTAAAAACCACGTCAGGAAAGAGATCCTTGAGGGTTTCAAGTAGTTAACTAGTCACGCACATCAATGATTAGAATAACTAGAGGCAAAATTATTACCAACTTAGATATAAGAATTCATACATGATGAAACCCATACCAAGGAAATCTCTTGCAAACAAGATCCAAAAGATAAGGGATAAAAGCATTATATCAAAAAGGAACTTGTTTGAGCTCATGTGCCACATAGGAACTAGATAATTTCCAATATCAATTATATGTGTCACAACCTCAACTATTCACATTTTATCGGTTTGTAATATGCACAAAGTATATTACTCCCCCATAATTTCATAAAACATTTCTTTTCACAAGAGGCAAATAGAATACAACAAGAGAACATTAATGGATATTATAGAATTTGAATTTCTCATGAGCATGACATACCACGTAGAGACTAGATAATCTTGAAATATCAATTCTAAGTGGTATTCCTCATGTACACACATTTAGGATTGTGAGGTGCCCCAAAGGACATCACACTCCCCCAAAATAGGATAGTCCATTAATCTCCAGTAAGATCCAACTAAGATATAAACAAGATGCAATAGGCTCAAACACAAAAACACATACATGGTGTGCAAGCCAACATACACAAACTTGATTTCTCAAGTTAAGCAAGTAGGAAGCACAACATATACAAAACATATGCAAGGTACAAGACTAACACATGCACAAGGGGCAAGTAACTTTCAATGTAAATGAGTTGAGAACATGTTACCGCAAGGAGGAGCAATGGATATATGATAGACATATGATAATCTAAATGACTTGGCTTGAGAGAATATAATTGAAGTCCCCTTAATTCTTCATGATGTAGCCAAGTCTCCAATGCCCTCCAACACACACTATTGATCAAGTTTTAGCTTGATGGTCCCCAACTAAGTTGGGTCCTAAGAGGTTAGTCACAATAGGCTTGGCAACCCAAATGGTTATTTTCTTGACACCACTTTGAGCACCAACATATTTGACAAACACATTGCCACCCTCATCCTTCCTAAGAGAATAAACATCATCAATCATGATTGGGTTGGATGAGGAGTTACCAATAGTGCAAGAAGAAGAGATGTGACCCTTCTCACGACATAAGTAGCAAGTTCTTCTCTTCCCACTCTTTTCACTTGATTTCTCCACAATGGGAGCATTAGCTTGAATCTTCTTGGGAAGTGGCATTTCTCCAACTTGAGGTAGGCCATGACCTTGAACTAGAGTCCGCTTCCCTTTTTTCATCTCACCAAGAGGCTACTTCTTCAAGGGGCAATATCTAACATGGTGCCCTTCAATTTTGCACTTGAAGCAAACAATCTTGGATGAATTCTTGACTTGTTCTTGACCCTTCTTATTGTTGCTCTTGGACTTCTTCTTATTAGTGGACTTGTTCTTGACATTGGATTTGAATCCAAGCCCACTCTTGTCATTGGGGGATTTTTGCACACTCAAGATCTTGTTCAGTGTGGTCTTCCCTTCATGACCCTTTTTCAAGTATTCTTCAAAGAAGTGACTTGAGCCTTTAGCTCTTTGATTTCCTCTACATGGTTAGTGATAACACATATACTAGAGGAAGTAGAAATTTCATTGCTAGATCAACAAGGCAAAGAATGTAATTCATCACAAGATTTAGCAATAATGTGAGTGGATGAATTACAAGGACTAGCACATGGCAATATAGCATTATTCATAGAGATTGTGCTAGTGACCGCATGAGGCTCAAAAGATGTTACATTTGTATAGCTAGCCTTATGAGATAATTTGAGCCTATCATGGGAGGCTAGAAGATCCTCATGAGAGCTTTATAGCTTACCATGACTTTCTTCCAAGATCCCATACTTGCTAGTTAGCAAAGAAAGTTGAGTCTTTAGCTCAATATTCTCCTTCAAAATAGAAGCTTCACAAGAAATAGAGTTAGTAGTACAAGCATCATAATTAATTGCAAGAGGTGAGGGAAACTTCGAAGGCTCCTTTGAGTAAGAGGCTTTAAGTTGCTCATGTGACTCGGTGAGTTTGATGAGCTCGCCCTTGATGACCCTAGAGCCATTTTTTAGGTGCTCAAAATCCTCAAGGAGTTTAGCAAAGCAACTTGAAGCCCATCATTTTTACTTTTGAGATCACTTGCCACCTCAAGATATCTATCATGAGATTCCTTCACTCTAGACAACTCTAGAGAAAAGGTCTCCTCAAGAGACTCCTTAGTGGTTTGTTCCTCTTCAAGAGATTCATTTAGATGTGCAATTTGATTAGCATACTCACGCTCAAAGCTACTCATTTTATCAATGGTGTTCTCATGCTCCTCAATTTGTGCTTCTAACTTATCAATATGTTCTTTGCTCTTAATAGCAAAGTCCAAGATTTCAACGAAGTTAGAGCAAAGCACTATTATTCTTAACGAGAGAATGATAAACCATCTCACCCTCTTCATATAAATCATCAACATATAACTCTTCTTCCTCATTATCCTCATCCTCATCATCACAAGAGGTATTGGGTTCCAAAGTAGGAGTTACCTTTGAATCCCTAGCCATAAGGCATAGGTGGGTACCATGAGAGTATGATGATGATGAATTATTTGAAGCTCCATTCAAAACCTTTTCTTGGCCCATAGAATCTTTGTTTTCCTCTACATGGTTAGCAACACAAGCACTAGAGGAAATAGAAGGATTTTTATCATGGAAACAAGACAACACAAGCATATCATCATAAGATTTATTGAAGCCATTTCTACATGATATGCAAGGACTACCAACACAAGCATATAAGGAGTTTTGGGTGCTACAAGTGTTAGAGTCCAACAATAGACCATTGCAACTAGATAGAGATGAAGGATGACTAATAGTAAGATCACTATCCATATTGAAATTTCTATCATTACCTTGTGAAGAATCACATGTTGGTGAGGTGGTAGAATATGATAACTCATCTCGGCCGGAAGTGGAAGCAACACAATCATCCTCAAGAATATTGGACCCAACATATTTATCTTAAAGTTTTGTCCATAACTCATGAGAGCTCCAAAAAGAAATGATTGACGATGTAACTACATAGCTCACATTAACAAGCACATTAGAAGCTTGAGCATCAAGACATAAGTTTTTCTCATCCTCGCAAGATAGATTTTCGAAATCCATAGGAGGAGAAAAACTTATCTACAATATGCTCCAAATTTGGGTCCATGTCCCGAAAATGAATAAACATACGAGTTTTCCATATATCATAATTTGTGCCATCGAATATGAACAGTTCACTATGCACAAATCCCCTAGCCGACATCTTTACTCTCAATGCAGTGAAGCCTAAAATGAGAGACCGGGCTCTGATACCAATTGAAAGGACACATATGTTGCCTAGAGGGCGGTGAAGGCTGTTTAAAACTTTTATGAGATGGGCTTAACAAACGCGGAATAAAACTAGCGTTTACTTTGTCAAGAACAAAACCTATATATATACTATGGTTCACCTATGTGCACCAACAACATATGCTAAGCAAGACAAGCAACTATGTGGTAGCAAGATATAGACTTCAAGAACGAAGGTTATCACAAAGTAAGGTGCATAAGTAAAAGCTCGGGTATAGAGATAACTAAGACACACAGAGACGACGATGTTTTACCGAGTTCCTCCCAATGGAGTACGTCTCGTTTGGAGAGGGGGTGGTTTCAAACCACCAACGCCACAAAATTCCTCCCTTGTTCTCCTGTGAATATCACCCCAATGGGATCGATCCACACTTCCACTATCAGTGCACTTGTCATTGGCAATCCAGAACCTCTCACAAGATTGGGGAACTTCTCCACAACTCAATTGGAGGCTCCCAACTAACAAGCTTGGGGAAAGCTCCACAACTTAATTGGAGGCCCCAAGTAATCCACAAACCCGCAATACAACCAAACCGTCTAGGATTCCAAGAACCCAAGAGTAAAAATCTTCCCACCTTTCACCCAATCGAATCCTCACCGAGAACTCAAACTGATGCACCAAATACAATGGCAAGAACACACGAAGTGCTCAAGTCCTTCTCTCCTGAATTCCACCAAAGCTACAAAAGCTTATGGGGGAATAAGAGAGGAATAACAATGGAGGGAATCCACAAAAGACTCCAAGATCTAGATCCCAAGATATTCCACTCACTTAGAGGAGAGATTGATTGGTGGGGTTGTAGATCTAGATCTCCTCTTTCAAATCCCTCAAGAATATGCAAGAATCATAGGAGGGATTGTGGGATAGCAAGCTCAAAAAGGTTAACAATGGAGGGAAAAACTTTCAAGAAAGGGTAGGTAAACATTGCAGAAGAAGGGCATCTTATATAGGTCCTCCAAAATCCAACCGTTATAGAGCATGTGGGCCAGACATTCCGCCCAGTTTCCGGGTAGTTTCCGGTTTGGACACCTGAATGGCATCCACATGACTGAAATCTGAGATTTCTGCATGACACCGGAGTGTCCGGCCTATTCACTCCGGACATTCCGGCCAAGGCAAAACTGACAGAAACAACAATACGAAACAACCATAACTTTTGCATCTGGACTCCGATTTTGATGACCTTGGGCTAGTTTTAAATAGGACAACAAACTCTACAAGATCATGCAAGGAACCATCATAGTCCAGTAAGGGAGGATAGAACCAAATGACGAAAGGATTGACCTCTCTCAAAAAGACAAACCGGTAAAACCTCGAACATCAAAACGCAATAGAGAATGCATATGAAATCCGTTTTCGATAAACTTGGGCTTGCCATGAATATTAACACAAGATCTAAATACTCTCATGGATAAGAACCAAATAATGGAAGGTTTTACCAATCTCTAAAATACAAACCAGTAAAACCTCCAATATCGAAAACGCAATAGAAAATGCATATGAAATCCGTTTTTGATGAACTAGAGCTTGTTATGAATATTACCACAAGCTCTAGAACCTGACATGGATAAGATCCAAATAACAACCAAGAAATATGATGCCAAGTATGCAAAGGTTTGAGCTCTCACAAAGGATACGATCAAGTTACTCACTCAAGAGCCTCTTTTGATAGTACAGCTATCCATCCTATAAACCGGTCTCTCCAACTAACACCACGAGACCGGTAAGAAGTTAACCCTATCAAGAATCATACCTTTGCCTTGCACATATTCCACTTGAGCTTGATGATGACGATCTTCTCCACCTCAAAATGGAACACCTTTCTTGATTGCGCTAGCTTGGTGAAGACTTGCAAATTGCTCCCCATACTCCACTATGGTAGAGCTTCTCTTTTGGGCATATCATCTTTCCATATCCGTGATCACCATAGGATGATAAGCTTCAAGCAAATGATCTCTTCGAGATGGCTCATCTTAAACTTGCACATCATTTCTTCTTTCTTCATTATGTTGGTGTCTTGAAGGTACATAAGATATATCACTCCAACTTTATTCTTCAAGACACATTTGCTATAGGCCCAACTCTTACTTGACCAATCTCCGGATCACTCATTGAAACATTGATCAACACTTGATCTTCTCTACTTTCTTCTTCTCCCAACCTTGAACCCAACATATGGTTCAAGCATTGCCTATAGACAAATCCTACAAGTAAAACAATGCAAACATGAGTCCATAAAGATTGTCACTAATTACCAAAACCACACATTGGGGCACACATGCACTTTCCACGGGGTATAAATGGGAGGCTGGGTCTAGTAGGTGGAGAGCGGTGAAAAACATTAACGTAGGCGTGGGGTGCCGAGCCGTCACGCGGCCGTCGACGCGTGGATGAGCTGGTTGTTTGTCGCCTGGGGAACCGGCGAGGGGTGGGTGGTGGTCATTAGTTGTGTGAACTAGCGGCCGTGTCTATCCAAGTGGGGCCGGTTGGACTGATCCAATGTGGCAAAGCGTGCCGGCGCCCCTGGGTCGTACCGGCGTGAGCGTGGGGGTTCCGACTACTCTTGCAGGTCTAGGAAACCATCGGCTCCCTATGCGGGACACCGGTGTGAGCCTGTTTTCTAGCCGGCACCGCAGTAGGTCTATTAGGACGTGGCTGAGGCAGCTTGTGGAGATGCTCTAACTGGTGGCCCCGGTGCCGTCATGTAGCTCGAGAACTTGACTTCCGTCTACAAACAAAAAAACAGTGGAAAATGATTCTCCCATTGCATGCCTTCCTTTGTGCAGAAAAGAAGTTGAGAAGAACCTCTGGCATTCAACTGAGAAGTGATCAATGGGACTCAAACCTCAGTGATTGCCAACTGCACATTTATCTTTGTTCCAAACCTCAGCGCAGGGAGTTTGCAGCGATACCTCAACCATTCACTTTGAGTTCTTTGGTGCTATACTAAATCTGATGGATACGCAGTGTTACTACTAAGATCAACATAACCAACATCATCAGAACCAGAATAACTGGTATCCTCAAGGCCTCAACATCATCAACAATGTTAAGCCAAGAACTAGATCCACATTAGCAAAGAAGTTCTATATACAGCTGAATCCACAAGGAGTATACCAATCCTGACAGAGTGACCCATATTTCGGAGGTACTGTGACAATTGTATGAACTGGAACAGCGGAAGGCTAGAAGAAAATTTCCTCTACCTAGAGTCTCACCTCCTATATTCCCGATTCGCAAAAGAGAAGGAGCATTCTAATCCGTATCTAAATCAACCCACAAGCACACTGAAAACCTAAACATCTGCAGATATATGTATATATACACATCAAAGGACACCATATTATACATGCAGTAGCAGGGCCGAGGTACAGAATCAAGTGTGACATGTTTCATCCTCAGCTTGCAGGCTACTAGCTGAATAATGGCCTGAAGCATAGTATGAGAGTGAATATACATGAAAATAAACATGAGCTCATAACAGTGTTCATCAGAAACTTCATGACATAAGTACTTACGAACAATGCTACCATGCGTCTGCAAATTCTCTGATGCACTCGCGTCTGTTGTGGTTTGGTGGTCGCACACTGCGCTCAACGTCCACGTTTATGAAAACCATTTCGATCAATGTTTTGCGACATTTATTTACGTGTCTACCAATTCACGTCAAATTTGACTGGACACTAAACATACAACGAGCCTTTTGTTTTACTCTCTAGTTGTTATCTGAACATGTCTAGTTCTTTCATCTATCTTCTTTCATGCTGTCAACATGGTTATATCCTTGTGTGGGTAAAAGGTTAGAGAACATGCTAGATATGTTTGGAAATATCTGAATTTTCACCTGTTTCTGTTTATTTCTTGGCATCCAGCTTGTTATCCTTCAACGCTACATACTGATGGTGCCCTGCTTTTATGCATTTGGAAAATGGAAGTACTACTCTCTGGTCTGCTATTTGAAATACAGTTTCCTTGCAGCTAACAGTTGATTCTTAGAGGAGGAAATGGCTAACAGTTCGATTCAAGTAACATTTCTCTGATATGATGCATCGGTTGAGAAAATCCTGAGTCAAATGTTCCAAGATAAAAAGCAAATTCCATTCTATATCTGTAACTGCTTCTCTGTAAATTATGGCTTCACCGCTTTCTTTTGGTTCCTGTAAGCGCTTTAGTATTCCACTTGTAGAAGCACTAATGTCTTTGGCACCATGTTACATAAAATTAGCAGCGGCTATCGAAACTCTATATCTATTGAGAAGACGGCCTACAGTATTTTGATACTCCCTCCAATCCATAGTAAGTATCGCTGATAGATGGGACATCAACCCAAACATCTTCAGAACAAACCCTAAGGATTCAAACCTCAGAAATGTCGACTGCGCCTTCGCAAGCCCATACTACTATCGTAGTTTCCTATCTCAGATTGTCAGGTGATCAGATCATTGCAGAAACCACTGACTGGCTCGCCTTATCACTTCTTTGGACAGTGCAGGGAGTAGGAACAGATACATAAGCCATTCACTTGAGTTCTTCAGTGCTATACTAATATAACAGTGCTAGCTACTACTCATCAGGAGTAAGAATCAACAAGACCGACACCATCAGAAACAGAAAACTTATTTCAAGAACTAGATCTCACATAAACACAAAAGCATTATATACAGCTGAATGCACAAGGAGCAGTTCAGTTCCAATCTACATCAACACACGCATACTGAAAAACTGCGTATCCCTGCAGCTATATATACATCAAATGACACATCGATGAGATAGATATGTGTCTTCTACGACGCACAGCGCAGCTGGTCTTGTTCAGCATTTGCCTTGCTTCGCAAAGAGTAAAATTACCCTTGGCCTTGGAACCTCCGGAAGGACAAACCCATTCAGTGCTGCTTCAAAATTCCACTGCTCCTCTTTTTGTTCTTTTTTCTCATTTTGTCAATTTTTTTGGGAGGGTTTTCATGTCTTCCTTCATCGATATATTCTGCGCCCGGGACAGAGAAACATAGAAGAATGATACGGGGCTATGATATATACAGTGTGGCAAAGGGGGGATTGCAGATATCAGTTCTGGAGAGAAGAAAGCCACTGCTCTACAAAATTATTTCCATCTGCAGAGACGAAAAAGGGCAAGAAGATTGTTAGAGAAATAGAGAAAATATCAGAAACTGCAGTGATGGACAATAAATATTGTAACACGCAAACGATGCACTTTCCTAAACTATTAGCGACTAAAACTCTAGAAGATAGGTTATTTATGATGAAATCTGCACAATCCAATGTGACAGTAGATAATTAAAATGGCAATAGGAAGCCATAAACTCCCTGTGGTGCAGGTGTAATGGACCCAGATAATCCATAAACTCCCTGACGTGCTGTTTGATATACCTATACAAAACATGATGCTTTCCGAATAATGGAAGTTATGGGGTATTAACGATGTTTAGAATTCTGGATTATCTGCTATTCAAAGTCAAATATATTCATTCAGAAAGTTGAGTTGGCAGATTCTGGTAACACAAGCTCAAACCTCAACTACAGCATACACACAATGGCAGAAGCCAACTAAAGCAAATAGTATGTACAAATGGAATAACCAAATATCTCAAGAGAAAAGTTATAAATTGACACATTCTGAAGAATAAAGAAGGCTATGGGTTCTACAGTACAGCCATATCTCTAGACGAGTATCTGGTGAAATAGGACATTTTACTAATATCTGTTGTGGAGCATGGGAGTCCTTAAACAAAGATTTTCAAGCCCAAAGTACAGAGCAAGCCAACCTAACACAGCAATTATAACAGCACCAAACATGAAAACGGCATATGGCCCATAAATGCAAAAGTACGACAGCAACAGACATGAACAAAATGATCTTATCCTGTTATAGGTTGTGTTTGCCACAGCTTAACCAGATGAATTTATTGCCAAATCAACACTGGATAACAAAAAACTGAGACTGGTCAACTCTTAGTAGTGCTCACCAGAGAGGCCTCCGTCGGCGAGAGCGCCAGCGCCCATGAAGCGGCCCTGGGCCCTCCTGGGCTGCTCGGCGCGGCCACGGCGGTAGCACGGCACGAGGACGGCGAAGCCGGTCTCAGGGTCACCGTCCGTCTGCAGCTCCGGCGCCTGCGGCTCCAGCCAGCCGATGGACCAATCAGAGTCGTCGGACTCGGACCCGGATAGGCAGCCGCCGCCGTCGGACGGCACGATGACCATGTCGTGCTCCCTGTCGACCCTGCACTCCCCGCGGCTGCGGCGCTGATTCCTGACCTTCCTCTGCCGCGCTCGGCGGCCGCCGGCGGCACTCGAGAAGCTGACGGTGTCTGGCTCCCGGAAGCCCGAGGGGAAGTCCGGGAAGGAGGAGCTCGTGAGGGCCGTGGTGGGGAGCTCGTGGTGGGACACCCGCGCCGAGGTACCCGGCCACAGCCAGTGGGTGAATCGGCCCAGCCCCATGGCCAGTGGGATCCTTTCGATCAGATCAAAAAATTCGGCAAAATCAAACAAAATCCGGTGTTCCCTGGATCTGCCAAGTTAAAACGAACACCGGGAGTAAAGCGCAGCAAATAAAGGTACCGCGCGCCGCAGCCACGGAAAATCTGCTCCTATTGGGAAAGTTTCTTCTTCCAGTTCACTGATTTGTGACGAGAAGTCGCATAAAAAACTAGACCTCTTCTGCAAAAACTCGTCCGAGAAAATTTCAGTCCATGTGGGAAGATAACCAAACCATCGACCAGGGGATCCAAAATCTCTACACCCTGAAAAAAAATCACCCAGAACTGATGAAACCAGCAAGAAATCGACCAAAATCCTGGAAGAAAAAGGGATAAAAACTCCCACAGCCAAAAAAAAAAAAAAGCTTGCTTGCTCAGAAATCGAGACACGGCAAACTCCAAAACGCGAATCGAAAACCCTCCCACGCTCCAGTGCTCGTCAATCGCTCTCCATACGCGGATCCAAATTAAAGAACTCTCGGAGAATGAGAGAAGGCAACCACCACTCGTGCAGGGGAGCGTGGCCGACGCCACATATATAATCGGCTCGCCGCGCCACCGACGGCCGAGATCGCATCTGGAGGGACGGCACGGTCGGATCGGGACCGCCCGTGAGGTGGGCCCGGCCAGGCCAATCGCCCTGCTCCGCGGCGCGCTGACGTGTCGCGCTTGCGGGGTTCGTGAGACGCAAGTCTTGGCTTCCGTGGGCTCCAGGACACTTGTCGCTGGCATGGGGATTCTTTTTTCCCGTTGAATTAGTTTTATTGTTATTTTTGGCTGGTCTTGGTCTGGTTTCCCGGCCTTGTGAGTCCGCTTCCACGGATGCATCTGGATGAGTTTCACGTCGCCATCGGGGAAAGCACTGTGAATGTACCTGGAATGGTTATGTTACTGTACCAGGGATCACCAGGAGTTTTTTTTTTAACTACGTGGATCACGTTGTGAGTAAAGAGGTTGGTTTGGTTGATTTGATCTGCTTGCTGTGGTTAGTATACCATGTTGTAAACATTTCAACGGAATGTGTAGCATGTGTTCAAAAAAATAATGTGTGGCGTAACTCCCTAAGCTTCGCCTGCCGACATCCCGATAATTATGGAGTACGGAGTAGTAATATATTGAAATGTCTACTTATGATCTTTCAAATCATACGGGTCAACCAAGCATATGCACCAATACTCACTTTACTCGTTAAATTCGGACTATTTAAACACAGCTTATTATATGCGATATCCATGTCACTTATTTTAGGGCTTCTCCGTCAGGCCGACCCAAAAGGATGATCGAAACCGTCCGTTTCTATCGTTGGGTCGGGCCGCGGTCGTTTTTGGGTCACGATTCGGCCTGTCCGGCTAGCCACGGGGCGCGGCGCGATCCATCTGTCCGCGTCTGGCCAATAGACCATGCATTTTTTTCAAATTTCAAACCTAGACAGGCTAAAACTGGCAAAGTTCGTTCATATATATACAAAAAATTACATTCAAAATATAAAAAAGAAATTTAAACTGGCTCTATCCCTAGCTACCGATCACCCCGCCACCTGCGCCACCCCGTCCATCTATGGATCGAGGTCGATGTACTCAGGCGGCGTCTAGAGGTGTGCCGGCGGCAGGCCCGGAGCTAGCGCCGGTGCGGGTACGGGAGGCGCGGGCTGGTCGATCACCTGGCCGGGCTACGATGGCCACGCATCCATCTTCGCCGGCGCAGGCGGAGCATACCACCTGGCGCGGGTGGAGCAGATCACCCCGGCGCGGGCGGAGCAGCCCACCCCTATAGCGGTCGTGGTGGCGGTTGCGGCAGCCCCACATTCGCATGCGCCACCAGGCCGGTGAGCTGGACAACCTCCTAGTAGCCGTCCCACATGGCCCCCTCCTCCTTCGCGCTAGCCACGATGGCCTGCTCGAGGAAGGCATCATCGCCGTAGCCCCACGCCGGGACCTCCTGGTACTCTGGGGGCAGGCGCACGGCAGCGGACACGGTCTCCTCCTCCTCTTCCTCCTTGATGACGATGTCGAGATCGTCGTCGCCGAGGTCGGTGTCGGAGTGGTTGACGGCGCCGTCATCGTTGGGCTCGAAGGTAGGGACGGCGCGGGACCCCCACGGGTCAAACTCACCGTGGTAGGAGCTCGCGCGTTGCGCCGTGTGCTCCCACTCGAGGAACCGCTTCTAGAACAACTTGTTATGGTAGGCGCGGTCGTACCGGAAGGCCGACGGGAGCTTGCGGATGCGGCGGGCGATCTCCTCCTCTAGGCCCTTTCCCTCCTTCAGCGCAGGCAGCACCGGAACCCGCTCCCGGTTGAGCTGCCAACCTGTGGGGAGGGAGACATCATGGTGGGCGATGCCTCTCCCCTCCATCCACCGTCGCTCGCACTCCGTCACACGGAAGTAGCGGAGATCGTGGCTTGGCCCCTCCTTCTCCTGGCGCGCGGCAGGGACGCTGACGTAGTCCTGCACCCGCGGCAGCAGTGGCACGATGCCTCGAAGGAAGGCCGGCATACCGCTCCCCTGATGGCACCGGCCGCTCGAGCCGATCCGCCGGCCTCGTGATCGTTCTTGTCCTTCTTTCACCACCCAAGCTTCTTCATCACTACCGGTGGCGGTGGCAGTGATGATGAGGTGTTGGGAGGCTCTAGCGGTGGTGATGGAGAGAGGAGTGAAGTGCGGCACCGACGGTCACAGGGGCCTGCTTAAATAGCCCCTTCCGGTGCGAGCGCCCACAGGTTCCCGCGCCTTCGCCATCAATGTCGGCGTGGGAACTCAGGCGGTGTCCTGTCCCATCGCCATTGATGGAGAAGGCTATCGCAATTGCGTCTGACTCGGTGCCGCCGTCCAGGCTGTCGCGGTTGCGTCTGAATCGGTGTTGCGGTTTCCTCTGACTCGCTATTGACGCTGATGGGTGGTCCAGTAGCGCGCGCAGGAAGGACACGCTCTCGACCCGCCTGTGTCTGGGCCGACGCATCAGTCACGCAAATTTGGTGCGCCGATGGGTCGAGCCGACCACGTCGATCCGGATGTGTCGTGCTGCTGGGGAGACCGTGCACATCCCGCACGTCCACGCGGACGCATTCGGACGCGTCCGGGCGGGTTGGGTCGGCCCGGTGGAGATGCCCTTAGAGCATCTCTAGTAGAGGCGGTAAACTCTGGCGCTGTAAAAGTCGTTTGCAGCGCGCTCGATCTGGATACAGCGCGTGGTGCCGGCGCGACCTCCGTCGGAGGCCCTATTTTGCAGCGCGCCAAGAAGTTAAAAGTCGGCCCTTCGCCAGGGCCCTAAAATACAGCGCCAAAAACACCTTTTTTCACATACGTGTAACAAAAGAAGATCAAACAAGACCAAATAAATAGACTAAAAATTAAACAGCGAACTCGCCCCCGCGGGCCTCCGCCATAGCGTTGGTGAGCCCAAGCCGGCGAAGCTGCACCCGTTCAAGCATTGCTCCAGGGTGTTCGCTTCGGGAAGGCAGCTCGCCGCGCCTCAGGTCATCGTGCGCCCAACCGCGATTCCTCCAAGACCACCAGCCCGCCGCGCCTCAGGTCGTCGTGCGCCCACCATGTTCGCCGCGATTCCTCTAAGGCCACCAGCCAGCCGTGCCTCAGGCCGTCATCGCCCAAGATCAGCCTACCCTCACACAAGTTCAACAATTCACGGAGGAGGCTGCGCGGCAATTCGTCCCCCACCAGGCCGCTGCGCCTCAGGTCGCTGCGCACCATGTATAGCGCATATCGCCGCCGCGGCCCTGGCTCTCCACCTTGGCATCGGCCCGGCACACCGAAGAAGCCCGGCGCTACGCCCAACGTGTCAGCGCGTGAGCTCGGGCGGCGGCGGCGGCCGGTAGCGGCGCGGGTGACGGTGGCGCAGAGGAACTGTGCGCGCGAGTCGGAAATTCCAGGGCAGTTGGGCTCGCGCGAATCACTCGGAGTTTTAGCGCGCAATATCTGGAGAGCTGGAGATATACGGCTTTGGATAGCGCAATCCGTTTGGCGCTGCAAAAGAACCCATAATTTTACAGTCTCGCTCTGCTGCAGCGTCAGTTTTTTTTTTTTTTTTTTTGCCTCGGGCGCTGCATACCGGCAGTTATTTTAGCACAGCGCCAGTTTACAGCCTCTGTTGGAGATGCTCTTATGACAGGGGGAGTATATATTTTCTTTTTACTAAGACATATTTTACTGTTTAGATACACGTGAATTTAGACAAATTCGTTGCACTTATTTTGGAAATAGAAGGTAGTACAATGCTTGAGATTTTATTTTGTGTGTGTGAGTTAAGGTGGCCGCTAGCCATCCTAAACCACTTTTCTCCACAAACTTGTTTTTCATTAGCAAGCAATGTTTCATATAATGTATTTTGTAATGACACCATTTGCTTAATTTGATTGTTCATCATACTACAATATTTCACAATCATTTTAATAGAAAAATCAACATTATAGTTTAAATTTTCTCTAAGAAATTTAATCTGATGAGCATTTTCAGTTAAATTTATTCTATACTTCTATCGGAGTAGTATTGACCAGAAGCTAACTCGTTAAACTTATCAATAAAAGATATATCAGCAATAATAGACAGGTTACCATCCTCTTTAGTACCCCTCCGTCTAGAAATAACTGACTTGAGCTTGTCAAGATACGAATGTATCTATACACTAAACGTGTCTAGATACATTTAAATTTCGACAAACCTAAGTCAGTTATTTCTGGACGGAGGAAGTAGAAGATACAAAACACATTTGTATAGGAAAACATGGTTCATCGGTGGGTAGTTTAATTTCCCTTTCAGATAATTCCTTAAGCTCAGCAGTTTTAACCCCCTTTTCTTCAATAGATTTCAAGGCTTCCTTCATATCTTCTTCGGATAGTTTAAGAATACCTTTCTTCTTAAGAATGATCTTTGGTTCTTCTTATTTATCAATATTCCACCCTTCATGGTTTTGAGAAATAGTATCCAATAGTTCCTGAGCTTGTGAAATTGTCCTTTGCCTAAAAATAGTCCCTGAAGTACTATCTACATAAGTTCTAGATTCATCACTAGTTAAATCTTCCAACCTAACTAAATGTTCCGAAGGAAATTCCTCTTCTTTGCCATAAAACTTCTTATCTTCAACCATTTTAATAGTATTATGATAAAAAATATATATAAGTCTCATTTTTAATAAATATAGCAGGTGCATCCTCATTACTAGTGGTAGGGAAGCAGTTCTTCTAGAGTTGCCTTAAAACAAGCATTAGAACTATCAGGATTATTTGCATCAAATTCAATAAAATCCTTAGAAAGAGAAATATCTTCGGGTGGTGACGATGATGTATTAGAACTAGGACTAGCTATACCAGATTTACTTGATGTTCGAGTAAGCTTTTCCATACTTAGATAATTCAATCCTTCCATCAGTGATCAAGCCACTATCCACTAGTTCATTTTCAGTAACAGTAGACATCCTAGACAATGGTGAGCTAGGCAAAACATTAGTTACATTTTGAGAAACACACTACTAGGAAAAAGGCTATAGGTAGATTCTTTACTTGTGACGCATCAATATGCAAATGCGCCACATATTGATGTGCCACGACTATCCACTTACTCGTGGCGCATTCTGTTTGTGATGTGCCATAGCTAATTGGTATATGGGCCGGTAGGGGTGTCCCCCCCTTAGTCGTGGCGCATGTCACCCTGGTGCGCCACGAGTATTGTTATACCCGTGGTGCACCCCCTCCCCGTGGAAAAAGCAACTACAAGAAATTTCCAATCTGACTTTAGCTGCCTTTGGCCATTATCAACATTTTTAGAATCCTAAAATTTGGAAAAAGAAAAAAAGTTACATCAAAAATTAGATCTTGCTGAAAAAAGGGCGTCCCTTACCCATGGTGCACCAGTGCGCCACATGTAACTAGGAGCCGAATTCGAATTAAAAACGTCCACCTCCACCTCCCTCTTTTCCTTCTCATTCTCTTCTCTTCCCTTCTCCTTCTCCTTCTCCCTCTCCTTATCTTTACCTTCTCCCTATGTACTTCTTCTTATCCACGGCGTCCCTCCTCGACCTCGATCATGTGCCTCGTCCATGCTCTTCGCGGCTACCCCAAGCTTGTAGTCCTCGTCCTCGTGTGTGCCTCGCCCTTGCCCCGACCTCGAGCTCGCCATCCTTGCCCTGACCGTGCCCCATCCTCAAGCTCGTCTCCTCCTCGTCCTCACCTTAGCCACGACCTCAAGCACGTCGTCATCGTCTCGCAATTCCCATTCTAATTGTCTCGCTCTAGCGCCTCCGTCCACGACCCCTTGCGGCATTCACCGGCATGGCCACGGCCTCCCCACCTCCCTACGGTGGTAGGTTGTGGCCCCTGCAAAAAAAATTGTTCCTTTTCTAGTTGGTGAAAATTGTTTCCTAGTTGGCAAATTTGTTCGTAGTTGGCAAATTTGTTCCTTTTCTCCCCCGCAAATTGTTTCCTTTTCTCCCTCGCAAAAAAATAGTGGCTGAAAATTGTTTCCTAGTTGGCAAATTTGTTCCTTTTCTCCCCCGCAAAAAAACAATAGTGGGTGAAAATTGTTTCCTAGTTGGCAAATTTGTTCCTTTTCTCCCCCACAAAAAAATTGCTCCTTTTCTAGTAGTAGATGGTAAAACACTATTTTTAGAACTCTTATGTTTTCCCTTGATGAGAAATAATAAGTAAAGCAAGTAAATAAACACAAGTGGTCTTACCAACAAAGCTAGATTCTGTGGCAACGCCGGTAGAAAATAAGAAGTGAGCCTAGCTCACTTGGTTATGGAAGTGGATGTATGACTGATGACTGCAATAGCACATATCGATTGTAGCTAGTTTCGAAATAAATGTATCGAACCCACAACGAGCTATTTGGTTAAGGCCTTTATGCCCCCCGTCACTATCTACCAAAGGATGCCTTTGATTTTAAGTAAACGGTGTTTAAAAGGTTTTTGTAATTGTGTGCAAGAAAGTAATAAAAGTAAACAAAAGTGAAAGCGTTGGGAAACTGTGTTGGAACTCAATAAGGCTAAAGCATTCTCGGGGATGTAGGATACACTATTAGCATAAGATAATTATTTGTGATTAGGATAATCTATTTTTATGTCATGACATATGTGGAGAGAGATCAATAAAGATGTTCACTATAAAACTCGTGAGCAATCGCTTCTTGAATCAGGTATTAAGGTCATCTCTAAATAACCAATGCGATGCCTGAGAGAAATGACTCGTACAAGCCCCCACAATTAAGGGTTTCCCCATGGATATCATAATAAGCTTAGTAAATCCCTCTTAATTCCCCTTTTAACCGTGCAGGTTATAAGCCAATACCTACTATCACCACTTTGCACTAGACATACTCCCATACATGTCCATAAGGGTATCTCCCTACCTCTAGTCCTGGAGGCAAATGATATGTGTCCGACTTCACATATCATCTAAAGAGAGAGATCTAACACAATATTATAGATCAATGGATCATGGATAAAAGTAATAGATCATCTTTATTTCATTTCATAATAAATCTAGGGTTTCTCCATCTCCCCAAGAAAAAAGGGAATTACTCACATATGGAGGCAAACAACAACATCATCATATCATATGGATGGGTAAAAAGTAAAAAGATAGATCTAATGCAAACCACAATTGTATTTGGAATTACAACAAGATCTAATGTGTGAAGAGGGGAATAGTAATGGTGATGTAGATGCAGCGGTTGTTGATGAAAGGGATGATGTGATATTCTCCGATGATCTGTGAAGCAGCAAGGATTCTCCCTTCTCCTAGTTCCTCCTCTAAATCCCTCTCGGGCGTGGTGTTTCGAGGCTGGAAGTTTCTGTGAATCTCGGACCTGACTTCCATATTCACGACATGAGAGTATTTGACGATGCAGACGTGCTTAAGGGTGGTATGGGCGGACGGTACGGGCAAACTCCGCCTGTACCAATGGTAGTTAAACCCTTTGTAGTATTTTCTTGCATCCTCTCTTCTCCCATGTGCATAGAAAAATCATTTAAATGACATTTATCACTTAGAAATATCATATTATTACATAACATGATAGTTCCAATTGATATATTAACAAAAGGCTCAGTGCTGGAACAAGGACAAAAAGGTGAGCGCGAGCGCAGTATAATACTAAAAATCCTACTCTACTTGTACAAAAACATAAGGTAAATATGCTTCAAAAATGAACTCATCAACTTTCCCAAGCTAGACTCTTGCTCGTCCCCAAGCAAGATGGTGGCTTGTGTACAAGGTCATCATGTTCATGAGGCATGAGTCGTTACAATAAATGAGGCGATTTGAAGCATAATTACAATATCAAATATAGAACTATATCGTGTGTTATATCATACTCTCACAGAATACATGACTTAGAGGCTTTCATTTGTATTAGGGATTTCTATTTTCATGCCCCTAGTTCGTTAGTTGTACTCAGTTTTCCCCAGCTGCAACTTTTCCTCACTTCCCCTCCTTCTATTCTGAAACCCTCGCAAGCGCTCGGACGGAGGGATGTCGTTAGGTCAAAGGCTTGACCATTATATGCTGACCGGTGGGACCGTGTTGGGGCGGGTCGTGCGTTGAGCGTTACATTACATGGCCTCGACCGTTACATACTGACGGGTGGGCCACGTTGGGATGGGTCTTGCATACATGGTGAAGGGTGGGGCCGCATGGAGACACGTCGGACCGGCCATTCTTGCTCACCCAAAGCATTCTCTTCTCCCGAGCCTGGAACAGCTCCCACACCTCCCCTCCGCTCCCCCGCTGCCGTGCACTCCTACCTTATGTCGTCCTTGACCGTCGAGCCACCCCTTCCCCTAGCCACGGAGCCCACTCTACCTCAGGCTCCGCTCCTGCCCCCGCTAGATCTACCCCTTTCGCGGAATAGTATGCAACGCCGGCTAGTGTACCGGTCCGCCCCGTCGAGCGCATAGAAGATTGGGTGGAATCGGAGGGATCTATAGCATGGATTCCATATGGGTAAGCATCATTTCCCTATGTGGTTGATTATAGGCAGTAATTGAGTGTGAACCGTTGGTGCTCAACTAACTGCCTTGCTTTTTGAATAGGATTAATCCAGCGCTGGCATTTCAACTAGCGGTTAAACTGGATACTAGCGTAATTCATGGTTGTGAACAGTATCTCTATGGATTTTACTTCCAAGCGTTGCCAACCTCCATAACTCTCAGAGATTTGAAAGATAAAATCTATGCTAAATTCGCCTGGAGCAATGGAGATTCAGTTGATTTGCAATATTTCAACATTAGCGAGCAAAGATTGCTCCCACTAACTAGTGAAGCTGATCTGGTAATGCTTTTATCTTTGAATGCTGATGAACGTTTTGGTAGAATTCGTCTCCATGTGCAACCTAAAGTTGAAGATACGGGAAAGAGGGTTACCATCATCTGGTGGTCAGGCATCATTAGGTGGTCAGGCATCAATAGTGTGTGCCCCGTGCTCCTTGTAGGTCCACATCAGTACCATCTGTTCGCACTGCGAGTGTAAGCCAAATCACTCGTGCAGCCAATGTGGAGGACGAAGTAGAGCCAAATCGCTCCTTGTTGATGTTTCCTGAATTGGTAGATAGATTCTGTAAACATGCACTAGAGGATCAATACACGAAGGAAATGGCCCACAGTGCCAGATTTGATGACACTGATGACGAAGAGAACGAGGAGAACATTTACAGTCTCGTTTTGGCCGAGTACGATGGTGAGGACTTGCCAGTAATTGAGTGGGACAGAAACAATCCCAAGATTTCAGAAGGCACCATATTTGAAATGATGCGGGACTGTTGTAATGCACTTACTACATATTGCATCCACACCAATATTGATTATGATGTTATTAAGACTGAGCCAGCAAGGTTCACAGTGAAGTTCCCATACAAGAGGTGTAGGTGGAGGATGCATGCATCCACTATGCTCAGGAGCAGTTTGGTTTAGGTATTACAACTAGTTGTGTATTTTAGATCATTATGTAGAGTTTGTTAACTGTACTTGACATTTTCATTATGTTTCAGATAAAAAGTAACCATTTCAAACATTCTTGTCCACCTCAAGGGGGACAGCCAAAGGACAAAACAAAACTAGCAAAGACTAGGTGGTTGGTAGATGCAATCATGGATTGGATGAGATCGAACCCATTACTTGGTGCAACAACGCTCATAAAAAAGAAGTTTCTAAAAAGTTTAATATTATAGTACCTTTCAAAAGGATGTTCTATGCAAAGGAAATGGCTCTTGATAGGATCAATGGTCCATGGAATGAAAGTTTTCAGTTGCTTTACAACTTCAATGCTAAAGTGGAGATGGCTAATCTAGGTAGTGTTGTACAGATAGATATGCATAAAGTTCAATACAAAATAAGAGGGAAGACAATGGACAAGAAGTGCTTTAGAAGGGCTTTTGTTTGTTTCAAAGCTTCCTGGCAAGGGTTTCTGGATGGTTGCAGGCCCTATTTGGTCGTGGATGCAACAACACTTCATGGCAGATTTAAAGGACAGCTAGTAGCTGCTATTACAGTTGATGGCCACAATGGATGTTCCCTATTGCTTTTGGATTTTTGGAGATTGAGTCAGAGGAAAGTTAGACTTGGTTTCTGGAGAATTTGCGTGATCTTATAGGTCATCCACCAGGACTTCCTATCCACATGGACGCTTGCAAAGGTTTGGAGAAAGCTGTAGAAGCAGTATTCCCCGGAGTGGAGCATAGGGAATGTTTGCGACACTTAGTGCTGAATTTTACAAAGAAATTCAAGGGTAAATTTTATACTGACAACCTATGGCCAGTTTCATACACATGCAGTTTAAGGAAGCATCTGTATCATTTGGAAGTGTTGTATAAACAAAAACCTGCGGTGAAGGAGTACTTGGATGCACATCATGGAATGGTGTGATCAAGCAGCCAATTCAATGAAATTTGCAAGGTAGACTATGTAAGAAGTAACCTTGTAGAGAGTTTTAATGCAAAGGTCAAGTCATTGAAAGGGCTTATGTTGTGGGAAATATTTCATAAGATTAGGTAGATGATCATGATAAAGATCGATTTGCGTCAAAGAATTGCATCAACAGTATATGCTGGCCATCTCATCCTCCCATCTTTGATTAAGGCTTTGCATGCTAGGGCAAAACAATTGAAGATGAAATGCATGAGAAGGGGAATGGAGGCTGAGGTAATGTACTGATAGTAAAGATAGGCAATGGAGGTATCCAGTGAGTTTGGTTGGTAGGACATGCCATTGCAGGCAATGGCAGCTCCGTGGGAAACCTTGCATACATGCATTGTTTTTCATGGGTGTTCTATGAGGTGAAGAGGGTGAAGTTGATCAGTACGTGTCAGAGTATTTCTCCATTGCCAAATTTAGGGCATCATATGCTCAGAATGTTCCAGCCTTGTTGGGAAAGACCAATGGATGGAAGTGGATCCAGGCTTCAAACTATACCCTCCAGTTTTTACTAGACCAGCAGGTAGGCCAAGGAAGAATAAGATGAGAGCTACCTCGACGACGTAAGTGCAAATGTTGTGGGATCCTAAGGCACATTGCTAGGCTTTGTAAAAATGTAGTGGACCTAGCTTATGGAATGGATGAATAGGCCGGATCAGAAAATGTTGATGAGAATTAAGTATTTGAACGATAGGAGAATGAAGCAATGGATACATTGAAGATTGAACCAATGGATCGAGAGGCGATTGAACCAAATGTGGAGGAGATTGAACCAAATGTAGGGGAGATTGAACCAATGGATCTAGAGGAGATTGAACCAAATGCAGGAAAGATTGAACCAATGGATCTAGAGGAGATTGAACCAAATGCAGGGGAGATTGAACCAATGGATCGAGAGGAGTTTGAACCAATGGATTGAGAGGAGAATAAAGCAATTTATTCATTGGAACCAGAGTTCAAAAGTAAATGAATTACACAAGAGGATATTGAAGAAATGATGCCAATGCATTTTGAACCGTATGAACCAATGGATTGAAACGTGATTGAACCAATCGTACGACAGACTGAAGCACTTGATTCATTGGATGTAGAGAAAAAGAACAAAGGGAACAAATGGAAGAAGCTAATGGTGGACTCCTCGAATATTCTAGCTAGGATCACCCAGATCAAGGTGGTGAACCCAGCAAAAAACACTAGGAGCAAGAAAAAATAATTGAATTATTAATTTAAATTTGTATGATGAATTTGAACTACTGTTAATCTTTGTATTAAATTCAAACTAGTGTGACACTCTCAATTTTGTATGTTGGATAATCCTATAATGTATGTGTTATTGCAAGTTTCTATGGTCATCCACCTAGTTGCTTAGCACTACCCAGTTTTGCCCTCGACATGTGGTCAACACATGGGGTTTAGCTAGTTCATGGCTTAAACCATAGCCCACATTGACCAATTGATCCAAAATTTGGCACACTTGTGTATCTTGGATTGATTTAGCATATGAAATTGGAAATTTTGGATTTACTTGTAATCAGCCACATTTTTCTTTTTCTAAGTGATTAAATTCAAAAAAATGGTTTTAGGTTAGTTTAATTCAAAAACAAATCAAAACATAGTGCAACCTTTGCATGGAGTCTTGTTATGTTACCTACAACCTAGCATGAATAATAAAGGAAAAGGAAATAAAGAGAAGTGGACTTATCCCCTAAACCACTTCTTAAACCCTTCTTGGAATGAGCTACTAGCTATGAAGATGCATGGCTTTCTACTCAATCAAATCTCCAAAATAACCCATCCCAAAACATATACTTTGTCTAAATGAGGCCAAATTTGGAAACACTTGTGTATCTTTGAGTTGCAAACAATATAATGTTGGCCAAGATGGATTATTTTGTTCAAATAACACATTTTCCATTTTTATGCCAAAAGCTTGAATTTCCCTTACTCATTTTTTTATCTGAGTGCCCTTGTTTTCCTTAGCTCTACTCAGTTTTCCCCTCCCTCTAAAGTTTTCCTTGCTTTTCCCCTCCCGCTAAAGTTTTCCTCAATTTTCCCCTCTATCATGTCTTAGTTTGGCTGCGCTCTGATTGATCAAGATGTATGTCACACAGATCTTGGCCAACCACCATTGGATACATCATGATTCGACGAGATGGAGGTCTCTCTCTCCCGATGGGCGTACCTACCTTGTACGGCGAGGAGAGCCTGATAGGCTAGATGTCTCTCCCTCCCTTTCCCTATCACACGTATACCATCACATCAACTGGCACTCAGTTTGGCTACGCTCTGATTGGTCGAGATGTATGTCATACGGATCTTGACCAACCACCGTTGGATACATCATGATCCGACAGGCCGGAGGTCTCTCTCTCCTATTGGGCGCACCTACCCTGTATGGAGAGGACAGCCCACTGGGATGGATGTCTCTCCCTCCCTTTCCCTATCGCACGTATACTAGCCGCAACTTCCTCCCCTCCTATCGACGTATGGCAGCGCGACAGTCTGAACAGCGTGCGACGGCACGGATATAAGCGTGGCAGTTCGAACGACGTGCGGTTGCGTGGACCTAAGTGTGGCGGTTGAATGGCGTGCGGCGGCGTGGACCTAAGTGTCGGGGTCAGAATGGCTTGCGGCGGCGCGGACCTAAGCATGGCTGCTGGAACGGCGTGTGGCGCTGAGGATCTAAGCTTCTAAAATTTCTGCCTCTGCCTATCTCACTTCCGTTCACATCCTCATATCCGTTGTTGATGAAAGACACCGATGGAATCCATCATCTGCAATAACAGTGCGATGGCGGTGGTGCCGACAATGGTCATCGATGAAAGACGCCGATGGAAGCCATCATCCACAACATCAATGCAATAGCGGTGGTGCTGATAGTGGTCATCAATGCGACGACGATTGAATCCATCATATGCAACATTAGTGCGATAGCGATGGTGCCAACAATGGTCATCGATGCGATGACAATTGAAGCCATCATCCGCAACATCACTGAGATGGCGTAGATCAAGCCCTCGTGAACCAAAGCTATGGGAGGCAGACTGTGGCCGCGGCTGGCACGTCGAGGTGCACTTCGATGGTGAAGGCCAGATGGATGAGAGCACTTTGCTCGTACTTCTTGGAGTACACATACGGCAGGGAGGGCGGCTAGCTCACCATTCACTTAAAATTGGGACAAATTTGAGCCCAATTTGAACCAAAATTCTGTGACTTAAAATATATGTGTGATTTGAATAAATTTGATATTTATTTGAGCTGTGAGACCGGTGGATATGCTCTAAAGCTAATTCATAAGTAGTATTACTTGCTTTGGCAATCTCCGGTGGTCTTGTATAAATTTGATCGAAATATGTATGATTTGAATCAAAATTGATATGTATTTGAGCTGTGAGGACGGTGGATATGCTCTAAAGCTGATTCATAAGTACTACTCCCTCCGACCCAAATTAGTTGATTTAGATTTGTCTAGATTCGATTGTATCTAGACATGAATTAGTATTAGATTCATCTGTATCTTGATGAATTTGAGTCAACTAACTTGGATCAGAGTACTTTCTTTGACAATCTCAGCCACAAATTTGGAACGGGGAATGGATGCTGCCACCAACACTACGAGTCTACATGGCAGCCACAATGGCAGCGACAGAACTGTCAAAACTGATAGGGCCCCAACTTGACCCTCTAGGAATTTGGCATGCCAACTATGGGCAGCTAGATCCAATGGCAAGCAACTCAGGCCCTGTAATGCATTCTCTCGACAACTTTGGGACCGGTTGATCCAATGGCAAGCAACTCGGGCCCTGCAATGCATTCTCTCGACAACTTTGGGACCGCAAAGTGACTAAAGTAGTAGGAACTCACAACCATCCATTGAATAACAATTCTACTCTTTAAATTAGCTATCTATTCAACTAACCATTACACATGCAACCCTTCACCACAACCGCATACTGTAACTGCTAGGATGGGGATGACAACTACTAAAACTGCCCACATGAATCTACTATTCTCCTCCCCCTTCACTTGAAGTTCATGTTTTAGATTTTCTACCACTTGATCAGATACGGCAAGACCAGCCTTAAGTGTCAACTTCTCTTTGCGAATAAGCTCTGAATTTTTCTTTTCTTCCTCGACAATATGCTTCAGCTCAAATATCAACAGGTTTTTACGGGCCAATTCATCACCTAAATTGGCAACCATCTCCTCCAAATCCATCCTCTGCCTAGACTACTGGTTTGATTCATCTTGGTATGCAACGTACCATGGATCACCAACATGCATAGAACAGTGTAACAATCCCAAAACAAACCCAATTGAAATCAGTCCAATAGGCCATGGCGGCACTTCAAATTTAACGGTAGTACAAATAGAAGGAGATACCTGCACTTCTGACATGGTAGGAGAAGGAGAATGTGGCCACAACATGATCGATTCCCCACCTTCATCGGTGTACCCGCTATGACCAGACATTGAGGACAAATTTGCCCCTGCAATATCGAGGAAATTCCGGGAACCGAATCGATTAGGGTGGGCAGAGCAGGATCGAAGGTCTAACCAAGCACTACTAGCAATTGTTGCAACTATTTGTCGAGCTATGGTGGCGGAACAAAATCCCGGTCATCGTGGGCGGTGGACCTGCCTGCGGTAGGTACTGCCTCAACATACAATGCATGTGGATGAAACAGGTGCTGGAGCCATGGTTGAGGTGCGGCGCGACAGTCCATCCAACGCTGCGGTAGGATGGATCCGGCGATGCGCTGACGCGCCAACGATGGCTGCTCTGTCCGCCGGTGGGATAGGAGCTGCTCGGGCTGGGGGCTAGGAGCGGGAGGGAGAGAGAGAGACGACCTCATGTTTCATACACGTCCCCACCTATCAATGTTTGGGGGAGTAGGTGCTCCGGGATTTTTGCATATTTGCCAATTTTGCATATCTACCAAACTTATTCTTTGAAATTTACATATTTTCCACATGACCACAACATGTCAGACACACAAATTGGCAAATATGCAAGCTACAAAGTAAAACATGGCAAATATGCAAATCCCCCCTCCAACCCCACATGATGGCCCCATCGGTCATTGGTTTCAATGACCCAAAAGAATAGCCCCACATGGTGGCCCCAACATACATTGGATGACCCCACAAAACGACCCCATTTGTCATTGGCTGCATTGGCCACACAATCAGGAAAATGCGGCCCACAAGTTAGCGAGAGATGAATGGCTGGTCCGATGTGTATCCTAGCCCCACATGTCAGCACGTAACGGCCACGACACGACCCGCCCCAACACGGTCCCACCGGTCAGCATGTAACGGTCAAGCCTTTGACCTGACGGAATCCCTCTGTCTCAGCGCCTGCGAGGGTTTTAGTATAGAGGGAAGGGAAAGTGAGAAAAAGTTAAGCGGCCAGGGAAAACTGAGTACGACTAACAAACTAGGGGAACGAAAATAGAAATCCCTTTTTATCAATAGTTTATAAAAAGTTTGAAAATTAGACATGTTATAAAATCATCAAGTTCAATTGGATGGGCACTTGATTGAGTAATGAATAATTAATGATCATTGCTTGAGTACTTTTTGTCAACTTGCATTTTTTATTTTATCAAAATTCTTTGATATCAAAGCCTTTTTCTTTTTCTTAACAATATAATTGGATCATGTTAATCCTCTTTATGGATCTTGTTGGTTCAAACAAATGACTATAACATGCTATCAAGATTTCCTTCTCATCACTTATTAATACTTTATTGGTTTGTAAGTCCCTAAAATTATCTAAATTCATCCTAATTCATACATCTAATACAATAATCATAAACCAATATCTCTTCATATATCATAAAGTATCAAATTCTCAATGGATATAAATCTTTACTTAGACCAAAGAAAACTGATAATGCTAGTAATGTAAATTCTGGAATTAAGAACCTAACATGCAAGCGGGAAAGTAAACATGCTAAACATGGGGAAGTAGATTACAAGGCATAAATAGACACCCCAAGCTTAGAATCAAGCCGGGAAAGATCACATGACTCCTCGTGAGTACCTATTCCTTCTTTGGAATAAAGAAATCATCGTCATCTTCCTCTTCTTCTGCTTTGAGGCTACAATCATGGGCAATACACGCAAAGCGAGTGGATAGTTCCGTAATACTAGCATGTTGTTCTTTAATTATCTTGCAGAGCAGCTTCTAGTCATTAGAAATCTCAACAATAATCTTTGTTAGGAATTGGATCCTACCATCAATGTCATCAACCTTTTTCTCAAGGTCTTCACCCATTAACCGGTAAGAATCAATACCTTCATTGATGGTCTCAACACATTCGTTGGAAATATTTTCAAGGCTTACGATCTTATCACAAATCTTGTCATGTTTCCCTTCCTTTTGTATTAAGGAACCATGAGAAGATTTAGGAGAGGGTGTACGAGGTTATACATATAAGGATTCGGTGGGTACTCTTCCTTGTTCTTCCTTTGCTCCATATGCCTTAGCATCCCCAACTTACATGGGAACATGTCCTCCTAATTCAGAAGTGGCACCACTTGGGTAGATTCCAGGGTTGAGGAGGACGAAGGATCCCTTTCGGGTCCCCTCCTCTTGGGTTTTGCCGAAGATGCCTCCTCCTTCTTTGTCTAGATCTGCTTGATGTGAAAAGGCTGCATAGCTCTTGAACAATCAAGTGAGATATGATGCATGAGGATAGATAGGAAAAAGGTAGTGGAGGACAAAACCTAGATTCAATAAGCACAAGAAAAAGTAAGGAAGAAGGAAGACAAACATGAAAAACAATTCAAGAAAAATGGCTGTTGTAGTCGGTTTCAGTTGCTAGTACGGGCGGGATCTTCCCGTATCGTGCGCATATACCGGCTGCTACCGACCTCTTCCAAGACGGTAAGTTTTTTCAAGAAAGAAAACAAATCAAAAGAGCGACGGGACGAAGTGTACATAGAGTTTAACGACCTATCGCACGGTAGGAGGTGATACTGAGCGAAATCAGAAGCAGATACTGAGCTTTTAACGACCTGCAGTACGGACGCGTCCGACCGTACGGTCCGCCCGTACCGGGTCAGAAAATAGCTCAGTTTGATAAGGAAAACAGGAGGAGAAAGAAGAAAATAGACAACAATACAGAAAAGGTCTCAAGAAGGCAAAAGGTGATATAAAGGAGATCAGTAAGTGCTTGATTCATCATACCATTGTTTGATATATTCCTCGGCTATCATTAAAGAGATCAATTACACGGTTTTTAGCTCTCCAACACGATAGTGCTTTAAGCGATGGCCGTTAACAAGCCAAGATGAAGAAGGGGCATTGCTTTTCAATTTCACCGCCCTGAAGGATATGCTTCGTCCACTTCATACGTACCTTCCCACTTGGATCTCAGTTTTCCTCCAAAGATCTTTCGCCAAGAATTGTAGAGCAAAAATTTATCTCCTAATTTAAATTATTTACTTTCTATCTTTCTATCATGCCATTTTTTATTTTTTCTTTCAATATTTTAGTAGTTTCATAGGTTTAGTTTCTAAGGTCATCAAATGCATGAATGTCCAAGAGATGTTTCTCTCCTGTGGTCTTAAAGTCAAAGTTCAGAGTTTTAATAGCCCACTAGGCTTTGTGCTCTATTCCAAAGGAAGATGGCAAGATTTACCATAGACCATCTTATATGGCATCATTCCCATATGATTTTTGTATGCCGTGTGATATGCCCATATGGTATCATTTAGCTTCATATCCCAATCCTTTCTTCATTTTCGTACCATCTTCTTGAGTATTACTTTAATCTCTCGGTTCGAAAGCTCAACTTGTCCACTTGTTTGTGGGTGGTAAGGTGAAGGGACTCGATACTCGACTCCATATTTATGAAGAATCTTCCTGAAAGTACCTTTTATAAAATAAGTTCCACCATCGGTAATGAAATATCGAGAAACTCCAAACCTAGGAAGAATAATGTCCTTGATCATCTTGATAGAAGTGGTTGCATCTACATGAGAGGTGGCTATGGCTTCGACCCACTTTGTAACATAGCAAACAACAACAAGAATATGAGTGTAACCATTAAAGGTAGTAAAAGGACCCATGAAATCCATTTCCCAAACGTCAAATGGTTCTATTATAAGGTTATAATTCATGCGAATCTCCTGTATTTTCCCTATGTTGCTCATACATTGGCAAGCGTTACAATTCCTAACATAACTATGTGCATCTTTAAACAAGGTCGGCCAATAGAATCCTGATTGCAAAACTTTAGCAGCTGTACGATCGCCACCATGGTGTCCCCCATAAGTACTATCATGGCAGGCTTTTAAGATAGCACTCATTTCATGATCGTGCACACACTTCCTAATCATCCCATCAAGCCTGTTCCTATATAAATAAGGATCACCCAAAAAGTAATATTTCAAATCATTGAAGAATTTCTTCCTTTGATTATAAGTCATTCCCTTTGGTAGAAATTTACCTACAAGAAAATTAGCATAATCTACAAAACAAGGGTTACACGATTCTACTATGGCAAGATATTCACCGGGCATGGATTCTTTAATTGGTATGGGATCTTCTATTATGCCTTCCATGCGTGATAGATGATCAACAACAGGGTTATCTTTACCTCTTATATCAACTATTTGCAGGTCATACTCTTGTAATAATAGGACCCACTTAATTAAACGAGGCTTTGCATCTTTCTTGGCTAAGAGATTTCTTAAAGCCTGATGATCGCTATGTACTATTACTTTAGAGTTTATGATGTAGTATCTAAACTTATCACAAGAAAAAACAATGGCTAGAAATTCTTTTTCGGTTGTTGCATAATTCTTCTAATCTTCATTAAAGACTCGACTAGCATACTGAATAACATTTAAGTTTAGGCCTTCCCTTTGTCCAAGAACATCCCCAATAGCGTAGTTACTAGCATCGCACATAATTTCGAATGGTTCATCCCAATTCGATGGGTCGATAATAGGTGCGGAAACTAGAGCCTTTTTTAATTGATCAAAAGAAGCGACACAACTTTTGTCAAAACAAAAAGGAATATCTTTATTTAGTAGGTAAGTCAATGGTGTAGCTATTATGGCAAAGTCTTTAATAAAACACCGATAAAAACCCGCATGACCAATAAAGTTCTTCACCCCTTTTATATCTTGCGGTATCGGTAATCCTTCTAAGGAAACATTGCTAGAATCATCACCTTCGATACATTTCTCAGAAATTTTGTGCCCGAAACCTATACCTTCTCTTACTGTTGGGGGGATATACAGGGGATATAACGGCAGTATTAGCCGAGGTATGGCAAGGTCAAAGCAAGAGCTGGCCGAGTTACCTCAAGGCAAGCCGAGTTACGGTAGACCCAACCCGGACGGTGTTCACCCAATGTTACCTCGGCTGACATAAAGTGTATGTCGGCATCTTCATTATAACTTGTTTGCATGTATGGTCAGGGCCGAGTTAACCAGGCAATAGCGGGGTTACTACTTGGCTTACAAGAGAAGAAAGGAATCTCCCTGGTCAATGCTTTTCTCTCTCCACTTTAGCATGAGCGCAGAGGACGGAGGGGAGGACCAGTGAGTACGGACCGACAAAGGTGACGTTACTGGACCGTTCTTGGTCTGGTGACATGGCACCAGAGAGGCTTATGCAAGGGGCTCAGAGAGGCTTACACTATGGGTTTTGGGTGTCTTACAAAGGGAAAAAGAGGCGCACAGTTTTGCTATTCTTGGAGAGGCATATTCGGGGAATATGCCTTCCATGTATGCCCTAGCTTGTAACCTGGCTTCCTCTATATAAGGAGGGACATGATCTCCATAGAGGGGGGTTGATCATTTTTACTAAGGGAAGAATCCTAAAGAGAGTTGTGTGGGTAGTAGAGAAGTTCATCCTCTTCCTCCCCAAGAACATCTCAAGGAGCACTTGTAATCCTCTATTGATCTAGTGAATACAGTTCATCTATGTGTGGAATCACCACACTATCCTTCCCTGGATTTCTCTAGCGTACTTTGGCTCCATCTATAGCCTATACATGGCATCTATTGTGCCACCACCATGATAGTTGGCGCCCACTGTGGGGATAGCAGCGCTAGCAGGAGTGAAGATCCGGATGGGAAACTCCATCATCACCGACGAGCGCATCGTCTCCGGGCACGTTCAACGATTTGGAGCGCTGGACTATGTCAGGGACAATGCTCGCAGCTTTGGCAACCACCCTCCACTAAGGACGGCCTCTACATCAACCTTGGCACCCACAAGATCTACGTCGGCATCGACGAGTCCTGCGTTCACCCGCAGCATGTCATCGAGGGAGGAGAACCACCTCTTAGTGTTGATCGCGGCTGATACATCGTAAACGTATCTATAATTTTTCATGCTCCATGCTTGTTTTGTATCAACTATCTTATGTTTTGTCTACACTTTGACGTATTTTTATACATTTTTTGGAACTAGCCTATTGACAAGATGCCACAGTGCCAGTTGCCTGTTTTCTGCTGTTTTTGGTTTCAGAAAAGCTAGTAAGGAAATATTCTCGGAATTGGACGAAACAAAAGCCGAAGTTCCTATTTTTCCCGACACAAGGCGGAGTCCAAAGCAGAGACGGAGGAGGGCACCAAGGTGGCCACACCCTATGGTGGCGCGGGTACCCCCAGGCACGCCACTAGGTGGTGTTGGCCCCTCGGGCCTCCACATACCTTGCCCCTTCGCCTATATATTCCCCCGAGATGAAAACCCTAGAGACAGGATCAGAATTCCACGAAAAGTTCCGTAGCGCCGCCGCCACCGAAGAGGAGATTCGGGGGACATAAGTCTCTGTTCTGGCACCCTGCCGGGACGGGGAAGTGCCCCTGGAGCCATCTCCATCGACTCCACCGCCATCTCCATCGCCGTTGCTGACTCCCATGATGAGGAGGGAGTAGTTCTCTCTCGAGGCTAAGGGCTCTACCAGTAGCTATGTGTTTATCTGTCTCTCTCTATGCGTGATCTTATTGAGATCATGAGCTTTGTAATAAGTAGGTCTATTCTGCTACTCAAGTTGTAGCACCCCGGTAAAACCACTACTAGAAAATCGCGTGTTATTTTTATTTTGTGCATTATCATGACGACATGCTCATATCATCATGCCACATTGCATGGAACATATCAGTAAATTGTTGCATTTGAATTATGGCACTTGTATACATATCTTGGTATTGTATTTGATCTTTCTATTTTGCCTCTCTATTTTGTCCTCCTATTGGATCTCTAGTTGGTGCCATTTGATATGGAACTGCAATGTCGAAGTTATATTATTGGAGCCTTGTTTTTTATATTGTTAATAACATGCCCAAAATTGAGTTGTGGCATCTTCTCTTGATTTCATTCCTCGCTCTCATCTATGGTCTCCATCTTGTCCATTTGATCTTATCTAATTACACCACATATTGGATAGATGGGTTCTATTTATTTTGCCATGTGGATTTTAAGTCATGCCCATATGTACTTGTGTGGATATAGCTATCTTCCCGTGACCATCTTCTCTCTACTCTATTCTCTTTTGTCAACTTGTTCTTTAGATATCTAATTCTCTAGTTTGGGTTTCATCTTGTCTTGTCCTCTACATTTTCTTCCATGTGCTTGTATCTCTTTAATTCATGTGATCATCTTCTTTCCCTTATCCATCTCTTTATTCCCTTTAGTCTATCTATTTTCTTTTGGTGGTTGAATTTTTCTCTTACTCAATCTTGGTCATCTCCATATTTGACCCTCTCCTTTCTACCTCTTTTTGTTACACGTGTGATCATGCCACATACATGCTTCCATGCACTCCACCACTACCTAAATCGCCTAGATCTAATCCTAGACGTGAGCACCCTTTGGAGCTAGCTAAAATCAAACCATCATAACTAGCTAAGCTTTGCTTCAACCCTTTATTCTAACTAAACCTTCTGAAACCTGTCATGTTTGATCCACCTATCTAGACCCAATAACTATTTCTAATTCAAACGAAGTTTGGAATTCTGATATTTTGCAACCCAAGCAATCTTTTTTTCCTGAACCTAAACTTGTTTTTGAACCTAGTTTGCCAAAACTGAACGTGACCTGTCACCTTCTCCGTACAGAGCATGCGAAGCTCATGAGACCCCTCGACCCTTTTCAACCACCGCGCCTCCACCAATCGATGTATGCCCCTTCTTGCTTATCCCCACTCCAATCCCCTTCCAAACCCTAGCCCTCTTATGCTCGTCTTGCCACCACCAGATCCCCCTCTCCAATTCGGCTTTTTCCCGAGAGAGAGAAACAAAGAGCTTCATCGCTTGCTACCATCGATAACATTGAAGACATGGTCCTCGCGACGCCAAGCTATGCATGGGAACGAGACCGCCGCTTCGAGGACGTCCTCCACGCCGAAGATCGAAGCCGGAGCTGCTGATCAGCGTCGCCAAGATCAATGTATCTGTCGTTGTCTACACCCGATCAGGAGGTTCCCGAGCACGTTTACCTCCTTCCTCCATGTCTCCTTTGGCCTCTCCCCGGTCTGCGCCAGGCCCTAGGTGGGCAACCACCTACCTCCCTCTTCCTCCTCGGTCTCGCCTCCTCTCAGCCTTGCCGCGGCGCTCGTCGGAAGCCGCGCGCACCGCAGTCACCGCGGGAGTCACGCGCACGTTAGACAACAGCCGCAACAACTCTGTTCTTCTATTTTTCATGCCCCCCACATGGCGACTCCGGCGACAACCATCATATGCCTGCATAGAGGGCACTCCCAGCTTTCTTCCGCAACAAACAACGCCTGAAACGGAGTTTGGTACTGCTCGGAATTATCTGCGAGAAATTGATCTTTCTCACTGTCGCTCTGCTGTCCGATTCTTCAGTTCCGTCAGTCAGTGCAGCGCGCCAGTTTTTCCTGTCATGTTCAGCACATTTCGGTGCACCTTCCCCCTCGTTCAGCAGCCATATCTCTTCCTGGCGGCTCGCTCTTCAATCTTCAAGCAATAGAGTGTTCGTTCGAGCCCCAAGGCGCTCTGAAAATTGATATAGTTTCGTCCCTTTTTGTGAACTGTAAGGTGTCGAGCGTCTTCAGTTTTGTCAGTTTTGAACATACGCCCCGCAGTACTGATGCAAATTTCCACGCGCTTGATCTCCTGGAACCTCCGGAGCTGCAGCCTAGTGGCTTGCGCGTTTGTCCTGTGCCTCACGATCCAGAGGTCAAATCCTCACATCCTCCTATTTCTTTTATCCCTTTTATTTTATTTTATGTCAGCAATCTATTAAATGCTTATCTTTTAATCCTTAGCTCCTTTGATAAAGTGTTATATATGAAGTTGAATGCGAAAAATGTAAGGAACATCAATATATCATCCATATAACTGTTTGCATCTCGCATCATCCTGAACGTTGTTAGTTTTGCATTCCCACCTAATCGAATCCCTGGAGTATTTTGGATTTCCGTCTAGGGTTTTTCCTACTTCGCTAAATATGAAGTAGGTTATCCATGCCATGTTACTACCATGCTAATCAACATTTAATCTTGAAGGTCGAAATAAACATCATGGACCCTAACTTTGTGTTTATGGGGACCCCGGTTGTGCTTAAATTGGATAAGTTGCATTGCATTCTACCTGCCATGCCATGCATGCCTGCATCTACTCATGCTGGTTCTTCCTTCGTAATAGTAAGATTGCATCCGTTGTGTGTTCCAGCATTTGCTTCTTCCCGGATAGGCTCACGGAGTGGTAATGTGAGATACGACAAGTTCTTCGGTTGTATCTTCGACAATGTGTCCCAGGCGAGCATCCCTTCCCATTCTACCTATTTTGCATTTATAGTCTTTATTTCCTCATGTTGATCTATTGCTATCCGTGTCGCGATGCTTTAGTGTTCCGTACCAGTTATATTCATGCAGCCGTTATATTGCCTGGGACACCTCCTATTACCTGTTGCTTGTTAGATAGTTGGCCCTGCGAGTCGTAGTTGCTTACTCAGGTGTTGCTTCGCGTCGTCGATGTTCCACAATTGTTGGGAGGTTGGCTGATGTTTAATGGTGGAGCTGATCATGATTCTAATTACAGTTTATTAATTAATGTTGATGGTAGATATAATGCAGAGGCACCGGTGGGTAATAGTAAATATTTGGTTCTTAAACGCTCACTGGTGTCCCCTAGGACCCGAGTTCTTGACGCCTTTTCCGAGATCGAGCGCGCTAACCACAGGTGGGGTGTGTGGGCACCCCCATCGGCTTACTACCTGATTTCAAAGTACTGTACCGGGGGCCACAAGTAGTTTGGGGCTTTATTACTATTCTGTACTTATGCCATGTTTACCGCTTTATTTAAATTGTGCGTGGAGCACCTGTACTGTTTAGGATGTGGAATGTTTTCACGGTATCGACAAGCCTAGTCACACTTTCGGGTTCCCAGTCGTTTACAGCCATTGGCACAAACCCTGGGTCCGCCTCGGAGCCAGCCGACTTCGTTGCGGGTAGCTTAGTGGGGTGGCCCCCATGTACTTGCTTTGGGTCTGGGAAACATCATGACTTAGGCCCCGCCGAGATACCGATGGGTGTATGTTAATTGATCTGGCAAAAAGGGTTGAAGTGCGTGTGGATACTTTGGTGCACCCCTGCAGGGTTAAATCTTTTCGAAAAGCCGTGTCCGCGGTTATGGACGACTTGGAGCACAGTTTCTCGATCATAGACAACTTTAACTAAAGTTTGCTGTTATAATTTGACTTGTATCTGAGATGACTAGTAAGTTGGATAACTGCCATGGAAAGATTAAATAAGACTGCCAACCGTGTGAGTTTCCTCGGCTTAACTTCCTCGTTTGGTCTAGAGGGGGAATATCAGGATGGGTATGTTTGGTGTTAGTATCAGGTTGGATCCAAATAGGTCTCTCTTATCTCTCTCTTATAGTCGCCAGTATTACAGAGTCTCTATAGGTTGTTTAGTGCCGCTGCGCTGCCGCTTCAGTCCACCATACCTGTGTAGGCGAGGACCGCCGAATTCTAGCCTCGCCATGTACTAGCCTCAGTACTGACGCTCCTATTTTTCCTTTGCCCTTTGTCGGCACCCCTTTTTGTGTAGCAGGTTTGAGATCGACGTCGTTAGCAGGGTTACCCTTCCGGCTTGGCCTGGGCAGGGTTATGGACGCCATTGGTTATTCTTCAGGGCTCTTAGTCCAATTTGCATCTTGTCCGTACTCGGACGCTGTATCGTTTTCAAGGTGATTTGGATCTTTGTATTGTATATCTGTATTCTTGACTCGTTGAGTCACTGTTGTATATATATATCTGTTCTGTGGGTCCCATTGAGGACTGTTGTGTAATGGTATTACTTCGTTTTCCACCCACACGGAAGTGCCTGGTGGGCATCCTTGAATCGTGTCTATGCGGGTTTGGCGGAAAGGGCTAAAACTTGCATAGGTCCGATTTGAGGGTGCTACACAAGTGCTTTAATTAATCTCTGCTTATCCCCACATGTGTGAAGTAGACAATGTGCACACTGTGTGGCATTTAGGCTAAGGTTACATAAATACTTATCATGAGTATAATTTGAGTTGGATGTCTCTATGAGATTGTGGTGTTTGTTGGAACCATCTAGCGCTCAAGTGATAGTGAGGGGTTATCTAGATGTGGTGTGCTGTTATAGCCCTAAATCATCCAACCGGAGAGTAGTTCAGGGTAGCATCATGAAGAGAAGATATTTATATGAGAGTGTCTACTAGTAAAACTATGATCCCTAGGCCTTGTTTCTAAGCATTGAAACACCGTTTACAATCAGTCCAGTTACATGTTTGCTTGTTGCCACTCTTATTTCAGATTGCAATTACCACTTGTAATCATCCATATTACTTGTATTTCACTATCTCTTTCCCGAACTAGTGCACCTATACACCTGACAAGTGTATTGGGTGTGTTGGGGACACAAGAGACTTCTTGTATCTTGATTGCAGGGTTGCTTGAGAGGGATACCTTTGAACACTTCCTCCCTGAGTTTGATAAACCTTGGGTGATCCACTTAAGGGAAACTTGCTGCCGTTCTACAAACCTCTGTACTTGGAGGCCCAACACTGTCTACAAGAATAGAAGCGTGCATAGACATCAGCGGCCTACATATCATTCGCCCCGTTAGCTGCGTTGAGGTCATGATGACGGAGCAAAATGCAGGAGCAAGAAAGGACCCGGTGGAAAACCCGAAGACAACCCCAATGGTACCTAGGATAAGAGTCCTCCACTAGAGAGGCCAGAGAACGTGTTGCAGCAAGCAATAGATAGCTTGGCTACTCCCATAACACCTATTGTAGATCTAGCTCAGGCATAGGCCGAGTTAGAGGAGACCTGGCTGAAAATGTTTGCAGGGGCAAACACAGTAATTGAGTTGCATCAATCACTGAATATCACGCTGCGTGAGTACGCAAAGGCAAACCGGATTATCCCAACTCGCATGGACGGAGTAAATATTAGGAGTAGAAACCTAATCACTGAGATAGACAAAGAATATGTACCTAAGCCAGGATACTCGGCTACCCTAGTAACAACAGGGCTGGTGAGGTATAACACCTAGGTCAAAAATCTCAGGGTTGTAGAGGTAGCAACGTCTGAGTTAGAGGGCCTGACTGGAGAACCCCGGGAAAGGCAACATGAGAGAGTTAATCACCTGGGGAGAGTGGAAAATAGGAAGGATGAGGAAATAATCAAGGCAAACCCGGCGGTAGTAGGAGGCTCCCGTGCAGTTCATTCGGCGGGAGGTAACCCAGCAAAATCCACAGGGGCAGAATCATCCCCTCATGATGGCCCTAGGAGACAAGAAGTGGTAACCTCGGGAAGAAAGAACAAACAGATGGTCCCGTATGACCCGGCAATGGCAGGGAAAGGAAAAGCAGTGCAAGGTGATGAGGATCTCCATAGTGCCAGCCAAGGTGAAGCTAGACGAGGTAACTGCGATCAAGGCAATGCCGGCCAGGGAAACGCTGGGCACGATAATGTTAGACAACGTAACTCGGCAGGAGCCAAAGAAAATCAACCTCAGCAGTAGCCGCAGCAGCGCATACCTCGGCAAGAGAAAAGTGTCGGCCCAGCTATGCAGCACCAGCAATACGTTCGACCAAACCAGGATAGATACAATGATCGTTATTCGGAAATGGCTAATGCTAGATTTCCCAGGCCGGATCAGCATGTAATAGTGTCAAGGCTGGGAAACAGAAACTTGCAGCCAGATGATCCAAGGTTGAAGTTGGACCGAATCTATAGGTCAGAAATGATAGAGGGACAAGGTCCTCCGGGTCTAGCGTGTTTTGGACCTCGGATCATGAGAGAGCCTCTAGTACCGCACTTTCAGTTGGCTAGAGGGACAAAGACGTATAACGGCAACACCAAGCCAGAGGATTGGTTAATAGATTATGCAACTGCTGTGAACAATGCCGCGAGCAACTTGAGATGGGCCGTGAGATACGTACCCCAGATGTTGGAAGGACTAGCAAGGGTCTGGCTAAACAATTTGCTGCCAGGGAGTATTAACTGTTGGATAGACTTCGAGGAGATGTTTATCAATAACTTCGCAATCACATATAAGAGGCCGAATAGGTCACATACTCTGGTAATGTGCAAGCAAAGACCAAACAAGAAAGACCGGGAGTTTCTGACCTGCTGGTGCAATGTGCGCAATTCCTGTGAAGGGGTTATTGAGTCACAAGCTATTGCTTGGTTTGCTCAAGGATGTAGATATGCTAGTATGTTGTGATAGAGGATGCAAAGGCATATTCCAACTACGTTGGCAGAAACAATCCGGATTGCTGACTCATACTCTTTGGGCAATCCGACCCAACCTCGGCTAATGTCAAATGAATCAAACAAAGACTATTACCCCTGAGATGGAGCCGGAGTATCCCAACGCAATGATTTCTGGGATAAGAGGAGAGATGAAAGGTAGGATTACCGTTACAGCTCGCAACAAGTAGCGGCAGTAGACCAGGATCAGCCAAATGCCAGCGCTAGCCAGTGTTAAAAAACTGGAGGACAACAATGGGCACAAAAGAATGAGGGCAAAAAGCCTTGGACGCTAGAGCAGAAGAAACAGTGGCAATAAAGAAAGGATAGGCCAAGGTATACCTATGAATCTATGCTAGACCAGCCGTGCAAATTCCACTCGCCAAACCCAAGTAACCCGGCGAATCACACGACTCGGCAATGTGAGTGGATGAGGAAAATAGAGCAAAGTGGCTCGAGGAATGCTCACGCACCTCGGCCGACACACCTCGGCAGCAGCAACTCACTAGGGCAAATGGGCAGCAGTTGATGTTGCCGCCACCTCCTCCGAGGTATGAAAATCACGACATAAGGGATGCAGTGTATCAGGTGGAAAACCAACACTAGCAAAATCAAAGATACCTCGACAATGATGGGATGAATGAGTATAGGGAACATCATCAGAGTTACTGTGTGTTTACCACCGAAGAAACTGACAGAAAGAGCATGCAGTGCCGACATATGGAGGTAAATGCAGTAATGCCGGCTGTGACGAGGTATATACCTTGGGAGGATCAAGAAATTACATGGAATATCAAGGATCACCCCAGGCTCATGCCAAGTCTTGGATCGTATGCACTGGTGCTTGACCCAACCTTCATTGGGCTAGACATTAATGTGAGATTTTCCAAAGTGTTGATCGATAATGGAAGTAGCATCAATATACTATATAAGGACACAATGCACAAGCTGGGGGTCTCTGAGAAAATGCTCCAGGCAACAAAGACAACTTTCGACAGCATTGTGCCAGGCATATCTTGCGAGCCTATTGGCAAGGTCCGAATCGATGTGTTATTCGGCACAAGGGATAATTGCCGAACTAGAAATTTGGAGTTTGAAGTTGTGGATTTGGACAGTGCTTATCATGTGTTACTCTACAGATCTGCACTAGCAAAGTTTATGGCAAGTGACCACATGATTTATCTAAAGATGAAGATGCCAGGGCCAAACGGGGTGATCACAATAACAGGGGACTTCCGACGCTCCATTGAATGTGCTTCGGCCGGGTCAAACCTAGCAGAGTCACTTGTGATAGCACATGAGAAAAGGAGAATCCAAGAAGTGGCGGAATTGGCTTAGTCCGTGCAACTGAATATGCCGGCTCTGAGCAACCTGCATGGGAGTGTTTCGTTTCAAGCAACAAAAGATACGAAGAAGGTGCCATTCATAATCAGTTCCCAGAGCGCACCGTGACTATTGGTGCCTGATGGCTCAGGATACGTTGAGCTCGTTAGGGAACCCCAAGAGGAAGGTATGATGAGCACCACAACAAGTTTCCCTCAGTTATGAAACTAAGGTTATCGAACCAGTAGGAGCAAGGAAACACCTCCAAGGTGTTGTTTCCAACTTGGAATCCTACACAACACAACCACAGAACTTTTCCCCCAACTTACAGTGAGGTTGTCAATCTCACCAGTTTTGCTAAAAACAAAGGATTAAATGTATTGTGTGGAAGATAGTAATTGCTTGCAGAAAGTAAACAGAAAACAGTAAATAGTAGATTGTAGATTGATGGTAAAAGAATGGACCAGGGTCCATAGTTAACTAGAGGTGATTCTCCTTAAGATAGATGACATGTTGGGTGAACAAATTACAGCGGGGCAATTGACAGCCACCGAGAAAGCATACATGCATATACTAATCATCTTGACTCCTATGAGATTTGATTGGGCATTACAACATTATACATACACCGTAATCCAACTGCATCTATGACTAATAATCCACCTTCAGGTTATCATCCGAACCCCCTCCAGTATTAAGTTGCAAGCAACAGATAATTGCATTAAGCAAAGTGTGTAAAGTAAACAATATGATTCTTCTATGAACAAAGGATTACTGTTTTTTCCCTAGTAGCAACAACACATCTAGTACCTTAGAGATTTTTGTCACTTCCCCAGATTACTAGAGGCATGAAGCCACTATCGATCATAAATACTCCCTCTTGGAGTTGCTAACATCTACTCGGCCAAGATAGCTATTAACAACGGAAAGCATGCAAGATCACAAATAACAAATACATGATAGAATCAATAATCAATCTGAAATAACATCTCAATATCCATCGGATCCCCACAAACACAACATGTAGGATTACAAATAGATGATCTTGATCATGAACGGAGCTCACAAGATCTAAACATGGTAGCACAAAGGAGAAGAACCAACCATCTAGCTACTACATGAACCCGTAGTCCAGGGATGAACTACTCACGCATCACACCGGAGACAGTCATGGTGATGAAGAAGGCCTCCAGGGTGATCTCTCCCCTCTGGCAGGGTGCAGGGAAGAGCTTTAGATCCCTCCCGATCTAGGGATGGAGATGGCGGCGGCTACAGACTCTTTCATGGAATTTTGATCGGGTACTTAGGGTTTTCGTCCCGGAGGCAATATATAGGCGAAGGGGCAAGGTCGATGGAGCGCCAGGGGGCCCACACCACCTGGTGGCGCGGCTAGGGCTGGCCGTGCCACCACCAGGTGTGGCCGACCTGGCTCCCCTCTTTGTCTCCCCTCCGGACTCTATGTTCCTTCTGGTGAAATATTGACTTGGGCTTTTGTTCGGTCCAATTCTAAGAATATTTCCTTACTAGCTTTTCTGAAACCAAAAACAGCAGAAAATAGGCAACTGGCACTGTGGCATCTTGTTAATAGGTTAGTTCCAGAAAATGTGTAAAAATACTCCAAAGTGTGGACAAAACATAAGAAAGTACATATAAAACAAGCATGGAACATCAAAAATTATAGATACGTTTGCAACGTATGAGTACCGGGTTAAGCGACAAATAGGAAAGTGAGCTCGTCCACTTCTTCCGTGAGAATCGGGATATCTTTGCTTGGTCCACACGGGATCTGCAAGGTGTACCGAGGGAGTTGGCCGAGCACTCTTTGCATGTGAGGCCCGGAGCTAAGCCGGTGAAGCAACCTCCCCGCCGCTTCGCCAAAGATAGGAGAAAGGTCATTGGTGATGATATAGCTCGGCTTCTTGTAGCCGGGTTTATCATGGAAGTACTCTATCCGGATTGGCTGTCTAATCCGGTGCTTGTGGAAAAGAAAATGGATGGTCCGAATGTGGTAGTGGTGTGGCGTGTGTGTATCGATTACATGAACCTGGATAAGGCGTGTCCAAAAGATCCATTCCCTCTGTCGAGGATAGATTAGGTCATTCATTCGACTTCTAGGTGTGAGTTGTTGTCATTTGTAGATGCGTATTCTGGATTCCACTAGATACCCTTAAACCCGGATGATCAAATAAAGAATGTATTCATTACCCCGTAAGGGGCTTATTGCTATCACACAATGCTATTTGTCTTACGCAATGCAGGTGCAACGTATCAGAGATGTATGCAAAAATGTTTACATGATCAGATTGGGAAAAATGTCCAAGTATATGTAGATGATGTTGTGATAAAAAACAAAGGAAAACAAAACGCTCCTAGATGACATCCGACAGACATTTGTGAACCTAAGGAGGTTCCGAATGAAGCTTAACCCGGAGAAATGTAACTTTGGTGTGCCAGCTGGGAAGTTACTCAGTTTTCTCGTGTCTAGACGACACATCGATGCCAACCCCACCAAAATCCGAGCTATAGAAAGAATGGAACTACCGAAGTGTCTTAATGATGTTCAGAAGTTCACTGGTTGCCTGGCATCATTAAGTTAGTTTGTATGTCGGCTGGGAGAAAAGGCATTGCCTCTCTATCAACTAATGGAAAATCAGATAAATCATATGGACACCGCAAGCTGATAGCGCGTTTCATGAGCTGAAGAAGATGCTAGCCTCTACACCAGTATTAGCTTCACCACTATCCAAAGAGCCGATGTTTCTCTATATAGCAGTGACCAACCGAGTCGTAAGTGCAGTGGTAGTGGTGGAGCATGATGAGGAAGGTAAGTCGGTGCAGAGGCCAGTGTATTACCTAAGCGAGGTATTATCTACTTCGAAGCAGAATTACCCTCATTATCATAAAATAGCTTATGGCGTGTACATGGCAGCCAAGAAGCTCAAGCACTACTTCGAGGAGCATCCAATAAAAGTGAAATGTGAAGCGCCCATATCTGAAATAATGAGTAACAAAGAAGCAAGTGGCCGGATTACAAAATGGGTAATTGAGCTAGCCCCTTATGCACCACAATTTGATAGAAGGGATGTCATCAAGTCTCAAGTAGTGGCTGATTTTTTCGTAGATTGGGCCGAGATGTAGTATGAACCACCTTTGCCGGACTCAAACTACTGGAGGATGCACTTTGATGGATCGAAGATGAAGGAAGGATTCGGGGCAGGGGTAGTACTTACCTCACCCAAGAAAGATCAACTGCGATATGTGCTTCAGATCCGCTTTCGAGCGTCAAACAATGCGGCCGAATATGAGGCGCTCGTGCATGGACTAAGGGTGGCAAAAGAAGTTGGGATACGTCGGATACAGTGCTTTGCTAATTCCGATTTGGTTGTTCAGCAAGTATCTGGTCATTGGGATGCGTTGGATGCAAATATGGCCCTGTATAGATTTTACGTCCAAAAATATGTGGCTACTTTGAGGGATGTGGATTCCATCATGTGCCAAGAGCTGAAAATGATGCAGCTAACATGTTGTCTAAACTAGGCTCATCTTGGCAAGAAATCCCACCAGGAGTTGCCTTGGAGCATTTGAGAAAACCATCTATTACTCCTTCACCCGAATCCGAGTCAATATATATCCCGAAACCCCCCGGATCAGGATCTATTCGAATGGACATTGACTTGGCGACTACCTCCGCAAACCTGGGGACTACCTCCGCAAACCCGGGGACTACCTCGCTGAACCCGGGGACTATTCAGCTTAATCTGTAAGTGGTTATGTCGTTTGATGCAATGGAGGTGGACGAAGTACTTTCCCAGTTCATGCCGTACCAACATGGGCAAAGCCAATATTTGAGTTCTTGAAGGATGGAACTTTACCAAGTGATGAGATACTCTCACGGCAAGTGTAGAGAAGAGCAAAGGCATATACCATAATCAATGCCGAATTATACAAGAGAAGTGTCACAAGTGTTCTGTAGTGATGTGTTCACCCGGAAGAAGGGCTAGACATCCTCCGAGATATTCATCAGGGGGAATGTGGGCATCACGCTTCGTCCAGGGCCTTAGTGGCAAAAGCTTTTCCACATGGGTTTTACTGGCCAAGTGCCTTGGAGCAAGCCGAGGAACTAGTAAGGAAATGCAATGGCTATCAGATATATGCTACCAAGACACATATGCCAATGTCGGAGCTCAAGACCATACCAATCACTTGGCCATTTGTTGTATGGTGCTTAGATATGGTTGGACCATTTAAGCCTGCTAAAGGAAATATGACTCACATGTTAGTCATGGTGGACAAGTTTACCAAATGGATTGAAGTAAAGCCAATAAGAAAATCTGATGGAGCTACTGCCGTGACGTTCCTCAAGGATATTATCCTAACATACGACTATCCACATAGTATAATAGCAGATAATGGCACCAATTTCACCGAAGGAGCATTTTCCTGGTTCTGCCAAGATACGAAGATCTGTCTAGATGTTACATGAGTAGCCCACCCCGCATCAAACGGACAAGTGGAAAGATCCAACGAACTAGTTCTGTCTGGGATAAAACCCCAGCTCATTGAGCCACTGCAAAGATCAGCGGGGTGCTGGATACAAGAACTACTAGCGGTACTGTGGAGCTTGAGAACAACTCCAAATCGATGAACAGGCTATACGCTATTTTTCCTGGTATATGGGCCAGTAGCTGTACTACCAGCCAACATAGAGCATGACTCGCCTAGGGTCACCCAATACACAGAAGCCGAAGTGCAAGAAGCCCGGCCAAAATAATGTTGATCTGCTGGAAGAAGCGAGAGAATTGGCCTTGTCCAGATCCGCCATATATCAGCAAAATCTCGGATGTTACCATAGCCGGAAAGTGAGCCTCTGAGTCTTCCGGAAAGGAGATCTGGTACTTCGGCTGGTGCAGCACACCGCCAGCATGCATAAGCTACCCCCCATGGGAAGGGCCATTCATTGTAAGCAAAGCACTACACAATGATGCATATTACTTCATTGATGCGCAACCACAAGAGAAGAACAAGGCGGACAGGTCTAGCGAGGAATCAAAGCAGCCATGGAATGTAGCTCTACTTCATCCATTTTACACTTAGCAAAAGTGTATGTATCTCTGATGACAGCAAGTGCACAGATCGTTTGTAGCTAGTTTCGAAGTTCAGATATCGATCCCACATGGAGCCCAAAGGTAAGTGTTTATTGATGAAGTCTCTGTCACACCTGAAGTTGTCACAGGTCTTCGAGTGAATTGACTGCAAGTGTTGAAATAAGAATGGGGAGTTGATTAAATTCTATAAATTTAAATAAAACTAGAATGTAAACTTCATAAATAAAAAGCATAAAAGTAAAGAACGGATTTTCTTATTTGTTGTTTCCTACAGATGACGAAAGAAGGCGCGGGGAGATTCAGTTCATGGTGATAGTGACTGTGCCAGGTGGATGAATGGTGAATGTAACAATTATAATCTTATAGATATATGTGTAGGTGAATAACCCATAATTAGTCGGAACTCCTCTTGGTAGATTTCATCCCAACTTCAATAATCCTACTAGCCTGCTAGCAAAACCATGGTCAGACACTAGACAATTAAGACCCTTCAGGTTGCTTAGCAATTAAGCTCCTTAGATTAGACTAATGCAATAAGCATAGTGGTTACTCGTTATCCTCGAGTCAACTAGCTTTCCATTGATATCCCTGTGTCACCCAAGGGTCGTCGGTCCACTAGCGTACAAGATCTTATCTATGTAGAACAAGGTATCATGTTGTTTGGGCCCTTAATTGGACAACAAGCATTAGGCATCCCACAGATAGTCAACCACACATATTATAGTATTTAGAATCAATCACAAATTAGTGGAAAATATATGAAGGCACATCACATCTCACCAATCCCCTACATCTCCCACATCCAAGGGAATTACTCACACATGAGATAAGAACAGATCATCAATATAATTGAATAAAGGGAATTCGTCTTGGTATTACCGTGGAGATCCACAATAAGAATAGAAAAATATCCAACACCATTCAATATGGGAAGAAATAATCCCAAACCCTAGTCCTGCAAGGTGGAGATCTCTCTCTCTCTCTCAAGTACAAGTAGTGGCTATGGGGGTGTATTGGCTAGGAGGTCGAAGATCATGGAGCGAGATGAAGAACATCTACTCCTTCTTCTCCAGATCTCTTCTTTCTCCCTTCTGGATGGTGTGGCGGCTTATGTCTTCTATTTTCGCCCCCCGTCCCTTCACGGAAGTTATCCCTTTTGACAAGACAGAGGTTGCAGCAACTATACGGCCATTCCCGCCGTATAGTTGGTCGTTACACCGTCTATGAGCTCCCCTCGTGTGCTTCCAAAGTGGAACTTGCTTGTTTTCTCCAGAATAATGTATTTCTCTAGTTAAATCCTTCTGTTGATGTCCATGATCTGAAACACACATTAAAATCCAAGATTTCTTTGCTACCGAAGTATTAGCATTAGGTAAAGCCAGAAAATAATCAAAACTGGGAGAAAACCATCAATAAAATACAACTATCAACTCCCCCAAGCTTAGATGTTGCTCGCCCTCGAGTGACAATGAAATAAGGAAGAATAGCGGAGATTCAAGCCTGAAGTAAAGGAACTTACAAGTTCAAAGTGGTGTCAAATTATTTTCTTCTCAATCCCTGCAATCTTAAATATGATCATACAAGTATTCACAAGATTGCACTGAGTCCACTTCCTAACCACGTATATCTTTCTAGCAAATAAATCATATGCCCAAGCAAGTGTCGGAAGTTTTATCTAGGAAGGTGAGACAAGTTCTTTTGGTGCCTCTCTTTGTTGAGAGATGGAAACTTTTTGTTATTGCTTATTAAACCAATTAAGAGTACTCAAGTTGGCATCAAAATATTTAATTTAAGAACAACTCATCTACTCCCATGTCAAAATTTCAAGACTCTCAAAGCACCTTTTTCTTTCAAAAACTCCAGCTCTTTCATAGAGAAATCATACCACTATTTTTAACATGTTAATTGGGGTTGTGCTATGCACTCGTGACCATGCCAATAGATAATGTTGAGCAATAATGGGCCAGAGGAGTACTACAACTTCACTTGGAACGTGAAACCATGAGGAGACTAAAAAATTTACACGTCATAGCATTGCTGCTATAGACGTTTGCATAACTCAATAGCCGAAATCAAGTGGTTTCCTACATTTAGATCGTTCGTTGGCTAGCGGAGTTAACAGTTCCCCATGGAGCACGGCAGAGTTGTAATGACACGCATAAAGCAATATCTTACGGCAATTATTAGAAAAAATAGTGGCATAATTTCTACTACTTTGAAGCAACCATTTAATCAAACAATTTTAATCAAGGGTACTATCGAGTCTATTTATATTAAGCACAATTGGGATGGAGTAGTTCTAAAATCAAATTCTTTGAGCTAAGCATGGACTCACGTCATCTTTCAGATGCTTTTTCTTGTTGTAAAAATGTAGGTTGTATTTTAACCAAGTTCATTGTTCATTGTTTCAAAGCTAAAAAGGAGACACTAGCAAAGGAATATAATTTGTACGATAACAAGCTAAGTGGGGAGTGACTCTATTGCAAGCAAGTAAATAATTGTAGGATCAATTTAAGGTTGCAAGGAGTGTGATGAAAGGAATGTGATACCTCCTATTTGCTTGCTTTATTCTTGTATTCGATTCGAACCTCTCCTATATTTCCATATTGCCAAATCACCTAAAATCAAGCAATCTCCGAGAGAAACAAAGAAACAACTTGCAAATAAAATTACAACTATTTTTTTCTATTTTTGGTTTAGGAATGCAAAACTGAAAAAATAAGCATGCAATTTCTGAAGAAATAAATCAAAAGAAGAAATAAAAACATGAATGCAAAGTTCGGAGGTTCTCAAACCTCTCCCAAGCTTAGGCAATTGCCAGACTTAGTTGTTGCCGTCATTTGGCGGCTGGTGCGGGTACTTCTGATAGAAGTCGGGGAAGTGAGTCATGAAGTGACTGAATTTGTGAGTTGATGTCTACACACGCTTCTATTCTTGTAGACAGTGTTGGGCCTCCAAGTGCATAGGTTTGTAGAACAGCAACAAGTTTCCCTTAATTGGATCACCCAAGGTTTAGCGAACTTAGGGGAGAAGTGGTCAAAGGTATCCCTCTCAAGCAACCTTGCAATCAAGATACAAGAAGTCTCTTGTGTCTCCAACACACCCAATACACTTGTTAGGTGTATAGGTGCACTAGTTCGGCAAAGATATAGTGAAATACAAGTAATATGGATGATTATAAGTGGTAATTGCAATCTGAAATAAGAGTGGCAGCAAGCAAACATGTAACAGGACTGATTGTAAATAGTGTTTCAAAGCTTAGAAACGAGGCCTAGGGATCATACTTTCACTAGTGGAAACTCTCATATAAATATCTTCTCTTCATTATGCTACCCTGAACTACTCTCCGGTTGGACGATATAGGGCTATAACAACACACCTTAAAGTTCGCATTCCCCATCTAGATAACCCCTCACTATCACCTTGAGCGCTAGATGGTTCCAACAAACACCACAATCTCATAGAGATAGCCAACTCAAATTATACTCACGATAAGTATTTCTGTAACCTTAGCTTAAGTGCCACATTGTGTGCATGCTGTCAACTTCACACACAAAGGGAAAAGCAGAGATTAATTAAAGCACTTGAGTAGTAGAATAGATCTATAGATTACAAAGCTCATGATCTCAATAAGATCACGCATAGAGAGAGATGAACACATAGCTACTTGTAGAGCCCTTATCCTCGAGAGAGAACTACTCCTTCCTCATCATGGGAGTCAGCAACTGTGATGGAGATGGCAGTGGAGTCGATGGAGATGGCTGGGGGGGGCACTTCCCTATCCCTGCAGGGTACCGGAATAGAGACTTATGTCCCCCGAATCTCCTCTTCAGTGGCGGCGGCGCTGCGGAACTTTTCGTGGAATTCTGATCTGCTCTTTAGGGTTTTCATCTCGGGGGGAATATATAGGCGAAGGGGCAAGGTCGGTGGAGGCCCGAGGGGCACACACCACCTGATGGCGTGCTTGGGGGGTACCCACGCCACCATAGGGTCTGGCCGCCTCGGTGCCCTCCTCCGTCTCTGCTTTGGACTCCGTCTTGTGTTAGGAAAATAGGAACTTCGGCTTTTGTTTTGTCCAATTCTGAGAATATTTCCTTACTAGCTTTTCTGAAACAAAAAAACAGAAAACAGGCAACTGGCACTGCGACATCTTGTCAATAGGTTAGTTCCATAAAATGTATAAAAATGCCTCAAAGTGTAGACAAAACATAAGATAGTTGATACAAAATAAGCATGGAGCATAAATAATTATAGATACGTTTACGACCTATCAAGCATCCCCAAGCTTAACTACTGCCCGTCCTCGAGTAGGTAAGTGATAAAAATAATAATTTTTTAGGTGACATGCACCATCACATTCTTGATCAAGGTATTTGTAAAGCATTGATAGGTGGGATCAAAGTACTCTAAACATAAGCATGAAAGATAGAGTTCTAACAATAAGACATAGCAACTATGTTGTAACATGAAAAGGTACAAATAAAAGATCATGAATAACAATCAATTGAAAGACGTTTGTTTGTTTCACATATAGAAAACATAATAAGAGTGGTAATCAGCTTGTCCCTCATGGTATAGCAAAACATAAATGCATAGGACACCTTCAAAGTTCTTAAGCGTGACTAGATACAAATAATTTAAGAACAAGCAATATTAAAGTTATGAATCAATCAACAAGTTTTGGGACAATGCACATTAAACTAAGAATGACCACTATGCTCTCTCAATTGGTGCATAAAGATTGAAGATGGAGAGTCAACATAAAAGTAAAAAAGAAAGCCCCTTCAAAGAGGGAAGCAGGGATTTCAAGTTTCATAAAGAGCTTCCAAATATTATGGTACTTATTTGCTTTCAGCTCTCATTTCCCCTATCATAAGCATCTTGAGGTGATTAAGGTTAAAGTGACACAAATATGAGGATATGCTTCACAAGTTATAGGTTGAAAATCTCATGCCCCTTGCTTACGAGTACCGAACCTCATGCTACTCAATTTTAGTCACAAGTAAATTCTTGTCATTGTAAGTACATGTGTATCATGGAGAACCGCCAATGGGGTACCCCTGGCCCCATGACACATGAGCTTTCACATATCAAAATGACAAGGCAACAGACAATGAGGATCTCACTGATCTTTTTATTTGCTATTTGCATAGGTTTGTATTGAGGATGCTTCATAGAATACTCATTATGGTTATGCTGCAAGTTTCCACCATGATTAGGCATGGCTTAGGCTAGCCGCCCAGACGTTTCTCTAACACACATACATACTCCATGAGCTTACAAGCTCCCCTTTTATTTCACACCGCCAGGATCTGATGGCCCAAGATATCTCGAGCTCGTTGGGGAACCCCAAGAGGAAGGTATGATGAGCACAAAATCAAGTTTCCCTCAGTTATGAAACCAAGGTTACCGAACCAGTACGAGCAAGGAAACACCTCCAAGGTGTTGTTGCCAACTTGGAATCCTGCACAACACAACCATAGAACTTTGCCCCCAACTTACAGTGAGGTTGTCAATCTCACCGGTTCTGCTGAAAACAAATGATTAAACGTATTGTGTGGAAGAAAGTAAAAGCTTGCAGAAAGTAAACAAAAAGTAGTAAACAGTTGTAGATTGATGGTAAAAGAAAGGACCGGGGTCCATAGTTCAATAGTAGTGGTTCCCCTTAAGATAGATGACATGTTGGGTGAACAAATTACAGCGGAGCAATTGACAAACATTGAGAAAGCATACATGCATATACTAATCATCTTGACTCCTATGAGATTTGATTGGGCATTACAACATTATACATAGAACATAATCCAACTGCACCTATGACTAATAATCCACCTTCAGGTTATCAATCCGAACCCCCTCCATTATTAAGTTTCAAGCAACAGATAATTGCATTACGCATTGCGTGTAAAGTAAACAATACGATTGTTCTATGAACAAAGGATTACTGTTTTCTCCCTAGTAGCAACAACACATCTAGTACCTTAGAGATTTCTGTCACTTCCCCAGATTACTAGAGGCATGAACCCACTATCGAGCATAAATACTCCCTCTTGGAGTTGCTAGCATCTACTCGGCCAAGATAGCTACTAACAACGGCGAGCATGCAAGATCACAAATAACAAAGACATGATAAAATCAATAATCAATCTGAAATGGCATCTCAATATCCATTGGATCCCCATAAACACAACATGTATGATTACAAATAGATGATCTTGATCATGAACAGAGCTCACAAGATCAAGACATGGTAGCACAAAGGAGAAGAACCAACCATCTAGCTACTACATGGACCCGTAGTCCAAGGATGAACTACTCACGCATCACACCGGAGGCTTGCATGGTGATGAAGAGGCCTCCAGGGTGAATTCTCCCCTCCGGCAGGGTGCCGGGAATAGCTTCAGATCCCTCCCGATCTAGGGATGGAGATGACGGCGGCTACAGACTCTTTCATGGAATTTTGATCGGGTACTTAGGGTTTCTGTATCGGAGGTATCTTATAGGCGAAAGGGGAGGCCGAGGGGGTGCCCTAGGCGGCCATACCACCCCCTGGCGTGGGCTAGGCCTGGCCGCGCGGCCAGGTGGTGTGGCGGCCCTCTGGCCCCTCTCCGTCTTGTATTCTGGCTCCGTGTCCCCCTCGGTGAAATACCGACTTTGGCTTTTGTCCCGTCCAATTCCGAGAATATTTATTTTCTGACTTTCTTGGAACCAAAAATAGCAGAAAACAGGCAGCTGGCACTGTGGCATCTTGTTAATAGGTTAGTCCAAGAAAGTGTATAAAAATTACTCCAAAGTGTGGACAAAACATAAGAAAGTAGATAAAAACCAAGCATGGAACATCAAAAATTATAGAAACGTTTGCAACGTATCAATATCCCCAAGCTTAACTCCTGCTCATCCTCGAGTAGGTAAGTGATAAAAAGAAAGAATAATTTTTGAGGTGACATGTACCATCATAAACTTGATCAAAGTATTTGTAAAACATTGATAGCTAGGATCATAGTACTTCAACATAGCATGAAAGATAAAGTTCTAACAATAGGACATAGTAACTATGTTGCAACATGAAAAGGTACCAACAAAAGATTTATGAATAACAATGCTTTGCAAGACGTTTGTTTGTTTCACATAAAGAAAACATAGCATAATGGCATTCAGCTGGTCCCTCACAGAGTAGAAAACATAAATGCATGGGACACCTTCCAAGTTTATAAGGGTGACTAGATACAAGTAGTTTAAGAACAAGCAATATCAAAGTTATGCATCAATCAACAAGTCTTGGGACAATGCACATAGAACTAAGAATGGCCACTATGCTCTCAAAATAGGTGCATAAAGATAGAAGGTGGAGACTCAACATAAAAGTAAAAGAAAGGCCTTCATAGAAGGAAGCAGGAATTCAAGTCTCATAAAGAGCTTCCAAAAATTATGGTACTTATAGCTTTTAGCTCTCATTACCCCTATCATAAGCATCTTGAAGTAATTAAGGTTAAAGTGAACAAACTATGGAGTATATGCTTGACAAAGTATAAGTTGGAAATCTCATGTCCCATGAATACGAGGGCCGCTCCTCATGCTACTCAAGTTTAGTTACCGGTAAGTTATTGTCATAGTAAGTACATGTGTATCATAGAGAACCGCCAACGAGGTACCCCTTGCCCGATGATACAGAAGAATCCCCATATCAAAATGAAAAGGCAAGAAGACAACGAGCATCTCATCAATCTTCTTATTTACCATGGGAAAATGGTGCTTTTTTCTCTCTTTCCTCTTTTCTCATATCTCTTTTGTTTCTCTTTTTCTCTTTTTCTCAATATCTGACCCTTTTTTTGTAAGAAGAATGCTTCATAGATAGCTCATTATGGTTACGCTGCAGGTTTCCACCATGACAACATGGATTAGACCGGTGGCCCAGGCGTTCCTCTAACACACATACATAACTCCATGGACTTACAAGCTCCCCTTTCATTTCACACCGATGACATCCATAGACAAAAGAGCATGATATCAACTAGGTACAAAGTACAAGTGCAATGTTGAAAGTGTTCCCCATGATAGCATGGTTATGCTAATCCCCAACATATAAGCGCAAGCATATACAACATAGACAACACAATAGTTCAAGTTTATTAAGGGTAAGAAAAGTAAAGTGTGCCATCAAGTTCATGATCTCTTTAATCACTATTTTTCTCATAACAAGTTTAATTCGGAAGGTAGATAAAACATGAATATACTTGGAATAGCAAATGCTAATAGGTAGGTATGGTGGACTCTTTGGAATAACTTGGTTTTATTTGGAGTTGGATGGATGAGTGGAACTCATACTTGGTTATGGAGGCTAGCAAAAGACTGGGAGCGACCAACTAAGAGAGCAATAATGGCCATAATCATGCAAAGCGACAAAACATCATTGATTAAAGCATAAAGTGATATTACAAGTCGAAAACCAAAGGATCATAACAGCTATGGTGACTTGGGATAGTCATACCATGGTGTGAGCATGCGCCAAGTCAACCCAAATAAAGCATCAAAGGAGAATACCACAATACTATGCTTTAATATGCTAAAACAACGCATGATTCTTCCAAGGCACATTGAGAAATCTCAATTGTTTATAACATGTTATTCTACAACAAAGATTACTAAGCATAAAGCCAAAAAAATATCAAGCATGGCATGACAAAGCATAAGCCACAGTCAAAAACAAGCTCTCTTTACCACTTAAGCATGAACTTTCCTACTCTTTTCCAATCCAAACCAAACTATTTGAAAAATAATGTATGAAAGAGGGGGTCAAAGTAATTTATTCAAGCAAACTAAGAAAACCAAGCAAACGAAAACCAAAAACGAAAACAAAGACGCTCCAAGAACAACACATTTGTGCATGAAACAATAAAAATGAAGTGTTTGGAAGAAACATGGGATTTTTATTGATGAAGAAGGGGATGCCCAAGGCATCCCCATGCTTTGATGCTTGTACTTCTTGGATATTTCTTGGGGTGACACATGTGGCATCCCCAAGCTTGAGCTTTAGTCCATTCTTCATCTCATTACAACATTCTCTCCATACACCTGAAATTTTTCCTTCATACAAAACTTCAAACAATCTTTATTAGCAACATTAGTGCACTCAAGATAATAAGTCTTTGAGTTCAGCTTCAACACCAATAAAAGTTCCATTAAAACACAAGCTACTGAAGCACTCCCCTCAAAAAGCTCAATTACCCAAATTGAACTAAAAAAGGAACCAACAAGAACCAAATGCAAATAATGGTAGAAATCTGTCAAAACAGACCAGCAGGTAAAAACCAAATTTTTCGAAGACCTTCTCTTGCTCAAATCGAAAAGTGTTGAACTAAAGAAAGTTAGATAACAACCTGGGGCAGAATAAAAAAATCATGCCTCAAAACGACGTACAGAGATTTTACAAGAATTTTTACGCTGAATCACAAAAATCTGTTTCGGGACAGCAACTTTCCCAAGCATTACTTCTCTCCCATTAGAGGTTACTCTTGGCATAAAAAGCAAATAAAAAGGATAAGGAGCGGTTATTACCGAAGTAATAACTTCCAAGACTCATCTAAAATTTTTGGGTTATCTCCCAATAAGTACTTTTCTTTAACGCCTTTCAGTTAGGCATAAGGAGCAAGAAAAAGAATCAAGTGTTCTCAAATGAACAGGCATTAAAGCCAAATTTCTTGCCCTTACCTCTCTTACTTTTATTCTTAACGTTGGGGAACATATCTTTATTTGGTGGAGAAGCAAAGTGCATGTTGCCCTTTTCCACATCTATTATTGCTCCAAGGAGTTTCAATAGGGATCTTTCAAGTGTAATTTGTCCTTTTCCTACACATTCAATAACAAGATAATCAGTAGAAACCATTTTCCCTAGGATCTTTGTAAACACTCCTTCAGCTATTCCAATTGGTGATATTGTGGCATTATTAGCAAGAAATATTTCTTCTCCTCCTTCAGAAAGTCCCCAAAGATTCAAAGATTCATAGATATCTTTAGGCATAAGATAGAATTCAGACATGATATCGCAACGAGCATGAAAAGTTTCATTATTTATAACAATCCTTACTATGGGAAGCCATTTTGAGGGTTCATAATTTATTGGAACATAGTCATGATGCTCTCTAAGTGTATTATAGCAATCTTTTAAACTAGCAGTGCTGGTCTCAAGAGTGTTCAATCTAGCAAATATGTTTATAAAGGAAGAATCAGATTTGCTAGGCAAGTTGTAAGTAAAGACCAACTTCTTTTATGGCATTAAAAACATCATCCTCATTGCATTGGAGGAAATCTCCTCCTACTACAGCATCCAAAGCATATCTATAACAAAGAGCAATTCCAAGGTAAAAACTGCTAAGGAACAAGCTTTGAGTCATTTTAGGTTCAGTTTTTTCATGTAAATCAGAGATTCTGGACCAAGCTTCTTTGAAACTCTCTTGAATTCCTTGTTTAAATGTGAAAATCATTTCCTCATGTGACAAAGTGATTGGAGCAACGCTAGACATAATGGCAACTTAAGATAGGAACTAATATTTTTGTGTGTGTTTTTAATAAAGAAAGCAAACTAGTAAAACTATTTTTTTGTGTTTTTGATAAAGAAACAAGCAAACAAAGCAGAAATAAACTAAGAAAAACAAATAAAATAAAGTAAAGAGATTGGTTATGAGGGACTCCCCTTGTGAAGATGTCCTTGACTCCCCGGCAGTGGCGCCAGAAAAGAGCTTGATGGCCCAAGATATCTCGAGCTCGTCGGGGAACCCCAAGAGGAAGGTATGATGAGCACATCAGCAAGTTTCCCTCAGTTATGAAACCAAGGTTATCGAACCAGTAGGAGCAAGGAAACACCTCTAAGGTGTTGTTGCCAACTTGGAATCCAGTACAACACAACCACAAAACTTTGCCCCCAACTTACTGTGAGGTTGTCAATCTCACCGGTTTTTCTGAAAACAAAGGATTAAACGTATTGTGTGGAAGAAAGTAAAAGCTTGCACAAAGTAAACAGAAAGTAGTAAACAGTTATAGATTGATGGTAAAAGAAAGGACCGGGGTCCATAGTTCACTAGTGGTGGTTCTCCTTAAGATAGATGACATGTTGGGTGAACAAATTACAGCGGGGCAATTGACAAACATCGAGAAAGCATACATGCATATACTAATCATCTTGACTCCTATGAGATTTGATTGGGCATTACAACATTATAATAGACCATAATCCAACTTCATCTATGACTAATAATCCACCTTCATGTTATCAATCCGAACCCCCTCCATTATTAAGTTGCAAGCAATAGATAATTGCGTTACGCATTGCGTGTAAAGTAAACAATACGATTGTTCTACGAACAAAGGATTGTTGTTTTCTCCCTATTAGCAACAGCACATCTAATACCTTAGAGATTTCTGTCACTTCCCCAGATTACTAGAGGCATGAACCCACTATCGAGCATAAATACTCCCTCTTGGAGTTGCTAGCATCTAGTCGGCCAATATAGCTACTAACAACGGAGAGCATGCAAGATCACAAATAACAAAGACATGATAGAATCAATAATCAATCTGAAATAGCATCTCAATATCCATCGGATCCCCGCAAACACAACATGTACGATTATAAATAGATGATATTGATCATGAACGGAGCTCACAAGATCTAGACATGGTAGCACAAAGGAGAAGAACCAACCATCTAGCTACTACATGGACCCATAGTCCAAATATGAACTACTCACGCATCACACCGGAGGCTTGCATGGTGATGAAGAAGGCCTCTAGGGTGAATTCTCCCCTCCGGCAGGGTGCCGGGAAGAGCTTCAGATCCCTCCCGATCTAGGGATGGAGATGACGGCGGCTACAGACTCTTTCATGGAATTTTGATCGGGTACTTAGGGTTTGTGTATCGGAGGCATCTTATAGGCGAAAGGGGAGGCCAAGGGGGTGCCCTAGGCGGCCACGCCACCCCCTGGAGCAGTCTAGGCCTGGCCGCGTGGCCAGGTGGTGTGACAGCCCTCTGGCCCCTCTCTGTCTCGTATTCTGGCTCGGTGTCCCCCTCGGTGAAATACAGACTTTGGCTTTTGTCCTGTCCAATTCCGAGAATATTCATTTTCTGACTTTCTTGGAACCAAAAACAGCAGAAAACAGGAAGTTGGCACTGTGGCATCTTGTTAATAGGTTAGTCGAAGAAAGTGTATAAAAAGTACTCCAAATTGTGGACAAAACATAAGAAAGTAGATAAAAACCAAGCATGGAACATCAAAAATTATAGATACGTTTGCAACGTATCAGGATCCATAAACAAAAGAACATGATATTATATGAATAATAAGTGCTATGTTGAAAGCGTTCCCCATGTTATCATGGTTATGCTAATTCACAACTTATAAAGTGCAAGCATATAAGCAACATAGATGGACACAATGGCTCAAGTTTATTAAGTGCAAGAAAATAAAGTGTGTCATCAAGTTTGTCAGAGCTTTAATCACTAATTTTCACTTAACAAGTTTAATTTGGAAGGTAGATAAAAGCATGAATATACTTGGAATAGTGTAACACACCATGCATAGGAATTTATAGTGGACTCTTTAGAATAACTTGGTTTTCTTGGGAGGTTGGATGCATGAGTGGAAATCATACGTGGTACAGGTGGAGGCTAGCAAAAGACTAGGAGCAACCAACTAAGAGAGCAATAATGGTCATTATTATGCAAAGCGACAAAACATTATTAATTAAAGCATAAAGTGATATTGCAAGTCAAAAACTAAATGATCATAGAGGCTATGGTGACTGGTTCATAGTCTTAACATGGTGTAAGCATGTGCCAAGTCAACCCAAATAAAACATCAAAGGAGAATACCACAATATTATGCTTTTGTATGCTAAAACAACGCATGATTCTTTCAAGGCACATTAAGCAATCTCAATTGTTTGAAACAAGTCATGCTACAACAATAATAACTAAGCATATGGTCAAAGCAACATCTAGCATGACATGATAGAGTCTAAGTCACAGTCAAAACAAGCTTACTTTTGTACCACTATAAGCATGAAACTTCCGACTCTTTTCCAACACCAATCGAAAACTAAAGCTAAACGCAGTGCTAGCAAAGGAGAACACTCACAGAACAATAAGAGTGAAAACTAGAGTGTTCTAGGCAATTAATAACAGGCCGTGTCTCTCTCCAAAAGAAGTGTGTTGGGATCCAAACAACTTATTGCAGCAAAGAAAGCAAAAGAAAACTAAAAACAAAGACGCTCCAAGAACAACACATAGTGCATAAGGTAATAAAAATAAAGTGTCTTGAAAGAAGACCTGAGATTATTGGTGAAGAAGGGGATGCCTTGGGCATCCCCAAGCTTTGACGCTTGTACTTCTTAAATATTTCTTGGGGTGACATGGGTGGCATCCCCAAGCTTGATCTTTTGTCCATACTTCATCTCATCACATTATTCTTCCCTACACTTGAAAATTTCCTTCATACAAAACTTCACACAATCTTCATTAGCAACATTAGTGTATTCAAAATAATAAGTCTTTGGGTTTAGTTTCAACACAAGTAAAACTTCCATTAAAACACAAGATACTGTAGCAATTCCTTCTAAAAGCTCAAGTGATCAAACAGAACACAAAGAGAAAGCGATTAAGAGGCAAATGCAAATAATGGCAGAAATCTGTCAAAACAAACCAGTAGGTAAAGACCAATGTTTTCGAAAATCTTCTGTTGCTCAAACAAAAGTTGGGTAATAACCTGGGGCATAAGCATAAAAAATTACAGCTCAATCCGACGTACTGAGATTTTTCATGATTTTTTACAGTGACGCACAGAAATCTGTTTCGGGACAGCAACTTCCCCATATCTTACTTCCTTCTCACTAGAGGTTATTCTTGGCACAAAAACCAAACAAAAAGGATAAGGAGAGGTTATTACAGAGGCAATAACTTCCAGACTCAACAAAACAAAAATAAACTGAAAGTAAAAATATAATGGGTTGTCTCCCAAAAGCTCTTTCTTTATAGCCATTAAGATAGGCATGATAATTTCGATGATGCTCACATAAGAAATATGAATTGAAGTAAAATAGAGCATTAAGAAGCAAATATGGAACAAATTTAAGTCTAACCCTTCCTATGCATAATAATCTTGTAAAGAAACAAGCCATGAAAGCACAAAGCAACAAGCATAAGAAAGCAAAACAAGTGCAACTTCAAAATTTTCAACATAAAGAGGGGAGACTTAATATTATTGAGATACATAAAACCATGTTTCCCTCTCTCATAATAACTTTTAGTAGCATTATGAATAAAATTAACAATATAACTATCACATAAAACATTCTTATCATGAGCCACATGCATAAAAGGATTAATACTCTCCACATAAGCATAGTCATTCTTATTAATTGTAGTGGGAGCAAAATCAACAAAATAGCTATCATTATTATTCACATCACCATAATCATCAAATATAGGAGGCATATTGTAATCATATTTAATTTTCTCCTCAATAGTAGGTCGACTGAAAATATCATATTCATCATTGTAATCATCATATATTGGAGGCATAGTATCATCAAAGTAAATTTTCTCCTCCGTGCTTGGGGGTCTAAAAAGATCATTTTCATAAAAACTAGCTTCCCCAAGCTTAGACTTTTCCATAGCATTAGCAATAATGGTGTTCAAAGAATTCATACTAATAACATTGCTATTAGCACGCAAATAAAGTTCCATAGGTTTTAAAATTTTCTCTTCAAACACTTCATGTCCTAACTCAAGATAAATACTATAAAGCTCTCTAATTTTGTTGTTGTTTTTCATTAAGCCTAACTAGTGAAAACAAAAACAAGAAACAAAAAGATATAATTGCAGAATCTAAAGGAAATAACTTCGTGCACTCACACACCAACAACAGTACTAGAAGATAGCTTAGTAGCCAGAGGATGTGAGTACCTTTTACCTTACCTCCCCGGCAACGGCGCTAGAAAATAGCTTGACGTCTACGCACGCTTCTATTCTTGTAGACAGTGTTGGGCCTCCAAGTGCAGAGGTTTGTAGAACAACAACAAGTTTCCCTTAAGTGGCTCACCCAAGGTTTATCGAACTCAGGGAGGAAGTGGTCAAAGGTATCCCTCTCAAGAAACCCTACAATCAAGATACAATAAGTCTCTTGTGTCCCCAACACACCCAATACACTTGTCGGGTGTATAGGTGCACTAGTTCAGCGAAGAGATAGTGAAATACAAGTAATATGGATGATTATAAGTGGTAATTGCAATCTGAAATAAGAGTGGAAGCAAGAAAACATGTAACAGGACTGATTGTAAATAGTGTTTCAATGCTTGGAAACAAGGTCTAGGGATCATACTTTCACTAGTGGACACTCTCATATAAATATCTTCTCTTCATTATGCTACCCTGAACTACTCTCTGGTTGGACGATGTAGGGCTATAACAGCACACCTTAAAGTTTGCATTCCCCATCTAGATAACCCCTCACTATTACCTTGAGCGTTAGATGGTTCCAACAAACACCACAATCTCATAGAGACATCCAACTCAAATTATACTCATGGTAAGTATTTCTGTAACCTTAGCCTAAGTGCTACACAGTGTGCACACTGTGAACTTCACACACGCAGGGAAAAGTACAGATTAATTAAAGCACTTGAGTAGCATAATAGATCTATAGATACAAAGCTCATGATCTCAATAAGATCATGCATAGAGAGAGAGAGAGAGAGAGATGAACACATAGCTACTTGTAGAGCCCTTAGCCGCGAGAGAGAACTACTCCCTCCTCATCATGGGAATAAGCAACAACGATTGAGATGGTGGTGGAGTCAATGGAGATGGCTCCGGGGATACTTCCCCATCCCGGCAGGGTGCCAGAACAGAGACTTATGTCCCCCAAATCTCCTCTTCGGTGGTAGCGGCGTTGCAGAACTTTTCATGGAATTCTGGTATGCTCTTTAGGGTTTTCATCTCGGGGGGAATATATAGGAAAATGGGTAAGGTCGGTGGAGGCCTAAGGAGCCCACACCACCTGGTGGCGCGCCTGGGGGTACCCGTGCCACCATAGGGTGTGGCCGCCTCGGTGCCCTCCTCCGTCTCTGCTTTGGACTCCGTCTTGTGTCGGGAAAAATAGGAACTTTGGCTTTTGTTTCGTCCAATTCTGTGAATTTTTCCGTACTAGGTTTTCTGAAACCAAAAACAACAGAAAACAGGCAACTGGCACTGCGGCATCTTGTCAATAGGTTAGTTCCAGAAACTGTATGAAAAATGCCTCAAAGTGTAGACAAAACATAAGATAGTTGATACAAAACAAGCATGGATCATCAAAAATTGTAGATACATTTACGACGTATCATGAGACAAAGTGTTCACATCATCATTCACATCCTGAAGAGTGTGGTCGATCTCCCCTACCCGCTGGTTGAGCTGCTGGAACTCCTGGTAGGGGACGTAGCCATACCCCTGTTGTGGCTGGTTGGGCCACGGTTCCCAGGCTCCTCCTGGCTGCTGATGCTGTCCTTCCCAAGCAGGATTGTGTCCCTGCTCCTGCTCCTGCTCCTGCTCATCCTGCTGCCCTTCATCTTCCTCTTCGTCAGGCTGGAGCTCAGCCAAGATCTCCATCACTTGGTCCTTGGTGAGGATCCAAGTCTCCTTCTCCACAATCAAGAAGGCTTGCGTACATGGCAGCTGAACCTACTCACCATGTACATCATTAAGATAACGAAATTGATATGCTCGGAGCCTCGGGTTAGCATGGTAAACACCAAGGAAGCCACAAGAAGTCAAATACTTGACGCGCATAAGTTTGGAGCCGTCAAAAGGTTCCATGACAGGTAGTACAACATTCAATGCATAGGCAAGGTGGGTTACCAATCCACCAATGCGAATATCACGTTTGGTCTTGTTGCTCTGGTGGCGGAAGTGCTAGATGAGTAGAGCCGCGGGACAGGGGCTTTGCGTGGCAGTGGGGAAGAGAGCCTTGGTGATCATCGCCATGTCCGCATTGGCCATGGAACCAGTATCACCGCTTCCCAACATTGTGTTGGCAGTGAACAAACCAAAATAGTGTATGGTTGGGTTCTGAATGGTGGACATCTTCTTCTGATAGAAGTGACTTCCACATTTAACAGAAATAGCCTCCCAAGTCTCTCCACTTGTGGCGCTGTAGAGGTTAGTAATATTGGGCTCCCCAGTACGAGGGAGGATAAAGGCATCGCAAAATTGTTCGAAGCTTATATCATAATGCTGCCAGTTCATGTTCAAGCTTATAGTGCACGTGTTACATTTCTCCTTGTGGTCGTCGTAGAAGGAGGCCAGGAACTCATGGGTGAGTTCAGCGTAGGTGTTGTGGCTCGCGGATCTGATCACCGCCAACCCCGACCCACTGTGCACATGAGGTCAAAGTCCGTCTTCAACCCCACCGTGGTGAGAAAGTTGTGGCCGGCCCAACGCGTGGGTGATGTCTACGCACTTCTATTCTTGTAGACAGTTGTTGGGCCTCCAAGTGCAGAGGTTTGTAGAACAGCAGCAAGTTTTCCCTTAAGTGGATCACCCAAGGTTTATCGAACTCAGGGAGGAAGTGGTCAAAGGTATCCCCTCTCAAGCAACCCTGCAATCAAGATACAAGAAGTCTCTTGTGTCCCCAACACACCCAATACACTTGTCAGGTGTATAGGTGCACTAGTTCGGCGAAGAGATAGTGAAATACAAGTGGTATGGATAATTATAAGTGGTAACGGTGTTAGAAAATACCTTGATGGCGTGGAAGATACTAAAGGCAAACTCAAATAAAGATGGAAGCAAGCAAACATGTAATAGATCTAATAGCAAATGGTGTATCAATGCTTAGAAACAAGGCCTAGGGATCATACTTTCACTAGTGAACACTCTCATATAAATATCTTCTCTTTATGATACTACTCTTAACTACTCTCCGGTTGGACACTCTAATCGATGGTAGGGCTATAACAGTATACCTCAAAGTAAGCCGTTCCCATCTAGAAAACCCCACACTGTCACCTTGAGCACTAGATGGTTCCAACAAGCTCCACAATTTCCTAAAGACATCCAACTCCAAATATAACTCATAACAAGTATTTGAAATCTCTAGCCTAAGGGCCACCATGGTGTGCGCGCTGTCACTTTCACACACATGGGGAGAGCAGAGATCTATTAAAGCACTTGAGTAGCAAGGTAGATCTATAGATTACAAAGCTCATGATCTCATAAGATCACGCATAGAGAGAGATGAACACATAGCTACTGGTAGAACCCTTAGCCTCGAGAGAGAACTACTCCCTCCTCATCATGGGAATCAGCAATGGTGATGGAGATGGCAGTGGAGATCGATGGAGATGGCTCCAGGGCAGTTCCCCGTCCCGGCAGGGTGCCAGAACAGAGACTTTCTGTCCCCCGAATCTCCCCTTCGGTGGCAGCAGCGCTGCAGAACTTTTCGTGGCTGGACGCTTGATGATTTAGGGTTTATGCATCGGGAGGCTTCTTACAGGCGAAGAGGCAAGGTCGGTGGGTGGCCAGGGGGCCCACACCACCTGGTAGCGCGGCCAGGGCTAGCCCGTGCCACCATATGGTGTGGCCACCCTATGGCCCCTCTCCGTCTCGTCTTCTGGCTCCGTGAGTCTTCCGGTAAAATATCGACTTTGGCTTTTGTCCGGTCCAATTCCGAGAATATTGATTTTCTGACTTTCCTGGAACCAAAAACAGCAGAAAATAGGCAACTGGCACTGTGGCACTTGTTAATAGGTTAGTCCAAGAAAGTGTATAGAAAGTACTCCAAAGTGTGGACAAAACACAAGAAAGTAGATAAAACCAAGCATGGAACATCAAAAATTATAGATACATTTGCAATGTATCAACATCCCCAAGCTTAACTCCTGCTCGTCCTCGAGTAGGTAAGTGATAAAAAGAAAGAATAATTTTTGAGGTGACATGCACCATCATAAACTTGATCAAAGTATTTGTAAAGCATTGAAAGCTGGGATCATAATACTTCAATCATAACATGAAAGACAGAGTTCTAGTAATAAGACAAAGAAACTATGATGCAACATGAAAAGGCACAAACAAAAGATTCATGAATAACAATGCTTTGCAAGACGTTTGTTTGTTTCACATAAAGAAATCATAGCATAGTGGCTTTAGCTTGTCCCTCATAGAGTAGCAAACATAAATGCATAGGACACCTTCAAAGTTCATAAGAGTGACTAGATACAAATAGTTCAAAACAAGCAATATCAAAGTTATGCATCAATCAACAAGTCTTGGGAGAATGCACATAGAACTAAGAATGGCCACTATGCTCTCAAAGTAGGTGCATAAAGATAGAAGGTGGAGACTCATCAAAAAAGTAAAAGAAAGGCCTTCATAGAAGGAAGTAGGGATTCAAGTCTCATAAAGAGCTTCCAAAAATTATGGTACTTTTTAGCTTTCAGCTCTCATTACCCCTATCATAAGCATCTTGAAGTGATTAAGGTTAAAGTGAACAAACTATGGTGTACATGCTTGACGAAGTATAAGTTGGAAATCTCATGTTCCTTGAATACGAGGGCCGCTCCTCAGCTACTCAAGTTTAGTCACCGGTAAGTTCTTGTCATCGTAAGTACATGTGTATCATAGAGAACCGCCAACGGGGTACCCCTTGCCCGATGATACAGAAGAATCCCCATATCAAAATGACAAGGCAAGCAGACAACGAGCATCTCAACAATCTTCTTATTTACCATGGGAATATGGTGCTTTTTTCTCTCTTTCCTCTTTTCATAATATCTTTTTTTTTCTTTTTCTCTTTTTTTCTCAATATAGGACTCTTTTTTATAAGAAGAATGCTTCATAGACAGCTCATTATGGTTACGCTGCAGGTTTCCACCATGTCAGCATGGATTAGACCAGTGGCCCAGGTGTTCCTCTAACACATATACATAACTCCATGGACTTACAAGCTCCCCTTTCATTTCACACCAACGACATCCATAGACAAAAGAGCAAGATATCAACTAGGTACAAAGTACCAGTGCAATGTTGAATGCGTTCCCCATGACAGCATGGTTCTGCTAATCCCCAACAAATAAGTGCAAGCATATACAACATAGACGACACAATGGTTCAAGTTTATTAAGGGCAAGAAAAGTAAAGTGTGCCATCAAGTTCGTGAGAGCTTTAATCACTAGTTTTCTCATAACAAGTTTAATTTGGAAGGTAAACAAAAACATGAATATATTTGGAATAACATAAGCTAGTAGGTAGGTATGGTGGACTCTTTGGAATAACTTGGTTTAGGGAGTTGGATGCATGAGTGGAACTCATACTTGGTTGTGGAGGCTAGCAAAAGACTAGGAGCGACAAACTAAGAGAGCAATAATGGCCATAATCATGCAGAATGACAAAACATCATTGATCAAAGCATAAAGTGATACTACAAGTTGAAAACTAAAGGATCATAAAGGCTAATGGTGACTTGGGATAGTCATAACATGGCGTGAGTATGCGCCAAGTCAACCCAAATAAAGCATCAAAGGAGAATACCACTATACTATTCTTTAATATGCTAAAACAACGCATGATTCATCTAAGGAACATTAAGCAATCTCAATTGTTTATAACAAGTCATGCTACAACAAAGAATACTAAGCATAAAGCCGAAACAATATCAAGCATGGCATGACAAAGCATAGGTCACAGTCAAAAACAAGCTCTCTTTACCACTTAAGCATGAACTTTCCTACTCTTTTCCAAACCAAACCAAACTATTTGAAAACCAATATATGAAAGAGGGGGTCCAACCAATTTATTCAACAAACTAAGAAAACCAAGCAAACGAAAACCAAAACGAAAACGAAAAAGAAGACGCTCCAAGAACAACACAACTGTGCATGAAATAATAAAAATAAAGCGTTTGGAAGAAACCTGGGATTTTTATTGATGAAGACGGGGATTCCTTGGGCATCCCCAAGCTTTGACGCTTGTACTTCTTGGATATTTCTTGGGTGACACGCGTGGCATCCCCAAGTTTGAGCTTTAGTCCATTCTTCATCTCATTACTCATTCTTTCCATACACCTGAAATTTTTCCTTCATACAAAACTTCACACAATCTTTATTAGCAACATTAGTGCACTCAAGATAATAAGTATTTAGGTTTAGTTCTAACACCAATAAAACTTCCATTAAAACACAAGCTACTGTAGCACTTTCCTCAAAAAGCTCAATTCCCCAAAAGAACTCAAAAAGGAACCAACAAGAAGCAAATGCAGAAAATGGTAGAAATCTGTCAAAACAGACTAGTAGGTAAAGACGAATTTTTTCGAACACCTTCTGTTGCTCAAATCAAAAAGTGTTGAACTAACGAAAGTTAGATAACAACCTAGGCAGAAGTAAAAAAATTCACACCTCAAAAGGATGTACAGAGATTTTACATGAATTTTTACGCTGAAGAAGAAAAATCTGTTTTGGGACAACAACTTTCCCAAGCATTACTTCTCTCTCATTAGAGGTTAGTCTTGGCACAAAAAGCAAATAAAAAAAGATAAGGAGTGGTTATTACAGAAGTAATAACTTCCAAGACTCATCTAAAACTTTTGGGTTATCTCCCAATAACTACTTTTCTTTAACGCCTTTAAGTTAGGCTTGATAGTTTGAGAAGATGCTCACATAAGAAATATGACTTGAAGTAAAAGAGAGCATCTAGAAGCAAATTCAAAGCACATTTAAGTCTAACCCACTTCCTATGCATAGGAATTTTGTAAAGAAACAAGTCATGAAAGCACGAAGCAACAAGCATAGGAAAGCAAAACAAGTGCAACTTCAAGACTTTCAACATAAAGAGGGGAAACTTAATGTTATTGAGACACATAAAACCATGTTTCCCTATCTCATAATAACTTTCAATAGCATCATGAATAAAATTAACAATATAACTATCATATAAAACATTTTTATCATGAGCCACATGCGTAAAAGAATTAATACTCTCCACATAAACATAGTCATTCTTATTAATTGTAGTGGGAGCAAATTCAACAAAATAGCTATCATTATTATTCTCATCACCATAATCATCAAATTTAGGAGGCATATTGTAATCATAATTAATTTTATCCTCAATAGTAGGTGGACTGAAAATATCATATATATCATTGTAATCATCATATATTGGAGGCATAGTATCATTAAAGTGAATTTTCCCCTCCGTGCTTTTGGGGGACTAAAAAGATCATTTTCATAAAAACTAGCTTCCCCAAGCTTAGACTTTTCCATAGGATTAGCAATAATGGTGTTCAAAGAATTCATACTAATAACAGTGCTATTAGCACGCAAATAAAGTTCTATAGGTTTTTTAATTTTCTCTTCAAACACTTCATGTTCTAACTCAAGATAAATACTATAAAGCTCTCTAATTTTTGTTGTTGTTTTCCATTAAACCTAACTAGAGAAAACAAGAAACAAAAGGACAAAATTGCAGAATCTAAAGGAAATAACTTCGAGCACTCACACCGGAGGATGTGAGTACCTTTTACCTTACCTTCCCGGCAATGGCGCCAGAAAATAGGCGTTTGCCATGCCAGGTTCTTCTTCTTTAATCCTCTGGTGTGAATACCTTTTACCTTACCTCCCCGGCAACGGCGCCAGAAAATAGCTTGATGTCTACGCACTTCTATTCTTGTAGACAGTTGTTGGGCCTCCAAGTGCAGAGGTTTGTAGAACAGCATCAAGTTTTCCCTTAAGTGGATCACCCAAGGTTTATCGAACTCAGGGAGGAAGTGGTCAAAGGTATCCCCTCTCAAGCAACCCTGCAATCAAGATACAAGAAGTCTCTTGTGTTCCCAACACACCCAATACACTTGTCAGGTGTATAGGTGCACTAGTTCAGCAAAGAGATAGTGAAATACAAGTGGTATGGATAATTATAAGTGGTAACGGTGCCAGAAAATAGCTTGATGGCGTGGAAGATACTAAAGGCAAACTGAAATAAATATGGAAGCAAGCAAACATGTAATATATCTAATAGCAAACGGTGTATCAATGCTTAGAAACAAGGCCTAGGGATCATACTTTCACTAGTGAACACTCTCATATAAATATCTTCTCTTTATGATACTACTCTTAACTACTCTCCGGTTGGACACTCTAATCGATGGTAGGGATATAACATCACACCTCAAAGTAAGCCTTTCCTATCTAGAAAACCCCACACTGTCACCTTGAGCACTAGATGGTTCCAACAAGCACCACAATTTCATAAAGACATCCAACTCCAAATATAACTCATAACAAGTATTTGTAATCTCTAGCCTAAGTGCCACCATGGTGTGCACGCTGTCACTTTCACACACATGGGGAGAGCAGAGATCTATTAAAGCACTTGAGTAGCAGGGTAGATCTATAGATTACAAAGCTCATGATCTCATAAGATCAGGCATAGAGAGAGATGAACACATAGCTACTGGTAGAACCCTTAGCCTCGAGAGAGAACTACTCCCTTCTCATCATGGGAATCAGGAATGGTGATGGAGATGGCAGTGGAGATCGATGGAGATGGCTCCGGGGGCACTTCCCCGTCCCGGCAGGGTGCCGGAACAGAGACTTTCTGTCCCCCGAATCTCCCCTTCGGTGGAGGCGGCACGGCGGGACTTTTTGTGTATAGACGCTTGATGATTTAGGGTTTATGCATCGGGAGGCTTCTTATAGGCGAAGAGGCCAGGTCGGTAGGCGGCCAGGGGGCCCACACCACCTGGTGGCGCGGCCAGGGCTAGCCCGCGCCACCATATGGTGTGGCCACCCTGTGGCCCCTCTCCGTCGCGTCTTCTGGCTCCATGAGTCTTCCGGTAAAATATCGACTTTGGCTTTTGTCCGGTCCAATTCCGTGAATATTGATTTTCTGACTTTCCTGGAACCAAAAACAGCAGAAAACAGGCAACTGGCACTGTGGCGCTTGTTAATAGGTTAGTCCAAGAAAGTTTATAGAAAGTACTCTAAAGTGTGGACAAAACACAAGAAAGTAGATAAAACCAAGCATGGAACATCAAAAATTATAGATACATTTGCAATGTATCAGTGGGCATCACCCTCCTGGATAAACAATGTCTATCTTGGAGTTGTGCATAGCTCGGGCCCCTGAACTTGAGCCCTCTCCGCATTGGTGCTTGCTCGAACAAAAGAGGTTACCGATTTTGTTCATCGTGATGCACTGAAAAATTTCACCATAAAACCTTAGGCATATAGTTTCTATATGACATATGAAGGATTCTTCATGGAAAAATTCAATCCTAATGTGACAAATTAACAGGAAAAACTAAATAAGCTTGAGTTCATCTACTAGATCAATGCGAAAATTTCAACCATGGAAATCTGAAAAGAAAGCATGGATAGAGAGAGAAACATACCGATATGTTGATTCCCCCACTCAAACGAATGAAATCCGCAAAGAATCAACAGTTCTAGGTGGATTTTGAGAGGTTTGGAGAGAGAGTATGAATGAAATAATGAGGAGGGGAGGAAGAACCCGCCGCCCTGGTGCGATTAAGTGGTGGTGCCGACCTATATGGCCGAAACTATATGGGCAGATGATGTTGCTCCACCCGTATAGTTACGGCAGCACCGACAACTAGGGTGTCTTTAATAAGAAATCAGCTATACGGGCGCAACTATGCGACCGGATCAAAATGAAACCATCTGTCTCCCGAGATAAATTTCGAAAACTAGCTTCGATATCTATACGACCGGAACTATATGGCTAGAATTTTTATTCCCGCCGTATAGTTGGTCGTTAAACTCCCAGTACTTTTGGAATAGAAAATCTGGGAAGGCATCGATATCTATACGACCGGAAATATACGGCCGGAATTTTTATTCCCGCCGTATAGTTGGTCGTTAAACTCTCAGTACCTTTTGAATGAAAATTTGTGAAGGCATCGATATCTATACGGATGGAACTATACAGCCAGAATTTTTATTCCCGCTGTATAGTTGGTCGTTAAACTCTCTGTGACTTCGAAGAAAATTTGGCGATGCAAAGATAACTATACGACCAGAGCTATACGGCCATAATTTTTTATTCCCGACGTATAGTTGGTCGTTAAACCATTAGTAAACATCAATTTTTTTCTATTTCTTCCAGGATACCTTCTTATTCCATAACTTAGCGAAATACCTAGTTTCTAACAGAAAAATGGCAGTAAAAACTGTCGACCAACATTAGCATATTAAAAGCAAAATTTTAGCTTCTTCAAGTGGAAGACTCAAACTTTAATTCTTATTATTATTATCTACTCATTCAATTGATGTTTCTATAACTTTTTGACAGCTGCATCTTCACGAGCGCACTTCTGCAAGAATGTCTGTGAAAAAGTGGTAGGCATGCGATGAACTTTTTATTCTTTACTCTAATAAATTGATGGAAATGGGTTGACTCCCATAAAGCATTTATTAAGAATGGTTGAATAACTCAACCTCTTCTCTCTTCTCGAATTCTTACCTTTGGTTGCCCCTTATCAATGGCACTTACCACGTGAACTCGTTTTGCCGGTGGGACATACCTTTCTGCTGCTTCTATCTTCTTTAGAAAATACCGGATGATTTCAACATCATAAACATTAAAGATTATCTTTCCTTCTACACAATCTACTGATGCACCTGTAGTACTAAGGAAAGGTCTTCCAAGTATTATAGATAATCTTTCATCTTCCGGCATTTCAAGAATAATAAAATCAATGGCAATAACATGTTCATCTATCCTAAGTAAGACATCCTCAATCATACCAACAGGTTGTTTAGTAGACTTGTCGGCCATCTGTAAAGTGATAGTTGTAGGAGAATACTCCCCTAATCCTAACCTTTTATAGAGGGATTATGGCATTACACTAACTCCTGTTTCTATATCACACAAGGCATTGTGAATATCAGTTTTACTTATTGAGCATGAAATAGTTGGTATTCCAGGATCTCCAGACATAGACAACAACTTCCCGTTAGCAGGATAGCTAGTTACCATGACAAAAGTTTCAGTTATTTCTTTCTTTCTACTGAGAATATCATGAAGGAATTTACCATAAGTAGGGACTTTGATCGCATCCGCAAATGGGATTTCTAGACAAAGGTCACTAAGTGCCTTTGTAAAAGAATTATAAATTACCTCATCCGGTGCTTTCTTTTTTCAATCAGGATAAGGAAGCTTTTTCTCACCTGACTTACTCTTGTCTTTTACCTTTGGGGGGGGGGGGGGGGTAGGCTCTTTCGTTGCTTTCTTTTGTTGTTGCTTATTGCTTTTCTTATTTTCTACTACAACAACTTCATCTTCCTTACTTGTTTCTTTATCTTCTCTTATATCAACCGTTTCTGCATCAGAGTCATAATGATCATCTTGTGCATCATTCTGTACCTCCATGTTTTGTTCTTGGGTTTCAACTTCATCTTGAGGATCCACCAATATATCATCTTCTTGGCTTGCTTCTAGCAAGGCTTTTTCCTTTCGCTCTTTTTCAGCTTCGTATTCCGGTGGTCCTAAAGGTCTTGTAACAACTACACCCCTTCTGGTGACAACATTAGCAGAAATAGAAATATCTTCGTCTTCATGAAGAAACATTTGATAACCATACGCTATTTGTTCACACTGGGTTTCAATCATACTAAGGTACTTGTGAAACAATTTTATTTCTTGGCCAATCTCATCATAATTTTCAGTGAGTTCTGCCAAAATATTTTTATGCTTTTGGAAATTCTTATGCAAATTATTATGAGATTTTACTTATCGATGTATTAATTCTTGAAAAACTTTTCTAGTTTCATCTTCTTCAGTAAAAACTTGGAACAAATCTTCTTTGTTTTCCTTAGAAAGTTCAGAAGGTATACCTTTTTCTTTCAAAGTTTTGCGTACCTCAGGCATAAGATCAGGAGTTATCCGAAATATCCCTTTTTCCAGCTTAGTACCAAAATCATGATTATATAGAGAATCATTCTTAGCCCTAGTAGACATTAATTCCAAACATTCTTTAATAGTTAAAGTATTTATTGATCCTCCTGCTGAGAAGTCAAGCAACTCTCTACATTGAGTATTGAGACCATGGTAAAATAAATGGCAAATTGTTAGTTCAGAATACCCATGATTAGGAATACTATTTATCATTCCAAAGAATCTTTTTCTGGCTTGTCGGTAGTTTTCTCCCACGTTCTGACTAAAGCTGCATATGTTCTTTCTTAGTTCAGTTACCTTTTTAAAAGGAAGAAACATGTCTATGAATTTAGTAATGCAGTTTTCCCAACATTTAATGTAATGGCGAGGGAGAGAATATGACCAGTCTAGAGTTTTACCTTTAAGAGACCATCGAAATAATTTAAGACGAGAGAAGTCTCTTGGCAAACCTTTTGGTCCAAGTGATGTTATCACATCGTCAAACTCTCTAATATGTCTTCCTGGGTCTTCATCTTCCCTTCCACTTAAAGCATTCTCCCGCAAAATTTTAATAATTCCACCATCAAATCAATATTCTCTAACTCCAGGATTAGGGAACGCTATTGGTTGTTTAAGAAATTCAGAACTTGGAGCACTGTATTCCCTGAGAGTTTTCTCAGGTTTCAAAGGAGTTGTCCTGTAAATAGACATAATTTCCATAATATCACTCAGGTTTTCAACTTCAACTTTATTTGATCTTAAAAGTTTTTCAATAATTTCTTCATGCCTCTAAGCAGGCACGCGCTCAATATAATCTAGTAGGTAAGTCCTACCAGAGCGCGTAGACCCTTTGTCTCCTAAGGAGAACATTTTGTAGTAGAAATACCTGAAATGTCAAAAGACAAACACTTAGCGCTTAGCTCTCCGGCAACGGCGCAATAATATAGCTTGATGACTGCAAGTGCACATACCGTTTGTAGCTAGTTTCGAAGTTCAGGTATCGATCCCACAGGGAGCCCAAAGGTAAGTGTTTATTGAGGAAGTCTCTATCACACCCGAAGTTGTCATAGGTCTTTGAGTGAATTGACTGCAAGTGTTGAAATAAGAATAGAGTGTTGATTAAATGCGATAAATTTAAATAAAATTGGAATGTAAACTTCAGAAATAAAAGAATAAAAGTAAAGAATGACTTTGCTTGTTTGTTGTTTCCTGCAGATGATGAAAGAAGGCGTGGGGAGATTCAGTTCATGGTGATAGTGACTGTGCCGGGTGGATGAATGGTGAATGTAACAATTATAATTTTATAGATATATGTGTAGGCGAATAACGCATAATTAGCCGGAAATCTTCTTGGTAGATTTCATCCCAACTTCAATAATCCTACTAGCCTGCTACCAAAACCATGGTCAGACACTAGACGATTAAGACCCTTCAGGTTGCTTAGCGATTAAGCTCCTTGGATCGTACTAATGCAATAAGCACAGTGGTTACTCGTTATCCTCGAGTGAACTAGCTTTCCATTGATATCCCTGTGTCACCCAGGGGTCGTCGGTCTACTAGCGTACAAGATCTTATATATGTAGAACAAGGTATCATCTTGTCTGGGCCCTTAATTGGACAACAAGTATTAGGCATCCCACACATAGTCAAGCACACATATTATAGTATTTAGAATCAATCACAAATTAGTGGAAAATATATGAAGGCACATCACATCTCACCAATCCCCTACATCTCCCATGCCCAAGGGAATTACTCACACATGAGAGAAGAACAGATCATCAATATAATTGAATAAAGGGAATTCGTCTTGGTATTACCGTGGAGATCCACAATAATAATAGAAAAATATCCAACACCATTCAAGATGGGAAGAAACAATCTCAAACCCTAGTCTTGCAAGGTGGATATTGTTGGGTCCGTAGCATAGAAAACAAAAAATTTCCTACGGTGTGAACTACACGCCAAGATCTATCTACTAGGTACAAAGCAACGGGTGGACATACATCCAACGAGAACTTACCCTCGAAGACAACGAGTTTTGTTAACAAGTAGGAACTCGTGGTTGATGTAGTCGTACACTTGCCGATCTCAAGATCGTGAGGAAGTCCGAGCGCCGCAACTCAGCAGCACATCCGCACTCGCACACACGTTCAAGCCACCGGACAACCTCCACCTCCTCACTCCAGCAATCTAGCGGAAGCACCAACTCCTTCTAGACAAAATGCCACCGGGAACATGTATCTCGCTAATCCGAGACCATGGGGGAATAATTCTAGAGGGGGAGAGAGATCCTTCACAAGGAGGTGTGAGGATGAAGGAGGGAATGGGTGGCCTTTTATAGGAGGAGGGGGTGCCCCCTCTCTCCATGGTCGGCGCATGGGGGGGTGACCCCTCACCTCCCCCATTCATGTGGTGGTAACCCCTCCACATTAAAATGCCTCTTCATATTCCCTTTTAAAGTCTCCACTTTAAATGCATTAAATTTCTCCAAATTTAATGCTCTCTCATTTAATAAAACTCTTTTTATTAAATTTATTCAGAATTTTGTTAATTACTTTAATTAACAAACATTCACATATAGCCCCTTGCAATATTTCAATATCACATGCAGAACCACTTTCTGCAATTTCACCCAAAACAATTTCCGGTTTCTATTGAAACAATTCCTGCGCTTTGCAATTCTTTCATCTGAAACATATGTGCTCCAAAATGGTGCCCGGTAACTCTTAAGTGTGCCACCCTACGGTTCGCGAATAATGCAGACATGATCGAGACCCTTCTCCGATCAATAATCAGCAGCGGGACCTGGAGATCCGTACTGACTCCTACACATTCAACGATGACTTCTGTGATCGTGAGAACCTTTAATGCTTGTAACTAAATCCCTTTGTCTCTCGATATATTACATGTCCGAGATTCGATCATCGGTATCTCCATACCTAGTTTGATCTCGTTACCGACATGCACTCTTTTCCCGTGATAACATTCTAGTGATCACATCACTTGCTTGCAAGCTATCTTAATGTGATATCACCAAGAGGGCCCAGAGTATATCTATCCGTCATCTGGATTGACAAATTCCACTCTTGATCCATGAGCCTCAACATAACACCTTCGTAGTACTGAACCCATCTTTATAGTCACCCTGTTACGGTGTGACGTTTGATGTTATCAAGATACCCTTCCGGTGTTAGCAATTAACATGATCTCATGGTCTAAGGATAAAGATTACTTCGTATGATATTATAGCAATATAAACATAATGACTTGATCGTAATGTTATACTTCGGATGAATGTTCATCACATCATTCCACCAATGGTGTGACCTTGTTATTAACAACATCCAATGTCCATGATCAGGAAACCTTGATCATCTTGTTAATCAACAAGCTAGTCTATAAGAGAGGCATAACTAGGAACCCTTTTTGTTTATTAAACACACATGTATTGATGTTTCTGATCAATACAATTCTAGCATGTAAAATAAACATCTATCATATATAAGGAATTTATAATAACAACTTTATTATTGCCTCTCAGGGCATATTTCCTTCAGTTTCCCACTTGCACTAGAGACAATAATCTAGTTCACATAGTGATAAATCTAACACCCATGGAGTTCTGGTGTTGATCATGTTTTGCCCTAGGGAGAACTTTAGTGAACGGATCTGCTACATTTAGGTCCTTGTGTACTTTACAAATCTTTATATCTCCCTCCTTGACATGCTCACGGATGGACTGAAACCGGCGCTTAGTATGCTTGGAATTCTAGTGAGACCTCGGTTCCTTTGCGTTGGCTATGGCTCCATTCTTGTCACAATAGATCACCATTGGGTCCAACGCACTAGGAACCACACCTAGTTCCGTAATGAACTATTTCATCCAAACCGCCTCCTGCGCCGCTTCTGAAGAAACAACATATTCCACCTCCGTCGTTGATCCAGCCACCACAAGTTGTTTGGAAATCCTCCAACTAACTGCTGATCCGTTCAAGAGAAATACGTATCCGGATTGAGACTTAGAGTCATTCGGATCGGTGTCAAAGCTAGCATCGACATAACACTTAGCGACTAGCTCTTCTTCACCTCCCTATATAAGAAACATATCCTTAGTTCTTCTCAAGTACTTGGGGATGTTCTTTACCGCTATCCAGTGTTCCGAACCTGGATCAGATTGGTACCTACTAGTCAAACTAATAGCATGTGCCACATCCGGTCTTGTACATAGCATGGCATACATAATAGAGCCTATGGCCGAGGCATAGGGGATCTTATCCATCATCTCTCTTTCTTCCGCCGTAGCCAGACTTTGAGTCTTACTCAATGTCTTGCCTTGCAACATAGGTAAGAACCCCTTCTTACTTTCGTCCATATTAAACTTCTTTAATATGTTATCAAGGTATGTACTCTACGATAATCCAATTAGGCGCCTTGATCTATCTCTATAGATTTTAATGCCTAATATATATGATGCTTCACCAAGGTATTTCATCGAAAATTTGCTGTTTAGATAACTTTTAACACTGTTTAAAAGATCTATATCATTTCCAATCAATAATATGTCATCCACATATAATATCAGAAATGCCACATTGCTCCCACTCACTTTCTTGTAAATACAAGCCTCTCCATAAGTTTGGACAAATCCAAACTCTTAGATCACCTCATCAAAGCGGTGATTCCAACTCCGGGATGCTTGCTTCAGTCCATAGATGGATCGCTGAAGTTTGCATACCTTATTAGCATCCTTAGGATCAAAAAAACCCTTAGGTTGTATCATATACAACTCTTCTTCAATATTACCATTGAGGAACGCAGTTTTGACATCCATCTGCCATATTTCATAATCGAAATATGCAGCAATTGCTAACATAATCCTAACCGACTTAAGCATCGCTACGGGAGAGAATGTCTCATCGTAGTCAACTCCTTGAATTTGTCGAAACCCCTTTGCGACAAGTCGAGCCTTATAGATGGTCACATTACCATCAGCATCAGTTTTTCTTTTGAAAATCCATTTATTCTCAACGGCCTTTCGGTCGTGAGGTAAGTCCACCAAGTTCCAAACTTGGTTCTCGTACATGGATTCCATCTTGGATTTCATGGCTTCTAGCCATTTGTTGGAATCCGGGCTCATCATTGCTTCTTCATACGTCGCAGGGTCATCCATTTCATCAACCATGAAATTCACAACAGGATTGCCGTGCAGTTGAGGAGCTGCACGTGTCTTGCTTGACCTGCAAGGTTCGGTAGTGTCCTCTTTTGGAGTTTCATGATCATTATCATTAGCTCTCTCTTCATCAGGTGAAGTCAACTCTGAAACAACTTCCGGTGCTGCGCCACTCACCATTCCATGAAGAGAAGGTTCAATAACCTCTTCGAGTTCTACCTTCCGACTACTCACACCTTTCGCGAGAAACTCCTTCTCAAGAAAGGATCCATTCTTGGCAACAAAGACCTTACCCTCGGATCTGTGATAGAAGGTATACCCAATCGTTTCCTTAGGGTATCCTATGAAGACGCATTTTTCTGCTTTGGGTTCGAGTTTATCCGGTTGAAGTTTCTTCACATAAACATCACATCCCCAAACTTTAAGAAATGATAGCTTAGGTTTGTTTCCAAACCATAATTCATATGGTGTTGTTTCAACAGATTTAGATGGTGCCCGATTTAAAGTGAATGCAACTGTTTCCAGTGCATAACCCCAAAATGACAGTGGCAAGTTAGTCAGAGACATCATAGATCGAACCATATCCAAAAAGGTACGATTACGACGTTCCAACACACCATTACGTTGTGGTGTTCCGGCAGGCGTGAGTTGTGAAACTATTCCACACTCTTTCATGTGTGTGCTAAACTCGTAACTTAGATACTCTCCTTCACGGTCAGACCGTAGAAATTTGATCTTTCTATTACGATGATTTTCCACTTCATTCTGAAATTCCTTGAACTTTTCAAAAGTTTCAGACTTGTGTTTCATCAAATAGATATACCCATATCTACTCAAATCATCCGTGAAAGTAACAAAATAACGATATCCACCTCGTGCCGACACACTCATTGGTCCACACACATCAGTATGTATGATTTCCAATAGATCTGTCACCCGTTCCATTGAACCGGAAAACGGCGTTCTAGTCATCTTACCCATAAGGCATGGCTCACATGTATCAAATGATTCAAAATCAAGTAATTCCAAAAGTCCATCAGAATGGAGTTTCTTCATGCGTTTAACACCAATATGACCTAGACGGAAGTGCCACATATATGTAGACATATCATCATCAAGTTTAATCTTTTTAGCATTAACATTATGAATGTGTGTAATACTACTATCGAGATCCAACAGAAATAAATCATTCAACATAGGTGCATGACCATAAAAGATATCATTCTTATAAATCAAACAACCATTGTTTTCAGATTTAAAGGAATGACCACTTTGCATCAAACACGATCCAGATACAATGTTCATGCTCAGTGCAGGCACTAAATAACAATTATTTAGGTTTATAACTAATCCCGATGGCAAACGGAAAGGTAGCGTCCCGACGGCGATCACATCAACTTTTGATCCATTGCCGACCTGCATTCTGACCTCATCCCTTGGTAGTTGTCGCTTGTTCCGTAGCCCCTGAACCGAGTTACATATATTAGCAACCAATCCCGTATCAAATACCCAGGTGCTACTGCAAGTACTAGTCAAGTACAGATCAATAACATGTATATCACATATACCTTTGTTTGCCTTGCCGAACTTCTTGTCCACCAAATACTTGGGGCAGTTGCGCTTCCAATGGCCAGTCCCCTTACAATAGTAGCACTCGGTGTCAGACTTAGGGCCAGCTCGGGGTTTCTTTTTAGGCGTGGCAAAAGACTTGCCACCCTTCTTTCCCTTGTCCTTGCCTTTCTTGTCTTTCTTGAAACCGGTGGTCCTATTGATCATCAACACTTGATGTTCTTTCCTAATCTCCACTTCTGCAGTCTGAAGCATTGGCAGAACCTCGGGAAGAGACTTCTTCATGCCCTGCATATTATAGTTCATCACGAAGCTCTTGTAGCTAGGTGGCAGAGATTGGAGAACACGATGTATGCCTAAGTCAATGGGAATCGTTATTCCCAAGGACACAAGCTTATCGGCGTACCCAGACATTTTGAGTACGTGCTCACTAACGGAGTTGTTTTCCTCCATCATGCAGCTAAAGAACTTTTCTGTAGCATTATAACTCTCTACGGAAGCATGGGTATCGAAAATCATTTTCAATTCTCCCATGGTATCAAAGGCATTGCCATTTTCGAAAAGCTTTCGAAGTTCTGGCTCTAGCCCATACAGTATGCCGCAATGAACTAAGTTGTGGTCCTCCTAACAAGTCAGGGGCATCAGGAGCTGGCGGGGGGCCTAGCGGCGCATCTAGCACATATTGCTTTTGTGCAGCAGTGAGGAGAATCCTCAAGTTCATAGCCCAGTTGGTGAAGTTCCTACCATTCGCAGCAAGTTTCTCTTTCTCCACGAACACATTAAAATTAAAAGCAGGTGGTGCCATCTACAACATAATTTGTAAAGTTTATTTAGACTAAGTTTATGATAGATTGAGTTCAACTAATCCAAATTACTAATGAACTCCCACTCAAAAACGACATCCCTCGTGTCTTTTTGGTGATTACATGAACCAAATCCACTACACCAAGTCATATCATCACGTGAGTTGATGTAGCTTCAAAGGCGAGCATCTATATGGGCATCATATCAACTATATGACTCATGCTTAACCTTTCGGTCCATGTTCCGAGGCCATGTCTGTACATGCTAGGCTCGCCAAGTAAGAACCTTAGTATTCGCGTGTGTAAAACTGTCTTACACCCGTTCCTATGAAAGCGTAGATTCGAGTACACCCGATCATCACGTGATGTATCGAAACATGATCCACAGAATGGTGCATACTTAAGGAAGAACACATTTTTATCTTGATATCTAAATGAGGGATTATCTTATAATGCTACCAAAAGCGCCAACCTAGCAGTATAAGATGCTAACATCTAATGTGTAAAGTGAGATGATATGGTCCATGCATTTGATCAATATCACTTGCATCGTGGTATGATGTCTATCATTCCTTTGTGTGTAAGGCCAAGGTCTATGGAACTTACACGTTGAGTGTGTTGTAAGAGTATCTATCATACATCTACTTACAACAATACCATATCAATACACTAGCCCAACAACGATCTAAACTAGACGCCTCTAATTTATCAATTGCAAGTTTTACGTGGCTTAGGGCTTTCGGAGATAGAACCGTTCTCACCTACGAACATGAACCACAACGAGGATAACTAAGTTATTAGCAACTCGTTGTAAATCAGATATTGACTATAGTAGGAGAGACAGACACCCGCCAGCCACTTATGCAAAACAAGTTGCATGTCAGTCATGGAACCGGTCTCATGTACGATTACATGTAAGGTTGGTCCGGGCCGCTTCATCCCACTATGCCACCAATATCCAAAATACATAGAAGATGCAATAACATGATCATCATCGCCCACATATAAACATATGTGTACTACCCGTGCAAAGCACCTACGCATAGACCTGGCTCTGATACCACTATTGGGTCCGCAGCATAGAAAACAAAAAATTTCCTACGGTGTGAACTACACGCCAAGATCTATCTACTAGGTACAAAGCAATGGGTGGACATACATCCAACGAGAACTTACCCTCGAAGACAACGAGTTTTGTTAACGAGTAGGAACTCGTCGTTGATGTAGTCGTACACTTGCCGATCTCAAGATCATGAGGAAGTCCGAGCGCCACAAATCAGCAGCGCATCTGCACTCACACACACGTTCAAGCCACCGGACAACCTCCACCTCCTCGCTCCAGCGATCCAGCGGAAGCAGAAAATCCTTCCAGAAGAAATGCCACCGGGAACATGTATCTCGCTAATCCGAGACCACGGGGGAATAATTCTAGAGGGGGAGAGAGATCCTTCACAAGGAGGTGTGAGGATGAAGGAGGGAATGGGTGGCCTTTTATAGGAGGAGGGGGTGCCCCTCTCTCCATGGCCGGCGCATGGGGGGGTGACCCCTCACCTCCCCCATTCATGTGGTGGTAACCCCTCCACATTAAAATGCCTCTTCACATTCCCTTTTAAAGTCTCCACTTTAAATGCATTAAATTTCTCCAAATTTAATGCTCTCTCATTTAATAAAACTCTTTTTATTAAATTTATTCAGAATTTTGTTAATTACTTTAATTAAAAAACATTCACATATAGCCCCTTGCAATATTTCAATATCACATGCAGAACCACTTTCTGCAATTTCACCCGAAACAATTCATGTTTCTATCGAAACATTTCCTGCGCTTTGCAAACCTTTTGTATGGAACATATGTGCTCCTAAATGGTGTCCGGCAACCCTTAAGTGTGTCACCCTACGGTTCGTGAATAATGCAGACATGATTGAGACTCCTCTCAGATCAATAATCAGAAGCGGGACCTAGAGATCCATACTGACTCCTGCATATTCAACGATGACTTCTGTGATCGTGAGAACCTTTAACGTCAGCAATTTAATCCCTTTGTCTCATGATATAATACATGTCCTAGATTCGATCATCGGTATCCAAATACCTAGTTTGATCTCGTTACCGACATGCACTCTTTTCTCATTCCCGTGATATAACATTCTAGTGATCACATCACTTGCTTGCAAGCTATCTTAATGTGATATCACCGAGAGGGCCCAGAGTATATGTATCCATCATCTGGATTGACAAATTCCACTCTTGATCCATGAGCCTCAACATAACACCTTCGTAGTACTGAACCCATCTTTATAGTCACCCTGTTACGGTGTGACGTTTGATGTTATCAAGATACTCTTCCGGTGTTAGCAATTAACATGATCTCATGGTCTAAGGATAAAGATTACTTCGTATGATGTTATAGCAATATAAACATAATGACTTGATCTTAATGCTATACTTCGGATGAATGTTCATCACATCATTCCACCAATGGTGTGACCTTGTTATTAACAACATCCAATATCCATGATCAGGAAACCTTGATTATCTTGTTAATCAACAAGCTAGTCTATAAGAGAGGATAACTAGGAATCCTTTTTGTTTATTAAACACACATGTATTGATGTTTCCAATCAATACAATTCTAGCATGTAAAATAAACATCTATCATATATAAGGAATATATAATAACAACTTTATTATTGCCTCTCAGGGCATATTTCCTTCATATATCTCTCTCTCTCAAGTATAAGTAGTGGCTATGGGGGTGTATTGACTAGGAGCTCGAAGATTGTGGAGCGAGATGAAGAACGTCTCCTTCTTCTTCTCTGGATCTCTTCTTTCTCTCTTCTGGATGGTGTGGCAGCTGCTGTGTTCTGTTTTCATCCCCCATCCCTTCACGGAAGTTGTCCCTTTTGACAAGGCAGAGGCGGTGGCAACTATATGGCGGGAACTATACGGCCATTCTCGATGTATAGTTGGTTGTTACGCTGTCTGTGAGCTCCCCTCGCGTGCTTCCAAAGTGGGATTTGCTTGTTTTCTCCAGAATATTGTAGTTCTCTAGTTAAATCCTTCTGTTGACGTTCAGGACCTGAAACACACATTAAAATCCAAGTTTTCTTCACTACCGAAGTATTAGCATTAGGTAAAGCCAGAAAACGATCAAATCCGGGAGAAAATCATCAATAAAACCCATAAAAATGTGTCGAATCTCACAGCTATCCATCTCGAACTCTCATATGTCGGCTTGTATGTCGGCAATGAGCTTATCAATGAAACTTTGGCACCCCGAGAAGAAACTTGGGGACTACCCTAATAATTATTGTCACTTTTTGTATCTACTTTTTTATACGTCGACAGGCTTAAATTGCTTACACCTTAGCAAAATTAGTAATGTGTAGGCACCAAAATCTAACTCTTCAACTTGCTGCTGTCCAACACGAATTGGCTTTATGGCAAGCAAAAGAACAAGTTTGGAATTGCTAAGCACATGAAAAACAACTAAGGAAAGGAAGTTAATCGAGCCGACGTTTGTTTTTTGGACTAACCCCTGTATTTACTTTCTTTCTGTTGTGTTGAATTATTTTGAGCTAATCCTAAAGTTTCAAGTATTGTTATGTGAATTTTTTGAATCTTGGACTCGTAAGTCGAACACCGAATCAAGGTAGACGTGAGCTGAGTCATTAAATTGGGATAACAAGAAAATGAAACTTGAGGACTTTGCCCAAGTTAATTCGGCATAAAACCTAAGATGTAGCAAAATAGCATGCTATTTTATACATCTGCACCCGGCATACCGGGGATTTAACAAATTTCAAAGTTTTTGCTCAAGGAGCCACTGTAGCCGAACTATCAGCAGCAGGTGGAGGCAAGTTATCCTCGGTGCCTGGAGCCTTAGTTTCAATTTTGTCGTCCGGATTAGCTTCGGCATCCTCAGCATCCTCGGCTTCCTCGGTGTAATCCGAGTCCTCTTCTTCCTCAACAACATCTCCTTCAACCTCTTGATCATCGATGACTTCGAGGAAGATCGGCCCCTCATTCCATTCATGCACATGGGCATACTGGTAAGGTCATAGGAATGAGATTTGTGTTGGGCGATGTAGGCCGGGTCATTGGTCGATTTAGATCCGATGCGGAGGCGGCTGAGCATGTTCGGATCCACACCCTCATACCAAGATAGCACAAAAGATAGTGTCGTATCAGCTCGAGCGCGAGCATCAGATTCTCGCCATAAGCTGAGTTAGGTGCTGGTCTCTTGTAGTTGCTCAATAAATAGGGGAACTCCCTTCGGATGAGCTTCGCCGGTCCATAGAGTATGGAAAGCATGGATGGCAGCGTGGAGGATATCCACCCCGAAGACCTTCATGGGTCCGAGGCAGGCCGTAAGACCACCCAAGGACTTGTCCATGGTTATGTCCTCCGAGATAGGCCCGACCTTAGCTCGCTTCTCTCGGATTTTGCTAATAGCAACGTCGAAGCTAGCTTTGGACTGAGGGAAATCTACTGGAGGTACAGGCAAAGATAACTCAAAAATGCAAAGAGTAGAGTAACCTTGGCAGCATGAAGCAAATTCAGAACAAAGAACTTACTAGCTATAAGGGCATGGATCCGACTAAGCTAGGCCAACCAATTTGCTTGATTTTTCCAGAATTCCTCGAGAGCGGTATTCAAAGATTCAATTTTGATTTTGGCTTCTTGGAGGAGTCATGTGCTCTTGTCAAGCTGGCCCATGAGCTAAACTTTGGCATCGGAGAACTCCTAGTCCAATTTGTCAAGCTCAGTCTTGTGATGCTATTGAAGTTTCTCGTTCTCAGCACAAAGCCGGATAATCTCATCCTCTTTCTTTTTCAATTGGGCCTGATGTTGTCCTGCTTGTTCGAGAAAGTGGAGCATCATGTCAGGCAAAGGCAAGCTATCTTGAAGAGACACCGCAACAGTTTTTTGACCCGGCATAGCCGAGGTATAATTATCTACCGAGTTAGAAGGAAAAAGGACAAAGGTTAAGGAGCGAAGGAAAATTACCTTTCATCTCGGTCAACTTCTTCCTCAGCGCCTTGTTTTCTGCTTCTAGTTTAGCTGCACAATTTGAGTCACAAGTCAATTTGGCAAGACCAGGATGAACGAAGGTAAAAATGAGAATGTGAAAGAATTTTTTTCACCTTTCTTCTTCACCTCGGGCAGCAAGTCCCTATGCTTTGAAGAAAGCTCGTTGTGTGAGTCTAAAAGCCGCTGAAACTCGATGGTCCGGCGATTGGTGGTGATCTGAAAAGGAAAGTGTTAACTCATATATCATAAGGAATATATGAAGTTACTCTAGACCAAGTCCAAGTGGAACTTAACCTGGCTCTAGGTGAGTGAATATTTGAAGTTACTCAAGACCCGAGCCAAGTGGAACTTAACCCAGCTCTAGGTGAGTGAATAATTGAAGTTACTCAAGACCTGGGCCAAGTGGAACTTAACTCGACTCTAGGTGAGTGAATATTTGAAGTTACTCAAGACCCAGGCCAAGTGGAACTTAACCTGGCTCTAGGTGAGTGAATATTTGAAGTTACTCCAGACCAAGGCCAAGTGGAACTTAACCTGACTCTAGGTGAGTGAATATCTAAACTTACTCAAGACCCAGGCCAAGTGGAACTTAACCCGGCTCTAGGTGAATGAATATTTGAAGTTACTCAAGGTCCGGGCCAAGTGGAACTTAACCAAACTCTAGGTAATTGGATATTTGAAACTACTAAGAAATTACACAAGTTTTCTAAGAGCATCTGTCCGAGTAACAAGTTACTCCCCCGGAAGCTCGGGGACTAGATGATATATCTATAAGTACTTATGCATATGTAAAGGAATGGCTGAAAGGTTTACCTCCATCATATTGCTAGCATAGGCAATGGCCTTGGTAGTTGTATTCATTTGAGCACCAATTTCTGCCGGACCAAATTTCACTGGGTTGTTGGAGCTGACTTCAACATATTCGGCCTGGTTCCAATTCTCAGCGTACTCAACGAGTGAGCCTAGGCTCCCACCACTAAGAGTCCGAGCTAGGACCAAGCCTTTGTTATGCATAGCCTTGCACGTAGCCTGAGAAGCGGCCGGACTAAGATGCAGCGCAAGTTGCTTGTCCGGAGCTGGGCCGGACGCAGTGCTCCCCTTTTGCATCATAGACGCTAAGGTGCGCTATCCGAACCCAATCTTTGATCCCTTGGCAGAGGCTTTGGTGGTCTCGGCAGCGGGTTTGGCTTTGGTCAAGTCGGAGGATTTCTTGGTGGCTAGCTTGGCTTGCTGTTGAACTGAAGGTTGCGCTCCGGCCAATGAGGCTGGCATGGAAGATTTGGCCTTTGGGTTGGGCCGAGCCTGATCTTCTTGCCGAGTCTGAATAGACTTGGACAAGGCAGGAGGTGCTTGCGTAGAAGAACTTGAAGCTGGAACTAGAGTTGGCTGAGGCTGAACTTGGGTTGGTGCTGGAGTCACCGGGACCTCGGTAGAAACTTTCTCGTTGCCGATGTTGCTGGCACCGTCATCAACTTGCTGCTGGGCAGAAGAAGCACTGAGTGGTTCCAACATGGTCACATCCGCGGGGGCACCACCTCCATCTGTGCCAATGTTACCCTTCTCTTTTTTAGTTGGACTAAGGTTCAGCGCAGCGGCAGAGCTCTCCCGGATGGGGCTTAGGGTAGGAGCGTCTTCATGGCGAGGAGATGATGGATCAACCTGAATAGGTTAAGCTATGCTCGAACCTCTTTGGTTAATATCTTTGGGTGCCCTGCCGAGTCAAACAGAGAACAAACATCAAGTTAAAACAGAGAGAGAAACAAGAAATACATACGGACAGAGCTATGTTATTCAAAGGACGAGAAAGGAAAAGAAGAGCTTACTCAGAAGAAGTAGTTGGTTCCTTGGGCTTTGGGGCTCTCTGAACGGTGGCCTTTGTTAGAGGCTTGCTGGTAGCCTTATTGCTAGATTTCTTCTGTCTTTTCCCAATCCTGAGTAGCTCGGATGAAGGAGCCGAAGTAGCAACCCGTTTCTTCACAGGGGCATGAGCTGGTTCGCCCACGGCAAGAGGTGGATCAGTGTGGACCTGACCGGCCGGGTTAGCTGGAGTCGAATCAACCGGAAAAGCATATGAGATAGGCACCGGATCAAATACCGCAAGAACTTCACACTCATCATCATCCTCATCGTCATCCGGCCAATCCCTTAAGACAGAGGTCTTACCAGAGGATTGTTTGGGGCCATGGTCCGGAACAGCCGAGAAGTCCTCGAAATCTAGCTCCTCCGTATTCGAGGTATCTTAGTCCTTCCCCCACTTAAGGGACGGGTCCGCAACATCCTCAATCGTTTGCTAAAGAAAGGTCAGAAAAGAACAAGGCAAAAGGATCAAGTAAATAATACGGTCCATCATAAAATATAACTCGGAAAGAGAGTCGAATAAGAGATATACCCTGGGAGTTGACCTATCTCGGCTGAAGTTGTCAAACCCCCATTCCAATCTTCGGACATTTCCGGGGTTGTATTGAAAATAGCCTTAACCTGGCGGAAGATCTGAGCGTATGAGAGCTCAAAAGATGAAGTTCGGTTGGGGTCAAGGTTCTCGCTCATATGGCAAAGCTTGTGCATGCAATGCTACAGCGGGGAGATTAAGATATGGATGAAAGTGATTATTATCTTTGCCACACAACCCCACCTGATTCAGCTCCTTAATACACTTCTCCACCAACCCAACCAAGGTGCCGGACTTCCTCAGGATCTGGCCCCATAAGGTCCTATCAGGGACGCCGAGAGAGAAAGGAGGCAGCCGAATCTTGTCCTCCGAGGTATCGTTCTTCACGTAGAAGAACGTGTTGGCCCATCCCTTGCAAGACTCCAAGCCGGTAACTCGGGGAAAGATAGACCCTTTCCAGGGTGAGATGGATGCCGCCCTGCACTGGGTTAGAGATTTGTCAGTGGGGCGAAGCTCTTTATCCTGAACAACATTGGCCCTAAATCCAAAGAACTTGTACCAAATGTGAATGGTGGGCCAGAGGCCGAGGTACCCCTCAACCCTGGAGGCAAAGGCATAGAGAGAGGTGATGGCATTAGCCGGAAGATGGTGGGGTTGAAGAACAAATGTAGTAATGAATTAATGGAAGAAGTTGCTGATGGGTAGGCCGAATCCACGCTGAAAATGGGAGACGAAAACAAAAACTCACTCGAATAGGGAGATGGAACAATCTCTTGGCAAGGCAGGCGACAGCTAACCCCGGCGGGGATGCGGCGGGTCTAGATCAACCAGTTGATGTCATCCTAGCAAACCCAGGAACCGGCTCAAGCGCCACGCTCATGGGCGTCACCACCCTCTTCGTGCTCCTCGACGGTGGAAATATCCTAAGGCATCTCCAGATCTTCACCCTCGCAAATCCAATCTGAAGCGGGGGAGAGAGGCCTAGACTAGCGCGGCCCCGTGACGGCTACGAGTGATGGAGCAGCGGCAGAGCTAAGGTGAAGCAAGCAGCACGAGGGCACAACAACGGCGAAACTGTGCCTAAGCAAAAGTGACAGCGACCGTGGTGTTGCGCAGAGGAAGAAGAAGGAGAAGACGCAGAGGCGCGTGCGAGTGGGGAGAATGGCTAGGGGGCCTCCCCCGCTCCCCTATTTAACCACGTCCCAAGTGGGGTTAGCGGGATCGTGCTGTGATGTGTGCCACACGGTGTGGCCGTGTACTTCGTTGGGTCAGCCAATCATTAGTGAGCCACATAAAGGGACACACAACGCAATGGATCGCGTGACATGATGTGGCGTTACGGTTATCAAAGGGGCACCAGGACATGACATTTGCGCAGTTATGCCTGACAACATGCACAGTAACTGGCGCAACCCTTAAAATGAGGCAAAGTAATGATTACCCTCCATGTAGGATGTTGGGAAATGTACACAAGAAGAAGGGAATCTAAGTGGGTAACCCGGATATGAGAACATAACCCGGCCAATGACGAATACCTCAGAATGAGCCAAGGGAGGTCAAAAGGAACACCAAGTCACAAAAGTAAGTGTGCCGACATAAGAGTACCTCGGCAAGAAAAACAAAGAGTTTGGTGGGTTGAACTTGTTGTGGCCTTATCAGCTGAAGTTGCTAAGACCCCAATAGCTCCGGGGACTAATGTTGGGGGGATAATTCCGGGTAGGGTCAAGCCGAGGTATAACATCAGTATTAGCCGAGGTACGAAAAGGTCAAATCATGAGCTGTCCAAGTTACCTCAAGGCAAGCAGAGTTACGGTAGACTCGTCCTGGACAGTGTTCACCCAACGTTACCTCGACCGACATAAAGTGTATGTCGGCATCTTCATTATAACTTGTTTGCAGGTACGATCAGGGCCGAGTCAACCAGGCAATAGCCGGGTTAGTACTTGGCTTACAAGAGAAGGAAGGAATCTCCTTCGTCAATGCTTTTCTCTCTCCACTGTAGCATGAGCTGAGAGGACAGAGGGGAGGACCAACGAGTATGGGCTGACTAAGGTGAAGTTACTCGACTGTTCTTGGTCAGGTGACACGATGTCGCAGAGGCTTACGCAAGGGGCTCAGAGAGCCTTACGCCATGGGTTCTGGGCGGCTTGCAAGGGGAAAAAGATGTGCACCATTTTTCTATTCTAGGAGAGGCATATTCGGGGAATATTCCTTCCACGTATGCCCTAGCTTGTAACCTGGCCTCCCCTATATAAAGAGGGCCAGGATCTCCATAAAGGGGGTCGATAATTTTTACTAAGGGAAGAACCTTAAAGAGAGTTGTGTGGGTAGTAGAGAAATTCATCCTCTTCCTCCCCAAGAACAACTCAAGGAGCACTTGTAATCCACCATTGATCTAGTGAATACAGTTCGTCTGTGTGTGGAATCACCACACTATCCCTCCCTGGATTCCTCTAGCGTACTTTGCCCCCATCTTTATCCTATACATGGCATCTTTCGTGCCACCACAACGACACTTACCATGAACCGGTATCACTCCCAATTGAGGACTAACTTGGTTTGTTTGCAACGCTGCAATATTCTAGTAAGGTTATAGAGACATTGTTCAAAAGCAGTGCCATAGACAACAAAGTTATCCATAAGAACCTCCATAGAGTTTTCGACAAAGCTATCAAATATCTTCAGGACACATTCTTGAAAAGTTGCAACTACATTGCATAAACCAAAAGGCATCAATCTATAAGCACAACTCCCGTACAAGCAAGTAAAGGTAGTCTTTTCTTGGTCTTCGGGTTGAATAGAAATCTGAGAGTATCCCAAATATCCGTCAAGAAAACAGAAATAGGAGTTACTAGTTATTCTCTCTAAAATATGATCGATAAAAGGTATTGAATTATGATTCTTCACTGTGTCCTTGATTAATTTTCTAAAATCTATACACATTCTATACCCTGCTATTGTTCTAATGGGAATTAGTTCATCCTTATCATTATTGATTATGGTTACACATCCCTCTCTAGGTATACAATGAGTTGGACTCACCCATTTACTATCATAAATTGGGTAGATGATACCAGGGTCTAACATGCGTATGACTTCTTTTCTCACGACTTCTTTTATTCTAGGATTTAGCCTTTTTTGAGTGTCTATAAAAGGTTTAGCATCCTAAAGCATATGTATTTTATGAGTGACTATGGAGGGGTTGATGACTTTTATATCACTAAGAGTATATCCAAAAACTTTGCGTTGTTCAACAAGTAGTTCAAGTAAATTTCCTATTTTCATCGGGGGAAGTTTATCATCAATAATTATGGGACACTTACTTTCCTTATCTAGAAATTCATACCTGAGCCCTGGAGGAAGGGGTTTTAATAGTAGAGGAGGTGAATCCTCATATCCCTTTCTCTCTAATTCTTCAAACTCATTCTTCAAACTCACCCATTTACTATTAGAAATTGGGTAGATAATACCAACATCTAACATGCGTATGACTTCTTTTCTCACGACTTCTTTCATTCTAGGATTTAGCCTTTTTGAGTGTCTACAAAAGGTTTAGCATTCTGAACCATAGGTATTTTATGAGTGACTATGGAGGGGTCTATGCCTTTTATACTGAGAGTATATCCAAAAACTTCGCGATGTTCAACAATCAGTTCAAGTAATTTCCTATTTTCATCGGGGGACAGTTTATCATCAATAATTCTAGGACACTTATCTTCCTTATCTATAAATTCATACCTGAGCCCTAGAGGAAGGGTTTTAATACCAAAGGAGGTGAATCCTCATCTCCCTTTCTCTCTAATTCTTCGGACTCATTTTTAAGAAGATTCTCTACTTCAAGTGTGGTGTCAAGGATATTGTCCAAGTCTTATTTTGCGAAATAGTTTGGGATTGAGTCATTGTTTGCTAGGCTCCTTTCCAACTCAGTTTGTGGTGTGCTAAAATAAATTTCTGCCAATTCTTCAATAGTCTTTTCATACGGCAGTTTCTTGAATTGGTCACATTTTACTTTTAGATCTTCTCCAAACTATAAAGTCATAACTTCGTTCTTGTCATAAATACTGATATTGGTAGAATTGTAAAATGGAATCCCAAATATGACGGGGCAAAAGAAATCAATTGCATATTGATACCTTCGATCCAGATTTATGGATGTAGTATAGTAGCTTTTTCCCTATTAGACTTTGGTTTAATCGAATCCTTGGTAAACAATGCTAAAAGTAATTAATAAGGCACGTCTACAAGACTTGGTTCTTCATTTTACCTTCATTCACTAGACCTTTCTAGTTTACCTTAGATCATGGGTTCATTGAATGGATGGAGATATGCCAGGGTTGAAGATTCACCTACAACCACACATCATATGGGATAAAGATGGTAATATGTGTATTCATGCGTAATTGTTTAACAAATATAAAGTTTGTGGGCAACACATCCTGATATACTAGAGCCCCTGCGAGTCACATGCATAGCAATAGTATTTTGATCTAACCACTGTAACCACAAAGCACCGAGCTTACAACAATTATTAAGAAGTGATGTTATTGTTGTTCCCAAATGGATTGCCAAATAAATACCGTACTTCCCTTTCCGTCACTAGGTTTCCTACAAGATCGCCGCTTACCAAGTATCTCACCTCAAGCCTTTATCAATCTCTGGGATCTTGGGTACCTACAAGTCCATAGATCGAGACAAGAGACAAAGATACAAATCTCTATTCAATCAATACACATTACTCATATGGATTAGATGCACATAATCGATGCGAGGTTTTACCCCAACCAGCAGACCGCAAGGACTATTCACTCATAACAATAAGATCGAGGATAAAACATTTGCAAAATACTTAGATTGAAATCAAATATTCTTACAATGGTCGCTGAATCACAAGGAGATCTCAAGTACAAGCTAATGGCTATGTCTATGGACAGGATGTAGGTGGAGAGGATGAACTATCGTGGTGGGTCTCCTTCGGTGGTGTTGTGATGCAATCTGAGAATGGCGGCCCTCTGCATGATGGCTGGGACCTCAAAATATATAGACGCCTTCACAAAAGTCTTAGGGTTTGATGAGACAAAGCCAACACCACATGGTATGGGCGGACCGTATGGGTGGGCCTTGCCCATAATAGTGGTCATTAAAGCCTCGGTCGACTGGTCTTGGCACCAGGATTGCTTGGCCACGTAGACTTCCTCAAAATCTTCATTAATGGCTCCCGATTTCTCCTTAAAAGCATGATTTACTACACAACACAATTCAAAATAATGGATTACACATCTTTTTAATAATTAGTCATTAGTAGGAAGGCTAGAGAGATTCTTGGTCAATTTCTTGACTAAAAACAAGGTTTAAACCCGGATAAAGATGGCTATTTTCACAGCCATCACATATCAATAATGTGAAAATCAACTGGATAAATGAAGGTTCCAACTGAGATACAAGCATGGTGAAGAATTACATGGGATTGTTGCAAGGTTCTATCTGAAAGCATGATGGTGACATCGGTAGGCTCTAGTTCTGGTTCATCAAGGTAATAATGTAATCCCTCATAGATAGAGTAAAGCATAATGTTTATAGAAGAACTTAGATCACAAAGTCCTACATAAGTAGATTTTCCTAAATGAAAAGGGATTTTCTGTTTATCCTTATACTTACCATTAGGCTTACCTTTAGCTATATCAGAAGATTATCTACTTACCGCCATTACTTTATTTTCAATAACCTCAGGCTCTAGCAGCTCTTTCTCTAAGCCAATATTTGTTTTGATAATCCCCAGCTCTCTGATTAATTTTCCTATCCTTCTTCTACCTTCATTTTCGTTCTTTTTCCTTTTTGCTAGGATAGTTTCATCTTCAATTAGCAGTCTCTTATCCATTCACGAAAAATTGTCCTTGGGATCTATCTTGGGGTGATTTTCGTCACAAGGTGTCTTATAATGTTGCCAATCTTTTGGGATCTGCAAATGCTCAACATAGGTTTTAACAATTTAAACAATCATACGAGGATCGAGGTTGAAGTTTCCAAGTAGTTTCTCTACTTTACTAGATGCTAGAAATTTCCTTAAATAGTCATACTCTATAGGATTCTTTGCTTTATTAAGTTCAATTTCACTATGGGCTTCTTCCATCCTTTGAACTGTATCTAGCAAATTCCAAGCTCTTTCAATGCTAAATTTAGTAAATGACCCATTAGATAGAGAGTCTAATTGATTTCTATTATCAATACTTATACCTGCATAGAAAGTGTGAACTACTAACCAAGGTGGGAAATTGTGGTGAGGGCAACGGTCAAGAAGCCCCCTATGCCTTAAGTACCCTTCATAGAGGCTTTCCTCGGGGCCTCCTTGAAATTTGGTTATCATGCGTCTAGCTCCAAGGGTTTTCGTCTTGGGGAAGAACTCAATTAAGAATGAAGAGGATAGCCTCTCCGAGGAGTTAGTAATTTTTGTAGGACATTGAATGTACCAAGAACGGGCCTCATCAATAAGAGTTTGGTTAAAGAGAGTAGATTTAACCTCATTCTCAGTAAAGACATTTAGGTAGAAAGTCCCACAAGTTTCTTCAAAGAACCCTACATGCTCATACGGATACTCCGTACCATCCCCTGCAAATCGATTAGCATGTAGAAGATCAAGTAGCATGGGGTTAATATCATACCCATTAGGGTTATTGGATTTTAAATAAGCATCCATGGGTGGTCCAGAATTCTTTATGGCTTCGAGCTGAATAATATGTCGGTACTCGCCCATGGTGTTTACCTAGAACTAGTAAACAACTTTAGTAAATCAATTATTAAAATCAGCAACTAAGAACAAAGACCAAAAGCTCTTAGCTCCCCGGCAATGGCGCCAGAAAATAGCTTGATGACTGCAAGAGCACAAATTGATTGTAGCTAGTTTTGAAATAAGAGTATGGAAGCCACATAGAGCTATTTGGTTAAGGTCTTTATGCCCCTCATCACTATTTACCAAAGGATACTTGTAAGCTTCCTTTGATTTCAAGTAAAGTGTTTGAAAGGTTTTTGTAATTGTGTGCAAGAAAGTAATAAAAGCAAGAAAAGTAAACAAAAGTGAAAGTGTTGGGAAACGGTGTTGGAAATCAATAAGGCTAAAGCATTCTCGGGGATGTAGGATACACCACTAGCATAAGGTAATTATTTGTGATTAGGATTAATCTATTTCTTATGTCATGACATTCTTGGAGAGAGCTCAATAAAGATGTTCACTACAAGACTCATGAGCATTCGCTTCTTGAATCAGGTATTGAGGTCATCTCTAAATAACCACTACGATGCCAGAGAGCAATAACTCGTACAAGCCACCACAATTCAGGATTTCCCCATGGATATCATAATAAGATTAGTGAGTCCCTCTTAATTCCCTTTTTGATCGTGCAGGTTATAAGCCAATGCCTACGGTCACCACTTTGCACTAGACATACGCTCATACACGTCCATAAGGGTATCTCCCTATCTTTAGTCCTGGAGGAAAATGGCGGACTTCAGATACCATCTAAAGAGAGAGATCTAACCCAATATCATATATCAATGGATCATGGACAAAAGTAATAGAACATCTTTATTTCATTTCATAATAAAGCTAGGGTTTCTACATCTCCCCAATAACAAAGGGAACTACTCACACATGGTGGCAACCAACAACATCATCATATCATATGGATGGGTAAAAAGTAAAAAAGATAGATCTAATGCAAACCACAATTGTATTTGAAATTACAACAAGGTCTAATGTATGAAGAGGGGAATAGTAATGGTGATGTAGATGCAGCAGTTGATGATGAAGGGGATGATGTGATGTCCTCCGATGATCCGTGAAGAAGCAAGGATTCTCCCTTCTCCTAGTTCCTCCTTAAGATCCCTCTCTGTCGTGGTGTTTCGAGGCTGGAAGTTTATGTGAATCTCGGACCTGAATTCCGTCTTTGCGAGGTCAGAGTATTTGATGATGCAGACATGCTAACAGGTGGTACGGACAGACAGTACGGGCAAGCTCCGCCCGTACCAATGGGCATTAAACCCTTTGTAGTGTTTCCTTGCATCCTCTCTTCTCTGATGTGCATGGAAATATCATTTAAATGACATTTATCACTTAGAAATATCATATTATTACATAATATGACAATCCCAATTGATATATTCACAAAAGGATAAAAAATTTGGGATCTTGTTGGAACGAGGATAAAATGGTGCGTGCGAGTGCAGTAAAATACTAAAAATCCTACCCTACTTCTGCAAAAACATAAGGTAAATATGCTTTAAAAACAGACTCATCAACAACCCAACCACCCAAGTGCAAGTCCTCATGGACATAGATTTGGGTTCTTATTATTTCAAAAACAAACTCGTTGTAGGGACTTCCCCTACCGCATGCTTTCAAAAAAATTTCAACATAAAATATCTTGATACCCAAAAGTGTAGGAAATCGTTGAAATCTTCATTGGGAAGTATTGTCCACATTTATAGTTTAACACGATGGAAACACACGAATTCAAATAAGAATTTAGCAATTGAGACATATCACTCTCATTCACACCTATGTATCAATGATCAATAAACAAGTGATGAATGCAGCACTTGGACCGGAACAGTAAAACAAAATATAGTAAACAGTTTTCACAGGAAGGATGACAGTTGTAACTTTCAGCGGTTAAAACTGTAGGCATGAGGTGATTAGCGGGATATTGCATGGATGAGAGCAATCATCTAATATAAATATAAGTGCCATGGTGTTTGGCACTAGTTCCATGATATGAATGCATGTGATCCATATGTAGTTGTACGTACTAACCAATAGAATTTGTGCAACAACTATTGTCCTACCATCCCATTTCACCGGGACCAACTTGAAACTATGGGTAATTAAGGTCTACCTTCTCAACTATCCCGGGACAATGCATTAACACTCCATAAGCAAATGAGCTCCTCAAATTACATCAACTACCCTTTGTTTCCCTAGGGCATCACCATAGGGTTTGCAGGTTAAATAATATAACCTGTGATACACTATGCATATAAACCCCAAACTCTCATATATTATGAATAATAGAAGTTCGGATATAAGATCATGTTATTCTATCCCTAATAACAAGCATTACGCATAGAATAAGTGCATCAACATCCATACTAGAACATCAACTAGACAAACACCATAAATCTTGGTGGCCAAACATTATTATATGATCAATATCATCCAATTCCCATCCACCTCACATGCCAACGGGCTACTCACGCGGTGATGGATATGAAGCACATGGTTGATGGAGAAGGGCTTGGTGATGATGGCGGTGAAGAAGGCCTTGAAATCCCCTCCCTAGAGTGGAGAGGATGACGTATTAGATGCCCTAAACAAAGATCGTGATGGTGGCGGCGCTCTGGTTCATGAAAAACTCGGTGCCCCGGGAAGATAGGTTTTTCGGGTGTATAAAGATGACCACGCGAAGGAAAAGGCAAGATGATGCTTGAGGAGGAGATGTGACCCCCTGACGCGTCCAAGGTATCTGACCGTGTCCCCCCTCTTCGATGCTTTGTTTCTCTTCTCGCCCACTTATTCGACCTGAATTGCTTCTTTTCCATATAAACTTCGTATATTTTCTGAATTTAATTCCTTTGTTTCCTATGTGTAAAAGACAAAAAGGTGTTTTTGCTAAAAGTGGTATTAGTCCTAATAGTTTTTATCCAAGTTTGGTGAGATTCCAGATCAAAATCATGAGCAAAGTACTTGGAAAAGTAGATACATTTAAGATGTATCAACGCTCCTTGGACAGCTTGATATAATGGGGGCCGATCATGTGTTCCCTCAACATCAGTCTAACCGGTTTCAATGGGTGCATCATGAAGCTCTGTTTTTTGTTGACACCATGGGACATGTCTACACACGAATTTCCCAGGTATCGACACATGTAGAGGATGCCATGGAGGATGTGATTGGAGCACCTGATAGTTTTGGCGAAGGCGGGGTCTTGGATGTGATGAAGACTTTTCTTCACAGGCTATTGTTTGGACATGGCTTGCGGGATGTTTTCCCATCCAGACCGGATACGCGTTCCTATTAGCCTGGTGGTACATGACTTGTAGCCCCCACAAGTGGTGGAGGCAACACTAGATGACTTCTTTGTTGGTGATGCTCCTCGAGTACCGAGCATGATTTTCAAGGTGAAAATCCAAGTTTGGTCTTTATTGGTTATATCTGGCAATGGTATTGTTGAAGGGATTGCTTTGGGAACACGATCCTTCTCTATGGTGAAAATCCAAGATCGTTGATCGGACAGATAACGCTTGCGCATTGTTTCTTTCTTGTAGGCGTTGCTTTTTGGACATTTCTAGTCTAGGTAATGTCTTTAGTGGTGGTTAGAGTACTGCTGCTACGGGTGATTGATAACTGTGGCAGGGTCTTTTTCTCTTTTTATTTTCTTTTTTAGAAGTGTGTGTACTGGATGTCTGTAGGCATCTTATTGGTGCAGATGTTGGGTGTAGTTTCTACCTGTGCAATATTTATATATTCTCTTTATAGAAAAAGTTATATTCTTTCTACCTGTGGATTCTAGTATGCATGTTGTCAATCTTCACTATCAAGGTTCTAATAGTACCAATCTTTCATAGTGTTCTATTGATTTTTATTCTTTCTTGCTAGGGTTCTATTTGATCGATGGACCGGCCAGTAAGGAATCGATTTCAATTAGAGCGATTGTTAACTTGTCTTTTGAGTTCCAGAGGTTGCTTCATTAAAGGTTTATTGCCGGGATCGATTTTACAAGTTTACTTTGCTAGTGCCGACTTATAGGGCAGCCGATCACAGATCGGCGGACGAACCCTACGTACGGGTTGCGCGACCCCCGGCGGAGATCATGAAGATCGACCTCCCCGAGGGCGGCGCTACGGGGAAGCATGTGCGGCGGCTAGCGCGACGCCATGGCGGGCTGCGGCACTAGGGTTTGGTGGCGGGGGAGCCGGCGGCGCCTTGGGGAGGGAGGGCGGCGGCTAGGGTAGTTGAATCATGGTTAGGCTGATACCATGCAGAAGGATAGAGAGAGATATTAGCGAAATATGTTGGATATATTATTGAGCCTCATGGGCGAGTATATATAGACGTACAGAGGATTATCTTGAAGTACGAGTCAAGTTAGGACTGTACGTAAACAGATCCTAACTCTATCTAAACTATCATAACAACCATATATACTTAATACTCTAACACTTATATCCACGTATGTGTTCTTCGTCGTGTTCTTCATGTTCCTCATCCCGACGAATCAGCTAAGATCGGCCAACCTGTTTCACATCATAGCCCCATAGGAAGCAATGTGAAACCAGTGTTTGCATGCTTGGTACGTTGAGCCTAGGAGGTCCCACATTGCGAGTAAACAAGAGAGTCCCACATTGCGAGTAAACAAGAGATTCCCCTAGTAACCAAAACCTATCACCCCAGGACAGAAAGTACTCCTACAAGATTCCTGGCGCTAACGACTCGGCGCACAACATCAGCCACGAGTTGTATTTTTTAGAAGATAGGTCCTGGCTTTCCATGCTTGTCAACAACACCTATTCCTGAGACAGTGAGAGAAGGCAGAGGAGGACGACTATGTCCAAGTTGCCCTGCTTTTTGTCTTGTACACTAGTTTTAATCGATGAATCGTGAGTGGTTAGTCGTCATCGGCCACACAGAGCGAGAAATGCTCTTGTCGCCGATGATGACACCGCCCAACGATTCCCAATTCCCCATACACATTCGTATGGATGTAAGTTCTTTACGTGTCTTAGAGGGTAAAGCTAGCTCCCATAATTGGAGCATATCAGCATAAAAATCACTATCTACCTTTTGATCTGGATCACTAGTCCTTAACCCTGCGAGAGTTAAGAACGGGATGTTTATCTCTGAGTATAGCCGGAGAGAGAGAGAGAGTGCCGTGCAAGGCTGCAAGCATGTGTTGATATATATCCGTTCATCCGCAGAATGCCGTGTGCTCTCGCTGGTTACGGCTCTGTTAATTTGACCTTGCTAACTGAGTGCGTATATACATCCAAAATCACCAGAACTACTGTATGTCTGTATCTAATTGCGTGCTGTCCGAATTTCACTGCAAATTCTTACAGATCATTGTATCTGACATGTGAATTTTTATTTCATACTGCTCATAGGATTTACGATTTTACTTTTGAACGACGATGATTCTAGTTCCACTGAGTAGACATCAGGACCTCCAAGAAACGGATTAAACAATCAACAGATCCACTGCACGATTACGGCCCCAAGAGAATATATGTGCATCTTTTTACTGGTCGCTCTCTCGCTAGTGTTCCTTGTCCCAGTCGTGGACTTCGGAGTAGAAAGAGACGCACGAGCCAAGTTGAGCCCCTCGTCTTGCGATTAAGACGGCGCTCCATGATTATATTCCGTTAACTGTATAATACAGATCAGTAATTTTTGTTTTTCCGCCGTGGATCGCATTGTGTGGTGTGACTTCTAGATAGAGACGAGGCAAGGTAAGGAAATCAAGCAGGCAAGAAGGTTCTAGAGCAATTCCAACGGACAAGGTGCCGGTGCATATTCTATTCGCGGCGATTGCTTGTCGTAAGGACAGTGGCGAGGGAGAAGAAACAGCAGCAGGCTGAGCTTCCCGACCTACACGTCTATTTTTTGAATTTACAATTTGATCGCCTCGGGTTATAGGGAATTCTGTGGGTTTTTTCTAAAGGACAACGTCCCGATTCTTGTTTGCCATGATATATCTTTTAGTAGTTTCACTTGCTGATCTCGGTTGCTGTATTGTGTTTATTTGAGCAATCGTCTGTTAGCATCTGTTTTGGTCCGTGAACCGGAGGATGTGAGTGGCATGTGGACTCATTTTCGCGGATTATCAGAACCTAGCACAAAATTGCCGATTAAAAGGTGAAGATAGCAGACGCGGAAAGGAAGATGTGGAAGGCTGAAATAAATCCTACAAACCTGTCTATATTTCTGAAGGATAAACCTACCCTATACATAATGGCTAGCAAAAAAGCTAATTAACGGACAAAAAAATACAAAAAAAGACTAAATTTTTTAAAAAAGGGACATGTGTCAGGCATTTCCGTGGAAGGCTATCCAAGATCCGGTTCAAATAGTAGGCAAATTGACATCGGCATGCCCATTTGATGATATGTACTAGAAGCATATAAAAAACCCGACTTATACCCAAAAGAGGCCATGACTTAGCTAGAAACGAGTTCGAGGATCATGGAGACTACGCCAACACAGAAGGAAAGTAATTCTACAAGGAATTACCCCGGACGCTTGGAGACCGGATCCAGCATGAAACCATGAAACCAGCGCTAGGTGCCTAGTTTAGAGTTGTTTTCTTGCTGAGAAATCTGCATTATAATCGTGGAATAGTCTCTTCGGCTTGTACGAAAAGATCAGTCGCCCCATATAAATTGGTAGGGGTGCCGGCCAATTGAATTAAGCACACAATCGATAACTTTAATACATTTTACCTTTCTGTCTACTTTTACACCTTGTCACTGCTTCCATTTCTTTGGTGACTCCCTGGTCCCCGAGTGTCACATCCCAAAATTCTCCTAATTTTGGAATGTAAAGTTAATAAAATAACTTGGTTGAATTGTTTAACTTTGTTGAAATTTCTCAAAGAAAAGAAACTTTCTGTTATGATTTTCCTTTCTTGAATTCAAAAAACTTGTATGAGATTGGATTAACAGGACTATTCAACTTGTTTTCATTTTCTTTTCAACTATTTGATTCTTTAAATATCCAACCATGCTTAGATGATTAAAGAGAGGGAATAAAATGACCTTCCCAATTATGGTGGAGTGATATTCTAATTTCCCTATTTGATCCTTAAAGTCTCTACTTCGATTTATGAAACCATTCTAGATGCTTTTCACCACTTGCTTGAAAAGAGAGAAGATAACATGACATCTTCATTTTCATTGGATGTTAAGAATGTGTTCCTTCATGTTACATGATTGAACTTGTTGTTTTGGGCATTTGTGGCATTGTGTGTTTTGGTTGAGTGGTAAAAATAAAACCCCAAGAAGCTATTTAGAAATATTGCATAGTAGCCATATAAGGCCAAATGCATAAAACCCTATATCCTTTTGATAATACCTAAGTAGCCATATAGGCAAAAAGGCGTGAATTGAGTTTTAGCTTTAGGATTTGTGTGAATGTTTGCAAAAACGAAAATCATGAAGCATTCATAAGCATTCCTTTACATTCATGCAAAGTTCCCAAAAATTGAATCCAAATCCTAATATCTAGATCCAATAGTTGATTTGCCCAAATGTTCCTATAAGGAATATATGGACATTTATAAATAAATCATCTCCAAACTAGTGAAAATGTTACAAATATAATATCTACGGAATTTTAGAAAAAATTAGAAATAAGAATCATGTCATTTGGAGTTCGCATGCAAAAGATATAAAGAAAATACCAAAATAGAAAAAAAACAAAAAACAAAAAAACAAAATGGGCCAACCGGCCGGCCCACCTCAGCCAACCCAACCAGCCAGGGAGAAGGATCGATCCCACCACCGCTTTAAAAAGCGTGCGAAAATCTGATTTCTAAACCTATCTCTATTCAAACACTTATAACTTTTTATCTACAACTCCGAATTGACTTCCGTTTGTTTCTACTTGTTCTCTACTTCAAGATCTATCTTCCCATCATCTTAAAAGCCTAAATAATTCATCGAAGCCACAGCTATAACACTTCTCCTTTCCGAAATCCCGAATCTACACCCTACCGAATCGTATTTCGCTTCTAAACCTATCTAAACTTCGTCGGCTGCCTTCGGCTTCAACACGAAAGTTGTAGATCTCGTCGAAATCTTTCAATTCCGACAAACCTCACCTCTTTTCATCCACCACAGCCGGAGAATTTCGCAACGCAATATTTCAGATCTGATGGCGTAATTCCAAGATCTACTCGCGCTCGTTTCTTGAAATCGAAATTCCTTTGGTGAAAAGGTAGATCTAATCATCCTCCACAACTTTCATGTTCAAAGTTTTTCGATTTGACCTACGGATTTATCTCTCTAACACAGATCTACTTCTAGTCTTTTGTTAGGCAAAATCGGGTCTATTTTGAGCCAACTTCTCTTCTAGCCACCGGATCTCATCCCGACGGTCGAGATTCAATCGTCCCGATCAGTTGCCTCGTCACCGCCACGTCGTCGTCAGGTCAGCATCTAGTCCCAGTCAGCCTGCACGGTCAACCTGTCCAGTCAGCGGAATATTCTCTGAAATATTCCGTTCGAATTTAAAATTGCAGATTATAGATCTAACTTGTAAAATCCATAGAAAATTCATACTATGTCAAAACATCGCAAATAATATACGCCTGGATTTACAAAATTGTATAGAACACGATTCTGGAATAAAATTACAAGTTTACTGTATAGATTACTGGCGAATAATTAATTAGTATTATTGGCCTTTTAAATCATTAAATTCATAGTAAATAATCTACATATCCGAAAAATATGAGTAATATGTCCCTGAGTTCATAATCTTGCGTAGTTTTCAGATCTGTACTTAGTTTTGTTCGTTGTCAGTACGATCTGTTCAGATTTATTAAACTCCATTAAACACTAAATAAATCCTAAAAAAAGATCTATAACTCCGATTAAGATGAATCCAATTCCTCCTGGTCCGTATTAATGTCCTCTATCCAGTAAAACTAATAAAAAAATTTAATTAGACAATTAGGACAGAAGTTGCAACAGAGCTACTAAAGCCTTTTTTTGGTCATCAAGATTTAATAACAAATACCCTATTGCATTAAATGATCTCCTACATGCATCATATGATCTAATACCACTCAAAGAACTAATATTAAATTATCATGCATGCTTGTGTTCATCATTGTTGTGGTTGTTCTGTTTGTAATTGTGTTGATTGGAATTGTTTTGTCCTCGCGTTAGATTGTTCGGAGAGTGCGATTGCTGCAGAAGAATTCAATCATCACCCATAACACAAACATAAGGCAAGTTACACCACTTGTTCATGTTATGTCCCAGTTTTTGACTATGCATGTTTTACTCTTCAAATCTTGTAGTATGCATGTGTAGGTTTTTTAGTAGCTTTCTTATTATTATTTTTGCAAGTGCGGTTTTGTAGTATGCCATGAGTAACTTTATACTTAGGATTTTCTATCCTAATAGGTTCCCCCTGTTTTTGCTAAGTATTGCTTGCTATGCTATATATATATATATCAAATACCGTTGGGAGGGTTCGAAAGACTCAAGAATTTTCTAAGTATGATAGCTCTCTCGAGCGAACTTTTCTTCTCCAAAACCCCTTCAAAATAAAACTAAGTTTTCTTCTGGGCGGAATGGTTGTCGGGACAATGAGTGAGATTTTGGTGGAGGACGGCCGCCCAGGAATCAAAGAAGTCTGCCATGTTTCAGAATTCAGAAGCTTCCCGTGCAACCACAATACATATGGGCTCTGTCTTGGCTTAGTACTTAGTGGGAAACCTCACCGGGATACCAACATTTGGAGGTTCTTGGCACGGTTGGATCCAGCTGGTAGAGGGGCTACTAAGGGAAGGCTTCGCCATGGTCTTGTCTGTAAAATGACTTGATCGTGGATTGTGGGGAAAGTGCACAACCTCTCGAGAGTATTGCAATCTGATCGATCAGCCGAGTTCACGGAAAAGAACATTTTGAGCATCTGAAGGATGGAGCCTCTGAAAGATCTTTCTCTCTCTTTTCAAACAAAAGTTTTTCAAACCCTATGCCGTGCGTAATATCGCTAATAGGTGGGAATTTGGGAACTTGGTGTGTCATATCCAAGTAACTTGGTGCGTAATATCCAAGTGCCACCTGGTGTGTAATATCCAAGTGTTAGGTTGATTGGGCACTTGGTGAGTAACATCCTCGTGTTCCATTTGACCCTATACTATTTATCAAAGTTTACAAAGTAGGGAAAACTTTCTTCCTCTTTTCTTATTACATTGATAAAATTGGCTTTATGCAAATAAACCCCAAAGCCTACTCTCGCCTTGCATGTAGAGTTAGTCTTGTTTTTTCCTTGGTGTAATTTGCCAATACATTCAAAGTATTGACCAACTCGTTTGGCTGCACGTTTTATGTGCAGAATTTGGAGATCGTTGAAAGGTGCGCTAGGATCACGAGTCTTCACTCAACCTGCCTGTGGTATTGATGGGACTCCAAGTTGTATATTTTTTTTGCTTCTGTTGTAATAATGTAAACTCTGGATTATTCGATTCATGTAATAAAGACTTGTGTTTTACATGATATTTCATCGACTGTGAGTGCTAGCTAATGATCCAGGGACTAGCATGTTAATCACAGGGACTTAGGATCCTTAACGATCCGAGGTCGCTACACCGAGTTAGGGCGATTAGGTCGACAGACTCATCCAATAGTCATCAGAATCTTACTCGGGGTCCCTCTTGAGAAACTGGGGTTTCTGGTATAAAATGTGCCAGCTTACTATCTTGTGTATCGCGCTGTAAGATCGACCTACTGGAAACGCATTGAGGTGCATCACTCTTACTCTTCCGGGTAACTCGAAGAATACCTTATACGTTAGTCGGTCAAACTTATTGGCGAGTCCACCATCCGATTAAGCGGATCCATCCTTGAGAGTGTGCGGCCCCATTTAAAGCACAACATACATGTTGGTGACTCCGCTGGGGACAAAACAACGGATCGGACAACAATGACCGTTCATGCAATCTCTCATCCGGGTGATGCCAATCCGAGTAACATCATATGGCTCGCCTATGATGAGCTCTCGGAAGATCAACGCAAATTCTTCAAAGCAATGAAAGCTCAACATCAAGATCAGATCGAACAACTTCAGAAGAAGAAGGAGAGGGAGATCATGGATGAACTCCAACTTCTTCAAGAAAAGGAGGAGGAAGATCAAGATATTTTCATGGCAACTTTCAAGAAGGATCGCTCAGGAAACATCATATCAACTGACAAAGATCGAATCACTCCCCTCATCGATAAGTCTACTATAAGTATCGAAGCTTTAACCGATGAGCAGTTAGCCACCATAGATTTACGCATTAATGAATCTAATCAACAAGTGCTTAAAGTTGCGTGTGAATATGCCGATGCGACTAAAAACACATATATTGTCGCATCGAGCTCAAATAAAGGGTCGTTGGTTCAATGGCAAATCCTCTAGTAAACTCTAACCATCAACAGATCTATAGCCTTACGCATATTGCTAGTGTACCTTACTCAGCGGTTAGACCAAATTTACCAATTTATCATGTTGTGTCGAGTACGATACCACTTTACAATCCAGTTATAGCGCCAAAGTTACCAGCGCCGGTTCAGCCGCAGGGATCTTCGTCGGATTACGATCTGGGTTTTGAGAAGTTCAGGACAGAGATTCAAAAGATGTTATACAAAAAAATTGGTGTTGACCGAACTACTCCTGTCATGTACGAGAAACCTTATCTGGATTACTTTGACAACGTAGCAGACCCACCTGGTTTTAGAGTGCCTGACTTTATTAAATTTAGTGGAACAGATGACAAGACTACCTGGGAACATATTAGTCAATATCTAGCCCAGATGAGAGAAGCTAGCAATAGTGACACCCTTAAGATTTGTTTGGTTCCTTTATCTTTAACTGACACTGTTTTTTCCTGATTTTCATCCTTAGGTCCGGGTATTGTTCTCACATGGTATCACCTAGAAAAGAAATTCCATGAACACTTTTATACTGGTGAGAACAAAGTAAAGTTATATCATCTAACATTTGTTAAACATAAGCATGTTGAGTCGGTATCTGACTATGTCAAAAGATTTAGAGATAAACCTATGCTACAAATTGGTGCGTGGCCGACTTAGTGCTCAGTGGCCTGATACCTCATCTGAAAGGGAAACTAGAAGGCTTTGAGTGCATAACAATCGGTCAGGTGTTACATAAATCTCTGGTTTATGAGAGCCGAGCGAATGAATTAAAGCACTCCCATCATTCAGGCCGAAGCCGAATCAATTACATGGGTAACTCTAAAGAAACTAACTCAGACCAAGAATCGGATATGCACAGCTGAGTTTATATGGATGGCTAAGTCTAAAATGGATGTGTGCAAGGATCTAAAGCCGATTAAAAAGAATCAGGATGATGATTTCAAATGAAGTTTCGATGTAGGAAAATGCAATAAAATATTCCATGCTTTGTTTAAAGATAAAGTTATTCGGATGAGCCATGTCATGCCGCATGCTGATGAGATTAGACAATGCATTTACTGTATGTACCATAATTTTTATTCTCATAATACTAATGACTGTGTTGGGGATGTAACCCCAGGTACCCCAGAGTTGAGGCATAAAGTGATACAGAAGAGTAAAAAGTATTGTTATAAGAGATGCAAGTAGAGAAAGATAATTATCTATGAAGATATGAAGGATAAAGAGAATAGAATAAAGAAAAGAGGAAGGAAATAGTTCCAGGCCGAATTATCTTAAATTCGGCCTACACAGTACTTCCCTAGGCCGGATTAGGTTCAAAACCTAGCTGGGCCGAAGCATCCTCCCCCCGGGTGGGCCGACATCAGCCAAAGTCGGCCCACCACGGGCCCCCTCTGCCCCGCCGACGCTCCTCGCCAGCTCCCGCCAACGTCGCCAGCTCCCCCGCGTCGCCAGGACTCCCGCCAAACTCCCCCGCGTCGTTCCTCATCGTCGCCCGGGTGGGCCGGCCAGGAGCCAGCGTGGCCCACCGCGGGACCACCTCCACACCGCCCAACGTAGCCAGGGCAACCCGGGTGGGCTGGCGCTGCAGCCCACTCCGGGATAGCCTCACACTCCGGAGCTCCCTCCGGACGGGCCAGTTCGGTCCCAGGCCGAACCAGGGAAACCTCGGCTGGGCCGCCCTTGACGGATCAGGGGATAATCCGGCTGGGCCCACAGGGGTAATTCGGTTGGGCCTCTTCTACTGATAGGAGGGCCATGCCAAATTGAGTGTTAATTCGGCTGGGACAAAGATAACTCGGCTGGGGCACTATTCATGGCCCAGGTGGGCCGCATTTCTCCCCCAGGCCGAATTTCACTTCCCCGGGCCGAATTACTTCGTCCTGGACGTCATTTCTCTCGTACCTGGACCCACCAGTGACCTCTACATCGACACGCTGCCAAGTCAAGTCAAGCCTACGTCAGGTGCCAGTCTTGGGATGCCCTTGGCTCAGACTGGCCCCTTTCGTCCAAGATGCTAAGGAATATGCTGGGCATCTTGGGAGATGTTAGGAAATATCTCGAGCATCTCCAAAGATGCTAAGGAATATGCCGAAGGGATAAGACCAATGACTCAACAAAGGACAAGCTGACTAGGCAAGCCCCACAAGACAGCTCATAGGGGTACTTTAGATGACATACCTTGTCCCCTGGGCTCTCCTTTATAAGGAGCACCAGGGTAGCGTTACAGGAGAGGCCCCCTGAAGGGCTCCTCTCCCTCTGCTCACTAGGAGCATGGTTTCTTCTTCCTTTGCTCTCTCCTTGAGAGGCATAAGAGTACAGTTCAAGGAGCACCATTGTAGCCACAAGCATGGCAAGATATATGAGATTAGATGCAGGAGTAGAGGTGTTATCTGTTGGGTCCGCAGCATAGAAAACAAAAAATTTCCTACGATGAGAACTATACACCAAGATCTATCTACTAGATACAGAGCAACGGGTGGACATACATCCATGGAGAACGTACCCTCGAAGACAACGAGTTTTGTTAACGAGTAGGAACTCGTGGTTGATGTAGTCGTACGCTTGCCGATCTCAAGATCGTGTGGAAGTCCGAGCGCCGCAAATCAGCAGCGCATTCGTCCTCGCACACACGTTCAAGCCACCGGACAACCTCCACCTCCTCGCTCCAGCGAATCAGCGGAAGCAGCAACTCCTTCCAGACTCAAGGGCACCGGGAACATGTATCTCGCTAATCCGAGACCATGGGGAAATATCTAGAGGGGGAGAGAGATCCTTCACGAGGAGGTGTGTGTGAGAAGTGAGGAGAGGGGGGGCTTTTATAGGAGGAGGGGAGGGTACCCCTCCTTCATGGCCGGCGCATGGGGGAGGTGACCCTTCACGTCCTCCATTCATGTGGTGGTAAACCCCTCCACATTAAAATGCCCCTTCACATTCTCTTTTAAAGTCTCCACTTTAAATGCATTAAATTTCTTCAAATTTAATGCTCTCTCATTTAATAAAACTCTTTTATTTATTTTATTCAGAATTTTGTTAATTACTTTAATTAACAAACATTCACATAAAACCCCTTGCAACATTTCAATATCACATGCAGAACCACTTTCTGCAATTTCACCCGAAACAATTCATGTTTCTATCGAAACATTTCCTGCGCTTTGCAAACCTTTTGTATGGAACATATGTGCTCCTAAATGGTGTCCGGCAACCCTTAAGTGTGTCACCCTACGGTTCGTGAATAATGCAGACATGATTGAGACTCCTCTCAGATCAATAATCAGAAGCGGGACCTAGAGATCCATACTGACTCCTGCATATTCAACGATGACTTCTGTGATCGTGAGAACCTTTAACGTCAGCAATTTAATCCCTTTGTCTCATGATATAATACATGTCCTAGATTCGATCATCGGTATCCAAATACCTAGTTTGATCTCGTTACCGACATGCACTCTTTTCTCATTCCCGTGATATAACATTCTAGTGATCACATCACTTGCTTGCAAGCTATCTTAATGTGATATCACCGAGAGGGCCCAGAGTATATCTATCTATCATCGGGATTGACAAATTTCACTCTTGATCCATGAGCCTCAACATAACACCTTCATAGCACTGAACCCACCTTTATGGTCACCCTGTTACGGTGTGACGTTTGATGTTATCAAGATACTCTTCCGGTGTTAGCAGTTAACATGATCTCATGGTCTAAGGACTAAGACTACTTTGTATGATGTTATAGCAATATAAACATAATGACTTGATCGTAATGCTATACTTCGGATGAATGTTCATCACATCATTTCACAAATGCCGTGACCTAGTTATTAACAACATCCAATGTCCATGATCAGGAAACTTTGATCATCTTGTTAATCAACAAGCTAGTCTATAAGAGAGGCATAACTAGGAACCCTTTTTGTTTACTAAACACACATGTATTGATGTTTCCTATCAATACAATTATAGCATGCAAAATAAACATCTATCATATGCAAGGAATATATAATAACAACTTTATTATTGCCTCTCAGGGCATATTTCCTTCAGTCTCCCACTTGCACTAGAGAAAATAATCTAGTTCACATAGTGATAAATCTAACACCCATGGAGTTCTAGTGTTGATCATGTTTTGCCCTAGGGAGTACTTTAGTCAACGGATCTGCTACATTTAGGTCCGTGTGCACTTTACAAATCTTTATATCTCCATCCTTGACATGCTCGCGGATGGAGTGAAACCGGCGCTTAATATGTTTGGAATTCTTGTGAGACCTTGGTTCCTTTGCGTTGGCCATGGCTCCATTGTTGTCACAGTAGATCACCATTGGGTCCAACGCACTGGGAACCACACCCAGTTCTGTAATGAACTCTTTCATCCAAACTGCCTCCTGCGCCGCTTCTGAAGCAGCAACATATTCCGCATCCGTTGTTGATCCAGCCACCACAGGTTGTTTGGAACTCCTCCAACTAACTGCTGCTCTGTTCAAGAGAAATACGTATCCGGATTGAGACTTAGAGTCATCCGGATCGGTGTCAAAGCTAGCATCGACATAACACTTAGCGACTAGCTCTTCTTCACCTCCGTATATAAGAAGCATATCCTTAGTTCTTCTCAAGTACTTGAGGATGTTCTTTACCGCTATCCAGTGTTCCGAACCTGGATCAGATTGGTACCTACTAGTCAAACTAATAGCATGTGCCACATCCGGTCTTGTACATAGCATGGCATACATTATAGAGCCTATGGCCGAGGCATAGGGGATCTTATCCATCATCTCTCTTTCTTCCGCCGTAGCCGGACTTTGAGTCTTACTCAATGTCTTGCCTTGCAACATAGGTAAGAACCCCTTCTTACTTTCATCCATATTAAACTTCTTTAATATCATTTAGATAACTTTTAACACTGTTTAAAAGATCTATATCATTTCCAATCAATAATATGTCATCCACATATAATATCAGAAATGCCACATTGCTCCCACTCACTTTCTTGTAAATACAAGCCTCTCCATAAGTTTGGAAAAATCCAAACTCTTTGATCACCTCATCAAAGCGGAGATTCCAACTCCGGGATGCTTGCTTCAGTCCATAGATGGATCGCTGAAGTTTGCACACCTTATCAGCATCCTTAGGATCGACAAAACCCTTTGGTTGTATCATATACAACTCTTCTTCAATATTACCATTGAGGAACGCAGTTTTGACATCCATCTGCCATATTTCATAATCGAAATATGCAGCAATTGCTAACATAATCCTAACCGACTTAAGCATTGCTACGGGAGAGAATGTCTCATCGTAGTCAACTCCTTGAATTTGTCGAAACCCCTTTGTGACAAGTCGAGCCTTATAGATGGTTACATTACCATCAGCATCAGTTTTTCTTTTGAAAATCCATTTATTCTCAACGGCCTTTCGATCGTGAGGTAAGTCCACTAAGGTCCAAACCTGGTTTTCGTACATGGATTCCATCTCGGATTTCATGGCTTCTAGCCATTTGTTGGAATCAGGGCTCATCATCGCTTCTTCATACGTCGCAGGGTCATCTATTTCATCAATCATGAAATTCATAACAGGATTTCCGTACAGTTCAGGAGCTGCACGTGTCCTGCTTGACCTGCGAGGTTCAGTAGTGTCCTCTTTCGAAGTTTCATGATCAATATCATTAGCTCTCTCTTCATTAGGTGAAGTCAACTCCGAAACAACTTCCGGTGCTGCGCTACTCGCCATTTCATGAAGAGAAGGTTCAATAACCTCTTCGAGTTCTACCTTCCGACTACTCACACCTTTCGCGAGAAACACCTTCTCAAGAAAGGATCCATTCTTGGCAACAAAGACCTTGCCTTCGGATCTGTGATAGAAGGTATACCCAATCGTTTCCTTAGGGTATCCTATGAATACACATTTTTCCGCTTTGGGTTCGAGCTTATCCGGTTGAAGTTTCTTCACATCAACATCACATCCCCAAACTTTAAGAAATGACAGCTTAGGTTTGTTTCCAAACCATAATTCATACGGTGTCTTTTCAACGGATTTAGATGGTGCCCTATTTAAAGTGAATGTAGCGGTTTCCAGTGCATAACCCCAAAATGACAGTGGCAAGTCAGTCAGAGACATCATAGATCGAACCATATCGAATAAAGTACGATTACGACGTTCTGACACACCATTACGTTGTGGTGTTCCAGCAGGCGTGAGTTGTGAAACTATTCCACAATCTTTCATGTGTGTGCTAAACTCGTAACTAAGATACTCTCCTCCATGGTCAGACCGTAGAAATTTGATCTTTCTATTACGATGATTTTCCACTTCATTCTGAAATTCCTTGAACTTTTCAAAGGTTTCAGACTTCTGTTTCATCAAATAGATATACCCGTATCTACTCAAATCATCCGTGAAAGTAACAAAATAACGATATCCACCTCGCGCCGACACACTCATTGGTCCACACACATCAGTATGTATGATTTCCAATAAATCTGTCGCCCGTTCCATTGAACCGGAAAACGGCGTTCTAGTCATCTTGCCCATAAGGCATGGCTCACATGTATCAAATGATTCAAAATCAAGTAATTCCAAAAGTCCATCAGAATGGAGTTTCTTCATGCGTTTAACGCCAATATGACCTAGACGGCAGTACCACATATATGTAGATATATCATTATCAAGTTTAATCTTTTTAGCATCAACATTATGAATATGCGTAATACTACTATCGAGATCCAATAGAAATAAACCATTCAACACAGGTGCATGACCATAAAAGATATTATTCATATAAATCGAACAACCATTGTTTTCAGACTTAAACGAATAACCACTTTGCAACAAACATGATCCGGATACAATGTTCATGCTCAGTGTAGGCACTAAATAACAATTATTCAGGTTTATAACTAATCCCGACGGCATATGGAGAGGCAGCGTTCCGACGGCGATCACATCAGCTCTTGATCCATTGCCGACCCACATCGTGACCTCATCCCTTGCTAGTTCCGCTTGTTCCGCAGCCCCTGAACTGAGTTACATATATTAGCAACCGATCCCGTATCAAATACCTAGGTGCTACTGCGAGTACTAGTCAAGTACACATCAATACCATGTATATCATATATACCTTTGTTTGCCTTGCCGGCCTTCTTGTCCGCCAAATACTTGGGGCAGTTGCGCTTCCAATGGCCAGTCCCCTTGCAATAGTAGCACTCGGTGTCAGACTTAGGACCAGCTCAGGGTTTCTTTTCAGGCGCGGCAATAGATTTGCCGCCCTTCTTTCCCTTCTGCTTGCCTTTCTTGTCCTTCTTGAAACCGGTGGTCTTATTGATCATCAACACTTGATGTTCTTTCCTAATCTCCACTTCTGCAGTCTTAAGCATTGACAGAAGCTCGGGAAGAGACTTCTTCATGCCCTGCATATTATAGTTCATCACGAAGCTCTTGTAGCTAGGTGGCAGAGATTGGAGAACACGATGTATGCCTAAGTCAATGGGAATCGTTATTCCCAAGGACACAAGCTTATCGGCGTACCCAGACATTTTGAGTACGTGCTCACTAACGGAGTTGTTTTCCTCCATCATGCAGCTAAAGAACTTTTCTGTAGCATTATAACTCTCTACGGCAGCATGGGTATCGAAAATCATTTTCAATTCTCCCATGGTATCAAAGGCATCGCCATTTTCTAAACGTTTTCGAAGTTCTGGCTCTAGCCCATACAGTATGCCGCAATGAACTAAGTTGTGGTCCTCCTGACGAGTTATATAGACGTTCTTTTCCTCGTCAGGGGCATCAGGAGCTGGTGGGGGGGCCTAGCGGCGCCTCTAGCACATATTGCTTTTGTGCAGCAGTGAGGAGAATCCTCAAATTCATAGCCCAATTGGTGAAGTTGCTACCATTCGCAGCAAGCTTCTCTTTCTCCATGAACATATTGAAATTAAAAGCAGGTGGTGCCATCTACAACAGAATTTGTAAAATATATTTAGACTAAGTTTTATGATAGATTGAGTTCAAGTAATCCAAATTACTAATGAACTCCCACTCAAAAACGACATCCCTCGTGTCCTTTTGGTGATTACATGAACCAAATCCACTACACCAAGTCCGATCATCACGTGAGTCGGTGTAGCTTCAAAGGTGAGTATTTATATAGGCATCATATCAACTATATGACTCATGCTTAACCTTTCGGTTTGTGTTCCATGGCCATATCTGTACATGCTAGGCTCGTCAAGTAAGAACCTTAGTATTCGCGTGTGTAAAACTGTCTTACACCCGTTGTATGAAAGCGTAGAGTCGAGAACACCCGATCATCACGTGATGCCTCAAAACACGATCCACAAAACGGTGCATACTTAAGGAAGAACACATTTTATCTTGATATCTAAATGAGGGATCATCTTATAATGCTACCAAAAGCGCCAAACTAGCAATATAAGATGCTAACATCTAATGTGTGAAGTGAGGTGATATGGTCCATGCATTTGATCTCTATCATTTGCATCGTGGTATGATCTCTATCATTCCTTTGTGTGTAAGGCCAAGGTTTATGGAACTTACACGTTAAGTGATTTGTAAGAGTATCTATCATACATCTACTTACAATAATACCATATCAAGACACTAGCCCAGCAACGATCTAAACTAGACGCCTCTAATTTATCAATTGCAAGTTTTACGTGGCTTAGGGCTTTCAGAGATAGAACCGGTCTTACCTATGAACATGAACCACAACGAGGATAACCAAGTTATTAGCAACTCGTTGTAAATTAGATATTGACTATAGTAGGAGAGACAGACACCCGCCAGCCACTTATGCAAAACAAGTTGCATGTCAGTCGTGGAACCGGTCTCATGTACGATGACATGTAAGGTTGGTCCGGGCCGCTTCATCCCACTATGCCACCAATATCCAAAGTACATAGAAGATGCAATAACATGATCATCATCGCCCACATATAAACATATGTGTACTACCCGTGCAAAGCACCTATGCATAGATTAGGCTCTGATACCACTGTTGGGTCCGCAGCATAGAAAACAAAAAAATTCCTACGATGAGAACTATACGCCAAGATCTATCTACTAGATACAGAGCAACGGGTGGACATACATCCATGGAGAACTTACCCTCGAAGACAACGAGTTTTGTTAATGAGTAGGAACTCGTGGTTGATGTAGTCGTACACTTGCCGATCTCAAGATCGTGTGGAAGTCCGAGCGCCACAAATCAGCAGCGCATCCGTCCTCGCACACACGTTCAAGCCACCGGACAACCTCCACCTCCTCGCTCCAGCGAATCAGCGGAAGCAGCAACTCCTTCCAGACGCAAGGCCACCGGGAACATGTATCTCGCTAATCCGAGACCATGGGGAAATATCTAGAGGGGGAGAGAGATCCTTCACGAGGAGGTGTGTGTGAGAAGTGAGGAGAGGGGGGCCTTTTATAGGAGGAGGGGAGGGTACCCCTCCTTCGTGGCCGGCGCATGGGGGAGGTGACCCTTCACCTCCTCCATTCATGTGGTGGTAACCCCTCCACATTAAAATGCTCCTTCACATTCTCTTTTAAAGTCTCCACTTTAAATGCATTAAATTTCTCCAAATTTAATGCTCTCTCATTTAATAAAACTCTTTTATTTATTTTATTCAGAATTTTGTTAATTACTTTAATTAACAAACATTCACATAAAACCCCTTGCAACATTTCAATATCACATGCAGAACCACTTTCTGCAATTTCACCCGAAACAATTCCGGTTTCTATCGAAACAATTCCTGTTTCTATCAAATCATTTCCTGCGCTTTGCAAACCTTTTGTCTAGAACATATGTGCTCCTAAATGGTGTCCGGCAACCCTTAAGTGTGTCACCCTACGGTTCGCGAATAATGCAGACATGATTGAGACTCCTCTCAGATCAATAATCAGAAGCGGGACCTGGAGATCCATACTGACTCCTGCATATTCAACGATGACTTTTGTGATCATGAGAACCTTTAACGTCAGCAATTTAATCCCTTTGTCTCATGATATAATACATGTCCGAGATTCGATCATCGGTATCCAAATACCTAGTTTGATCTCGTTACCGACATGCACTCTTTTCTCATTCCCGTGATATAACATTCTAGTGATCACATCACTTGCTTGCAAGCTATCTTAATGTGATATCACCGAGAGGGCCTAGAGTATATCTATCCGTCATCGGGATTGACAAATTCCACTCTTGATCCATGAGCCTCAACATAACACCTTCATAGCACTGAACCCACCTTTATGGTCACCCTGTTACAGTGTGACGTTTGATGTTATCAAGATACTCTTCCGGTGTTAGCAATTAACATGATCTCATGGTCTAAGGACTAAGACTACTTTGTATGATGTTATAGCAATATAAACATAATGACTTGATCGTAATGCTATACTTCGGATGAATTATCATCACATCATTTCACAAATGTTGTGACCTTGTTATTAACAACACCCAATGTCCATGATCAGGAAACTTTGATCATCTTGTTAATCAACAAGCTAGTCTATAAGAGAGGCATAACTAGGAACCCTTTTTGTTTATTAAACACACATGTATTGATGTTTCCTATCAGTACAATTATAGCATGCAAAATAAACATCTATCATATACAAGGAATATATAATAACAACTTTATTATTGCCTCTCAGGGCATATTTCCTTCATTATCTCACTAGGAGAGCCTCGAACCTGGGTATATCATGTCTCTCTGAGTTCTTCCGTATGAGGTCTTCACTTCATCATCCCTCCCCGGATTCCTCCATCGTCCATTTGGCCCCAACTTTAGCCTATACCAGGCATCTGCCGTGACACCATCACGACAGTTGGCGCCCACCGTGGGGATGATAAGCGGCGCTGGTTGGGTTACCATCCGGACGGGAACGTCTTCATCAAGCTCTGCTTCAACATCGATCAAAGGTCTCTCCATCCTCTCCCTCAATGTATAGAGAGCAGGGGAGTTGGCATACGAGCCTCCCTTGTTGAGGTGTTTCAACCTCTTCCTCAACCTCTTCACCAATAGTACAGTAAGTCGTAGCTGACCCTTTGGGAGTAACTCAACTAGATAACTCAACCAACATGCACATGAGTTACCCTAGATGTCACTCGGGGACTATCACCTAGTTGTTCACCCAGGGATGAGATAACTCAACCCGGGGACTAGCACGCGTGCCTTTTGAGTCACCTAAGGGTAGAAAAAGTAGCTCGAGGACTCGGTGTCTCCGAGCATAGAACAATAACTCGGAAAAGACTTAAGATATGCCATGATCTCGTATGTCTCCACTGCTTTGTGTCTTTAAGCTGCCTTGGATAAAAAAGCAGCTCACCAAGTCATTTATAACTCGGATTTAGCTCAACTCACAAAATTACCTAATAACTAGGATTATACTTCGCCTTGCCGGGTTATCTGGTAACTCGGATTTGACTCAGTCAGTCGGATTACCTGGTAACTCCGATTTAACTCGGATTGCTGTTTTTAGCTTATCGGGTCATCCGTAACTCGGATCGGTGTGTGCATCACCATGCCAGGTTACCCGATAACTCGGATTTTACTTCAGTTTGCCTGATTACAGGTTTCCAGGTTACATGGTAACCCGGATTTTACCTCGGTTTATCTAGTTACATGGTAACTCGGATTTTACTTCACTTTGCCTAACTACAGGTTTCCAGGTTACATGATAACCTAGATTTTACCTCGGTTTACCTAGTTACATGGTAACTCGGATTTTACTTCAATTTTCCTAACTACAAGTTTCCAGATTACACGATAACCCGGCTTTTACCTCGGTTTTCCTAGTTACATGGTAACTCGGATCTTACTTCAATTCGCCTAACTACAGGTTTCCCAGTTACATGGTAACTCGGATTTTACTTCAGTTTGCCTAATTACAGGGGTAATTCGAATTCTCTTCAGTTTCCTAGTTACAGGGTAACTCGAATTTTAACCCAGGTTACCAGGTTATCTTATACCTCAAATTAGTTTGTTCCATATCTTGGATGACATGTGCCAGCATATCAATCATTCATCATATCAAATCTCGGATCTAAGACTTATGTCAGATTCGAGTCAAGCAACTCAAACTCCCATCAGGTTACTCGGATTTGAGTCATGTGACTCGGATCTTGTAACTCGGATTTTGGGTCAAGTAACTCAAAACAGAGACTCATGTCAATTTTGAGTCATATAACTCAGCAATTATAACTTGGATGAGATAACTCGGATTACAATTCATAAGGCCAGAGCCGAATCAGGCCAGAAGCCAAATGACTTACCCAAAAGGGTTAAGGCCAGAGCCGAATTAGGCCAGAAGCCAAATGACTTACCCAAAAGGGTTAAGGCCAGAGCCAAATCAGGCCAGAAGCCAAATGACTTACCCAAAAGGGTTAAGGCTAGAGCCGAATCAGGCTAGAAGCCGAATGACTTACCCAAAAGGGTTAAGGCCAGAGACAAATCAGGCCAGAAGCCAAATGACTTACCCAAAAGGGTTAAGGCCAGAGCCGAATCAGGCCAGAATCCAAATGACTTACCCAAAAGGGTTAAGGCCAGAGCCAAATCAGGCCAGAAGCCAAATGACTTACCCAAAAGGGTTAAGGACAGAGCCAAATTAGGCCCGAAGCCAAATGACTTACCCAAATGGGTTAAGGCCAGAGCCGAATCAGGCCAGAAGCCAAATGACTTACCCAAAAGGGTTAAGGCCAGAGCCAAATCAGGCCAGAAGCCAAATGACTTACCTAAAAGGGTTAAGGCCAGAGCTAAATTCGGCCAGAAGCCAAAAGACTTACGCAAAAGGGTTAAGCCCAAGAAGGCCGCGTATCAACTTGAGTCAATTCTTGACGAGGATATATATTAAAAATGGAGAAAAATAACTTTGTGTTGATAGCAACTCTGGAGATATTTTTTATGAAGCCTATGCGCGATTCTACGGATCCCCCATAGCCTCGGGGACTAATGTTGGGGATGTAACCCCAGGTACCCCAGAGTTGAGGCATAAAGTGATACAGAAGACTAAAAAGTATTGTTATAAGAGATGCAAGTAGAGAAAGATAATTATCTATGAAGATATGAAGGATAAAGAGAATAGAATAAAGAAAAGAGGAAGGAAATAGTTCTAGGCCGAATTATCTTAAATTTGGCCTACACAGTACTTCCCTAGGCCGGATTAGGTTCAAGACCTGGCTGGGCCGAAGCATCCTCCCCCGGGTGGGCCGACATCAGCCAAAGTCGGCCCACCACGGGCCTCCTCTGCCCCGCTGACGCTCCTCACCAGCTCCCGCCAATGTCGCCAGCTCCCCCGCGTCGCCAGGACTCCCACCAAACTCCCCCGCGTCGTTCCTCATCGTCGCCCGGGTGGGCCGGCTAGGAGCCAGCGCGGCCCACCGCGGGACCTCTCCACACCGCCCAACGTAGCCAGGGCAACCCGGGTGGGCCGGCGTTGCAGCCCACCCCGAGATAGCCTCACACTCCGGAGCTCCCTCCGGACGGGCCAGTTCGGTCCCAGGCTAAACCAGGGAAACCTCGGCTGGGCCGCCCTGGACGGATCAGGGGGTAATCTGGCTGGGCCCACAGGGGTAATTCGGTTGGGCCTCTTCTGCTGATAGGAGTGAGGGGTTCGTAGCATGGAAAACAAAAAATTTCTACCGCAAGAACGAACAAAACCCAGATCTGATCTAGATAAAAGCCAAGATCTAATCTATTAGACATGTGCAACGAGATAGATCTGTACTAACCCTTTTAGACACGAAAGCGTTACGAGATTAGATCTCGTGGTTGATGTAGTCGATCACTTGCCGATCTCAAGATCGAGTGGACGATCCTTCCGGTGCCGCGTTCCAGCAGCGCTTCCGCAGTCGGTCACACGTGCGGAGTCGAAGCAGACCTTCCTCTCCTCGTTCCAGCGAGCAGCGGAGGTAGTAGATCTCTCCATGGAATCCCAGCAGCACGACGGCGTGGTGGTGATGGTGGAGTGGAGAATTCTGCAGGGCTTCGCCTAAGCCTGAGCAGAAAGAAGGAGGAGGAGAGAGGCGGCTTGGGGCAAGAGTGGAGGATCAAAGGGGGGTGGCGCCTCCACCCCTCTATATATAGAGGGAGGGGTGCGGCCTAGGGTTCCCACCCCTAGGCCCACCCCTTAGGGCCGGCGCACCAAGGAGGTGGGGGGAGGAGTCCTCCCCCCCAAGTCTCCTCTTTAAATTTCCCTTATCTTATCTTATCTTATCTTGGTTTTCAAATAAACTCCAAAATATCTTATAGAACCTTCCGGAACATTCCGAAACCTTCTAGAATCCCCATTCAAACACTCCGGAACATTTCCTAACTCAGAAAAAGATCCCCATTATATGAATCTTACTCCCTGGACAATTCCGGAGCTCCTCGTGATGTCCCGAATCCAATCCGAGACTCTGAACAACATTCGGTCTCCAACGCACATTCCATATCTACTTAAAACAACTTCGAACCTTAAGTGTGTCACCCTACGGTTCATGAATATGTAAATATGACGGAGACACCTCTCCGATCAATAACCATCAGCGGGATCTGGAGATCCATAACGGCTCCCACATACTCAATAATGACTTCGTGATCGATTGAACCATTAACATACGAAACCAATTCCCTTTGTCTCGCGATACTCTACTTATCCGAGGTTTGATCATCGGTATCTCCATACCTAGTTCTACCTCGTTACTGACAAGTACTCTTTACTCGTTCCGTGATATGTCATCCCTTGTGACCTAGTCACATGCTTGCAAGCTAACTAGATGACATTCCACCGAGAGGGCCCAGAGCATATCTATCCGTCGTATGGATGGACAAATCCCAATCTTGGTCCATGCGCTTCAACACATACTTTCAGAATACCCAACGACACCTTTATGACCACCTAGTTACGAAGTGGTGTTTGATGTCATCAAAGTACCCATCTGGTGATGGTGATTAACACAACCTCATGGTCGAAGGATTAGGTCACTATGCATTTAAAAGCTTATAGCAATACGAACTTAATGACTTGATCTTATGCTACGCTTACTATGGGTGTGTGTCCATCACATCGTTCCCCTAATGATACAACCTTGTTATTAATGACATCCAATGTCCATGACTAGGAAACCGTGATCATCTATTAATCAACAAGCTAGTTCAACAAGAGGCTTACTAGGGAATCTTACATGTTTACAAAACACACAAGCATTAGTGTTTCCTAATAATACAATTATAGCAAGGGATGTAAACATTCATCATAAACACAAAGATATAATAATAACCACTTTTATTATTGCCTCTTGGGCATATCTCCAACAAGGAGGGCCAGGCCAATTTGAGTGTTAATTCGGCTGGGACAAAGATAACTCGGTTGGGGCACTATTCATGGCCCAGGTGGGCCCCATTTCTCCCCCAGGCCGAGTTATTTTCCTCCTTGGCCGAATTTCACTTCCCCGGGCCGAATTACTTCGTCCCGGACGTCATTTCTCTCGTACCTGGACCCACCAGTGACCTCTACATCGACACGCTGCCAAGTCAAGTCAAGCCTACGTCAGGTGCCAGTCTTGGGACGCCCCTGGCTCAAACTGGCCCCTTTGGTCCAAGATGCTAAGGAATATGCTGGGCATCTTGGGAGATGCTAGGGAATATGCCGAGCATCTCCAAAGATGCTAAGGAATATGCCGAAGGGATAAGACCAATGACTCAACAAAGGACAAGCTGACTAGGCAAGCCCCACAAGACAGCTCATAGGAGTACTTTAGATGACATACCTTGTCCCCTGGGCTCTCCTTTATAAGGAGCACCAGGGGTAGCGTTACAGGAGAGGCCCCCTGAAGGGCTCCTCTCCCTCTGCTCACTAGGAGCATGGTTTCTTCTTCCTCTGCTCTCTCCTTGAGAGGCATAAGAGTACAGCTCAAGGAGCACTATTGTAGCCACAAGCATGGCAAGATATATGAGATTAGATGCAGGAGTAGAGGTGTTATCTCACTAGGAGAGCCTCGAACCTGGGTATATCATGTCTCTCTGAGTTCTTCCGTATGAGGTCTTCACTTCATCACCCCTCCCCAGATTCCTCCATCGTCCATTCGGCCCCAACTTTAGCCTATACCAGGCATCTGCCGTGACACCACCACGACAGACTGCAATATCTTGTGACGACACATCCAATCGACCATCAATGATAGACGATTAAACTTTGCTAGCATGGCAGTTGACAAGCAACCGTTCCGAATGAACGTGCTAAAAGGAAAGCAAATCCTTATTCGGCTTGAAATAGGCGAGTCAGCAAGTAAAGCTAACATGGTTGTTGGTGAGTCTAGTGAAATAGAAGTCTGGAAGGAGCACAAGTGACAAAGTTCAAGATGACCCAACAACTTGATGGCAAGAAGACGTTGAAGATCACTATCAGTAACCTTATACTCAGGGGAAGGGCGAAGAATAGTCAGAATCTTCATCTAGGTTCCTCAAACCCCGGAGGCTAGAAATTGGCAAGTGGAAACATAATACTATTAGACATAGGCAGAAGGGTTTTAGGCGGACTTTCAATATGCTTAGGGATAAATATGTGTGCAAATCCAACTACCGACATCACAAACTTTGATCAGGACGAATGACTAGTGATACCAGAGTTAGGTCATCCGATGGTGGATATTTTGATGAACGCCCATGATACGTTGCAAAGGTATCTATAATTTTTGATGTTCCATGTTTGTTTAGTATCTACTTTCTTATGTTTTGTCCATACTTCGGAGTACTTTTACACCATTTCTGGAACTAACCTATTAACAAGATGCCACAGTGCCAGTTACCTGTTTTCTTGTGTTTTTGGTTCCAGAACAGTCAAAAAGTAAATATTCTCGGAATTGGACCGGACAAAAGCCAAAGTTGATAGTTTACCGGAACACTCATGGAGCCAAAAGATGAGACGAGAGGGGCCAGGGGTTGGCCACACCATGTGGTGGCGCGGGCTAGCCCTGTCCGCGCCACCAGGTGGTGTGGGTCCCTGGTCCACCCACCGACCTTGCCCTTTCGCCTATAAGAAGCCTCCGATGCAAAAACCCTAAATAGTCCAGCCTCGAGCCACGAAAAGTTCCGCATCGCCGCCCCCACCGAAGGGGAAATTCCGGGGATAGAAAGTCTCTGTTCCGGCACCCTGCCAGGACGGGGAAGTGCCCCTGGAGCCATCTCCGTTGATCTCCACCACCGTCTCCATCGTCGTTGCTGATTCCCATGATGATGAGGGAGTAGTTCTTCCTCGAGGCTAAGGGTTCTACCGGTAGCTATGTGTTCATCTCTCTCTCTATGCATGATCATATTGTGATCATGAGCTTTGTAATGAAGTAGATCTACCTTGCTACTCAAGTGCTTTAATAGATCTTTGGCTCTCCCCATGTGTGTGAAAGTGACAGCGTGCACACCATGGTGGCACTTAGGCTAGAGATTACAATTATTTGTTATAAGTTATATCTGGAGTTGGATGTTTCTATGAAATTGTGGTATTTGTTGGAACCATCTAGTGCTCAAGGTGACAGTGTGGGGTTATCTAGATGGGAAAGGCTTACTTTGAGGTGTGCTGTTATAGCCCTACCATGGATTAGAGTGTCCAACCGGAGAGTAGTTTAGAGTAGTATCATAAAGAGAAGATATTTATATGAGAATGTTCACTAGTGAAAGTATGATCCCTAGGCCTTGTTTCTAAGCATTGAAACACCATTTGCTACTAGATCTGTTACATGTTTGCTAGCTTCCATCTTTATTTCAGTTTGCCTTTAGTCTCTTCCACGCCATCAAGCTATTTTCTGGCACCGTTACCACTTATAATTATCCATACCACTTGTATTTCACTATCTCTTCGCCGAACTAGTGCACCTATACACTTGACAAGTGTATTGGGTGTGTTGGGGACACAAGAGACTTCTTGTATCTTGATTGCAGGGTTGCTTGAGAGGGATACCTTTGACCACTTCCTCCCTAAGTTCGATAAACCTTGGGTGATCCACTTAAGGGAAAACTTGCTGTTGTTCTACAAACCTCTGCGCTTGGAGGCCCAACAACTGTCTACAAGAATAGAAGTGCGTACACATCAGCCCACCGCACAGAAGACCTAGTTTTGGTGTGGACACGGAACCATCACCTGATGACGCACCCACTCAAGTCCATGTTCTAGCGGGAGAGGAGCCACCTCCAAGTCAAGACCAAAGCCATCCTAGTGGACCAAGCCAAAGTCAGGGTTTGGCTGGAATGAGTGAGTTCACTAATAGTTCCTCTAAGGAAATCTCGAGTAGATGCTACCTAGGAGACCTGGAGTGGGATCATTCAGTAGTTCTGCAAGGAGCGAACCGTACAGACCACCAGCATGACATCCTAGATCTGATGCACTATCAACACCCGGATTTTTAATCCCAGATGCCAGTTACGCCATACATCGCAATCCCATGATTACCATTTTTGCGAGACATAACAGATTGGATATCACAGTACATCATCCATTACAAACCATAATAAGGTCTTACACAAATAAGAATCTCATGATCCAGTCTTAATACAATCAAGTAGCAGAATAAATAGCGTAGCGGTGGGGTCCATCTTCAGTGTCACGGGCAATGCTGACGATGGGAGATGATCCTAGTTGTTGTAGCCGTCCTGCTGTCCTCCTTTAGGGTAATCCTCCTCATAGTCTGGCCATAGGAATAACCAGGGACAAAAGCCATGAGTACTCTTTAAGTACTCGCAAACTACCACTAACAAGTAAGATAGTTCTAGTAGGAATGTTAAGTTCTAAGTCTAATTGTAAAGTTAAGTTTGAAACCTAAGCTGAGTTCAGAAACAAAGAAAGATAAAATAAAGTTTGAAAACACCTAAGTGTGAACTTAGTTGTCATCGTCACAACTCTGTTGTGGTCAAGTCAAGTCACAACTCATTTCATAAATCATTTTGAAAACATCTGACAATAGAACAGTATGGCCACTCCAACTGTCCATAACCGCGGACGCGGCTATTCGAATAGTTTGACACTCTGCAGAGGTGGTACACTTTCACCACAAAATTCGATACATCTATCAAGGATAACCTTGAATCATCATACTTAGTATGCAGATAATCAAACATAACCTTTCCTTTACACACTCTAGTATAAGCACCTCTCCTATGAGTATGGCCTCCCAGCCATGACCATCTGTCATCCTGGGCACTGCATAGGTGGACAACATTGAGAGGTAGCCTCAGCTCAAACCTCTCCCACGAGGGAACTAATACTAATGCATGTAAACTTCTGGCTAAGACTTACCCAATTCAGGTATTGTGGTTGTACGGTAAAATTGGAATGGTATCGCATCCGAACCCAAGCATCAGTTTTATAAAAGGGCGAAGGCTCATGCCTCAACATTTTCATGATCATCATAAACCATTTGTGTTTCTCAACACATGTCAAATCATCTCAATGGAAGGACTCATCATTCCAAGGTTTTCACAAGTCAGTTTCACCAAGTACTCCCATCTAAAGTGATCAAGTTTTTAGTTTAGCTCTAAACTACCAAGTTAAGAGTGTTCACTAATGTGGGATGCTAAGATCAATCTCATGCCACAGAATGACATCTAAGACTAACTAGATATGCCAAGTTTTATACTCTTTATGCTATCTATAAACAAGTAAGAAACTTTGGTAAAGAAAGTAAAACTTGTAAATAAAACTTGTAGTAAGTGTAAGTCAAAAAGTATAAACAAAGCATGCCTAGTGCATTTGCTTAGGTTATCTAGCTTGCAAGGTCTAGCTTGCATTGTTAATTATGGCTTGCTAATAAAAGCTTGATCCATTTACTTGAAGTTCTAGGCTTGCCTTGGGTAGTGCAGTGGAGGAAATTCTCTTCCTCCTCCTCTTGGTAGAACTCCTCCTCCTCGTAAGCTTGGTTGGTACTATCGTCTATAAATACATACGGGAATACACAATCACCAAACAATACTTAACTAGTCTACTTAGCACACTAAGGCACACATTTGATGATCTAGTATCATCACAAACATCACAAGGTTTAATGAACTAGTTTCATTTATTTTATTTGAGAAAAGTAATTTCTACTCATTGAAATTAACTTAGATTTAATATTCTCCAATTAAAATATGGGATCATGTGGACACATGTCATCACCACATATTCTATTATATGGGAATGTGATTTAAAGGTTGGATCACATTTTAATAAGTTTAAGTTTAATATTTAATGATTTAAAGTGACTAGAAATGCCTATATAGCATTATTTTGGTACTAGTCCAAAGTCACTGCATGCAAAACTTAATATTATTACATATTCAGATAGGTATGGTTAAATGTGATTTTTTAGAGTTGGAAACAACTAAAAAGCTATTATGGTTGATTTTAGAAAAATGTTTGAAGGTGAAAAAGCTTCTGTCTTGTTATTTTTTCTAGGAGATATATATAACTCTAAATTATTTATATCCAACGGGATTGGATAGATATTTTCATTACCATTCCAGAAAAATTGGAATCACTCAATTTGGATATGTAAAACTCCCTGAATTGATTTTCAAACTAAGGGACAGAACTAAGTTTAAGTCTAACAAGAAAAAGCTAAATTTGAATTAAATGGGTCGCGCGGGAACACTAATGGGCCGGCCTGGTTTCACTCCACGGCGCTGAGGACTGCTGACAGGGGGTCCCCCTGTCAGTGGCTCATTAAACGTGAAGCGGTACGGGCGATGTGGACCGTAGGATTAGAACAGAATCTACGGCTGGGGCTTATCATCGACGACAGACTCGTCATCGGCGAGGGGAACCCTAACGACTCGGTCGGGGTGCTGTGAGGGCGTACCAGGGCTCCAATGAGTGCAGCGAGGCGGGTAAATGAACGAGGAGACGACGACGAGCTTAGTCGAAGTTGCGGCAGAGGCTGGGGTGGACGAAATCGACGGGAGCGTCTCCTCCTCTGCTGTGGCTGCCTCCGGCAAAATTCCGACAGCTGCCTGCTCGAGCTGTTCCGGCAAGAGGTGGGGAAGGACTAGTGGATAGAGGGGAGTGTGGGAGTGTGGCGAATTCATGCTGGGGAGGCATCCTTATATAGGCGCAGTGAGGCGGCAGAGAGGTGTGGGCGGAGCTCATCGGTGACAACGGCACAGGGGGCTATCAGCGTGGGTGAGGTAGGCGGACGGTGGGCGGTTCCCTGGCAGTCAGCTAGGGCGTAATGGTGGTTCTAGGGGCGGTGGATTGCGGTTGGGAGCATCGTGCGCTCTAGGAGACAGATGTGGTGCTCGACGCGGTTCCCGACGAGTGTGGGTCGAGCGGCGGGGTACGGGCATGTCTGGTGGGTTGAGGTGGTCAAGGCGGAGCGACGCGCGCAGTCTGGTGTCGAGGCGTGGAGTGTGGCATGCTGGCGGTGATGGCGCTCTGGCGTGTGCTGGCGCGGCTCAGAGGCTCAGTGCGCGGCTCGGCTTTGGTGGTCCAGGGGCTATCTGTGGTTGCGGGATGGAACGGGGACGGCGGTGAGGTGGCGCCTGCCTTCCTGGAGCGGCAGAGAGGGGCTGGCGGTCTGCTGCGAGCTGCGCATGATCGACCGGCGAGCATGGCCTCGGGGTGGCGTGGTACTGGCGCTAGGGACTAGGGGATGGGTTGGTTAAGGCTTGGTTTTATCAAAGAGGGACAGATGGAGTAAATGGGGTGCAAATGGGTGGCAAAACCCTGTAGAAACAGTGAAGCTTGACTAGAGTGTGATCAGTGCATGCCAAGTGTTCGATCAAATGGCCGCATGAAGAAAACTTTTGATTTTTTAGAGATTTTTGGTGGAGTGCTTTGTCACATGCTTAAGCATCTCTAGTTGCTTGGGATTTTTAAATTGAGTTCATTTGGATGGTTTTTGAAAAAGGGTGATCTAGACATATGAGATAGATTCCATTTTCAAATGTCTTTTAAAATTAGAGTTTGAATGTTTTTGGAAGAACACAAAGTGGGCCTTGGTACATCTTAACTTGTACTAGCAAGGGGGTGCAAAGATCCACAATTGTTTCTGTTTGAAATTGAGTGCTAGGAACACCCAAAGTGTCCTAGTTGATTAAAATGGCAAAAGTGACCATTTCCTTTTATTAATTCTTTTTTATTTCTTTTCCTTTGGATTTTTCTTGGGAATCATCTAGATGATGTGTAATTAACCTTAGAATCATTTTACAACCAATAGAACAAACAATCATGGCATTTCAAAATAACTCCTATTTAATGCAACACACATATGCATGCTTAAATATTTTAAATGGGAAAAGTTTTTGTTAACCCTAAATTGGGTGATTTGAATCTTGATCACTTGGATTAAAGTTTTGGGATGTTACATGCACCTAAGTAGCGTGCCTAGAACAACATGTCACTTGGAGTGAACAATTCTTGAATGAATATCAGTGCGGTTCGCTAGTCATCGGCACATAGATGGTGAGTACACGCGGATCTTCTCTTTTTAGCAATAAAGGGAATGTTGTTTATCCGATCCTGATGTTCCAACCAAAAAATTAAAATGATCATGAGGCTGGAACCATGGGAGTGCGCCTGATGCGCCAAATGAACCAAGAAAGACAAAGCCGACTAAGAAGTTGGTTGATCCTAGATATACTCAGCCCAAGTGGTTGCCACTAGGGTTGACTAAAACTGAAAAGAGAAATTTGCAGCGTCTTTGGAACAGAGAGAGAAGTGAAAAGGAGGCAGCGCAGCCACGCGATAATATCTTTGAAGAGCTCTGCCCCAGAGATAAATCTCAGGTATGGGTGCCAAAACCAACTGATCTGGTAGCACCTGTGAGCATGGTGTCGCCTATTTAGGATGTGGACACTCTAACACCTGCTGGTCTCGCTCCTATCAGCGAAGATAACCCTGTTATGATAATACCATCTATACTACATGGGCCGATGAAGTTGAGGTGGCCAAATTATGGGAGCAGGAAACCAGGGAAGTGAACATGATGGTTAATGAGGATGGTGAAAAATTGATCAACCAGCCCATCTCCTATCAGAAGTGTTGACATTAATATGGTTTATTATCTACCAGTTGAACTTTAGAGCTATTGATGATCATGAGGGAGAAATAGCTCAGCTAAAACTTGGACCAAAGAGCGCAGTGTTCTAGAAGCTGGAAGGATCATTCAAAAATTTCAAACCTCTTTTCCTAAAGGGTCACATAGATGGAAACCCGCTGAATCATATGTTGGTTGATAGTGGTGCTATAGTAAACTTAATGCCATACTCGGTTTTCAAGAAATTGGGTCTACATGATAGCAGGATGATGAATACCAACATGGTGCTGAGTGAATTTGAAGGAGGAGATGGACTTCAGGCCAAATGGATGATCAGTTTGGAGCTGACCGTCGGGAGCAAGATTGTGGCCACACCTTTCTTCATAGCAGACATGTAGGGAAATTATAACACATTACTCGACCGATATTGGTTACATGCTAATCGGTGTGTGTCTTCTACTGTGGATCAGTCCTTAGTGCAATGGGTAGACGATGATGTGGAAGTGGTCCACGCTAATGAATCGGTTTGCGTTGTAGTGGAAAATGTTCTTACTGATTGGCAACACCATGATGCCATCTTCTTATAAGGACAAAAAAATCCGGATATGACTTCATGAGTACTTCTAGGAACAGTTTTGTGCGGGTTTCACGAGGGCCAATTAATTTGGATCGGATGGCAAAATTGTCCATAAGATGAATCATGATGATGAATGGCTCCAAAAGTGGTTGGTGGAATAACGGGCCAACAAGGATGATATGTATGAATCCATAGAGGAGCTAGATGATATGAACAAGTTAGGACAAGGCTTTAAGTCGGTTGATCCGTTAGAGGAGATAAACATAGGTGATGGAACAATACCTAGTCCGACTTACATAAACAAAAATCTCAAATCCGATTACAAGTTTGAGTTAATCAGCTTGATTCAAGAATATATTGATTGTTATTCCTCAGAGTATCATGAGATTCCTAGTCTTAGCAGGGAGCTGGTGGAGCACCAACTACCAATTAAAGTAGGCTTCCTCCTTACAAGCTGTTGGAAATATGCCCTAGAGATAATAATAAAATTGTTATTATTTATATTTCTTTGTTCACAATAATGTTAACTGTCCATGCTATAACTATATGTATCGGAAACTAAATACATGTGTGGATAAGTAACAACACAGAGTCCCTAGTAAGTCTCTCACTACTAGTTAATTAGTCAAGAGATGGTTAAGGTTTCCTAAACATGGACATGTTGTCACTTGATAATGGGATCACATCGTTAGAAGAATGGTGTGATGGACAACCCCAAATAATAAACATAGCTTATGATTTCATAGTTTAGTTTGTTTTTTATCGCTTTCCGAATATGTCAAGTATAATGTCCTCAGACCATGAGATCATGTTACTCACGGGCATCGGAGGAATATCTTGTGGACATCAAATGTCACTCCGTAACTGGGTGATTATAAAGGTGTCTTTCAGATATCTCTGATGGTATCATTTGGTTGCGCGAATCAAGATTGTGATTTGTTCCTTCGTATGATGAAGTGTAAGATATCTCTAGGCCCTCTCGGTACTATAGCATCCAAGAGCTCAATTTAAAGGACACCAATGCCGCCTAGAGGGGGTGAATAGGCAGTTTAAAACTTTTAAGAGATGTGCTTAACAAATGCGGAATAAAACTAGCGTTTACTTTGTGAATCACAAAACCTATATATATAGTATGGTTCACCTATGTTCATGATAACCCCTAAGTGCAAGGTATCACCGTAGTATAATTCGATAAGTATTTGAGTGTCAAACCACGAGGAGCTAAAGGTAAAATTTCTATTATCTAAAGCCATATAACCCACTAGTATGTGTGTGGTTATTTTTTTGGAACTAACTAGAAAACAATAAAGTTTTTGGAAGCAAATACTACAAGTAAAATGGAGCTAGTGAAGTGGAGGAGGATAACCCAAGGTAGCAAGTGCTTTGGCAAATTGCTATTCCATTTGGTTGGTTGTCATAATTAGTGAACCACAAAGATAGTCTTTTTGTTATTCCTTCTAAGGAGGAGCCATGCATAGGTGAAACCATATACATGAGGAAATACACCCCTTGTGATTGGTACCAAGGCCAATTAAGAGTAAACAAGGGAATTATTAAGAAATAAAGTCCAACCACCACATTTAGATCTAAAGTACCCATGATAATAGCCCCGTTGATTAACCATGAATTAATACAACATGTATCTCTAAGATTTGGGATTCGGTTTCTATCAAACTCTGGATATCCCTCATCCTATCAACCTGCAATGGTGAAAACCTAGTGCATCCCCCAACATATGTGTGAACTCATATGTTAGTGCAACAAGATCATCATAGAAGATAACATATACTTGTATGCAACCAACAACAAACTATATCACAATTGCCATAAACAAGTCACTACTCAAACATCAACATAGATATACAATAGATCATGGCAAAACAATATATTGCATCATACATAATGTTTGCCAAGAGATTACAGTGGGGGTGATGGAGAGTTGTTGTAGATGGTGATGGAGATGAGCCTTCCCATAGGGGATAGGCAGCACCGGCATGGAGGAGGGGTGGCGCCCTAGCGCCCCTCCAAGGGCGGCGGCCCTCAGGGGGGAAGGCCCCTTGCCCCTTCTTCTTCTTCTTCTTTGTATAGTGATAATCTTAAGGATCTTCTCTACGTCCTTGGCGGCTGCCAAGGAGGAGGATTTTCGTGGTTATGGGTGGATGGATCCAAAAATAGGGTTTTCCTCAATATATAGAGGTGGAGATGCAATCTAGGCCATGGGATGGACGCCCTTTGATCCAAGGGCTCTTGGGAAACTCTAGAACCTTCTGAGGGCTCCCCTCTATACTTTGGGATCTCCTTCGGTCGTGACTTGGCCGAATCCATCAAGTATGAAAAGAGTTGGAGTTAATCACGTCACAAACTCTCAGAATCCCAAAACAGCTTATATACCCTTCACTAATCCCAGGCTAAAAGTCATGTACGCACTCTGTTTGAGGAAAATTTTATGTATATAATCATAACCATAAAATTTATCACAACTTTCATGTTTGTACTTTCTCCATTTGATGCTATCTTTAGGGTCTGCCATGGAAATCTTAGAAAACTGTTCTGTAGGGACAGATTTAATGAAACTACGAATCTCACCATAATGACCGGTTTCCTTCCATATTCCTGTATTTTCTACACAACAAAGTTTGAAACAAGAACTTGTGCACGTTTCCAACTATTAGTAGGTTAGTCCCAATAAATATAATAAAGTTGCAATAGAATGGGGATTTTGGCACAATAAACTACAAAGTTCATGGATGTATTTTAGATGCATCAAGCATCCCCAAGCTTAACCTATGCTCGTCCTCGAGTATAAAGGTGATAAAATAACATGGACTTTGGAGTTGTTGCCTACCTTGGCTAGAAAGTATCACAAAATAGTTAATATGGTCCATTCATTAAAGAGTAACAATAACAAACATATCATAAAGTGATACTTCTCATAATATCCTTACATGTCTAGCAAAATGTATAATGACTAAAACAAATGAATAAAGTACCATGGACAATGTTTTTGCAATGCTTCGCATAAAATATATACATATATGATGGATGGTTATTTGGTTAGAATAAAGGCAATAGAAGGATAAATGCATGAGGCTGGTAAGCAGGGAATATCATATGCAAGACACATCTAGTTTCCAAACACTATCCCTTATTTTTATGGTTGAATCATAGTTCATAATTAGTGATTGGTTCCATTGTCCCTCATTACCTGATTATTTTTGGAACTCTTCTTTTTTTTGGTACTTTTTGCTTCTTTCCTCTCAGCACCTGTCTCTTTTTCGTTTTTTATTTTTATTTTTTTATTTTTAAAAGGCACTAGCCTCCTGCATACTCACTCTCTCATATTTTTTCATGTCATCAATGGAGGGTTTTTGCCCTCATCTTCGCGGTGGTACCCCTGCTTGGAGGGTTTTTCCCTCATATCTTAGTATATGCATTTTTTCTAGTTGCAAAGGGGTACTCTATGCCCTATGTGTTCGTGGTCACCCCACAACTAACTTCTCTATGTCACCCATACCCATAATTGATTGTTTGGAAGCTAAATTATGACTCACACATGATAGTATGCTTTGGGATATATCATGAGCTATTTGGGTATATTGTCCCTAGTATGAGAGCTAAGTTTATTTTTCCTAAAGGAGGGTTTTTCACTGTGGTGGGCTAGCAGTAGTAACCGTTTGACCATCTACAAGAATGAAAAAAGTATCTATAGTACTAGATCATTTCTAATAGACAACATAAGCATTGTACTATCCATTTATGTTGAAAATAAGAACTAGCACTAGATACAACACTTATAAGTTATTACTCTATAAAGCATACGAAGAATATAACTAGAAGAAATAACATGTATAGCTTGTTACTCCCCATCTTTTATCATGGCATTCAAACTTGACTTTCATTTATTTTTTATCAACTCTTTCCTAAGCATGCAAAACATCTATCATGGTGGTACTTTTTTTATTATCAATGCAACATGAAAAACCAAACATAAAACTAGAAAATTATGCTCAAAGTTTCTACGATCATCTTACGTTGCTCAAAAAACAAAGTTTAGAGCTTTTCAACCAAGAGTTTAATAGTCCTAGTGGGGTGCATTGGGCATCCCCAAGCTTATGATCTTCACCGTTGTTCATCCATTCTGTGTCAACAAACTACAACACAAAACTTTCTCACGTTTCTTTTCTATGAGGTGATATTAGTGGTATATAGATAACATGCAAACTGCTGTAAAAATCCCCAAATAAATTTTTTTAGATGTCCATAGATTTGCTTAAGTGCCTAATATCTGCAAAATATCAAAAGACTCAAAAATAATCAAATCAAAGCTCAAAGAAGCCACTCTTGCAACAAAAGACAGAATCTGCCAAGAAAAATAGCAGCTGAAAAACATATTTTTCGCCCACTTAAACATGTCAGGATGTTTTACAATTTTTGTGCACATAGAGGATGAACAATTGTAACTTAAGTTTAAATATGATCATAGTTAGAGTTACACAACTCCATAGAGAATTTTTTCTCATGAGCAGCAACATGCTGAAATCTGCAGCTCCGCATATATGCTTCAACTTAAACATCCAAAATGGGTAAGACTTGGTACTTTATTTTTGTAAATTGTAAAACCATTCTAAAACCTTATTTTAACAAAGAACAAAATTTGAAAAACCAAAAATCAAAAAGAACCAAAAAATAATCAAGAGAAACAAGCAAAGAAGAAACAAAACCTTTTTGTTTTTTTGTTTTAGCAAAGAGGAAAAACAAGAAGCAAACAAGAACCAAATGAGAAAGCATAAAATATTTTTGTAAACTAAAAACTTTATTTTTACATATAAGAATAGTTTAAAAACAAAAAAGCAATGAGAAACAAAAAGAACCAATAAAGAGTTAAAAGAACTAAACAAATAACGAAGAAAACATTTTTGTTGTTTTTGTTTTATCAAAAAGGAAAAAGGAAGAAGAATGCAAGATCCAGATAAAGAAACATAAACTATATTTTGTATTTTGTTTTTCTAAAGAAGATTCAAAAAATAAAAACCAAAAAAGATCTAAAGGAAAATAAAAACATGGTCTCCATAAACATACAAAAGAAAACATGAAAGTAAAACTAAAACATGAGTTTGGACTAATATTACTTGAGGTTTCTTGAAATGATATGGAGATGCATGGGAATCCCCAAGCTTGTGGTTTTGCTACTTATTTTGCTCTACTGCTTCCTCATCACATCATGTTTCATCTCCAACAAAGAAATAATTTAGCTCTACTCCATGATACTTTAATGCCTACAAAATGGTTAGTTCTCCAAAACAGGTGATATAATAGTTTCAACCAAGATGCAAACTCACTTATAATTAGGAAATCAATTTATTCAAAAAGAAAATGTATACAAGGAGACACTCTTTTTATTTTGTTTTGTTATGGGAATTTTTTAATGATATAGACTTCACAATGGTTCCATTGACATGAACAATACATGCTCAAGGTGGACCCCAACTTCTCCATTGCTCATCCTTCTCATTTACTTTCCCAAATTTTATATTTAGTTAAAATCTTAAACTAATTGTTTCATAACAATATCTAAAGTTATTTTACATGTTACAAAGATATCATAGTGTGTGCTTAAACTGAACAGTACTTGAAAGCATATGGAGCACACCACAAAGCACATGACTATTGACATTTAAGTCTAACTTTCTTCCTATGCATCGGTATTTTATAAATGAATAAATAACAACAACTTTTTGGTATCCAATGCACATAATGCAGTATCTTGCATTTTAAATAAAGTGGAAACATAAAGAGGTCTCTTATCTCTTCCTCTTTCATAATATTTGCAAGCATCATCGGTAAACTCAACCACATAGTTTTTAATAGAATCACCATAAAAAGACTTGTCATCTAATGAGAGTAATGGATCATATAACTCAATTATATCACTTTCATCCTCCCATATACTAGACACAATTTTTCCACATAGAGGACTGATGACTGGGTTCCTGCACCAATAATAGGGTTATTGCAGTACTTGTAGCAACAAATATTTAAAGAGTTTGTCCCGATGGGAGCTCGACGAACACGACCCCGCAGTCACGTTGTCAATGCGACCATGTTTTCACCCAACCCGTGGTTTGGACATAGCCTATTCTATAAGTTGCTAGGATAAATGAATTTAAGATGTTTTGTAATAACTCTAAAAATAGAAGTAAACTGAAAAGAGGTGAATGCAATGAGATGAAATATTGATGCTATGATTCCTCAAGTAATGTTGTGTATACCGGTGTGCATGATAAGTGCTTATGGAATAGCTGTTAATTATAATTGTGGCGGTCCCTCATATACCGTTGACTCCACCGTTGGTAAGTGGCAACTGACAACTCAATTGTCCACACCCTCTTCAGACATGGGTCATCTCGTAAGAGAATAGTGTATTAAGGTAACAAGACCAATCAAGGTAAACCAGAGCAAAGGCATTAAGTTCTATGGACAATTGTAGTCCTAAGCAAGTGTGCTAGTCACAAGATATCCCATCTGTCACTTTGGGTTCAAGAAATTTGCAACACTATACATATCTATATCATGAGTGATCTTGAAGGAACTCTGGCGGGTGCATCCTCAGCTGCTATTGCCTCCACAAATCACTTATAGCAAATAACCTATTAGTTCTACCCATGGACTTGTCAGGTACCCATGGAAGAGTAGAGACTAATGATAAGTTTTCTGACACTCCGTGAATCCCTAGTAAATTCCTCAACAATGGATTTGATGTCTCCAATCACTAAAATAATATCATGAATAGAACAATGTAAAGAGAAAGCACAAACATATTAATTAACAAGAACACACCACACTTCAATTACTCAAATCATCATAACATTAATAAAAGGGGGTTCGAGCCATGTTACAACCCATCACGGAGATCATGATGGGGAAGGATGAAGGAGTAGTGGCGATGTAGATGGTGATGACGACGCGGTGATGGTGGCATCGGCATGGTGATGACGGCATCCTCTTATCCTCCTCTTTTTGCTTGGGTGGCTTGATGGTGTTGATGGAGATCTAGATGTTGGTGGAGCTATAGAGGTTATGGAGGCGGCAGGGCGCCGCTGTGGAGGCGGTAGATGCGATCTAGAGCTTGTATATGTTGTATGGTGGCTTCCTCCTCTCTTCTTTGACTCCTCCCTCCTTTATATAGGCCTTGGGGGTGCCCAAGGGTTCCCCCAATATAGTCATATGACTCCGGGAAGGTTCTGGAGCTTCCGGAGGGCAAAATCTTGTCGTTTGCGACCTTTTTGGCAACTAGACGGCGGGAGCTATACGGCCGGAATTTTTGCTCCCACCGTATAGTTGGTCGTTAAACCTTCAGTTCTCTTTAGTATTTTGGTTTCCATTTCTTCATACAAACTCCATTTTGGGTGTTCTTGGGCTCATTGAGTTTGTATTGTCCAGGGCTACAACCCTGTGGTCTTGGATCTTTATTTTGAGAAGTTGGAAAAATTCACTTTTCCAACACCTCAAATGGCTAAGTCTGGTCCCTGTAGCTCCCCCATACTATGCTCTCTTTCTTCCTTTTGCCTTTGTTTTATACATAATCATCATCAACACCTACACACATGTCAAAGACAAGGAAGAGGGATGAAATTCTACCTAAACAACTAAATGTGCAAAGCTCATATAAAAACAAGTAATCATGCTTATCAGACATAGCAATAGTTAGATGGAGCGTGATATGATAGGCAAATGACACAATTTATATTGCTAAAAAGTGTTGTATTATCAGAGCCATCAACTTCCCCAAGCTAGATCTTGCTCGTCATCGAGCAAAAGGGATCGATAACTTAATGGATGTGATATTTCTTATCATTGGAAATCAATGCACCGTATCCTTGTTTTTCCTGCAAGCTCAAAGCAAGAGAGCACATAATCATACAAGGAAATATAAGCTCAGTTATATTATTCCAAACCACTAGAGATTAGTCAAAAACTTCTATGCCCCATGTCAAAGTTAAATCTAGATTGTAAATAAACTTGTGATCCTTCTATACACACTTTAATGTATTTTTGTATTTTTATTTCTTTAAGGAAAACCTGAACACGTCTCAACACTCGGATTGTCTAGATGCCTGTTATGTCGTACCTTGCAATCCCAAGATTACCATTTTTGCGAGACATAACAGAATTGGTACCATAGTATATCATCCATTACAAACCATCATAGTCTTACGAATAAAGGATGTCATGATCCAGTCTTAATACAATCAAAGCAGTGGAAACTAAATATAGTAGGACTCCATCTTCAGAGTCACATGCAATGCTGACGATGGGAGATGATCCTAGTTGTCATAGACCTCCTGCTGTCCATCTTCTGGGTAGTCCTCCTCATAGTCTGGCCATGGGAATCGCAAGGGACAAAGCCATGAGTACTCTTTAAGTACTCACAAACTATCACTAACATAAGTAAAGTAAACTCGTAGGAATCTTAAGCTCTGGGTTTGTTTGCAAAAAGCCAGGTTTATTTCATAAGGAATTTAAGAGTAAAGACCTAATTTAGTTCTCTAAATTACTTAAGTGGGAACTTAGATTTCATATCCACAACTCGGTTGTGGTCAAGTCAAGGTCATCTTTCAAGTCACAACTCATTTTGAAAACATCTGACAATAGAATAGTATGGCCACTCCAACTGTCCATAACCGCGGACGTGGCTATTCGAATAGTTTCACACTCTGTAGAGGTGGTACACTTTCACCCCAAAATTCGATACATCTGTCAGGGATAACCCTGAATCATCATACTTGGTATGCGGATAATCAATCCTAGTATAGGCACCTCCCCTATGAGCTTGGCCTCCCAGCCATGGCCAACCGCCATCCCGAGAACGCATAGGTGGACATTCATTCACGAGGTAGCCTCAGCTCAACCTCTTCCGCAAGGGAACCCATACTAAGATATATAAACTTCCAGTTAAGCCCTACCCAAATCAGGTATTGTGGTTGTACGGTAAAATTGGAATGGTACCGCATCCGAACCCAACCATCAGTGTTTATCAAAGTCAAGTCTCATGCCTTATTCAGTTTCATCATCAAAACATTGTGTTTCATAACACATGCCAAAACATTTCAATAGAATGAATCATCATTCCATGGTTTTCATAATCATTTTCACCAAGTGTTCCCATCTAAAGTGATCAAGTTTTAGTTTAGCACTAGCCACTAGGATGGAGTGTATCATTATGGAGGGGGTACAAATCAAGGGTAATTATCCAATATAGTTTCTTGCTCTTGATATCATCTATCCTAGTTTCCCATAATCATCACTTAATTAACTACTAGAAAGAAAACAGGGTAAAGGAAAAGTAAAGTTGGTAAGTAAAACTGGGAATTGGTAAAGCTGTAATATCAGTAGAAAGTATAAGGTATCTTGCATATGCTAGCTGGTATCTAGCTAGCTTGCATAGGGTAGCTTGCATAGTTTAGCTTGCCTTGAGCAGTGCATTTGTTGAAGTTCTCTTCTTCTTCGTCGAAGTACTCCTCCTTGTCGTATCCCAGGTCGGTACTAGCGTCTATAAATACATACAATGTACACAATCACCAAACAACACTTAACTATTTATATTTAGCACACATGGGCTCTCACTAGATGATCTAGCATCATCTCAATCATCGCATGGTATATTTACACATTCTTATTTATCTTATTTTAGAAAAGTAATTTCTACTCATTGAAAAAGTACCTAAGATTTAATATCCTCTAATTAGAATATGGGATCACATTGACACATGTCATGAACACATACTCCAATACTTGGGAATGTGATTTAAATGTTTTGGCATATTTTACAAGATTTAATAATGCTATTTAATAATATTAAAGTGACTAGAAATGCCTATATAGCATTCTTTTAATACTAATCCAGGTTTAATATCTGTAAAACCAAATCTTTTTACATATTCACATAGAGCATGGCAAATGTGATTTTGGAGAGTTGGAATTAACTCAAAAGCATTCATGGTTGATTTTATAAAAATGTTTGAAGCGGTAAAAGTCTCTGTCTTGTTATTTTTAGTTTAGGTGATCTATAATTTCAGTTGGTTTGAATCCAACAGGAGTGATTAGACAATTTAATACCTTTCTAAAAAAATTTGGATCATGCATTTTGGATTAGTATATATCCTTGAATTCAATTTTGAATCTACTGACAGAATATGGTTTTGAACTAAATAGACAAATTCTAATTGAATCGTTGGGCTCTACGTGGGAAAAGAAATGGGCCGGCCCAACTGCACAGCGCGCGCAGCGGGCTGCTGGCAGGTTGGTCCCATGCGTCAGTGGATCTATGTAGCCGAAACGGTATCAGCGATTCTCAGTGCTATGATTAGAACAAGATCTACATTGTGGTGCTCCGGCGAGATTCTAATTCTAGTGGCACGATGGGGTCTTTGGGACATACCAGGGCTCTAGCTAGGTCCGGCGATGGGGGCGAACGGGCTGGCCGACAACGGCGAGCCAATTGGCGGTCGCGACGGTGATGTCTACGCACTTCTATTCTTGTAGACAGTTGTTGGGACTCCAAGTGCAGAGGTTTATAGAACAACAACAAGTTTTCCCTTAAGTGGATCACCCAAGGTGTATCGAACTCAGGGAGGAAGTGGTCAAAGGTATTCCCTCTCAAGCAACCCTGCAATCAAGATACAAGAAGTCTCTTTTGTCCCCAACACACCCAATACACTTGTCAAGTGTATAGGTGCACTAGTTCGGCGAAGAGATAGTAAATACAAGTGGTATGGATAATTATTAAGTGGTAACGATGATAGAAAATAGATTGATGGCGTGGAAAAGACTAAAGGCAAACTGAAATAAAGATGGAAGCAAGCAAACATGTAACAGATCTAATTGCAAACGGTGTTTCAATGCTGAGAAACAAGGCCTAGGGATCATACTTTCACTAGTGAACACTCTCATATAAATATCTTCTCTTTATGATACTACTCTTAACTACTCTCTGGTTGAACACTCTAATCGATGGTAGGGCTATAAGAGCACACCTCAAAGTAAGCCTTTCCCATCTAGATAACCCCACACTATCACCTTGAGTACTAGATGAGTCCAACAAACACCACAATTTCATAGAAACATCCAACTCCAAATATAACTCATAACAAGTATTTGTAATCTCTAGCCTAAGTGCCACCATGGTGAGCACGCTGTCACTTTCACACACATGGGGAGAGCAGAGATCTATTAAAGCACTTGAGTAGCAAGGTAGATCTACTGATTACAAAGCTCATGTTCACAATAAGATCATGCATAGAGAGAGAGAGATGAACACATAGCTACCGTTGAACCCTTAGCCTCGAGAGAGAAGTACTCCCTCCTCATCATGGGAATCAGCAACGGTGATGGAGATGGTGGTGGAGTCGATGGAGATGGCTCCAGGGGCACTTCCTCATCCCGGCAGGGTGCTGGAACAAAGACTTTCTGTCTCCCGAATTTCCCCTTCGGTGGCGGTGGCACTGTAGAACTTTTCGTGGCTAGAGGCTTGACGATTTAGGGTTTATGCATCGGGAGGCTTCTTATAGGCGAAGAGGCAAGGTCGATGGAGTGCCAGGGGGCCCACACCACCTGGTGGCGTGACCAGGGCTAGCCCGTGCCACCATATGGTGTGGCTAGGCCCTGGCCCTCCTCCGTCTCTGCGTCGGGCTCCATGAGTCTTCGGGTAAAATAGGAACTTTGGCTTTTGTCCCGTCCAATTCCGAGAATATTGATTTTCTGACTTTCCTGGAACCAAAAACAGCAGAAAATAGGCAACTAGCACTGTGGCTCTTGTTAATAGGTTAGTCCAAGAAATCATATGAAAAGTACTCCAAAGTGTGGACAAAACACAAGAAAGTGGATAAAACCAAGCATGGAACATCAAAAATTATAGATACATTTGCAATGTATCAGACGGCTCCTGGGGTGGCTCCAATCGATGACTATGTTGCACCACTGTAGCGGCTTGCTCCGATCAAATTCTGGCGGGGTGGTGCTCGCCTTGCTCCGGGGAAAGGTCTAGGGTGTTTCAGAGAGAGTGGGAGTGAACTGGTGTGTTGTTTGAGGTCTAGGGTAGCTCCTATTTATACACCAGTGTCGGAGGCATGGCGGCATGGTCGGGCTCATCGGCGACGCTACTACAGGTCATGATAGGCATGGCGGATGGCATGGGTCGACGCGGAGGACTACAACGATCGTCACACGCGTAGTGGCGCAGCAAGGGGCGGTCTCAGTCGGTCAGGTGACATCGGTGCTCTGTTCGGGTACGGCGGTGTTCATCATCGAGTACTCTGGTCACGGGGCGCGCGGCGGTGAATGATCATGTCTGGGAGGTGGCTAGTGACACGGCGGGTGCGGGTACACGCGGAAAGAGCGAGGCACGGCGTGCCTGCGTGAGGCGGCTTCAGCGCTCCGTTGTGCTCTCGGCATGGCAGATACTTAAATGGGCGCGGCTGTTCTAGCTTCTCCACTTATCGCCGTTGGTCAAGGGGTGGACAGCGAGGGGCAGTGAGGTCACGGCTACTCGCTAGGCATCATGGGCAAGGGCGGCGCAGCGTGTGGCGTTTTGTCCATGGTCGACCGGCATGACATGCGTGGTACAGTCATGGCACTACCGCAGGAGGTGTGAGGTTGCTCCATTGCATGACTATGTACTGGGGACGGTCATGGGTGAGTTATTGGGTTGATTGCAGTACAAATGGTGAGCAACTGAGTGATCAAAAATAGTGAATAGTTGGTAGTTTGTAGTTTGTACTTTGTCTGCTAAGTGTTCGACTAAATGGCCGCATGAACTTAACCTTTGCACTTTTCAATGATTTTTGGTGGGTGAGCAAGTCACATGCTTGGTAGTCTCTGGTTGCTAGGAATTGTCAAGTGGTGGAGGTTTGAGTGGTTTTTGAAAAATGATGATGTATGTACCTACACTTGATTCAATTTTGAATTGCCTCTCAAATGAATTTGAAAATAGTTTCTATAGGTTTGTAAAGTTTGCTTGGGTTCATTTTTACTTTTCTAGCAAGGGGTGAAAATAATTAGAATTGTTTTTGTTGGAAATCTTTTACTAGAGAGGCCTAAAGTAGGCCATTGGTTAACTTTGGCCAAAATGACCATTTGATATTATGCTTCATATTTGATTTTCTTTTTATTTGATTTTGTTTGGAAATGACCTAGATGATGTGGTATTCATCTTTAAACTAATCCTTCTCATTTATAGCAATCAATCATGGCAAATGCAAGAACTCATGCATTAATATAAATCACACATGCATTATATGGGTTTTGGAATAAAAGTTTTTGTTAACCCTAAATTTGGGTGATTAGAACTTGATAATCTTGTTTAATATTTTTGAGATGTTAAAAACCTTCCCTCCTTAAACAGAATCTTGTCCCGAGATTCAGGAAAAACTAGGGACTAAAGAGATTGGGAAACTCCGTCCTAATATAATCTTCTCGCTCCCAAGTAGCTTCTTCTTCGGTATGGTTACTCCACTGAATTTTGAGAAACTTGATACTCCTTGTCCGGGTGGTTCTGAAGGCTTCCTCCAAAAACGGACGGGTTCTTCATGATAGGTTAAATCCTTGTTGATATCCACAACTCTGTGGTCGATGTTCTTGAAAACTTCGGTCTTCTCTAGGAGTTCTAAGGATTTGCAAAGTAACGAGATGTGGAACACATCATGCACGACTGACATCTCTCTAGGCAATTCTAGCTGATAGGATACTTCTCCTCGACGATTTAGAATATTGAAGGGTCCAATATATCTGGGGGCAAGCTTCCCTTTCAGTTGAAAACACTGCATTCCTTTCAATGGTGATACTTTGACATACACAAAGTGTCTGATATTGAAGGTCAGGTCTCGACGTATTTTATCAGCATAGCTCTTCTGTCTAGATTGAGCGGTCTTGAGGTGTTCATGGATCTTGTGAACCTTCTCTTCGGCTTCTCGTAGGATGTTGCGTCCGAAGATCTGACTCTCTCCTACTTGCGACTAATTCAAGGGTATACGACACTTTCTTCCATACAAAAACTCAAATGGGGGCCATTTGCAAGCTGGCTTGATAACTTTTGTTGTATGAGAATTCCGTGAAAGGCAGACAATATTCCCATTTAAACCCATATTCTAACACATAAGCTCTCATTATATCTTCTAAGATCTGGTTTACTCTTTTTGTTTGTCCGTCGGTTTGTGGGTGATAAGTTGTGCTGAAATTCAGTTTGGTTCCTAATCCTTCTTGGACTTTCTTCAAAAAACTTGAGGTCAACTGGGTTCCTCGATCTGAAACAATAGCCTTGGGGGTTCCATGTAGACTTACTATTCTAGCAATATACAACTCTGCTAGCTTCGAAATTTGGTAGGTAGTCTTGACGGGTATGAAATGGGCTACCTTGGACAGTCTATCCACTATGACCCAAATAGAGTCATTTCCCCTACTGGATGTAGGCAAACCTGTGATGAAATCCATTCCAATAGAATCCCATTTCCATTCTGGGATCTGCAATGATTGCAAAAGTCCTGCGGGTCGCTGATGTTCTGCTTTGACTCTCTGACAGATGTCACACTTGGCTATATAGCTTCCGACTTCTCTCTTCATTTTGTCCCACCAAAAGTGCTCCTTCAAATCCTGATACATCTTGGTTCCTCTCGGGTGAATAGAATAAAGGGTATCATGGGCTTCCTACATAATGACTTGCTTCAACTCTGAATCTTCTGGCACACAGATACATCCTTTGTACCACATAACTCCTTCTTCTTCTTCCGTAAATCCAGGTACCTTCCTTGTACCGATACGACGCTTGATTCCATCAATACTGGCATTTCCCTTCTGGGCGTCCTTTATCTGACTGATCAAAGTGGGTTGAAGTTCAATACTGACTTGAAATCCTTCGCTAACTAGCTCCACTCTAAAATTCTCCATCTCCTCATGTAGACTTGGCTGGGCTTCCTTAATCATGGTGTTTAATCTACACGGCAGTCTACTAAGAGCATCCGCTACCACATTGGCCTTGCCGGGGTGATAGTAAATGTCAAGGTCATAATCCTTGATTAAATCTATCCATCTCCTTTGCCTCATATTTAGCTCCTTCTGGGTGAAAATGTACTTCAAACTCTTGTGATCCGAATAAATCTCACAGCGGTTACCCATAAGGTAATGACGCCATGTCTTCAAAGCTAAAACTACGGCTACTAGTTCTAAGTCATGGGTGGGGTAGTTCTGTTCATGTTGCTTTAGTTGTCTGGACAGATAAGGTATGACTTTTCCTTCTTGCATCAACACACATCTGAGACCAATCTTGGATGCATCACAATATACATCAAAAGGCTTCTTGATATCCGGCATGATCAAAATTGGGGCTGAAATCAATCTCTTCTTGAGATCCTGAAAACTTGCTTCACATTTGTCCGTCCATTCAAACTTCCTGTCTTTCTTCAGAAGCTGAGTCATCGGCCTAGCGATGCTTGAAAATCCTTCAACAAACTTGTGGTGGTATCCTGCTAATTCAAGAAATGCACGGACTTAAGTTTGAGTGGTTGGGGCTTTCTATTCTTCGACATCCTTTATCTTGGTGGGATCGATAGCAACTCCTCTTGCCGACAAGATATGGCCTAGGAATCCTACTTCCTTTAACCAAAATTCACATTTGCTAAACTTGGCATACAACTGATGCTCCCTAAGGGTTTCAAGGATGGTTCTTAGGTGCTGTTCATGGTCCTCTTCTGATTTGGAGTAGATCAGAATGTCATCGATAAAAACAACGACAAACTTATCCAAGAAGTTCATAAAAATCTTATTCATGAGGTTCATGAAATAAGCGGGGGCATTGGTTAATCCAAAAGACATGACATTGTACTCATACAATCCATATCTGGTGGTGAAGGCAGTCTTTCGAATATCCGTTGCGCGAATCTTCAATTGATGATAACCAGTTCTAAGATCAATCATAGAAAAGACTCTAGCACTAGTCAGTTGGTCAAATAGGTCTTCTATCTTCGGAAGTGGGTACTTGTTCTTGATGGTGACGTCATTCAACTTCTGATAATCCGTACACAAACGGTTGGCACCATCTTTCTTATCCACAAATAGAACAGGTGATCTCCATGGCGATGCACTTTGTTGTATCAAACCTTTTCCCAACTTATCATCAAGTTGCTTCTTGAGCTCCACTAATTCAGATGGGTTCATACTATAAGGTCCCTGAACATGGGTCCAGTTCCAGTAACTAGTTAAATGATAAACTCGATATCCCGATCTAGGGGCGTACCAGGCAATTCATCTGGGAATACATCGGGGTATTCACAGACTACTCTGACTTAGTCTAGGGTTGATTTCACTAAGCTCTTGTTGCATTTGAATTGACGGGGCAGTGTCTCAGATACATGCTCTACTGATACTCCGGTGTTACTGTTCATGGTTATGGCTTTCTTGGCACAGTCGATCAATCCTTGATGTTTCGATATCCAATCCATCCCTAGTACTACTTCCAAACCTTTGGTTCCAAGTACTATTAGATTGGCATAACAATCTATCCCATGGATTCTGATAGGTACGGCCTTGCAAATTTTTCTAGCCTTGGTGGTTGAACCGGGTATTTGAACTATCATAACATGCTTCAAATTTGTTGGTTGAATCTTACTAGTGCATGCAAATTCTTCTATAACAAACGATTGCGATGCACTAGAATCAAACAACACTCTTGCAAGAACTGAGTTAACCAAAAACATTCCCAGCACGACATCTGGCGCTTCCTGGGCTTCTTCAGCATTCATGTGGAACAGACGGCCGGTACGGTTGTGCGGGTTTCCTAGGGCAAATCTCTTTCCATGCTAGACTCGGCGCTGCTGTTGGGCTGGTGCAGTAACGTTGGTGGCTGCAGCAAGCTTCTTGGGACACTTGGTCGAGTAGTGACCCGTGACTCTTCAAAACAAGTTATCATTGACTTGTCTTTCCCTACGACAGGCACGCCATTTCTTCCAGTCCTTGGGGCAGTATTGTTGTTGTTGTTGGACCTTGGCGGTGCATGGTTGAAGTTATTGGGGTTGTCGGGGTTGTTGTTGTTGTGGTGGTTGCCTTCGGACCTCGAGTTTCCTCCTTGATACGTCCAAAACATATATACTTTCCCGAACACTTTTGCTATTGTTTCTCCTCTATACTTGTGTGATTTGGATGCAACTAATGCGAACTGATGCTATTTTCAGCAGAATTCCCTTGGTGTCTACTTTTTGTGCAGAAAATCAACTATCGGGAAAAATCCCGGAAAATATGCCAAAAATCCTATTTCACCCGAAGACTCCAGCAGCCAGAATACGAGAAGGAGAAGAGCCCTGGGGTTGCCACACCACCTGGTGGCGCGGGCCAGGCCAGGCCGCGCCAAGGGGTGGTGTGGGCCCCCAGGCACCCCCTTGGCCTTTCTCTTCGCCTATAAGGAGCCTTCTGACCTAAAAACTTCGGGGGGTTCGACGTTTTTCCAGAAGGAGTTCCGCTCCGCCGCCACCACCAGATTCCACGAAACAGCACCAGAAACTCCGTTCTGGCACCCTGCCGGGATGGGGAATTGGAGGAGATCATCGCCCTCATCATCACCATCGCTTCTCCATCGACCATCCATGTTTCCCCCATCTATGAGTGAGTAATCCCCCGCTGTAGGCTATGGGGATGGTAGGGATTGGATGAGATCGTTCATGTAATGGCATCAGATTGTTAGGGCATGGTGCCTAGTATCTTTTATTAGTGCTTTATGACTTTGTTGCGACTTGTTGTGCTTAATGCTTGTCACTAGGTCCCGAGGTGCCATGATTTCAGATCTGAACTTACTATTGATTCATTATGATAGTATTGTTTCTGGTGTTATCTACAAGTTGTGTACACACGTCGTTTTCCGGAACCTATGGTCCCGAAGTGACAGAAATCGGGGTAGCCAGAAGGGAAAGGCTTTGATTTGAGGATCACATGTGTTCACAGAGTGTTAATGCTTTGCTCCGGTGCTTTATTAAAAGGAGCACCTTAATTGCCAGTAGTTCCCTAGAGGCCCCGCTGTTGGGTCCGCAGCATAGAAAACAAAAAAAATTCCTACCATGAGAACTATACGCCAAGATCTATCTACTAGATACAAAGCAACGGGTGGACATACATCCATGGAGAACTTACCCTCGAAGACAACGAGTTTTGTTAACGAGTAGGAACTCGTGGTTGATGTAGTCGTACGCTTGCCGATCTCAAGATCATGTGGAAGTCCGAGCGCCGCAAATCAGCAGCGCATCCGTCCTCGCACACACGTTCAAGCCACCGGACAACCTCCACCTCCTCGCTCCAGCGAATCAGCGGAAGCAGCAACTCCTTCCAGATGCAAGGCCACCGGGAACATGTATCTCGCTAATCCGAGACCATGGGGGAATATCTAGAGGGGGAGAGAGATCCTTCACGAGGAGGTGTGAGGATGAAGGAGGGAATGGGTGGCCTTTTATAGGAGGAGGGGGGTGCCCCCTCTCTCCATGGCCGGCGCATGGGGGGGTGACCCCTCACCTCCCCCATTCATGTGGTGGTAACCCCTCCACATTAAAATGCCTCTTCACATTCCCTTTTAAAGTCTCCACTTTAAATGCATTAAATTTCTCCAAATTTAATGCTCTCTCATTTAATAAAAATCTTTTTATTAAATTTATTCAGAATTTTGTTAATTACTTTAATTAACAAACATTCACATAAAACCCCTTGCAACATTTCAATATCACATGCATAACCACTTTCTGCAATTTCACCCGAAACAATTCCGGTTTCTATCGAAACAATTCCTGTTTCTATCCAAACATTTCCTGCACTTTGCAAACCTTTTGTTTGGACCATATGTGCTCCTAAATGGTGTACGGCAACCCTTAAGTGTGTCACCCTACGGTTCGCAAATAATGCAGACATGATTGAGACTCCTCTCAGATCAATAATCAGAAGCGGGACCTGGAGATCCATACTGACTCCTGCATATTCAACGATGACTTCTGTGATCATGAGAACCTTTAACGTCAGCAATTTAATCCCTTTGTCTCATGATATAATACATGTCCGAGATTCGATCATCGGTATCCAAATACCTAGTTTGATCTCGTTACCGACATGCACTCTTTTCTCGTTCCCGTGATATAACATTCTAGTGATCACATCACTTGCTTGCAAGCTATCTTAATGTGATATCACCGAGAGGGACCAGAGTATATCTATCCGTCATCGGGATTGACAAATTCCACTCTTGATCCATGAGCCTCAACATAACACCTTCATAGCACTGAACCCACCTTTATGGTCACCCTGTTATGGTGTGACGTTTGATGTTATCAAGATACTCTTCCGGTGTTAGCAATTAACATGATCTCATGGTCTAAGGACTAAGACTACTTTGTATGATGTTATAGCTATATAAACATAATGACTTGATCGTAATGCTATACTTCGGATGAATGTTCATCACATCATTTCACAAAAGCTGTGACCTTGTTATTAACAACATCCAATGTCCATGATCAGGAAACTTTGATCATCTTGTTAATCAACAAGCTAGTCTATAAGAGAGGCATAACTAGGAACCCTTTTTGTTTATTAAACACACATGTATTGATGTTTCCTATCAATACAATTATAGCATGCAAAATAAACATCTATCATATACAAGGAATATATAATAACAACTTTATTATTGCCTCTCAGGGCATATTTCCTTCAGTCTCCCACTTGCACTAGAGACAATAATCTAGTTCACATAGTGATAAATCTAACACCCATGGAGTTCTAGTGTTGATCATGTTTTGCCCTAGGGAGTACTTTAGTCAACGGATCTGCTACATTTAGGTCCGTGTGCACTTTACAAATCTTTATATCTCCATCCTTGACATGCTCGCGGATGGAGTGAAACTGGCGCTTAATATGTTTGGAATTCTTGTGAGACCTTGGTTCCTTTGCGTTGCCTATGGCTCCATTGTTGTCACAATAGATCACCATTGGGTCCAACGCACTGGGAACCACACCCAGTTCTGTAATGAACTCTTTCATCCAAACTGCCTCTTGCGCCGCTTCTGAAGCAGCAACATATTCCGCCTCCGTGGTTGATCCAGCCACCACAGGTTGTTTGGAACTCCTCCAACTAACTGCTGCTCCGTTCAAGAGAAATACGTATCCGGATTGAGACTTAGAGTCATCCGGATCGGTGTCAAAGCTAGCATCGACATAACACTTAGCGACTAGCTCTTCTTCACCTCCGTATATAAGAAGCATATCCTTAGTTCTTCTCAAGTACTTGAGGATGACCTTTACCGCTATCCAGTGTTCCGAACCTGGATCAGATTGGTACCTACTAGTCAAACTAATATCATGTGCCACCTCCGGTCTTGTACATAGCATGGCATACATTATAGAGCCTATGGCCGAGGCATAGGGGATCTTATCCATCATCTCTCTTTCTTCCGCCGTAGCCGGACTTTGAGTCTTACTCAATGTCTTGCCTTGCAACATAGGTAAGAACCCCTTCTTACTTTCATCCATATTAAACTTCTTTAATATCTTATCAAGGTACGTACTCTGCGATAGCCCAATTAGGCGTCTTGATCTATCTCTATAGATTTTAATGCCTAATATATATGAAGCTTCACCAAGGTCCTTCATCGAAAATTTGTTGTTTAGATAACTTTTAACACTGTTTAAAAGATTTATATCATTTCCAATCAATAATATGTCATCCACATATAATATCAGAAATGCCACATTGCTCCCACTCACTTTCTTGTAAATACAAGCCTCTCCATAAGTTTGGAAAAGTCCAAACTCTTTGATCACCTCATCAAAGCGGAGATTCCAACTCCGGGATGCTTGCTTCAGTCCATAGATGGATCGCTGAAGTTTGCACACCTTATCAGCATCCTTAGGATCGACAAAACCCTTTGGTTGTATCATATACAACTCTTCTTCAATATTACCATTGAGGAACGCAGTTTTGACATCCATCTGCCATATTTCATAATCGAAATATGCACCAATTGCTAACGTAATCCTAACCGACTTAAGCATCGCTATGGGAGAGAATGTCTCATCGTAGTCAACTCCTTGAATTTTTCGAAACCCCTTTGCGACAAGTCGAGCCTTATAGATGGTTACATTACCATCAGCATCAGTTTTTCTTTTGAAAATCCATTTATTCTCAACGGCCTTTCGATCGTGAGGTAAGTCCACCAAGGTCCAAACCTGGTTTTCGTACATGGATTCCATCTTGGATTTCATGGCTTCTAGCCATTTGTTGGAATCAGGGCTCATCATCGCTTCTTCAAACGTCGCAGGGTCAACTATTTCATCAATCATGAAATTCATAACAGGATTGCCGTACAGTTTAGGAGCTGCACGTGTCCTGCTTGACCTGCGAGGTTCGGTAGTGTCCTCTTTCAGAGTTTCATGATCAATATCATTAGCTCTCTCTTCATTAGGTGAAGTCAGCTCCGAAACAACTTCCGGTGCTGCGCTACTCGCCATTTCATGAAGAGAAGGTTCAATAACCTCTTCGAGTTCTACCTTCCGACTACTCACACCTTTCGCGAGAAACTCCTTCTCAAGAAAGGATCCATTCTTGGCAACAAAGACCTTACCCTCGGATCTGTGATAGAAGGTATACCCAATCGTTTCCTTAGGGTATCCTATGAAGACGCATTTTTCTGCTTTGGGTTCGAGTTTATCCGGTTGAAGTTTCTTCACATAAACATCACATCCCCAAACTTTAAGAAATGACAGCTTAGGTTTGGTTCCAAACCATAATTCATACGGTGTCTTTTCAACGGATTTAGATGGTGCCCTATTTAAAGTGAATGTAGCGGTTTCCAGTGCATAACCCCAAAATGACAGTGGCAAGTCAGTTAGAGACATCATAGATCGAACCATATCCAATAAAGTACGATTACGATGTTCTGACACACCATTACATTGTGGTGTTCCGGCAGGCGTGAGTTGTGAAACTATTCCATAGTCTTTCATATGTGTGCTAAACTCGTAACTAAGATACTCTCCTCCACGGTCGGACCGCAGAAATTTGATCTTTCTGTTACGATGATTTTCCACTTCATTCTGAAATTCCTTGAACTTTTCAAAAGTTTCAGACTTGTGTTTCATCAAATAGATATATCTATATCTACTCAAATCATCCGTGAAAGTAATAAAATAACGATATCCACCTCGCGCCGAGACACTCATTGGTCCACATACATCAGTATGTATGATTTCCCATAAATCTATCGTCCGTACCATTGAACCGGAAAACGGCGTTCTAGTCATCTTGCCCATAAGGCATGGCTCACATGTATCAAATGATTCAAAATGAAGTGATCCCAAAAGTCCATCAGAATGGAGTTTCTTCATGCCTTTAACGCCAATATGACCTAGACGGCAGTGCCACATATATGCAGATATATCATTATCAAGTTTAATCCTTTTAGCATCAACATTATGAATATGCGTAATACTACTATCGAGATCCAATAGAAATAAACCATTCAACACAGGTGCATGACCATAAAAGATATTATTCATATAAATCGAACAACCATTGTTTTCAGACTTAAACGAATAACCACTTTGCATCAAACATGATTCGGATACAATGTTCATGCTCAGTGCAGGCACCAAATAACAATTATTCAAGTTTATAACTAATCCCGACGGCATATGGAGAGGCAGCGTTCCGACGACAATCACATCAACTCTTGATCCATTGCCGACCCGCATCGTGACTTCATCCCTTGCTAGTTGTCGCTTGTTCCGCAGCCCCTAAACCGAGTTACATATCTTAGCAACCGATCCCGTATCAAATACCTAGGTGCTACTGCGAATACTAGTCAAGTACACATCAATAACATGTATATCATATATACCTTTGTTTGCCTTGCCGGCCTTCTTGTCCGCCAAATACTTGGGGCAGTTGCGCTTCCAATGGCCAGTCCCCTTGCAATAGTAGCACTCGGTGTCAGACTTAGGACCAGCTCGGGGTTTCTTTTCAGGCGCGGCAACAGATTTGCCGCCCCGTCTTTCCCTTCTGCTTGCCTTTCTTGTCCTTCTTGAAACCGGTGGTCTTATTGATCATCAACACTTGATGTTCTTTCCTAATCTCCACTTCTACAGTCTTAAGCATTGACAGAAGCTCGGGAAGAGACTTCTTCATGCCCTGCATATTATAGTTCATCACGAAGCTCTTGTAGCTAGGTGGCAGAGATTGGAGAACACGATGTATGCCTAAGTCAATGGGAATCGTTATTCCCAAGGACACAAGCTTATCGGCGTACCCCGACATTTTGAGTACGTGCTCACTAACAGAGCTGTTCTCTTCCATCATGCAGCTAAAGAACTTTTCAGAAGCATTATAACTCTCTACGGCAGCATGGGTATCGAAAATCATTTTCAATTCTCCCATGGTATTAAAGGCATTGCCATTTTTGAAACGTTTTCGAAGTTCTGGCTCTAGCCCATACAGTATGCCGCAATGAACTAAGTTGTGGTCCTCCTGACGAGTTATATAGACGTTCTTTTCCTCGTCAGGGGCATCAGGAGCTGGTGGGGGGCCTAGCGGCGCCTCTAGCACATATTGCTTTTGTGCAGCAATGAGGAGAATCCTCAAATTCATAGCCCAATTGGTGAAGTTGCTACCATTCGCAACAAGCTTCTCTTTCTCCATGAACACATTGAAATTAAAAGCAGGTGGTGCCATCTACAACAGAATTTATAAAATATATTTAGACTAAGTTTTATGATAGATTGAGTTCAACTAATCCAAATTACTAATGAACTCCCACTCAAAAACGACATCCCTCGTGTCCTTTTGGTGATGACATGAACCAAATCCACTACACCAAGTCCGATCATCACGTGAGTCGGTGTAGCTTCAAAGGCGAGTATCTATATAGGCATCATATCAACTATATGACTCATGCTTAACCTTTCGGTCCGTGTTCCGAGGCCATGTCTATACATGGTAGGCTCGTCAAGTAAGAACCTTAGTATTCGCGTGTGTAAAACTGTCTTACACCTTTTGTATGAAAGCGTAGAGTCGAGAACACCCGATCATCACGTGATGCGTCAAAACACGATCCACAAAACGGTGCATACTTAAGGAAGAACACATTTTATCTTGATATCTAAATGAGGGATCATCTTATAATGCTACCAAAAGCGCCAAACTAGCAATATAAGATGCTAACATCTAATGTGTGAAGTGAGGTGATATGGTCCATGCATTTGATCTCTATCATTTGCATCGTGGTATGATCTCTATCATTCCTTTGTGTGTAAGGACAAGCTCTATGGAACTTACACGTTAAGTGAGTTGTAAGAGTATCTATCATACATCTACTTACAACAATACCATATCAAGACACTAGCCCAGCAACGATCTAAACTAGACGCCTCTAATTTATCAATTGCAAGTTTTACGTGGCTTAGGGCTTTCAGAGATAGAACCGGTCTTACCTACGAACATGAACCACAACGAGGATAACCAAGTTATTAGCAACTCGTTGTAAATAAAATATTGACTATAGTAGGAGAGACAGAAACCCGCCAGCCACTTATGCAAAACAAGTTGCATGTCAGTCGTGGAACCGGTCTCATGTACGATGACATGTAAGGTTGGTCCGGGCCGCTTCATCCCACTATGCCACCAATATCCAAAGTACATCGAAGATGCAATAACATGATCATCATCGCCCACATATAAACATATGTGTACTACCCATGCAAAGCACCTACGCATAGATCAGGCTCTGATACCACTGTTGGGTCCGCAGCATAGAAAACAAAAAATTCCTACGATGAGAACTATACGCCAAGATCTATCTACTAGATACAGAGCAACGGGTGGACATACATCCATGGAGAACTTACCCTTGAAGACAACGAGTTTTGTTAACGAGTAGGAACTCGTGGTTGATGTAGTCGTACGCTTGCCGATCTCAAGATCGTGTGGAAGTCTGAGCGCCGCAAATCAGCAGCGCATCCATCCTCGCACACACGTTCAAGCCACCGGACAACCTCCACCTCCTCACTCCAGCGAATCAGCGGAAGCAGCAACTCCTTCAAGACGCAAGGCCACCGGGAACATGTAACTCGCTAATCCGAGACCATGGGGGAATATCTAGAGGGGGAGAGAGATCCTTCACGAGGAGGTGTGAGGATGAAGGAGGGAATGGGTGGCCTTTTATAGGAGGAGGGGGGTGCCCCCTCTCTCCATGGCCGGCGCATGGGGGGGTGACCCATCACCTCCCCCATTCATGTGGTGGTAACCCCTCCACATTAAAATGCCTCTTCACATTCCCTTTTAAAGTCTCCACTTTAAATGCATTAAATTTCTCCAAATTTAATGCTCTCTCATTTAATAAAAATCTTTTTATTAAATTTATTCAAAATTTTGTTAATTACTTTAATTAACAAACATTCACATAAAACCCCTTGCAACATTTCAATATCACATGCAGAACCACTTTCTGCAATTTCACCCGAAACAATTCTGGTTTCTATCGAAACAATTCCTATTTCTATCGAAACATTTCCTGCGGTTTGCAAACCTTTTGTCTGGAACATATGTGCTCCTAAATGGTGTCCGGCAACCCTTAAGTGTGTCACCCTACGGTTCGCGAATAATGCAGACATGATTGAGACTCCTCTCAGATCAATAATCAGAAGCGGGACCTGGAGATCCATACTGACTCATGCATATTCAACGATGACTTCTGTGATCGTGAGAACCTTTAACGTCAGCAATTTAATCCCTTTGTCTCATGATATAATACATGTCCGAGATTTGATCATCGGTATCCAAATACCTAGTTTGATCTCGTTACCGACATGCACTCTTTTCTCGTTCCCGTGATATAACATTCTAGTGATCACATCACTTGCTTGCAAGCTATCTTAATGTGATATCACCGAGAGGGCCCAGAGTATATCTATCCATCATCGGGATTGACAAATTCCACTCTTGATCCATGAGCCTCAACATAACACCTTCATAGCACTGAACCCACCTTTATGGTCACCCTGTTACGGTGTGACGTTTGATGTTATCAAGATACTCTTCTGGTGTTAGTAATTAACATGATCTCATGGTCTAAGGACTAAGACTACTTTGTATGATGTTATAGCAATATAAACATAATGACTTGATCGTAATGCTATACTTCGGATGAATGTTCATCACATCATTTCACAAATGCTGTGACCTTGTTATTAACAACATCCAATGTCCATGATCAGGAAACTTTGATCATCTTGTTAATCAACAAGCTAGTCTATAAGAGAGGCATAACTAGGAACCCTTTTTGTTTATTAAACACACATGTATTGATGTTTCCTATCAATAGAATTATAGCATGCAAAATAAACATCTATCATATACAAGGAATGCCTCTCAGGGCATATTTCCTTCACCCGCTGCAAACAGGCTGGCAGGACAAAAGATGTTGTGCAAGTTCTCATTGCGAGCACGTATGACTATATATGGAACACATGCCTAGGATTGTCTAGTACTTGGATGCTTTATCTTATTTATCTGCAATTGCCCTATGTTCTGATTGCTATGTGAATTGTCTTGTCCATGCAACGCCCGTCCATCCATCTGTATGCCTACCGCACTCGAATCCCACTGTTTACTGCTTTTGTTACTACTGTCTTTGCTTTACTACTGCTGTTACTTTGCTATTCCTACTACAAAACTGTTGCTACTGATAAACTGCTGTGAGTAAGATTGTTTCCAGGTGCAGCTGAATTGACAACTCAGTTTTTAAGGCTGATAAATATTCTTTGGCTCCCCTTGTGTCGAATCAATAAATTGGGTTTCACTTCCCTCGAAAATACTGCGATACACCCCCTATACTTGCGGGTCATCAAGACTATTTTCTGGCGCCGTTGCCGGGGCGCATAGCTTTATTTATCAAGTGCACTTGGATTCTCTATTGTTCGCTGCTTTCCATCCATCATGGGTAAGTCTCGTGATGGCAAGGTTCCTATTTTACCATCCACTACAAGAAGAGGTACAATTCTGAACACCTCTACTGCTCTTGATTCACCATCTGTTTTGAGTAAGTTCCTTACACCACCACATACACATGCTACACACACTGCTACTACTGCTAAATCTGAAACTTCTGATACTTATGATGTTGCTTCTACTGTGCTTGATAAGAGTGGTTCATTAGGTCCTTTCCTAGATGCTACGATTGCTAGAACTATAGCTGGAAATACCAAAACTCCTAATGAAGACACTACTACACCTGTTAGCTCACCTGAGTCTAGTGAGAGCTATGATGCTGAAGAAGATTATGTTGAGATGACTGATGAGTTTATTGAAGAATGTAGGAACACCCATGATAGGAGCGCTACTAAGAGTCTCCTTGAGAGGCGTACTATTAGACCCAAATTATCTCTTGATGCTAAGTTTGCTACTTCTCCCATAAACATTATAGATGAAGATTATGATTTCTCTCTCGATCTATCTTACATAGCTATTGTCGAGAAAGAACCTTTTTGTGGGACTAAGAATGAAAGTGCGGTGGCACACATGAATGAACTTTTTTACTATGAGTGGCCTGTTTTCTGATGATATTAAAATGCGTACTTACTTTGTTGCTAAGATTTTCCCTTTTTCACTGAAAGGAGAAGCTAAAATTTGGTTTGGCAATTTACCTCCTGGATCTATTGATAGCCCTGAGTGCTTGATTAATACTTTCCTGCAGAAATATTTTCCTCCCAGTGCTAGACATGCTATTTTGCAGGAACTTTTTGATTTTAAACAGGGAGAAAAAGAGGTATTTCCCGAATCTTGGGCAAGGTTTTGTGCTTCGATTCATGCACAAGCTGGAAGTCCTTTACCTAAGAATGAGCTTCTTGATATATTTTATAATGGACTAACCGAAGAATCTAGGACATACCTAGATAGTTGTGCTGATTGTGTTTTCAGGAATAGGACTCCTAGGGAAGCTGAGGAATTAATGGCTAAAATAAGCAAGAATTATGAAGATTGGACTCCTCCTAAACAAGTTACACCTGAAGTAATTGTACCTAAACCATCTATTCCTGTGCCTGTTCCAACATCAAAGAAGAGGGGAGTTATTGAATTAAATGATGAAGTGATGAAGGAAGCTAAGAAATGCCTTAAGGAGAAGGGAATTAAAGCTGCAGATGTCAAGAATTTACCACCTATAGAAGAATTATGTAAGCATGTTCCCTTCTCACCCACTATTGAGGTATACTCACTCCAACACTTTGATGAAGGTGATATCCCTTACTTGAAACCTCTTGATCAATGCTTAGAAGAATTTGATACCTTTATTGTTAAGCAAGATAACTTTAATAAAAGGGTGCAAAATCATCTAATGGAAAACACTAGAGCTATTGTTGAGTTGAAAGATATTGTGGAAAGAACCTCTAATGATGTTAAAATGATTGTTAAACACTTTCAAATGGTTCAAACTCAAATAGATCAACTCGTTAAAGTGCAAAACGACTTGCTAGTTAATGCTGCTAAAGAAAAACATGCTTATGAAATTAGAACTAGAAGTGGTGCTGCTACCCAGGATCCTCTATATCCTGAGGGGCATCTCAAAAGAATTGAGCAGGATTCTCAACAAGCTGAAAATAGTGGTTCTACTCGTAAGAAAAGGAAAAAAACATAAAACTGCCGTAGAACCCTCTGAACCTGCTATTGATCCTAACAGTATATCTATCTCTGATGCTGAAACTGAAAGTGGTAATGAAGAAAATGAAGTTCCTAATGAAGAAAAAGTTGAAGAAGAACCTGAAAACCACACTAAGAATAATAAATACACCAAAGACGATTTTATTGCTAAGAAACATGGTAGTGAAAGAGAACCTTTGGTCCAAAAACCTATGCCTTTCCCTGATAAGAAACACAAGTCAATGGAAGATGAACACTATAATAAGTTCTGTGAGTGGATGAATCCTTTATTCTTGCAAATTCCTTTGACTGATGCTATTAAATTGCCTCCTTACTCAAAATATATGAAGGACATTGTCTCGAATAAAAGGAAGATCCCTAATGAAGAAATCTCTACTTTGCTTGCTAATTATTCTTTCAATGGTAAGGTTCCTAAGAAACTTGGAGACCCAAGGATTCCAACTATCCCTTGCTCTATTATGAACAGTTATGTTAGAACTGCTTTGTGTGATTTGGGAGCTGGAGTTAGTGTTATGCCTTTCTCCCTTTATAAGAGGCTTCAGCTTGAAAAATTGATACCAACTGATATATCTTTGCAAATGGCTGATAAGTCTACCACTATTCCTGTGGGTATATGTGAGGATGTACCCGTTCAGGTGGCTCACAATTGCTTGATATTAACTGATTTTGTTGTGCTTGAAATGCCTGAAGATGATAATATGTCTATTATTCTTGGGAGACCTTTTCTTAATACTGCAGGAGCTGTTATTAATTGTAATCAAGGAAAGGTGACCTTCAATGTTAATGACAAGGAACATATTGTCTATTTCCCCAAGAAGATTGAAAGGACTTATGGTTTAAATTCAATTGAACATGTTGAAGGCATTCAAGTTGGAGAAATATATTGTCCCATACCAAAAGAAAAATTTGAAACTATTATGATTGGGACCATTGCTATCAAGGTTGAGGTAACATAATCATTAGTGGAGTACAAAGTTTTGTCTCATATGCAATTGTTTTGGTAGCAAGACTTTATCAACCTTTCTAACAAAAGGATTCCATTGAACAAAACAATGTTTTCATTATGATTATCCCCATCTATTTCTATCCTTTGCATTTTAGTTTTTGCTTTCGTTTAGTTTTCTTTTTGTTGTTAGTTGCTTGCATGCTAGAACTTCTGTAGTTCTAGCCTTGTTTTGTCCTTGATTCTTGTTTCAAAAATAAGAAAAAATCTGTCTGTCAGAAAATCATTTTTCTATTTCTGAAAAGTTCCCAAAAATAAAGTGTCTCGAAAAATTCCAGAAAATTCATATTAAATTTTTACGTGAAAAAAGGGGCAGAGGAGTACCTGGTAGGTACTAGGGGGGGCCCACCAGGAAGGCACACCACATGGTGGCGCGGCCAGACCTGGGTGGCGCCATGCCCTGGTGTGGGCCACCCCTGGCCCCCACTACCTCTCTCTCCTGCCACTTTCTTCTCTCTCCGGAGTAAACTCCAGTTCATAACTCAAAATCATGTTCTCCCTGTGCTTGCCCTCGATTTCTTCAATCTCTTTGCTCAACCCATCTTTCTTGCTGAAATTTGGAGCAATTGTTCCTTGGTATGTGACTCCTCGCCTTGTCTAAGTAGATTTGTGTTTAGTGGATTGTATGTTGAGTATTTTGGTGCTGTAGGTGACTGGTTATGAGAGCTTGTAAGCTTGTTTGATGCTTAGAGATATATTTTTAATGCATGTTTAGGCCTCTTGCAAGTCCCTATGAGTAGAATCCTTCCTTATATTTACTTTGCAATCACTTGTTTAATGGGTGTTTAAATTTCAGAATACCAAGCATGAACAACCACACATTTGGAGAGATATTTGAGAGTGATGCACCTAGGAGGTCGAGGCCCTCAAGAACAGCCTCTCAAGCTAGGCCATCATACAATGAAGACCTCATTGCAACACGCATTGGTAGTGATAGGGATGATGGGGAGGCTCACCCATCCTCTTTTCCTTGTTTTACTTTCTTGCAAGCTGCAGGTATTCTTGATGATTTCTTGCTATTGATTGAGAGGGTTGACTTGACCTCCTATATGCAAGATGAGAGTGCACAATACGCCGTGCTCACCAAAACTTTTGTTGAGAGCTTCTCATTTACTAACACATCCTATCATTCCACTGTCTCTTTTAAGATCTATGATATGCCCTTCACCATGCCTTTGGAGAGATTTTGCAGTATTGTAGGTGTGCGTATGACAGGGACTGTGAAGAAAATTCAAGGGCGACCCGCTGATTTGCTGGAGCTATACCGAGGGGTGACCAATGATGATGACCGCGTGGCACAGCGTGGAAAGATAAGAAATATCCAACTCCCTGATCTTAGATACTTTGCATATTATCTTGCCACTAGTGTTTTGGGTAGGGAGAACACTAGTAACATCTCCAACTATCATTTAGCATTCCTTGCTGCTGCGCTTAATAATGATACTCGGTACAATCTTGGCTCGCTTATTGCTCGCCGCCTAGCTGCTAGGGGGCCTATCTATGGGGGCATCATTGCCTCACGTGTAGTCAATGCATTAGATCTTTCAGTAGCTCCTGATGATGTTATGCTGCACCACAGAGGCTCAACCTTGTTGCCATGAAAACTCATCACTTTGTCACTACTACCTCTAATTTGAACAATCTAGTATATAGGATGCTTTTCACTGACGGGGATGAAAGGGAGATCCTTTTTCCACAACCTGCTTTGTTTAGTGTTGACAGGAGACCGTGGTCGCGCTCCAAGGAGGAGGTGGACGAGCAGCTTCGCTTGTTGGGTTTCCACGAGCAGCACCAGGAGGATGTGCGCTCCTATGATTACTCCGCATATTACGGAGGGACGTACTCGGGCTCGCACCAGGACGAGGGTACCTCCTCGTCGTACCCCGGTGACACTTCATCTTGGCCAGCCTGGGATTGATACCCACTTAGGCCAAAAGCCTAAGCTTGGGGGGAGGTACGCCGACATCGCACTCATCTCCATATCATGTTGTGTCGGTGCTTTGTATATTCATGTTTTCGTTCTCTTTCTAGTTTTCGTTCTTCTTTGCTTTTGCTTTCTAAAAACACAAAAAGACCAAAAATATTTCTGTTGTTTCTCTTTGGTTTGCTTCTTCTTTTTGCCTTGTTTTGTTTTTCCCTTTTTGCTTTGTTTGAACTATTCGAAAAACCCAAAAAGATTTTGCTTTGCTTGTTTTTCTCTTTTGGTTCTTGTTTAAAAATCGAAAACACCAAAAATATTTGTCGTTCTTCTTTGGTCTTTGCGAGTTGTCTACAGGGTTCGGCAGTTCTCAGTGGATTATTGGTTTCATATTATTATTCAAGCCACACAAGTGAAGAGCAATAATGAGGATTAATGACAACTTGAGGCGTGGTGAGAGGCTGGTAACGAACTCTATTTGTTTTCATTTTTGTACATATACTCATCACTGTGGGCATGCTTAGTCCGTTCATGTAGAGTATATGTTATCTTTGGATGCTTAGTAGTTCTTGCTTTCTTATGATTAGCTCCAGCTCGCTAATAGTTTGTAGCATGATTCATGAATGTTTGCTTGCATTAATTTATTCATAAATTGGTATGACACCGTGGTATCCTCCTCTGAATGTTTCATTTGATTGACTTGGCACATGCTCATGCATGCACACGACTGTGATAATCAGTTAAGCCTTGATGAATTATTTTGCCTTGAGGATCTTGAATCATTTTCATACCATGAGTAGTCTTGTTTTGTTGCAAGCATGATAATGATAGCTATTTCTCTCTCGTTTGTCGCTCCCTTACTACTGCTAGCCTTCGCTTCCACTGAGTGTTTTACTCGAGTTTCCAACTCCCTAAACCAAATATTTCCAAAGTGTCCACCATACCTACCCATTAGCATCATTTGCTACTTCCGTGCATATTAAATATGCCTTGTTTTATTCCGAATAAAATGTTTGCTTGTTATGGGAAGTTAGTTAGTAAAGCTCTCACGAACTTGATGGCACACTTTATTTCCTGCACTTGATAAACTTGAACCATTGTGAACTCTCCATGAAAGTTATATGCTTGCAAATTGTAGGCTGGGGATTAGCAGAACCATGCTGTCACGGGGAACGCTTTCAACACTTGTACATATACCCAGTTGATACCTTGATCTTTTGTTTGCGGATGTCATCGGTGTGAAATAAAAGGGGAGCTTGTAAGTCCATGGAGTTATGTATGTGTGTTAGAGAAACGCCTGGGCCGCTGGTCTAATCCATGCTGACATGGTGGAAACCTACAGCGTAACCATAATGATATCTATGAAGCATTCTTCTTATAAAAAAGAGTTATAGCTATTGAGAAAAAGAAAAAAGAAGAAGAAGAGTTTTATGAAAAGAGGAAAGAGAGAAAAAAGCACCATTTTCCCATGGTAAATAAGAAGATTGCTGAGATACTCATTGTCTGCTTGCCTTGTCATTTTGATATGGGGATTCTTCCGTATCATTGGGCAAGGGGTACCCCTTTGGTGGTTCTCAATGATACACACATACTTACGATGACAAGCACTTACCGGTAACTAAAGTTGAGTAGCATGAGGAGCGGCCCTCGTACTCAAGGGACTTGGGATTCTCAGTTTATAGTCTGTCAAGCATATAACTCAGATTGGACCTCACTTTCACCTTAACCACATTAAAGATGCTTATGATAGGGGCAATGAGAGCTCAAAGCTAACGAGTACCATACTTTCAGCATTTGGAAGCCTTTCAAAATTATTCAAAACCTTTTTCTTCTACTTGTTGAGTCTCCACATATTCTTTGAGCACCTTCTTGAGAGCATAGTTGTCATTCTTTATGTTTGTTCCAATACTTGATTATTTGTGTTATGACTTTGATGCTTGTATCTATGATATCTTTACTTCTAGTCATCACTTGAACTTCAGAGGTGCCTTGGCATTCATAATCGAAGGCAAGCGAGATACCACTCTATCATACCTTTTTATGAGCATTGTAATGTTGCTTATGTTCGTGCTTCATGCTACTTATTATTATTGAGTTGGAATCTCTTCATAGCTTGCAATGACTATTAAGTAGACTCAGTTTCATACTCTTTGTTATGAATTGTCTAAGTAGTTGATCACATTGCTGAGAATATTTACATCATATGAAGCAAATGTGTTCGTGAAAGTTCTTTTATCGCACTCAGTTTTCAACTGAATTGCTTGAGGACAAGCAATAAGCTAAGCTTGGGGGGAGTTGATACATCCAAAACGTATCTACTTTCCCGAACACTTTTGCTATTGTTTCTCCTCTATACTTGTGTGATTTGGATGCAACTAATGCGAACTGACGCCGTTTTCAGCAGAATTGCCTTGGTGTCTACTTTTTGTGCAGAAAATCAACTATCAGGAAAAATCCCGGAAAATATGCCAAAAATCCTATTTCACCCGAAGACTCCAGGAGCCAGAATACGAGACGGAGAAGAGCCCTTGGGTGGCCACACCACCTGGTGGTGCGGGCCAGGCCAGGCCGCGCCAGGGGGTGGTGTGGGCCCCCAGGCACCCCCTCGGCCTCTCTCTTCGCCTATAAGGAGCCTTCTGACCTAAAAACTTTGGGGGGTTCGACGTTTTTCCAGAAGGAGTTCCGCTCTGCTGCCACCACCAGATTCCACGAAACAGCACCAGAAACTCCGTTCTGGCACCCTGCCAGGACGGGGAATCAGAGGAGATCATCGCCATCATCATCACCATCGCTTCTCCATCGACCATCCATGTTTCCCCCATCTATGAGTGAGTAATCCCCCGCTGTAGGCTATGGGGATGGTAGGGATTGGATGAGACGTTCATGTAATGGCATTAGATTGTTAGGGCATGGTGCCTAGTATATTTTATTAGTGCTTTATGACTTTGTTGCGACTTGTTGTGCTTAATGCTTGTCACTAGGGCCCGAGTGCCATGATTTCATATCTGAACTTACTATTGATTCATTATGATAGTATTGTTTCTAGTGTTATCTACAAGTTGTGTACACACGTCGTTGTCCGGAACCTATGGTCCCGAAGTGACAGAAATCAGGGTAGCCAGAAGGGAAAGGCTTTGATTTGAGGATCACATGTGTTCACAGAGTGTTAATGCTTTGCTCCGGTGCTTTATTAAAAGGAGCACCTTAATTGCCAGTAGTTCCCTAGAGGCCCCGCTGTTGGGTCCGCAGCATAGAAAACAAAAAAAATTCTGATTGCTGTGTGAATTGTCTTGTCCATGCAACGCCCGTCCATCCATCCCTATGCCTACCGCACTCGAATCCCACTTTTTACTGCTTTTGTTACTACTGTCTTTGCTTTACTACTGCTGTTACTTTGCTATTCCTACTACAAAACTGTTGCTACTGATAAACTGCTGTGAGTAAGATCGTTTCCAGGTGCAGCTGAATTGACAACTCAGTTGTTAAGGCTGATAAATATTCTTTGACTCTCCTTGTGTCGAATCAATAAATTGGGTTTCACTTCCCTCGAAAATACTGCGATACACCCCCTATACTTGTGGGTCATCAAGACTATTTTCTCTCCTCCACGATTGGGATAGTTTGGACGGGACATTGTAGGTTTGTTGTTTCTGGGTGCATATCCTGCAGACGGGTTAGGGTGATACTTCGGGGTATGGTGGGGTCCTGGTTGGTGCATCATCCGGCGCTTACGGTTCTCACTGGCTTGGTTGATCTTTCCTTCCATCTGAATGGAGGAATCCACTAAAGCTTCAAGGTCATCAAAGGGAATGTTGACTAGCACTCTCTGCATCTCATCATGCAGACTGTTCAGGAATCTCTCCTTCTTTTTCGCTTCAGTGTCAATCTCATCACGGACATATCTAGCCAAAGACAGGAATCTGTCATGGTACTCTACCACGGTCATCCTTCCTTGCTTCAAAACCCGGAATTCATCCCTCATCCTCTTGATCAAACCTGGGGGTACATGGATCCTGCTGAACTTGAGCTTGAACTCCTCCCAAGTCATCATATGTCCTCCATTCATGGTATGGGTGCTATTCCACCATGATCTGGCATAGCCTGACAGATAGTGGGTGCCAAACAGTACCTTCTCATTGGCATCAACTCCTGCGACTTGTAAATTGTTTTCCATGGTTTGCAGCCAGTCGTCAGCATCTAAGGGCTCTTCTGACATGTAAATTGTTTGAGGAACAAGTGAACTCTTTTTGAAAGAACCTCGTGGGTAAGAGTGAGAATAAGTTTTTGTAAATACTCACTTAATTTGCTTTGAAATTAGGTTTTTTAGACGTCCATTCTAACTAGGGTCTCCTATGGTATGGATGGCTCTGATACCAACTTGTCAACACCTGGATTTTTAAGTCCAGATGCATTTTATGCCATACCTCGCAATCCCGGGATTACCATTTTTGCGAGACATAACAGAATTGGTACCATAGTATATCATAAATTACAAACCATAATAGTCTTACGAATAAAGGATCTCATGATCTAGTCTTAATACAATCAAAGCAGCGGAAAGTAAACGTAGTAGGGCTCCATCTTCAGAGTCACAGACAATGTTGACGATGGGAGATGATCCTAGTTGTCATAGACCTCCTGCTGTCCATCTTCTGGGTAGTCCTCCTCATAGTCTGCCATGGGAATAGCCAGGGACAAAGCCATGAGTAGTCTTTAAGTACTCGCAAACTATCACTAACATAAGTAAAGTAAACTAGTAGGAATCTTAAGCTCTGGGTTTGTTTGCAAAAATCCAGGTTTATTTCATAAGGAATTTAAGAGTAAATACCTAATTTAGTTCTCTACATTACTTAAGTGGGAACTTAGATTTCATATCCACAACTCTGTTGTGGTCAAGTCAAGGTCATACTTCAAGTCACAACTCATTTTGAAAACATTTGACAATGGAACAGTATGGCCACTCCAACTATCCATAACCACGGACGCGGCTATTCGAATAGTTTAACACTCTACAGAGGTGGTACACTTTCACCACAAAATTCGATACATTCGTCAGGGATAACCTATAATCATCATACTTGGTATGCGGATAATCAATCCTAACCTTTCAATTACACACCATAGTATAGGCACCTCCCCTATGAGCTTGGCCTCCCAGCCATGGCCAACTTCAATCCCAAGAACTACATAGGTGGACATTCATTCATGAGGTAGCCTCAGCTCAACCTCTTCCGCAAGGGAACCCATATTAAGATATATAAACTTCCAGCTAAGCCCTACCCAACTCAGGTATTATGGTTGTACGGTAAAATTGGAATGGTACCGCATCCAAACCCAACCATCAGTTTTTATCAAAGTCAAGGCTCATGCCTTATTCAGTTTCATCATCAAACCATTGTGTTTCATAACACATGCCAAAAAACTTCAATAGAATGAATCATCATTCCAAGGTTTTCATAATCATTTTCACCAAGTGTTCCCATCTAAAGTGATCAAGTTTTAGTTTAGCACTAGCCACTAGGATCGAGTGTATCACTATGGAGGGGGTACAAATCAAGGGTAATTATCCAATATAGTTTCTTGCTCTTGATATCATCTATCCTAGTTTCCCATAATCATCACTAAATTAACTACTTGAAAGAAAACAAGGTAAAGGAAAAGTAAAGCTGGTAAGTAAAACCAGGAATTGGTAAAGTTGTAATCTCAGTAGAAAGTATAAGGTATCTTGCATATGCTAGCTGGTATCTAGCTAGCTTGCATAGAGTGGCTTGCATAGTTTACCTTGCCTTGAGCAGTGCCATTGTTGAAGTTCTCTTCTTCTTCGTCGAAGTACTCCTCGTCGTATCCCGGGTCGGTACTAGCATCTATAAATACATACAATGTACACAATCACCAAACAACACTTAACTATTTCTATTTAGCACACATGGGCTCTCACTAGATGATCTAGCATCATCTCAATTATCACATGGTATATTTACACATTCTTATTTATCTTATTTTAGAAAAGTAATTTCTACTAATTGAAAAAGTGCCTAAGATTTAATATCCTCTAATTGGAATATGGGATCACATTGACACATGTCATCACCACATACTCCAATACTTGGTAATGTGATTTAAATGGTTTGGCATATTTTACAAGATTTAATAATGCTATTTAATAATATTAAAGTGACTAGAAATGCCTATATAGCATTCTTTTAATACTAATCCAGGTTTAATATTTGTCAAACCAAATAATTTTACATATTCATATAGAGCATGGAAAATGTGATTGTTGAGAGTTGGAATCAACTCAAAAGCATTCATGGTTGATTTTAAAAAAGTTTGAAGTGGTAAAAATATCTGTCTTGTTATTTTTAGTTTAGGTGATTTGTAGTTTCAGTTGGTTTGAATCCAACGAGAGTGATTAGATAATTTTAATACCTTTCTAACAAAATTGGAATCATGCATTTTGGATTAGTATATCTCCTTGAATTCAATTTTGAATCTACTGATAGAATATGGTTTTGAACTAAATAGACAAATTATATTTGAATCGTTCGGCTTTGCGCGGGAAAAAAATCGGCTGGCCAAACTGCACAGCACGCACGCAGTGGGCTGCTGACAGGTTGGTCCCACGTGTCATCGACTCTATCTAATCGAAACGGTATCAGCGATTCTCAGCGCTACGATTAGAACAAGATCTACGGCTAAGGTTCATCGTCTACGTCGCGGTGCTCCGGCGAGATTCTAAACCTAGAAGCACGGTGCGGGTCATTGGGGGCTTACCAGGGCTCCATCTAGGTCCGGCGATGGGGGCGAATGGGCTGGTCGACGACGGTGTGTCGATTGGCGGTCGCGGCAGCTCCTAGGGTGGCTCTAATCGATGGCTACGTTCCACCACTACAACGGCTTGCTTCGGTCAAATTCTGGTGGGGTGGTGCTCACCTTGCTCCGGGGAAAGGTCTGGGGTGTTTCTGAGAGAGTGGGGAGTGAACTAGTGTGCTATTTGAGGTCTGGGGTGGCTCCTATTTATACACCAGCGTCGGAGGCAGTGTACCATGGTTGGGCTCATCGACGACGCTGCTACATGTCACGATAGGCATGGAGGATGGCATGGGTCAACGCGGAGGACTGCAGCGATCGTCACGCGCATAGTGGCAGGCAAGGGGCGGTCCCAGTCGGTCGGGCAACGTCGGCGCTCTGTTCGGGTACGACAGTGTTCGTCATCGAGTACGATGGTCATGGAGCGCGCGGTGGTGAATGGTCATGTCTAGGAGGTGGCTGGTGATGCGGCGGGTGCGGGTACGCGTGGAGAGAGCGAGGCGCGGCGTGGTTACGCGAGGCGGCTTTGGCGCTCCGTCGTGCTCTCAGCATGGCAGAGACTTAAATGGACGTGACTGTTCTAGCTTCTCTACTTCTCACCGTTGGTCAAGGGGTGGACAGGAAGGGGTGGTGAGGTCACGGCTACTCGCTAGGCATCATGGGCGAGGGCGACACGGCGTGTGGCATCTTGTCCATGGTCGACAGGTATGACATGATCGGTATGGTCATGGCAGTAGCGCAGGGGGTGAGTGAGGTTGCTCCATTACATGGCTATGTACTGGGGGGTGGGTTATTGGGTTGATTGCAGTACAATCAGTGATCAATTGAGTGATCACAAATAGTGAATAGTTGGTAGTTTGTACTTTGTCTCCTAAGTGTTCGACTAAATGGCCGCATGAACTTAACCGTTGCATTTTTCAATGATTTTTGGTGGGTGAGCTGGTCACATTCTTGGTAGTCTCTGGTTGCTAGGAATTGTCAAGTGGTGGAGGTTTGAGTGGTTTTTGAAAAATGATGATCTATGTACCTACACTTGATTCAATTTTGAATTGCCTCTCAAATGAATTTGAAAATAGTTTCTGTAGGTTTGTAAAGTTTGCTTGGGTTCATTTTTACTTGGTCTAGCAAGGCCTAAAGTAGGCTAGTGGTTAACTTTGGCCAAAATGACCATTTGATCTTATGCTTCATATTTGATTTTCTTTTTATTTGATTTTGTTTGGAAATGACCTACCTTATGTGGTATTCATCTTTAAACTAATCCTTATCATTGATAGCAATCAATCATGGCAAATGCAAGCACTCATGCATTAATATAAATCACACATGCATTATATGGGTTTTGGAATAAAAGTTTTTGTTAACCCTAAACTTGGGTGATTAGAACCTTATAATCTTGTTTAATATTTTTGATATGTTACAACATGGTTAGTTGTCAATCATAAATAGAAATAGAGTTTTCCATTGTTGCCCACTCATGCCATCTATTAAATTCTCTCAAGTGCAAACTGCGATTGTTGAGCTCATAGAAAATATATTTATTAGTAACGAGATCATGCCAAAAGAGTGGTATATGTTCAATCGAGATTGTGTAGGCTAGGAAGGACACTCGTGACCATTACCAAGGTTTCCCTTTTTGGTAACGGTAAGAGGAGTATTCCGACTTTTCCTTTTAACGCAGGCCCATGAGAATACCAATGCATACCCAAATATAGCATTTTTGCTACATATGTTGGGCAACTCATAGCCAAACTCCAAGAGTTTCCTCTTTTTGGATTGTCCAAAGGCCAGTGGAGTTGTTAGCATCCCATGTTTTGCAACAGTGGCGCAAGACACGCATAAAGCAATATCTCACTTTGATTTCCAAGACAAAATTTTGGCATATGTAATCTCGAAACTTTGAAACATCATTTCTTATTTGACAACTTACTCATTAAGAATCTATTAAGACCGTCATTTCCGACACTATGGGGTCATGCTACTCCATAACCATTCACTTAAGACAATTCTGAACAGTGACAACTAGCAAGTTTCGAAGAACTTCTTTATTATAAATATATTTTTTCTTTTCAAAATGAAGAGAACATGGCAATGTATATTTAGAGGATCACAATATTTTTCACAAGCTAGATAAAAGTTGAACAAGGTGCATCAAAGCTATGGCTTGTCTCCTATGGGGCCTAACATGAGAAAGTATATCGCTTATATAAATATGAACAAAAACTCACCTAAGCAAGCATTCAAAAATAGAGGGATACACAATAGCATGAAAAAAATTTAAGATAAAGAACTTTGCACAAGACTCTACGCATGTAAAATAACCTCCCCAAGCTAAGAACCAACTTGAGAAGTGAAAACAAAAGAGAAAATGCAGTTATCAAAAGAGAGTATAAGAAGTGGTTACCTCCCCAAGATTAAGTTAAAGCAAGGGTGACACACTTTACCGTTGAGGTGCTTTTAACCTCTACTTTGATGGACAAATAACCTTTTCTTCAATGAATGCTTCACCATCCGGTGTATGCCTTCCTTAAGAACCTGGTAGGAACAACACTAGAAAGAAGACAAAATATTTTTGTGTTTTTTGAAGACACGGGTTTAGCTCACAAGTGATAAAAATACAAGTCCACTGAGTCGGTTCATCAACCTAAGCACCACGCCTAAGTCAACAAACTAGTTCTAGAAGTGGCCTCTCCTAGACTGTGATGAGGTGAAAGTGAAACAGGATACGAGACACAAGTGTGCAGCCCCTATGTGCTTATTTAAAAGAGGTTCGAGTTGGAAGGTTTTACCAGACACTGATTGTTGAAACGTTGAATTGAAGCAACCAAGTGGCTCATGCGAGTGTTTGCACAGTTGGCACTACCGTACACGTCGTCACACATGGATCAAGTCCTTGCAAAAATAACACACAAAATAAAAGACAACGGTTTGGTGTATGAACGAAGTTTGTTCACCCAACTAATGAAAGAAAATGAAAAGAAAACATGAACTACTAAAGAGAATTACAACTTAAGAAATTTCTGACATAGAACTTTATTGTTTACATACACTCGGCTTCTCTAAACATGGGAGAAGCTCCCATGTGGTGTTTCGAGGTTTTTATAAGAAAAAGGAAGAAGAAAGAATGAAATTTTGAGCAATGGTTACCTTCTAGTTGGCGTTTGAGGGGTTTTCCCAACTATACGGGCACAACTATACTGCCGGACCAAAACGGTCCTGCCGTATAGTTGGTTGTTAAACTTACAGTACCTTGAACATCGAAGATAGATGGCGTCGATATCTATACGGCTACAACTATACGGCTAGACCAAAAAGGTCCCGCTGTATAGTTGGTCGTTAAACTTGCAGTACCCTGCAATAGAAATTCGGAGATGGGGTAGATAACTATACGACCGGAACTATACGACCGGAATTTTTATTCCCGTCGTATAGTTGGTCGGTAAACCTTCTGTACCGTGGAAAATAATTTTGACGAAGGTATCAATAACTATACGACCGCAACTATACGGCCGAAATTTTTAATCTTGCCGTATAGTTGGTCGTTAAACCTTCTGGAGTCGCCAAAATTTACATGTTTCTTTGAAAATTCTTTCTTAACATGAAACTTAGTGAAACACCATGTTTTGACAGAAAAATGAAAGATTAAATTTTTGACCAACACTAGCATGTATAAAACAGGATTTTGTTGAGCCACGTAGAGATAAACAAAACTTTTTCCCTACGCGGTGATCCCAAGATCCAGCTCAGGTAGAAGGCCACGAGGATTACCACTAGCCGCACAGTTGCAGAATCGATGAAGCACATCGCTTGATGCAGTGCAGTCCTCGCGATCCGTTCCGGTTCCACGATCCACGATCCGTTCTTTCTTTACGATCGTCGAAGTGCTGAACGTACAGCACCTCCGCTAGTATCCACACGTAGGAGGAGGAGCACCGATGATGGACTGCTAGGTCCAGTACGGCGGTGACATGACGGACTGGGGCTAGGGTTTCCAACACATGGAGTGACCTAACCTTGTGCTCTAAGCACCTCGCCCCAGCTTATATAGGGAGTGAAAGTGGGCTCCACTCACTTGTGGCCCATTCACTAAAAGGCCTATATTATCCACTGAAGTCTCACTTGCTAACTAAGTCCATGTCTCTATTTGGGTCCAACCCAAATAGATTTCCTGTTTGGGTCTAACCCAAACTGCTCCCGCTCTTAAGTGTGTCACCCGACAGGCTCATGGTAACCCGGACACGATTCCGAGTCTTACTCGTGATCGATCAGTCGGTAGCGGCCCCTAGCAGAACGTGTCGACTCCCAAGTACCAATAAGTCATGATGACATACCTTCCAATGCGAATTTCGTCTGAGTCCCTTTTGCCTCACGATATACCTTGTCGGACTATAGGCGAATGATCGTCATCCCTTAAATAGTCCGACTCTCTTTCTCGATCCGAGATAAGTGATTCATGTGACTAACTCTTAGTTGGTTGCCTCGGTTAACACTTAACCGAGACGCGCATGGCCATGCTTTCCGAATCATATCTTCCGAGAGGGCCCAGAGAATATCTCTCCAGATGGAGGGGCAAAATCCCATCTTAGTCATTCACATCACGTAGCTTGATTCACAGTCGACCCGAACTCCGACTTTATAACTGCCCATTGATCATCGTTTGACAGAACCCAAGTCGGTGATCCTCAACTCGGATTGTGCAATAACCTCAGGTCTAAGGATTACATTGATTGAGACATGCAAATGACGACTTGTTCGTTGCATCTCAATATGGGTCAGTCCGACTCACTAAACTCTTTAGCCGAATCCGTGTAAGTCGGAATAGCATCTCCATGCCCATGACAAGTGGAACCTAGTCATCTGCCGACTTTAACATTGGTCTAAGTTGTGTGTCTGGCACAACCTCAATGACCAAGAACAATTAGTATGAACAACATGAATATGCAGTTCCACAATCGAATCACATATTCAATGATACATATCAGTAGTTCATACATGGACCATAACCTTATGAATACACAGGAATAACATCATACATGATTGCCTCTAGGGTATATTCCCAACAGATTTAAGTACACCCGAGTTTATGCAACACATAGTAACAATAAATTCTACCTTTTGAAAACTTCAACAAGATTAGTCTAATAGAAAGACATGTGAAGAATAAAAGTGCCAATGCAACATGAATGCAACTAGACTCAAGATTCAAAACTAAGAAAGACACCTAGTAACTTCCGGGTTGCCTTTCGGGAAGCGCTCTCTTTAAAGTCATAAAGCCAGACTAGGATGCTCCATACATTTCCAACCTGGATCCCAAGGGATATCGACTCGAGGTGAGGTTGTACATACCAGGTTGGAGCATCTTGAAGTAGAGTTCGGTCAGAGTCGTACCCGCTTACGATGCATCGGCATCATGTAGATGAACAAGTTCTCGCTTTCAAGCGAGTGTTGATGCACCAAGCTTGGTGAACATGCATCCATGTATAGCAGTAGTGAGATGATTTGAGATTCATATAAAATTCTCTGTAGGGGAACACTTTATAGTATTCTTCCTTCATAGCAGGGAGTTCAAGACCCTGCATGTTAGTATAGCAAGGTTCTATCTCTAGTTCATTATTATTAATGCTCCCCATATGAGCATCTAGGCACAAGGCCTCCACAGAACAATTATCAACAGTTTTAGCATCATAAAAATCACTACTAGAGTGAGCGGCATCACAAACAAAAGTTGTAGCATGACTCTCTTTGTCAACCTCACCTTTTTGTTCCTCCTTTTCATCGACTAGTGTTTTAATAGCAATGATAGAATCAAAAGTAGGAGTCGAAGGTGTGATCGGGTGATCAATCCATTCTTCCTCCTTGTGCTCCTTTTCCTCTTCGATCTTTAGTGAGTCCTGCAAAAGGTTATCTTTCTCCATGGCGGTTTTAGACCGCTTCAAATAATATAATACCAATGCATTATTACTTAAATTATTGTCGCAAAAGAGGAATATGAGGTATACTAAATTTAAAACTCCATCAAGTGCTTCACTTTAAACATCAATACTTCCTAGTCTAAATACAATTTCACATGCACCTTTGAAAAGAAAGTATTCTAGTACTTCCAAACTAGCATACGATTTATCTCTATTATAATTTGCTAGAGTAGGATTGTTGGAACACTTACATTGAAAATTAAGGTGGTCATCTGTTATACAAATTGTGCAATAAGATCCATCATTAGCACGCAACCATAATGAATGCCTTTCCAATTGGTCCAGCAATTCTTTATTAGCTCATGTCTAGCAACTAGGCTTGATGAACTTGAATCTTTATCTCCTCCAATGCTTGTATTATCTCTTGAACAAAATTTATCTCGGAAGACATGATTAGTATCAATGGTTTTTATAAATTTTTGGTTTTGTAATTTTTTATTATTTTCAATATAAAAGAAAGCAGTAAGATAATAGCAACAAACTGAAATGAACTATCTGCGAGTAGATAACCGAACGCTTTGCTCCCCAGCAACGACGCCAATTTGATGACTGGGTTCCTGCACCAATAACAGAGTTATTGTAGTACTTGTAGCAGCAAATATTTAAAGAGTTTGTCCCGATGGGAGATCGGCGAACACGACCCCGCAGTCACGTTGTCAATGCAACCACGTGCGCAGCCAAATCGTGGTTTGGAAATAGCATATTCTATAAGTTGCTAGGATAAATGAATTTAATATGTTTTGTAATAACTACTACCAGGACTGGAAGAAAACCAAAACAAAAGTAAAACTGAAAAGAGGTGAATGCAATGAGATGAAATATTAATGCTATGATTCCTCAAGTAATGTTGTGTATACCGGTGTGCATGATAAGTGCTTATGGAATAGCTGTTAACTATAATTGTGGCGGTCCCTCATATACCGTTGTCTCCCACCATTCGTAAGTGGCAACTAGACAACTCAATTGTCCACACCCTCTTCGGACATGGGTCATCTCGTAAGAGAATACTGTATTAAGCTAACAAAGACCAATCAAGGTAAACCAGAGAAAAGGCATTAAGTTATATGGACAATCGTACTCCTAAGCAAGTGTGCTAGTCACAAGATATCCCATCTGTCACTTTGGGGTCAAGCAATTCGCAACACTATACCTATATATATATCATGAGTGATCTTGAAGGAACTCTAGGCGGTGCATCCTAAGCTGCTATTGCCTTCGCAAATCACTTATAGCAAATAGCCTATTAGTTCTACCCATGGACTTGTCAGGTACCCATGGAAGAGTAGAGACTAATGATAAGTTTTGTGACACTTCGTGAATCCCTAGTAAATTCCTCAACAATGGATTGGATGTCTCCAATCACTAAAATAATATCATGAATAAAGCACAAACATATTAATTAACAAGAACACACCACACTTCAATTACTCAAATCATCACAACATTAATAAAAGGGGGTTCAAGCCATGTTACAACCCATCAAGGAGATCATGATGGGGAAGGATGAAGGAGTAGCGGCGATCGAGATGGTGATGAAGTTGCGGTGATGGTGGCATCAGCGAGGTTATGGAGGCATCCTCCTTATCCTCCTCTTCTTGCTTGGATGGCTTGATGGTGTTGATGGAGATCTAGATCTTGGTGGAGCTATAGAGGCTATGGAGGCGGCAGGGCGTTGCCATGGAGGCGGTAGATGGGATCTAGATCTTGTATATGGTGTATGGTGGCTTCCCCCTCTCTTCTTTGACTCCTCCCTCCTTTATATAGGCCTTGGGGGTGCCCTACGGTTTCCCCAATACCTTCATATGACTTAGGGAAGGTTCTGGAGCTTCCGGAGGGCGAAATCCTATCGTTTGCGACCTTTTTGTCAACTATATGGTGGGAGCTATTGATAGCTGTGAGATTCGACACATTTTTATGGCTTTTATTGATGGTTTTCTCATGGATTGGATCATTTTATGGATTTACCTAACGCTAATACTTCAGTAGTAAGTAAACTTGGTTTTTAATGTGTGTTTCAGGTTCTGAATGTCAACAGAAGGTTTTAAAAAGAGAAACACAATATTTTGGAGAAAACAAGCAAGTCTCACTTTGGAAGCATGCGAGGGGACCTCACAGAAGCTTTAACGAGCAACTATACTGCGGCAATATTTTTCTGGCCATATAGTTCCTGCCGTATAGTTGCTGCCGCCTCTGTCTTGTCAAATGGGACAACTTCCATGAAGGGACCGAGGTCAAAAACACAACGCAGCAGCCGCCATACCATCCAAAGGGAGAAAGAAGAGATCTGGAGAATAAGAAGAAGACATTCTTCATCTCTCTCCACAATCTTCAACCTCCTAGCCAATACACCCTCATAGCCACTACTTGTACTTGAGAGAGAGAGGGATCTCCACCTTGCAAGGCTAGGGTTTGATATTTTTCTTCCCATCTTGAATTGTGTTGGATATTTTTCTATTCTTATTGTGGATCTCCACGGTAATACAAAGAAGAATTCCCTTTATTTGATTATATTGATGATCCGTTCTTCTCTCATGTGTGAGTAATTCCCTTGGGCGTGGGAGATGTAGGGGATTGGTGAGATGTGTGATGGCTCGGTGTTGATGTAGAGCTCGTTGGGAACCCCAAAAGGAAGGTATGATGAGCACAGCAGCAAGTTTCCCTCAGTTATGAAACCAAGGTTTAATCGAACCAGTAGGAGCAAGGAAACACCCCAAAGGTGTTGCTAGCTGAGCCTTGGCAGGGCGCACTACCGGTGCTAGTCGCAACGTGAAGACCTGCACAATACAACCACAGAACTCAGTCCCCAACTTGCGATGAGGTTTTCAATATCACCGTGTTTTGCTGAAAACAAAGGATTAAACGTATCGAATGGAAGGAAGTAATAGTTTGCAGAAAGTAAACACAAAACAGTAACAGTTTGTAGATTGTATGTAAAAGAAAGGATCGGGATCCATAGTTCACTAGAGGTGTCTCTCCTTAAGATAGATAACATGCTGGGTGAACAAATTACAGCGGGGCAATTGACAAACATCGAGAAAGCAATACATGCATATACTAATCATCTTGACTCCTTTGAGATTCTATTGGGCATTACAACATTATACATAGACCACCATCCAACTGCGTCTATGACTAATAATCCACCTTCAGGTTATCATCCGAACCCCCTCCAGTATTAAGTTGCAAGCAACAGATTATTGCTTGACGAATTGCATGTAAAGTAAACAATACGATTGTTCTATGAACAAAGGATTGTTGTTTTCTCCCTACTAGCAATAGCACATCTAGTACCTTAGAGATTTCTATCACTTCCCCAGATTACCAAAGGCATGAACCCACTATCGATCATAAATACTAACTCTTGGAGTTGCTAGCATCTACTTGGCCAATATAGCTACTAACAACGGAAAGCATGCAAGATCACAAATAACAAAGACATGATAGAATCAATAATCAATCTAACATAGCATCTCAATATCCATCGAATCCTCGCAAACACAACATGCAGAATTACAAATAGATGATATTGATCATGAACAGAGCTCACAAGATCTAAACATGAAAGCACAAAGGAGGAGAACCAACCGTCTATCTACTACATGGATCCATAGACCAAGGATGAACTACTCACGCATCACACCGAAGGCTTGCATGGTGATGAAGAAGGCCTCCAGGGTGAATTCCCCTCTTCGGCAGGGTGCCGGGAAGAGCTTCAGATCCCTCCCGATCTAGGGATGGAGATGATGGCGGCTATAGACTCATTCGTGGATTTTTGATCGGGTACTTAGGGTTTTCGTCCCGAGGGCATCTTATAGGCGGAAGGGGAGGCCGAGGGGGTTCCGGAGGCGGCCAGACCACACCCTGGCGCAGGCCAGGATGGGCCGCGTGGCCAGGTGGTGTGGTGGCCCCCTAGCTCCTCTCCGTCTCGTACTCTGGCATCTGATGACTTCCGGAAAAATAGGCACTTTGGCTTTTGTCATGTCCAAATCCGAGAATATTCATTTTCTGACTTTCCTAGAACCAAAAACAGCAGAAAACAGGCAGCTGGCACTGTGGCTCTTGTTAATAGGTTAGTCCAAGAAATCATATGAAAAGTACTCCAAAGTGTGGGCAAAACACAAGAAAGTGGATAAAACCAAGCATGGAATATCAAAAATTATAGATACATTTGCAATGTATCAACATCCCCAAGCTTAACTCCTGCTCGTCCTCGAGTAGGTAAGTGATAAAAAGTAAGAATAATTTTTGAGGTGACATGCACCATCAAAGACGTGATCAAAGTATTTGTAAAACATTCAAAGCTGGGATCACAGTACTTCAATCATAACATGAAAGACAAAGTTCTAGCAATAAGACAAAGAAACTATGATGCAACATGAAAAGGCACAAACAAAAGATTCATGAATAACAATGCTTTGCAAGACGTTTGTTTGTTTCACATAAAGAAAGCATAGCATAATAGCATTCATCTTGTCCCTCATAGAGTAGCAAATATAAATGCATAGGACACCTTCAAAGTTCATAAGAGTGACTAGATACAAATAGTTTAAAACAAGCAATATCAAGGTATGCATCAATCAACTAGTCTTGGGACAATGCACATAGAACTAAGAATGGCCACTATGCTCTCAAAGTAGGTGCATGAAGGTAGAAGGTGGAGACTCAACATAATGGTGGAAGAAAGGCCTTCATAAAAGGAAGTAGGGATTCAAGTCTCATAAAGAGCTTCCAGAAATTATGGTACTTATAGCTTTCAGCTCTCATTGCCCCTATCATAAGCATCTTTAAGGTGATTAAGGTTAAAGTGAACAAACTATGGTGTACATGCTTGACGAAGTATAAGTTAGAAATATCATGTCCCTTGTATACGAGGGCCGCTCCTCATGCTACTTAAGTTTAGTCACCGGTAAGTTCTTGTCATCGTAAGTACATGTGTATCATAGTGAACCGCCAACGGGGTACCCCTTGCTCGATGATACAGAAGAATACCCATATCAAAATGACAAGGCAAGCAGACAACGAGCATCTCAGCAATCTTCTTATTTACCATGGGAATATGGTGATTTTTTCTCTCTTTCCTCTTTTCATAATCTCTTTTTTTAATTTTCTCTTTTTTTTCTTTCTCAACATAGGACTCTTTTTTTATAAGAAGAATGCTTCATAGACAGCTCATTATGGTTACGCTGCAGGTTTCCACCATGTCAGCATGGATTAGACCAGCGGCCCAGGTGTTTCTCTAACACATATACATAACTCCATGGACTTACAAGCTCCCCTTTCATTTCACACCGACGACATCCATATACAAAAGAGCATGATATCAACTAGGTACAAGTACCAAGTGCAATGTTGAAAGCGTTCCCCATGAAAGCATGGTTCTGCTAATTCCCAACAAATAATTGCAAGCATATACAACATAGACGACACAATGGTTCAAGTTTATTAAGGGCAAGAAAAGTAAAGTGTGCCATCAAGTTCGTGAGAGCTTTAATCACTAGTTTTCTCATAACAAGTTTAATTCGGAAGGTAAACAAAAGCATGATTATACTTGGAATAGCATAAGCTAGTAGGTAGGTATGGTGGACTCTTTGGAATAACTTGGTTTAGGGAGTTGGATGCATGAGTGGAACTCATACTTGGTTGTGGAGGCTAGCAAAAGACTGGGAGCGACAAACTAAGAGAGCAATAATGGCCACAATCATGCAGAGCGATAAAACATCATTGATCAAAGCATAAAGTGATACTACAAGTTGAAAACTAAAGGATCATAAAGGCTATGGTGACTTGAGATAGTCATAACATGGTGTGAGCATGCGCCAAGTTAACCCAAATAAAGCATCAAAGGAGAATACCACTATACTATGCTTTAATATGCTAAAACAACGCATGATTCGTCCAAGGCACATTAAGCAATCTCAATTGTTTATAACAAATTATGCTACAACAAAGAATACTAAGCATAAAGCCAAAACAATATCAAGCATGTCATGATAGAGCATAGGCTAAAGTCAAAAACGAGCTCTTTTTACCACATAAGCATGAACTTTCCTACTCTTTTCCAAAACAAACCAAACTATTTGCAAACCAATGTATGAAAGAGGGGGTCCAACCAATTTATTCAGGAAACTAAGCAAACCAAGAAAGCAAAAACCAAAACAAAAACCAAAAAGAAGACGCTCCAAGAACAACACGATTGTGCATGAAACAATAAAAATGAAGCGTTTGGAAGAAACCTGGGATTTTTATTGATGAAGAGGGGGATGCCTTGGGCATCCCCAAGTTTTGACGCTTGTACTTCTTGGATATTTCTTGGGGTGACACGCGTGGAATCCCCAAGCTTGAACTCTAGTCCATCCTTCATCTCATTACTCATTTCTTCCATACACCTAAAATTTTTCCTTCATACAAAACTTCACACAATCTTTATTAGCAACATTAGTGCACTCAAGATAAATAAGTCTTAAGGTTCAGTTCTAACAACAAATAAACTTCCATTAAAACACAAGCTACTGAAGCACTTCCCTCAAAAAGCTGAATTCCACAAAAGAACTAAAAAACGAACCAACAAGAAGCAAATGCAGAAAATGGCAGGAATCTGTCAAAACAGACCAGAAGGTAAAGACGAATTTTTTCAAAGACCTTCTGTTTCTCAAATCAAAACATGTTGAACTAACAAAAGTCAGATAACAACCTGGGGCAGAAGCACAAAACTTCACTCCTCAAAAAGACGTTCAGAGATTTTACACGAATTTTTACGGTGAAGCACAGAAATCTGTTTCGGGACAGCAACTTTCCCAATCATTACTTCTCTCTCATTAGAGGTTACTCTTGGCACAAAAAGCAAATAAAAAGGATAAGGAGAGGTTATTACTGTTCCAAGACTCATATAAAACTTTTGGGTTATCTCCCAATAAGTACTTTTGTTTAACGCCTTTAAGTTAGGCATAAGAAGCAAGAAAAAGGATCAAGAGTTCTCAAATGAAGAAGCATTAAGACCAAATTTCTTGCCCTTACCTCTCTTACTTTTATTCTTAACCTTGGGGAAAATGTGATTGTTTGGTGGAGAAGAAAGGTGCATGGTCTCCTTTCCCACATCTATTATTGCTCCATGGAGTTCTAATAGGGACCTTCCAAGTGTAATTTGTCCTTTTCCTGCACATTCAATAAAAAGATAATTAGTAGACATCATTTTCCCAAGGATCTTTGTAAACACTCCTTCAGCTATTCCAATAGGTAAAATGGTAGCATTATTAGCAAGATATATTTCTTTTCCTCCTTCAGTAAGCCCCCAAGTATTCAAAGATTCATAAATATCTTTGGGCATAAGACAAAATTCAGACATGATATCACAGCGAGCTTGAAAAGTTTCAATGTTTATCTCAATCTTTACTGTAGGGAGCCACTTTGATGGTTCAGAATTTATTGGAACATAATTGTGATGCTCCCTAAGCGTATTATAACAATCTTTTAAGCTAGTAGTGCTAGTGAAGTCACACAACTTAGTGTTTTCAAGAGTAGTCATTTTTTGTGTGTTTTCAAATAACAAAGCAAACTAGTAAAACTAATTTTTTGTATTTTTGATAAAGAAACAAGCAAACAAAGCAAAAAGGAACTAAGCAAAACAAAAACAACAAAGTAAAGATATAGGTTATGAAGGACTCCCCTTGTGAAGATGTCCTTGACTCCCCGGCAACAGCACCGGAAAAATGCTTGATGGCTCGGTGTTGATGTAGAGCTCGTTGGGAACCCCAAGAGGAAGGTATGATGAGCACAGCAGCAAGTTTCCCTCAGTTATGAAACCAAGGTTTAATCGAACCAGTAGGAGCAAGGAAACACCCCAAAGGTGTTGCTAGCTGAGCCTTGGTAGGGCGTGATACATTGCAAATGTATCTATAATTTTTGATGTTCCATGCTTGGTTTTATCCGCTTTCTTGTGTTTTGTTCCAACTTTGGAGTACTTTTATTATGATTTCTTCGACTAACCTATTAACAAGAGCCATAGTGCCAGCTGCCTATTTTCTGTTGTTTTTGGTTCCAGAAAAGTCAGAAAATGAATATTCTCGGAATTGGACAAGACAAAAGCCAAAGTGCCTATTTTTCCGGAAGGGATCAAGTGCCAGAATACGAGACGGAGAAGGGCTAGGGCCCGGCCACACCACCTGGCCGCACGGCCAGGCTTGGCCCACGCCAGGGGGTGGTCTGGCCGCCCCCAACACCCCCTCGGCCTCTCCTTCCGCCTATAAGTTGCCCTCAGGACGAAAACCCTAGGGACCCGATCAAAAATCCACGAAAGAGTCTGTAGGCGCCGACGTCTCTGTCCCTAGATCGGGGGGATTTGAATCTCTTCCTGGCACCCTGCCGGAGAGGGGAATTCACCCTAGAGGCCTTCTTCATCACCATCCAAGCCTCCGGTGTGATGCGTGAGTAGTTCATCCTTGGACTACGGATCCATGTAGTAGCTCGATGGCTGGTTTCTCCTCCTTTGTGCTTTCATGTTTAGATCTTGTGAGCTCTGTTCATGATCAAGACCATCTATTTGTAATTCTTACATGTTGTGTTTGCGGGGATCCGATGGATATTGATATGCTATTTCAGATTGATTATTGATTCTATCACGTCTTTGTTATTTGAGATCTTGCATGCTTTCCGTTGTTAGTAGCTATCTTGGCCAAGTAGATGCTAGCAACTCAAAGAGTTAGTATTTATGCTCCATAGTGGGTTCATGCCTCTGGTAATCTGGGGAAGTGACAGAAATCTCTAAGGTACTCGATGTGCTATTGCTACTAGGGAGAAAACAACGATCTTTTGTTCATAGAACAATTGTATTGTTTACTTTACACGCAGTTCGTAAAGCAATAATCTCTGGCTTGCAACTTAATACTGGAGGGGGTTCGGATGATAACCTGAAGGTGGATTATTAGTCATAGATGCAGTTGGATGGCGGTCTATGTATTATGTTGTAATGCCCAATCAAGTCTTAAAGGAGTCAAGATGATTAGTATATGCATGTATTGCTTTCTTGGTGTTTGTCAATTGCCCCGCTGTAATTTGTTCACCCAGCATGTTATCTATCTAATGAGAGCCACCTCTATTGAACTATGGATCCCGGTCCTCTTTCTTTACATACAATTTACAATTGTTTACTGTTTGGTGTTTACTTTTTGCAAACTTTTACTTCTTTCCATTCGATACGTTTAATCCTTTGTTTACCACAAAACACGGTGAGATTGAAAACCTCATCGCAAGTTGGGGACAAAGTTCTGTGGTTGTGTTGTGCAGGTCTCCACGTTGCTACTAGCACCGGTAGTGCGCCCTGCCAAATCTCAGCTAGAAACACCTTTGAGGTGTTTCCTTGCTCCTACTGGTTCGATTAAACCTTAGTTTCATAACTGAGGGAAACTTGCTGCTGTGCTCATCATACCTTCCTCTTGGGGTTCCCAACGAGCTCTACATCAACACCACGCACCAAACACTTTTCTGGGCGCCGTGTATTGAGCCATCAGGGCGCACTACCGGTGCTAGTAGAAACGTGGAAACCTGCACAACACAACCACAGAACTCTGTCCCCAACTTGCGATGTGGTTGGCAATCTCACCGTGTTTTGCTTAAAACAAAGGATTAAACGTATCGAATGGAAGGAAGTAATAGTTTGCAGAAAGTAAACACAAAACAGTAATAATTTGTAGATTGTATGTAAAAGAAAGGATCGGGATCCATAGTTCACTAGAGGTGTCTCTCCTTAAGATAGATAACATGCTGGGTGAACAAATTACAGCGGGGCAATTGACAAACATCGAGAAAGCAATACATGCATATACTAATCATCTTGACTCCTTTGAGATTCGATTGGGCATTACAAAATTATACATGGACCGCCATCCAACTGCATCTATGACTAATAATCCACCTTCAGGTTATCATCCGAACCCCCTCCAGTATTAAGTTGCAAGCATCATATTATTGCTTTACGAATTGCGTGTAAAGTAAACAATACGATTGTTCTATGAACAAAGGATTGTTGTTTTCTCCCTAGTAGCAACAGCACATCTAGTACCTTAGCGATTTCTATCACTTCCCCAGATTACCAGAGGCATGAACCCACTATCGAGCATAAATACTAACTCTTGGAGTTGCTAGCATCTACTTGGCCAAGATAGCTACTAACAACGGAAAGCATGCAAGATCACAAATAACAAAGACATGATAGAATCAATAATCAATCTAACATAGCATCTCAATATCCATCGGATCCCCACAAACACAACATGCAAAATTACAAATATATGATCTTGATCATGAACGGAGCTCACAAGATCTAAACATGAAAGCACAAAGGATGAGAACTAGCCATCTAGCTACTACATGGATCCATAGTCCAAGGATGAACTACTCACGCATCACACCGGAGGCTTGCATGGTGATGAAGAAGGCCTCCAGGGTGAATTCCCCTCTCCGGCAGGGTGCCGGGAAGAGCTTCAGATCCCTCCCGATCTAGGGATGGAGATGTCGGTGGCTACAGACTCTTTCGTGGATTTTTGATCGGGTACTTAGGGTTTTTGTCTCGAGGGCATCTTATAGGTGGAAGGGGGGCCGAGGGGGTGCTGGAGGTGGCCAGACCACCCCCTGGCGTGGGCCAGGATGGGCTGCGTGGCCAGGTGGTGTGGTGGCTCCCTGGCCCCTCTCCGTCTCGTACTCTAGCATCCGATGACTTCCAGAAAAATAGGCACTTTGGCTTTTGCCCTGTCCAATTCCGAGAATATTCATTTTCTGACTTTCCTGGAACCAAAAATAGCAGAAAACAGGCAGCTGGCACTGTGGCTCTTGTTAATAGGTTAGTCCAGGAAATCATATGAAAAGTACTCCAAAGTGTGGGCAAAACACAAGAAAGTGGATAAAACCAAGCATGGAACATCAAAAATTATAGATACATTTGCAATGTATCAATGTGATGTGCCTTCATATATTTTCCATTAGTTTGTGATTGATTCTAATTACTATACTATGTGTGCTTGACTATATGTGGGATGCCTAATGCTTGTTGTCCAATTAAGGGCCCAGACAACATGATGCTTTGTTCTACACAGATAAGATCTTGTTCACTAGTGGACCGGCGACCCTCGGGTGACACGGGGATATCAATGGAAAACTAGTAGACTCGAGGATAACGAGGAACCACCGTGCTTATTGCATTAGTCTGATCTAAGGAGCTTAATCGCTAAGCGACCTGAATGGTCTTAATCGTCTAGTGTCTAACCATGGTTTTGGTAGTAGGATTATTGAAGTTGGGATGAAATCTACCAAGAGGAGTTCCGGCTAATTATTGGTTGCTCGCCTACACATATATTTATAAGATTATAATTGTTACATTTATCATTCGTCCACCTGGCACAGTCACTATCACCATGAACTGAATCTCCCCGTGCCTTCTTTTGCCATCTGTAGTAAAAAAGAAACAATCAAGTATTTCTTTACTTTTATGCTTTACATTTCTGACGTTTACATTTTAGTTCTATTTAAATATATCTCATTTAATAAAAACCCAATTCCTTATTTTTAACACTTGCAGTCAATTCACTCGAAGACCTATGACAACTTCGGGTGTGATAAAGACTTCACCCATAAACACTTACCTTTGGGCTCCCTCTAGGATTGATATCTGAACTCCGAAACTAGCTACAAACGATATGTGCACTTGTAGACATCATCTATACGGTCGGAATGTTTGCTCCCGCTGTATAGTTGGTCGTTAAACCTTCAGTACTCTTTAGTATGTTGGTCGCCATTTCTTCATACGAATTCCGTTTTGGGTGTTCTTGGGCTCGTTGAGTTTGTATCGTCAAGGGCTACAACCCTATGGTATTGGATATTTATTTTGAGAAGTTGTAAATTCACTTTTCGAACACCTCAAATGGCTATGTCTGGTCCCTACAGCTCCTCCATACTATGCTCTATTTGTTCCTTTTGCCTTTTTTTATCCATAATCATCATCAACACCTACAAGCATGTCAAAGACAAGGAAGAGGGATAAAATTCTACCTAAACTACTAAATGTGTAAAGCTCATATAAAAACAAGTAGTCATGCATACCAGACATAGCAATAGTTAGATGGAGCATGATATGACAAGCAAATGACACAATTTATATTGCTAAAAAGTATTGTATTATCACAGCCATCAAGGACTACTAGGCAATAAAGAATCATTATCATTATAAGAAGAGTTTTTCATGGGAATTTGTGTGTTACCCTTGTTAGGAGTAGGATATGGGTAGATACTCCATTCTTCCTCTACTTGTCCTTCTATCTCCCTTTCTTTGGGATGCATGAGCATCCCCAAGCTTAGACTTTTGTCATCTTCTTCCTGCAAAATATTATTACTTTCCATCGCAGCAAGAGTTCTTTCTTTATATTTAATAATATAAGCATTATCAATAAATTCTTGTATGCAAAGTTAAAGTATAAGGGCTAGGTGCCATTGAAACACGGGAGACATTTTACTAGTTCCAAGTTCTTCATTAATAAGGGAGTCTAATTCATGAGCTGCAATATAAGCAACATATTTCTCAACTTGTTCTATATCATGGCAAAAGATTCTAATCTCTCGATAAGAAGCAATTATAGGATCACTATTATGTTTACATTGATAGTGAGAGTGTTTGTAGACTTCCCTAGTGCAACAAGTTATATCATGTAGTTCACAAAACTCAATATCAATATCGTTGAGAGAATTAAGCAATTCATCCATTATTTTTTCCTTCTTTAGTTTCTATATATTCATAGTAGGCATCCAAAATTTTATCAATATCCTCTATGGTAAAAGTTATACTAATTTTTATGTGTTTTTGATATAAGGAAAGTAAAGACAAGACTGGAAGTAAACTAGCAATGCAAACAAAAATACAAGTGCAAGGGATCACTTTAGTACAATTTGATAAGTATTTGAGTGTCGAACCCACGAGGAGCTGAAGGTAAACTATATATTCTCTAAATCCCTATAATCCACTTATATGGCCTTCTATGCGAAGCTAGGAACTATAGTGTGTGCGTGATTGTTTTTTGATACTAACTAGAAAATAATAGTTTTTGGAAGCAAATACTACAAGTAAAATGGAGCTAGTGAAGTGGAGGAGGATAACCTAAGGGAGAAAGTGCTTAGGAAAATTGCTATTTCATTTGGTTGGTTATCACAATTAGTGAAGCACAAATATAGTCTTTTTATTGTTTCTTCTAAGGAGGAGCCATGAATAGATGCAGCCATATACATGAGGAAATACACCCCTAGTGATTGATCCCAAGGCCAATTAAGAGAAAACAAGGGAATTATTAAAACATAAAGTCCAACCACCGCATTTATATCTAAGGTCCCCATGATAATACCCTTGTTGATTAACCATGAATTAATACAACATGTATCTTTAAGATTTTGGATTCGGTTTCTGTCAAACTCCGGCTATCCCTCATCCTATCAACATGCAATTGTGAAAACCTTATGCATCCCCCAACATATGTGTGTCCTCATATGTTAGTACCACAAGATCATCATAGAATATAACATATACTTGTATGCAATAAACAACAAACTATATCACAATTTCCATAAATAAGTCACTACTCAAGCATCAACTTATATAGAGATACAATAGATCATGGGAAAACAATATATTGCATCATACATCATGTTTTCCAAGAGATTACAATGGGGGATGATTGAGAGTTGTCGTACATGGTGATGGATATAAGCCTCCCCATGGGGGAGAGGCGGCGCAGGCGTGGAGGAGGCGACCACGCAGGGCGGCGGTGCCCCGGCGCCCCTCCTAGGGCGGAGGATACTCTAGGGGCAAAGGCCCCTTGCCCCTTCTTATTAATTGGCCATGGTGATAATCTTTAGGATCTTCTCCCCCTTCTTGGTGACTACCAAGGAGGAGGATTTTTGTGACTATGGGTAGATGGCTCCAAAAATAGGGGTTCCCCTCAATATATTGAGGTGGATATGCAATCTAGGCCATGGGATGGATGCCCATTTAATACAAGGGCTCTTTGGAACCTCTAGAACCTTCCTAGGGCTCCCCTTTATACTTTGGGAGCTCCTTGGGTCGTGACTTGACCGAATCCATCAAGTATGGAAAGAGTTGGAGTCAATCATGTCACAAACTCTCGAATCCTGAAACAACTTATGTATCCTTTAGTAATCCTAGGATAAAAGTGGTCTACAGGCAACATTTAAGGAAAATTTTATATCTATAGTCAATACCGTAAAATTTCCCACAACTTTCACGTTTGGAATTTTTCCATTTGAATCTATCTTCGGGGTTTGCCATGGAAATCTTAGAAAACTATTATGTAGGGACAGATTTAATGAAACTCTGAATCTCACTGTAATGACTGGTTTTCTTCCATATTCATGTATTTCCTACACAACAAAGTTTGAAACAATAACTTGTGCACTTTTGCAACTATTAGTAGGTTATTTCTAATAAATGTAATAAAGCTGCTAGATAATGGAGATTTTGGCACAATAAACTACAAAGTTCATGGATGCATTTTACATGCATCAGTGCACCAACAACTTATGCGAAGTAAGACAAGCAACATGGTGATAGCAAGATAATACTTCAAGCACAAATGCTATCGCAATGTAAAGTGTATAATAGGGAACTCAGGTAGAGAGATAACCGAGGCACACAAAGATGACGATTTATTCTAGAGTTCCTCCCTTCAAGGGAGTGTCTACTTAGAGGGGTGGGCGTTACTAAGACCCCCAATGCCACAAGAGGCCTCACCCTATTCTTCTGAGCACCTGCCACACAGCAAGCACCCGATCCACTATGGGACACTTGAGAGCAGTCACCAAACCCGTACAATCTTGGGGCAATCTCTACAACTTAATTGGAGGCTCCCAAGAATCACCACCAAGTCACTAGCTTGGGGAGAGATCTACAACTTAATTGGAGTCCCCAAGAACTCACCACAAAAGACCACTTAACCGTCTAGGGTTCCAAGAACCCAAGAGTAACAAGCTTCTTGATTTCACCAAACAAATCCTCCCAGGAAAACTCAAACCGATGCACCTAATGGAATGGCAAGTCCGTCACTCCCAAATTCCACCAAAGCTACAAAAGGTATAGGGGAATAAGAGAATCTCCACTCGCAACCCCCAATTTAACCCCGGCGTAAGACCATATGGGGGTGTCGGCGCAAGAATCGGCTATGGGGGGAGCCTGTCTCCAGCCGTAACCCCCAAACCGGGCCCCAAATTAGAAATTAGAAATTTGAAAAAGGAAAAATATGGCGGGTAGAACAATCGATCGCCGATCGCATAGCTGAACGTAAATAGTCTGGGCGTTTAATGGTTACAAAACAAAGTCTCCACGATCCCATCATCACAAATCACTACAAAACATCATAGTCTAGCGATCAAAAGAAGTCGCGCCGGCATCACAAAGCATATCAGCGCAACAAATGGCGGCGTCAATATCGACGACCGGCGGGGGAGTGCCTGTCACTGGTGCACTCACAGGTGTTGGGGTAGTGAATGTCGCAGGTGTTGGGGTAGTGGATGCTGGTGGACCTCGGACCTCGTATAGGATCACGGTGCGCTGGGCCTCCCACCACGCTGCCACGTCGGCGTCCATGTCCCTGGTGTCGACCATGAGGATTGACAGGTCCTCCCTCCTCTTCTTCGTGGCCATATTGGCCCTGATAAACTTGAGCTTGGTGTCCTGCCTCTCGATGATCGACGCCCACCTGACCACGGCAACTTGCTCCATCTTGGCGGCCTGCTCCTCCATCTCGGCAGGATGCGAGGCGACATTCAGCATGCAGGCCATGATTGAGCTGTGCAGCTCCTCGATGGCCGGCGCGGCATCCCTCACCGCCTTGGCCTTCTTCTACCCGATCGGATGGCCTCCCAAGGAGAGAGCTGGCGGCACGTCGGGGTCATACTTGCCCTTGGTGAGCGTCGTGCGTGTCTCAGTCCACTTGTCGCACATCTCAATCCTGGCGAACACATGGATGAACTTGAACTCGACGTCGTTGTTGTCCTCGCGGTAGGCGGTGATCATGGCGCGCATCTACAAAAGCAATGCAATGCAATAGACAAACGGCTGTGATCAATGGCCAGCGACCAAACACTAGGCTATGATGGACAGTGGACACGGTGAGTTCACTTACTTGGTCCTCAAAGTTGGTACCGCTGACATGGACATGGCGCACCTCCTCCATGACGCCATGCCACTTGTTGCAAGTATGCTAGATCATGTGTCAGCGGTATGACATGCCGGAGTCATTGAGGTCGTGGTACAAGTCCTTGAATTAGGGGTCCAAGAGCCACCGCTCATCATACGCCGCCTTGACGTGTAGCCAGTAGGCCTCAGAGATCTGGTTCGCGCCGGTGAAGGGGTCGATGCTGACCGACTTCCAAGCCTCGGTGAGGCACTCATCCTCCCGTGAGCTCCATTTCGGGCCACGACCGCCGTTCTTCTTATTCTTGACCACGGGCACCTCCTCGGGCATAGGCATGGCACGGGTACCGGCACGGCTGCCTGCACCTCGTGGCCGTCGTAGACCTCCACCTCCTCCTGCATGTAGAACAGTGCCAGCCCCCCACCGTTGATCATGTCAGCCATAATGGTGTCGATGCCCTGCATCGTTCCGTCGAGCACCCCATGGATACTGCTGCTGATAACAGCGGTGGTGGGCATACCACCGTGGAAGAGGGGGTAGTGGAGAGAGGAGAGGCGGTTAGGTTGAAGCTGGCGTTGAGGTCGACGACGCTGAAAGCATTGGGGTTGCAGCTGCCGGGCGCGTAGAGTGGCCCGCATGGCGAGAAGCAAGATAGCTTCGGTGTACCTTGGCTGTCCTGAGACATCGGCCCAGTCTGGGTTTTTGCCAAAGACGGCTACGGCGACGAGCCGCTCCCTTGGCTCCTAGATGCGTGCGAGGGAGAACCCTCATTCCCGCCATGCCCTCCATGTGGGCGGCTCTCTGCGCCATGAGTACCTCCACGGCCAGAGCCTCCGAGGCCCGCCTCTTTATCGCCCTGAGCTCTCTCTGCCGGTAGCTGGCATTCTCAACCTGTCGGCGCTGCAGGTCGAACACCCACTCCATGTTTGGCATCCCTCCGGCCGCTCCTTCTCCAGCTTGCCCCTCTTCTTCGTCGGCGGTGCTGCTGCCGTCGCGCGGGGAGCGGCGTACTTCTTCGGCGGCATGGTGGCACAATCTGGTCTTTGCTGGGAAATGGCGGGAGTGGCAGGAGAGGTGGGAGGGGAGGGGGATATAGGGGCTAATTTTGGAGGGAACCGGTGCTAATTTTGGTGGGAAAAGGAAATAATTTCAACTAGGTCACCGACAAGGCTGGCCCGCCAAACTTTTCCCCGCTATCTGGCGCCCCCGTAGCCTCCCTTGGAATTGGGTTTTGACCGGGCGCGCCGATTAAATTGAGCGCGCGCGCCGGCGCCAAAGCCAAATTGGGGGACGCGGCTGGGGCCGAAAATTGGCGTTGGCGGCCCTCAAAGGCCTTTGGGGGCACTTTGAGGGCCACGAGTGGAGATGCTCTAAGAGAGGAAATAATACAAAGGAAAAACCACAAAAGTATCCAAGATCTAGATCCTAAGATGTTCCCCAAACTTAGAGGGATTGGAGGAGTTGTAGATCTAGATCTCCTCTCACTTTTCCCTCAAATAGATGCAAGAATCATGTGAGGAAGAGGGAGAGGGAAAGCTCAAGAGAATCAACAATGGAGGGGGAAACAAGCTCTAGAAGTTAAGAACCAATGGAGAAGAAGGGCCACTTTTAAAGGGGGCATGGAATCTGCCCATCTGGGGGTTGCGATGACCAGTACTACTGGACTTAGCAGCGGTAGTATCGTACAAGTCCGATACTACTCGCTAGGTACCTGATAGAGCAACTGGGCAGGCCAGAAGAGAAGACATGGCAGCTGAGCCAGCCCATTCAACCCCTGCTAGTACTAGGTGAGGAAGCGGTACTACCACACAACCAGTAGTGTTAGGTCTAGAAGTGGTACTACCGCAGAACTCCGGTAGTACTAGAAGGCGATACCGAGCGCTCCAGAGGATGAGACCCATCTCACTGCTAGGTATAGATGTGATAGTTACTGCCAAGTGGTACTACCGATGCCGAGTGGTATTACCAGACCAAGAGTCTGGTACTACCGGTCATGACAGATAGTTCAGGCAACAACAAACACAATAACTCAAGCATGTAAACTCTAAAAAGGATGAAACCAATTTTGTTGGAAAGATAACAAGGTGTAGAAACCAAATATCGGATATCACCAAGGGAGAAAATACCTTTCATAAAGAAGTGATAAACCTCCCAAGGTGAGGGTCCGTAAAACCTCCAGGATCAAAAACGCAATAATATATTCTTCTAAAATTTGTTTTTCCTGAACTAGAGCTTGTTATGAAGATAACCACAAGCTCTAGTGTAACATCCCAATTTCAGCAACCCTGATTTGTTGTCCATAATGCAAAAATCAGGGGGAACAAAAACTTTTTCTTGTGCCTTGGTGCAGTACTTGCTTGTTGTTTGTTTGCACTTGTGCTTATGAAGTGTATCTTAGGATGCTCCTTACCTCACCCTCAGTTGCCAAAAGCTATTACTAAAACTATCTTGGCTTCCTTTACATATTCTCAAACATTCTGGCATTTTAAAGCATGAGCCAAGATGCCTATGTAACCAAAACTAATTTTGGTAGCTTCTATTGAAAAAACTATGGAGAGATATATAATACAATCTCCTTATGTTTTCAAGATAGAACTCTCAACTAATCTTACCTCTAGTTTCCCCAAAAACCTCTTTCCAAAGCATTTGAATTCTACTCTTGGTAGAGATACCAAGGACTCTCACCTTATTCAAAACTGAACCTCTTCAAAATGCCCCAACCTTACCCCAAGCTAAGCTTGATGCTAACCCTTAGTAATGGTTGATTAGTGTATAAGATGAGTTGCCTTGATCTACTGTTTGATGAGTTGTTTTGATCTGCTGATTGATTTGTTTGCCTAGGAAGTAGTATGAGCCACCCTAGGAGCTCATCACTAGGATCAAGATGTTTCCAACTCCTCAATCCCTAAACAAGAATACAACCTTGATATGATTCCTAGCCACTAGGTGATCATCTAAAACCCTTAACGAGATCTATTCTGAAGATTTCCATTCTAGATGTTTCCAAGCCCCTGGAGACCAATATCAAGCATGGATATCTTCTACCCACTCTACACTTCAAAATCATTCATGTGCTAATGCTCTAATACCTTGCAGCTCCTCCAAGAACATTCCCTCTCCTACTCTAGTCAAATTCCTTCAACACTGCCAATTTTGACTAAGTCTGGGAACAGTTCCAACATCACCTTTTGGAATGCCTCCTTTTCTCAAACCATGTGCATTTTTGGAAATGCACTTGGACCATATTTTGAAAAATCCTAAGGACTACCAAGGCCCACATTTTTCCATGGATAGATCCGCTTCCAACCCACTTGTCCTTGTTGGTTTTGCAGACAAGAAAATAATATTTCCTGCAAAACTAGTCATCATGCCTACTTTGGTAGAAGCTCACATCCTCATACAACCTCCTATGGACCAACTCTCTACATGATTGTGATATACTCATTGATGTCTATCAGAACCTACCTCGCTTGCCACAAGTGGAGCTCTGTGTTGCTTAAACCCACATGGTTTATAAGGCATCATGACTCATTTTGCAGGGCAGCCTTAATTTCAACAAAGTTTGCCATCACTTCTAGATCACCTCAAATGCTATTAATTCAAACTCCTCCTACCATTATCATCTATATGACCTGGTATACCTACCCATCTATTCCTTGCACCAAGGTGAGCTCTGAGCTCCAAGATGCAAGATGTTTTGGTGGTATAAAATAACACCACCCTAGATCATCAACTCCTTGTTTTCCATCCTTTTCAAGTTGGAATTCCATTCCACAAGGTTGAAACTGCTTGCTACACCTTGTTTACCTCATCTCCAATGAACCTCAAAATTTATCAATAATTATCCATAATTATTATGGTTCCAAATCTATTTAATTCCTCAAATAGTCAAAATCTCAGAAACTCTCTCCATAAAGGAAAGTTTGGCTTTTGCCAAAACACCTCTCTAACTTTTGGCTCCATTAAGTTCCATACATCATACCTCACCTTCCCATCTCAAAAATAATTATTTTTGAGAAGCTTTATTATTTCTCTTTGTCCACTTTCTTAAATGGCTGAATTGGAATAATAATTGTTTTAAATACTCTGCAAACTCTACAGAGTATAACCTATTCGAATAGTCGTGTCCACGGTCACTTTCGTTGTATTGGGAACGGCAGTACCTGAGGAGGTTAGATAGAGGTGTGGGGACTAGCAGGGAAGCTATCGACGGCGTCCGCAGGCGAGATTGGATACAAGCGAGCGTAGCGGGACACAAGAAGTATCCAGGTTCGGGGCCCTCGTGATGAGGTAAAACCCCTACTCCTGCCGGATCTGACTATGTGGAATACGCGAACTACAAGTGCTCCTCGAGCTGTATCTGCTAGCTACTGCCTTAAATGCTATATCACCAACCCCTTCTACTGAGGCCTTGCCTCTCCTTATATAGGCAGAGAGGCAACGGTCTCCCTGGCCAATCCGACTGGTGGGGCCCACACGCGGGCCCTAGCCGGCTGGTCATCCGCAGTGTCCGGCATGGTATGTCTTATCGGAGTACGAGCGGTATGGATGCCGTAGGCACAGTGGATGTCGTGCGAGCCCGTCGTCAGCACATGCCACTGTTCCTACGTCATCCTCGCAAAGTCTTCGGTATGGCCGGGTGGTTGCCAGTCTTGTCATTGTACAGGGTGTACCGTGCACTGATACGCACGTCGTCCTGTCCCACTGATTGGGTCCAGCTACAATGCCGTATCCGGCTGTCTCTTGCTAATCCGGCTACCGGGTGATAGTCGGCCTGTCTTACCCTGTCCGGCTGCATCTGGTCAGCCAGACGCGATCCGACTGCCTGGTTTCTTGTCCGGTTAGGGTACCTGGGGATCATCCCCCCGACACTAGCCCCCGGGCGCGTGTGGATTCCGCCCTTAGGCAAAATGTGCGTGCGCTCCTTCTTGTTTTTGAATTTGTGTCCATTTATGCTTGGCGGTTGCGCTACCCGTGATGTCAGTGCTGACGCCGGCCACGCGCGCATGCGCCATCATTGGACTGCGGCGGGCAGCGTAACGTCCCGTCGCACGTCGCCTCGGGAAGCCGCTGCCCGGCGCTTCTGTTCTCGCTCCGGGATCTTCTGCGCATCCTGCCCTGGCACACGGGATCTAGGCGGCGGTTGGGGTGTGGGTTGCCTAGATGCGCGCCACGTGGCTCCATCGACGGTTGCCCTTCCGGCCCTTTAAAGGACGCCGCGGGGGAGGCAGTTCCTTTCCTTCGCTCCCCCGCTGCAGTCTCCTTCTCCCCCGCGTGCTCCTGCCTCTGCGCTCTTGCCTTCTGCACCGTAGCCCGCTGCGCCGCCCGCTCGCCGTTGTCGACGCTACGGGCCACCGCCACTCTTCTGTCGCCGCTCCTCTCCACCAGCCGGAAATGGCCGCCGATCGCGGGGCTTGGTGCGGCTCCTCCGTCACCGAGGACCACATCTAAAAGTACCACGCCACCCGCGTTCTCCCGTCGTCGGAGGAGGTGGCGGTGCGGTTGGCGCCGGCGGGGGAGGTGTCACCGCACTCGGCGGAGGGGGAGCGCGTCATCTTCCTCTCCCATCTGGCGCGCGGGTTCGCCCTTCCGGTGCATCCATTCCTCTTGACGTTTCTCGCCTTCTTCGACCTCCGTCTTCACCACCTCGGCGCCAACGCCGTCGGGACGTTGGCGCACTTCATGGCGTTCTGCGAGAGCTATCTCGGGATCCAGCCGGATCTCGGGCTCTCCTGCCGGCTCTTCTGAGTTCGGCCGCAGGTGCAGTACCCGAAGGGGCCGCTAGTCGTCTGCGGCGGCGCCTCTATCTACTCCCGCTCCCAATCCGGCTAACCCAAGTTCTTGCTTCAGGACACGGTACGGCTGTGGCAGCAGTCGTACTTCTACGTCAAGAATGTCACCAACGTCGACCGGATAAATCTTCCGGCCTTCCAGGATGTCCAGTCCAGCCGGCAGAACTAGGACTTGAAGTTCCACAGCGACAAGGCGGAGACGGACGCGATGCTGCAGCGCATGCGCTCCCTCGTCACCTGCCGGCTAGCCGGCCTGGACATCACTCTTAGCTAGATGTCCCAGCTGATGATGTGGATGCAGCAGCGGGTGCACAAGATGTGCTATTACTCCGGTCGGCTGGACCCGACCCGGCTGTCGCGCCGTGATCCCCGCTACCACAACTTGAAGGAGTGGGTGTGGATGATCACCAAGGAGCAGCTGCCGGAGAACTGGAAGTTCAGTCTGGCGCCCTACAGCCGGGAGAACCGCGCGCCTCGGGTAAATTGCTGTAACCGGAAACTTTATTTGCTCTTTCTGTGTTGTTTCCCTATTATGTCTGACTGACTTCTTGTATTCGGCAGATCTTCGCTTGCATCCTTTGCGAGGAGGGCGAGGCTCCCCTCGAGGTAGTCACGCCTGACTTGCCCGAGTCGCGCGCTCGGCGGTCCGGAAAAGGAATCGGACGGGGACGGCGATGCCTTCCCCAGCCGGAATTACGAGCCGGCTGCCGACCCGCACGCGGAGGTGCACGAGGAGGAAGAGGTCACGCCGACCATGGACCCGGCGACGCGCTACGCGACGGACGGCGAGGTAGGTGGGAGCGGCTCCAGTCGTTCCGGCTCCCGCCGGCCTGCGACGGAGGAGCCGGCTCCCAAGAGGAGTCGGTCCGGCGCCCTGCCGCCAAGCCGTCTTGGCCGGAAGAAGGGGCCGCCCCCAGTTGTGCTAGGGTACGTTCTTTCTCCCCCCCTTTTTCTTTTGGCGCCCTCCGTCTGCTTGCCCTTTTTCTTCTTTTTCTGAATTTGGTTTATTTTGCCTTTGCCTTCTCCTCCTTCTCTTTAGCATGCTAGTCTCTTTCGGAGTCGCGAGCCCGGCACAAGCGTCGGCCGGGTCGCCACCCCGTGCCCCGGCTGCGCCAACCAGTGCCCCTCCTTCTTCTGAGTCGCAGCCCTCGCTTCCCCCTCGAGCTAAGCCGACCGCCCCCGCCCAGCCAGAAGGTCCTCAGCCGGAAGCGGAGCCCTCCCACCCGGAAGGCTCCTCTGTAGGCGCGCGGGGGGCTGCCGGCAAGGAGCTCGTCATTGTTGGCGATGACAACTCCGACGAGGAGCCCGGGGAGGAATGGCGAACAGCGGTGGTCGCAGCGAAGGAGTCCTTGGCCGTCAACGCCCTGGACAACGACGCTTCCTCCGCCGCCTCGCTGTCGGACCTTGTCGCCACGCTCGAGCTGGCGGTGAAGGAGATCCGGCTGCTGGAGGCCACAACCGGCGGGAACCGGACGTTGGAGCAAAAGCTTGCTGCCGCCAACGGGACTTCCCAGAGTAAGCTCGCTTCTCTTGGCCTGCTTTTTTACTGATAGCCAGAATTTCCGCAGCCATCCTCGTGTGCGCTCAGCGCAAGATCGATCGCTTGAAGAAAGCGAACGACCGGCGGAGCAAATCCAATTCCACTCTGCGGCTGCAGAACAAGGATTGGCACACGAGGGTAGACGGTCTGGAGGCCACCATCAAGGAGCGCGACGCCTCGCTCGCTAGTCGGGCCGAAGCCTTCACCCTTCTCGAGGCCCAGAACAAGGACCAAGAGAAGGAGATCAAACGGCTGGCGATCAAGGAGAAGGCCCTGGTGGAGGAGCTGATGCAGGTCGGCCACACTGCCAAGGGTGAGTTCCTTTTCATGTCTTCCTTTCTTTCCGGATCCGGTAGCCGGATCTGACCCCTCTTTTCTGACAGCCTTTTACCCCGGCATAGACCTGCTGGCCTACAACCGGCTGCAGGAGAACTGGCCGGGAGCATAGCCGACGGCCCAGGAGCTCGTCGTCCTTCTTGGCGAAGAGGCCGCCAATCTTCATCAAGTGGCGCTAGACGTCTTCTCCTTCATGTGGCCGGAAGCTTCGGTTCCGGAGACGATGGCGCAGTTGGCCGCGAAGGTGGGAGAAGTGCCGGCTGCGATGGACCGGCTATGGGAGTTGGCGGCGCGGGCCAGAGCGGAGATGGCTCTGGCCCTCATGCTCTCCTGGTACAAGGAAGCCCGTGTCGAGAAGATCGACGGTGGCTTCCGTGCCGGAGCCGATCTTGCCGCCATCCGCCGAGCCCATCCAGAGCTCCACGGATCCGCCATCAAGATTGCCGACTACATGGATCCCGACGAGGCGCCCACCGACTCGGAGTCCGTTGGTACTCCCGACGTGGAGGTCCCGATGCCACCGCCTGGAGGCGCCGGAATCGGATCAAGCTCTGCGCCTCCTCCGCTGCCCGCAGCTTCTGCCGGCCAAGATCCCCCTCACGGCAAGGGTCCTGCCGTCTAGTTATTGCCCCGGGATACCGGGTGTATTTGTCTTGTCTTGCATGTTCACGAACCTTGTCTATTTGTACCGGCTGTCTTTGATGCCGGGTAACTTATGGGAGCTTCGTCTCCCTTTTGTTTGTTAACATTGAAATTCTTGAGTCTCCCTTAACTTGTGCGTTGAGTTTCCTTTTGCTATTTTGCCGGCTTGCTCCGTCCGGCTAACCTCGTCCGGCTACGCACTCTTAGCCGGACGAACTACACCTCCAGTGGGGGCGCGCTAGCGCACCCACTGGGTGTAGCCCCCGAGATTCGGAGTAGCTGGCGTAGCCAGGTGCTCCGAATCTTCCTTATTTTTCCCAAGTCTTCTAACTTTATCCGACTGGCCTCGTCCCAGTCGGCTGCTTTCGTCGGCTGAACGCCTTCGGCCGGGGGAACTAACATTCAAGTGGGGGCATGTGAGCGCACCCACTGGGTGTAGCCCCCGAGATTCGGAGTAGCTGGCATAGCCAGGTGCTTCGAATCTTCCTTATTTTTCCTTGCTCCTTCCCTTGCCCTCACCTGGGCTCCGAATCGGCCGGCTAAACGCCCTTAGCCGGTCAGGGACTACCAGGCTCCGCTGCGGGCGCGCGAGCGCACCCAGTGGGTGTAGCCCCCGAGATTCATAGTGCTTGATGAAGGCAAGGACTTCGAATCTTCTTTCCTTCTCCTGAATTCCGACTCGGGTAGTCGGACAAGAATGTACATACGCATACACACATGTCCACATAGGTTAGTAGGTTAGTCTGTCAAATTGTAGCCAGAAAACGGCTTGTTTTTTCGAAAACTGGCTTGTCCCTTTCTAGACACTTAGTCGCTTTCCCGTGTGCTCTACTATTTTCGCTGCGTCCTTGCCGGGCAGCCGGGTTGCGGTATGCAGCCGGAATCGAAGGGAGCTGACAGTACATTGCACACGGTACTAATGTCTTAGCATCTGGATTGGTTCGAATCAGTCGCAGGGCCTGGAGGCCCAGTCTGCTGCGTCTCCTCCCCATTTTTCGTGTGGGATGCCTCGGGCTTTTGCTCTTGCTAGCCGGACAGCCGGGTTGTGGTCTGTAGCTGAGACAAAGAGTGGGCCTCTGACATCATCACACACTACTCAGCCGGTTTGTTGACTTAGCAGGCCGGGCCAGCCGGCGAGCCCCCGGGTAGGGGTTGCCGGAGCTGGAAAATCTGAACCAGAAAACAAGTGCACACACATTTCTAGTAAGGAGCCCCCGAGATTCTCATGGGGGTCCGCATTTTCATTCATAGGGTTTTCGGGATACATACACTGCCTGGCGACTAGGTGTAAAACGGGCGCAGCAGGGCCGCGTTCCAGGGACGCTCGGTCTCCTCGTCTGATTTGTCCATCTTGTTCTTGCGCGGCTGCTGCGCATTGATGAGGTAGTAGGAGTCGTTGGGCAGCGCCGGGCTGATGATGAAGGGGCCCTCCCAGGGTGGTGATAGCTTGTGCATGCCCTTCATGTCTTGCACCAGCTGGAGAACTAGGTCGCCCTCGCGGAATGCGACTGGGCAGATCCGGCTTGAATGGTAGTGATGTAGTCGCTGCTGGTACAGGGCTGATCTAGACAGGGCCACCTCGCGGGCCTCCTCCAGGAGGTCCACTCTGTCCTCCCGCGCCTCCCTGTTGGCTTTTTCGTCGTACAAGAGCTTGCGAGGGGAGTCGAACTCGATGTCGGCGGAGAGGACGGCTTCCGATCCGTAGACTAGGAAGAATGGCGTGTAGCCAGTTGACCTATTCGGCGTGGTGCGGAGGCTCCACAACATAGCCGGAAGTTCTTCGATCCAACATCCAGGTGACCGCTCTAACGGCTCGATGAGGCGTGGCTTGATGCCGGCTAGCACCAAGCCGTTTGCTCTTTCGACTTGCCCGTTGGATTGCGGGTGCGCGACGAAGGCAAGGTCCAGTTGGATGCCCTTGTTGCTGCAAAACCGGGTGAAGGCCCCCTTGGCAAAGTTCGTGCCGTTGTCGGTGATGATGCTACTAGGGTAGCCGAAGCGGTTGATGATGTCGGTGAAGAAGGTAACAACTGTCGCTCCATCCAGCTTCTGGATAGGCTTGGCCTCGATCCACTTTGTGAACTTGTCCACCGCTACCAGTAGGTGGGTCATGCCTGCGCGTGCTCGCTTGAAAGGACCGACCATGTCGAGGCCCCAAACTGCGAAGGGCTAGGTAATCGGTATGGTCTTGAGTACCGAAGTTGGCATGTGCCTGAGCTGCCCGAAGCGTTGGCACCCATTGCATGCGCGGACCAGCTGCTCAGCGTCCTCGAGGGCGGTGGGCCAATAGAAACCATGGAGGAATTCCTTGGCGACTATCGCCCTTGACGAAGCGTGGTGCCCGCACTCGCCCTGGTGGATATCCTTGAGTAGCCGGTACCCCGTGTCCACATCGACACATCTTTGGAAGATACCGGATACGCTGTGCTTGTACAGCTCGCCGTTTATGATGGTGTATGTGTGTGCGCGGTGCCGGATTTGCCTGGCCTCCACCTCGTCGTCCGGGAGTTCTCCATTGGCGATGTAGCTCATGAAGGGTTGTGCCCAGGATGGCACTTCCCGAATGACGAGGACACTCCTGTCCTCCAGCTGGCGGATGTCGGGGGGTCGTTCGGGTGGCGTACCCGGGACGGTAGCCCCCGGGTCTTGCGAGCCGGAAGGCACTGCCTGGCCGGAATTGGTGCTTCGAATCTTCTTCTTCGGCGATTCTGCCGGCTCTTCTTCTGCCATTCCGTTAGCCGGAACGCTTCCTGCCCAGACGATGGAGTCTAATTCTTGTGACGGGTTGATGGATGGCTTGCGCAGGTGCTCCAAGGAGACCCCTGGTGGGATGGCCTGCCTGGTGGATCCGATCTTGGAGAGCGCATCGGTTGCCTCGTTGTTGATGTGAGGGACGTGGTGAAACGAGGCGCTGAGCTTCTAGATGTGGAATCGGTAGAGAGCCATGTTTGTGTCTCTGGCGTCCCATTCTCCGGACACCTGCTGCACCACCAAGTCCGAATCACCGAAGCACAGGATCCGGTTGACACCGATCTCCTTGGCCAGCCGGAGCCCGTGCGCCTGTGCCTCGTATTCAGTTACGTTGTTGGAGGCCTTGAAGTGGATCTGCAGCACATACTCCAGCCGGTCTCCTTTGGGCGAGGTGAGCACGATGCCGGCTCCCAAGCCCCCGAGCATCTTCGACCCATCAAAGTGCATTCGCCAGTGGTCCGAATCCGAAACCGCTGGGAGATACTGGGTCTCGGCCCAGTCGACGAGGAATTCCGCCAACGCCTGCGACTTGATCGTGAGCCGGGGCTCGTACTGGATGGAGTAGACAGCGAGCTCGATGGCCCACTTGGCGACTCGGTCGGTGGCGTCCTTGTTGCCGATGATTTCTGAAAAGGGTGCAGTGCACACGACCTTAATCGGGTGCTCCTGGAAATAGTGCTTGAGCTTCTTGCATGCCAGGTACACACCGTAGCACTTCTTTTGGTAGTGGGGGTAGTTCTGCTTGGAGAGGGAGAGAACCTCGCTGAGGTAGTAGACGGGTCTCTGAAACGGCTGAGCCTTACCTTCCTCGGGGCGCTCCACCACTAGGACGACGCTGACAACCCGGCTGATGGCTGCTATATAGAGCAACATCGGCTCCTTGCTAGCCGGCGTGGCTAGAACCGGTGCTGTGGATAGCATGCGCTTGAGGTCATGAAACGCGGTGTCGGCTTGCGAACTCCAGGAGAACTTGTCCGTCTTCTTCATCAGCTGGTACATCAGGAGTGCCTTCTCCCCTAGCCGGTTGACGAAGCGACTGAGGGAAGCTAGGCATCCGGTGAACTTTTGGACCCCAAGCGGGTTCTTGGGCGGCTGCATCCTCTCGATGGCCGCGATCTTCTCCGGATTCGCCTCGATACCTCGTTGTGATACGAGGAAACCGAGTAGCTGGCCAGACGGTACTCCGAAGACGCACTTCTCTGGGTTCAGCTTCATCTGGTACTGGCGAAGGTTGCCAAATGTCTCTCCCAGATCCTCGAGGAGGGTGCGCTTCTCCTTGGTCTTGATGACCACATCATCCACGTAAGCGTGCACGTTTCGGCCTATCTGCGAGTGCAAGCATTTGTGCATACATCGCTGATAGGTGGCGCATGCGTTCTTTAGGACGAAAGGCATGGTTACATAGCAAAAAGCCCCGTAGGGGGTGATAAATGATGTCTTAATCTGATCAGCCGGATTTATCCGGATCTGATTGTACCTGCAATAGCAATCTAGAAAAGACAATAAATCACAGCCGGCCGTGGAATCGATGACTTGATTGATACGGGGCAAGGCGAAGGGGTCTTTCGGGCACGCCTTGTTCAGGCTGGTGTAGTCGATACACATGCGTCAGGTCTTGTTCTTCTTCAGCACCAAGACTGGGTTCGCCAACCAGTCCGGGTGGTACACTTCCATGATGAACCCGGCTGCAAGGAGCCGGGTGATCTCGTCACCGATTATCTTTCTCTTCTCCTCTACGAACCGGCGCAGGGGTTGCTTGACCGGCTTGGCATCCGGACGCACATGAAGTGAGTGCTCGGCGAACTCCCTCGGCACACCCAGCATGTCCTTGGGGGACCATGTGAAGATGTCCCGATTCTCATGGAGGAAGTCGACGAGCGCGCCTTCCTATTTGTTGTCCAAGCCGACACCAATGGTGACGAACTTAGTCGGATCGGAGGGGTCGAGCAGGATTCTCTTTGTCTCCTTTGCCGGCTGGAAGGCTCCTTCTCCAGCCGGTTTGCCGCTAGCCAGAATGTCCTGCTGGGCCATGGCCACATTGCGCATGATCACGCGTTTTCCTTCGGCTATGATGAGGGCCTCTGCCAGTTTGGAACCGGCTAAGGCGCACTCCATCGACCGCCTGAAGCAGCCGGCGACGGTGATCACGCCGTGGGGTCCCGGCATCTTCGTCTTGAGGTATGCCTAGTGGGGGATGGCCATGAACTTGGCGAGGGCGGGGCGCCCGAGGAGAAGCTCGTCAGATTTACCACCTCGAACCAGATTGGTTCGCGGCAGAAGTTCTCCTCGGTCCCGAATATGACGTCCAGCTGGATTTTCCCCAGCGGGGCGCAAGCTGGCCCCGGCAGTACGCCGTGGAACGTCGTGGTAGTCGGGCGCAGGTCGCTTTCGCGAATGCCTAGCTTCTCCAGTGAGGACTTGTAGAGGAGGTTGAGGCTGCTGCCTCCATCGATGAGGACGCACGAGAATCGGCAGGTGCGCGCGTTGGAGACGATGAGAGGGTCGAGCACCATGGCGTAGCCCCCGAGAGTCGGCTGATGCTCAGGCTGATCCACCCGGCTCCAGGTGATGGGGGTTTCCGACCAGTTCAGGTACAAGGGGACCGGAGAGACGATGGCATTTACCTCCTTGGAGCGTCGCCTGCGGCTGTGCTTGTTGTCCTGCTCCGTCTCGAAGATGTGGTAGGCGGCGTGCGGCTGGGGGTAGCCGTTGTTGTTGTTGCCGCCGTTACCACTGTTACCATCATTACCGGCTCCCCTAGCCGGTGGTGGAGGTCCACTCGGTGGGGGGGCGGGAGACGAGGCTGGTTGCCCTGGTCCTTTAGCTGGCAGGTCCAGCTGCAGTTCCGGGTGGTGTGCGTAGCCAGTTTTAAGGGACCGCTATGCCACTTGCACGGGCCGTCGAACATCTGGTCGAAGGTGAGCCGTGGCTTCTGCCTTCTTGCCTCATTAGCCGGGCCATCGAGCGCACCCTCCACAGCATTGACCTGCCGCACGTGGTAGCGAGGCTTCTGCTGTCCAGCCTGGCGGTCCCCATGGAACCGGTTGTCGTTGCCGTGGCGTCTGGAGGATCCGACTTCTCCTGCCGGGTTGCTTGGTCGGTCGCGAGCCGGCTCCTTGGGAGTCGGACGGTCGTCCGCGTTTACTCGGAGGGGCTTCTTCATGGCGGCATCCGCCATGGCGTACTGGTCCGCAACCGTCATGAGCTCCGCCATGGTTTTCGGCTCATCACATAGTAGCCGGTGGCGAAGCATGGTGCCCTCTCGGCAACCTTCGATGAAGAAACTAATGGCTTGGCTCTCCAAGATGCCCTCGCAAGTGTTGTGCAGCTCTGTCCACTTGGCGAGGTACTCGCGGTCGGTCTCGCGGTCACCCTGGACGCACAAGGCCAGGTCGCGCGGGAGCCCTGGACGTTTGTACGTGCCGTTGAAGTTGCGGACGAACACTTTCTCGAAGTCAGGCCAGGCATTGATGCTGTTGGGCACAAGGCTATTGAGCCATGTCCTTGCCGACCCGGTTAGCATGAGGGGGACGTAGCGCATGGCTGTGCGCTTATTCCCGTGGGCGATGCCGACTGCCATCGCGTAGTCGGTCAACCAGTCTTCCGGCTTCATGCTGCTGTCGTACTTGGGGGTGTCCCTGGGTAGGGAGAATTTATCCGGAAATGGCTCGTTCTGGATGCAGGGTCCGAAACAAACCGGGCCGGTCGAATCTTCCTCCTTCGTGACGCGTGATTGAGCGAGGAGCTCGATGCGCTCGCGTGCATCTGGACAATCCGGGTTGGGCGCTCCCACCCGGCTCGATAGACGGGAACCTACTGGTCTGGGCGCTCCGGATGGCGGAGGGGGAGGTGGCGAGTTGTTGTTCACCATCTGCTCCTGGCTCGGCTGGCCCCTGTTGCCAGAGCTGCGACGCCTGCTACGGGCCCTAGGCGGCTGAGGGGAGGACGCCTGCTGGGTGTCGCGCGGCGCGCCCCTACTGTTGGCAGGTAGCTTGCTCCCCCTGGAGTAGCTGAGGTCTTCCTGCATCTGCCGGTTGGCGCCGGCCTACTCGTCCGTGACGCGGAGGAGCTCCTGCACGCGAGCGTGCTGGTGGGCCCGCTCCTCGCCCTCCAGGATGGGTAGTTCCTCTGCCGCGGCTCGCGCCGCGCGCAGGTTCTTGATGGGCGTGATGTAGGTGGGCCGTGTGAGGGCAGGCATGGGATCTGGTTCCCCGTCCTTTTCCATTCTACCGCCCAGCTTGCCGCCCGACGCCGTACCTGGCCGCGCCGGCTCGGCTCGGCGGTAGCCGGAGTAAGGCCGTGCCCACGATCGTACTCGCGTCGGGTGATCTCGAGTTGTTTGCGGGCTTCCGCCAGCTCCATGGCCTCCTGGAGGAGGATCTGTCTCTCCATGCTGAAGTTGGCCTCCGCTTCCTCTGGGTTATCCCTGAGGTTAACCGGCGCCAGGAGCCGATCAATGGTATCCTCCACCGGGTCCCGAGGCTGCGGGGGAGCAGAAGTTCCGACCTCGTCCACGCCTCGCTCCCGCGGCTGGCGGGGATGGGAGCTGGAACCGGCCATCATGACCTCCATGCCACGGGATGCGGCGGAGGCGCTGCCGCCTGAGCGCGGCAGCTCCGCGACAGAGACGATTTCCCAAGGGAAACGCTTCGGGACGGTGGCGACGTAGACGGGGAGATCGCCGAATAGCAGGACAGTGCCGTTCGCCGGGAAGGAGGTTTCGGCGAAGCAGGAGGCGTTGTCGATGATGCAGTCGAAATTGCCAAGCGTGAGCACCAGCCCGGAGGCCACGTGCTCACCGGCTGAAGTACGGGGTCCCGTGCGGAACGTGACTTCGGTCGAAGCCATCTTGCCCCACGGTGGGCGCCAACTGTCGTTGTATTGGGAACGGCAGTACCTGAGGAGGTTAGATAGAGGTGTGGGGACTAGCAGGGAAGCTATCGACGGCGTCCGCAGGCGAGATTGGATACAAGCGAGCGTAGCGGGACGCAAGAAATACCCAGGTTCGGGGCCCTCGTGATGAGGTAAAACCCCTACTCCTGCCGGATCTGACTATGTGGAATACACGAACTACAAGTGCTCCTCGACTGTATCTGCTAGCTACTGCCTTAAATGCTATATCACCAACCCCTTCTACTGAGGCCTTGCATCTCCTTATATAGGCAGAGAGGCAACGGTCTCCCTGGCCAATCCGACTGGCGGGCCCCACACGCGGGCCCCAGCTGGCTGGTCATCCACAGTGTCCGGTATGGTATGTCTTATCGGAGTACGAGCGGCATGGATGTCGTAGGCACAGTGGACACCGTGCGAGCCCGTCGTCAGCACAGGCCACTGTTCCTGTGTCATCCTCGCAAAGTCTTCGGTATGGCCGGGTGGTTGCCAGTCTTGTCATCGTACAGGGCGTACCGTGCACTGATACGCACGTCGTCCTGTCCCACTGATTGGGTCCGGCTACGTCGCCGTATCCGGCTGTCTCTTGCTGATCCGGCTACCGGGTGATAGCCGCCCTGTCTTACCCTGTCCAGCTGCACCTGGTCAGCCGGACGCGATCCGACTGCCTGGTTTCATGTCCGGTTTGGGTACCTGGGGATCATCCCCCGACAGTCAAGGACGGTTGTAAAGGTGTTGGCTAGGAGTACCCAAACTGTGCTTGTGTGGGACACAAGGACGAAGAGGACGAAGGTTCCGGGGGAACCCGAGTTCGAAAGCTTTGTTTTAACTCGAGGGGTCGAAGATGTTTAAAAGGGGATTTTTACTACAAAACTGTTTTCAAAACTCTTTTTCAACAAAGATATGGAGATGTCTTGATTTATAAAACAGAAGCATATTTTCAAACCTCTTTTTCAACAAAGATATGGAGATGCCATAACTTCCAAGTTATCTTAGGATTTTCAAAAGCAACCCAGATAGAGCTATCTCGCCACAGCCAAAATTGCATTTCCTTGTTTCACTTATATTGGTGGTTTGCGAGTACATTCAAAAGTACTCATGGCTGTGTCCGTGGCTAATTACTTGGCCAGACTTCTCAGAGTTTTGACTTCAGAAGATTTAGGTGACGTCCAGCGAGCTAGGCCGTCTTCTCGGTCAGCAGCCTGTAGGTTGAGGCACGATTGGGCTCTGGGCTTGGCGATGTTCCACTGCTAATGATGTTGTGGCCATAATGGCATTTATGTAAGCCTTGTAATTCGTTATGTTTCGGATGTTGTAATGGTACCTGTCGGCTATGTTCCACGGCTCACTGATCGTGGGAACATGGATGAATGCATAATAGGGATTTCTCGGATGGATAATCCGGGGAGCCCACATCTAGAACCTCACATGGATAACATCCAAATCACAACCAAGAAATATGATGTCAAGTATGCAAAGGTTTGAGATCTCTCTGAACGATATGATCAAGTTAATCTCTTCGAACGATGCAAGGAGAAGCATCTGGGGCTATAACGAGGGTTAGTATAGGCAAAGCCCGCCTGTACCACACGCCTGTACAAGACTCCAACAGCCTCGCCTCATCAAATACTTTCACCTCATACAAACAGATATGAGATCTGGCATTCGCATGCACCAGAAACACTGAAACTTCACCTCTAGAAGGGATCTGGAGGAGCAAATTGCCGAAAGGCATCATCCCCACTTCTACACAGATCATTGGAGGACAAGACACCATCCCCTTCATCATCAATCGCTGCATCTCCATCACCAACATCATCCCCCATCTCATTTCCCTTCATTAGTTATAATTCCAATTACTATTGTGTATTTGTACCTAAATTCCTCCATATACTTTCATTCCATCCATATGATTATGATGATATTGTTGATTATCTCCATGTGTGAGTACTTTACTTTGTTATTAGGGAGATGGAAAACCCTAGAAATATTATAATATTGAATTAAGATGATCTATAACTTTGTGCTATGAATATGTGTTAGTTTTCTCACTAGATATTATGTGAAATCGACCACATAATATTTGCCTTCAAGACTAGAGAGGGAACTACCCTTGGAAGTATGGAATTGTGTATGGTGTGAAGTGACATACCGTGTTCGACGCTCTACCATATGGACAATGGTATAAGGAGGCATTCACTAAGCTCATATCGATATCCACGGGGTAACCCTTAATTGCAATGGATCCATATGTGGTTGTTGAAGATCGTTGTTGTGGTTATTTAGAGATGTGATGACCCATGGTTTTCTGGGCACATCTTAAATGGATATCTCCCCACACATATCATAAAAATGATATAGATTTATCCTACTTGTGGTTAATACCAATGCTAGTGATGGATCCTAAATCCTCGAGAAGATTTTGCCTTACTAAAGTTCCATTATAGTTCTCGCCACACTTATTTACTTTATTGTATTATTTACAATTTTGTAACCAAACATAACTCTTTCAAAACACTCTTACTTGAGATCAAGGTCAGCTCTAAGTATCCTTTGATAGATAGTCATGAGGGGCATACAGACCCTAACCAAATATCTCTATGTAGTTCGATACTCTTACTTTTGAATCTAGCTACAATTGATTTGTCCACTTGCAGTCATCAATATATTTTATGGCGTCGTTGCCGAGGAGCTAAGCCATTTTAAGCTTTGTCCTTAGTTTTTAATTTATTAATTGTTATACTAAAGTTGTTTACTTAAATCAGGTAAAATACCATGGGTGACTACCAACACGAAATACAGATTCAACCTGTTAAGAATTCAGGTCCACCCATGATTGCTTATTTAAAAAAAATCTACATGTCAACCCTTAGGGATATGATACTAATCCCATGTTGTTGGATCTGCTGCATGCTAAGAAGTTTGCAGGAGACGGTACGGAAGACCCGTATGAGCATGTGGAATTTTTTTGAGATGTCTATGAGACCTTTCACTTTAATGTCTTTACTAAGGATGATGTTAAGTTTAGGCTTTTTGGTCAAACTCTGACAGAAATTGTCCCTGCAAATGAATGGGAGTACCTCCCAAAGTAGGATGAAATCGAACACTAGGGGCTGAACACGATCTCCACAAAACCCTTAGCGAGCTTGGTGAGGAAACAGCAGAGAACACAATAGAGAGACACCGTGAGTTTACCCAGGTTCAGGCCACCGTGCGGTGTAAAACCCTAGTCCTCAATGTCGGGATTGCTTATACTGCTTGGCGAGGTTTACAATACAAGGTGTTGATCAGGTGATCCGATATAGGGTTCCTAGCTCGGAGGGTGCTCGGGTTCCTTAGGTAGCAGGAGATAGGATCCCCTTCTATGGTGCTGTCCTGCCCCTTTTATAGGCGCCCCAGTGATAGCTATGAGATTTGACATATTTTTTATGGTTTTTATTGATGGTTTTCATATGGATTTGATCGTTTTCTAGAATACCCTAATGCTAATACTTCGTTAGCGATGAAAACTTGGTTTTTAATGTGTGTTTCAGGTTCTGGACATCAATAGAAGGTTTTAACAAGGGAAACACAATATTCAGGCGAAAACAAGAAAGTCTCTTTTTGGAAGCAATCGAGGGAGGCAAACAGAATCTTTAACGAGCAACTATATAGCAGGAACATTTTTCCGGCCGTATAGTTCCCGCCGTATAGCTTTCGCCGCCTCCGTCTTGTCAAAAGGGACAACTTTCATGAAGAGGACATACACGAAAACAGAACACAGCAGCCGCCATCCCATCCAGAAAGGAGAGAGAAGAGATCCGGAGAAGGAGGATAATATGTTCTTCATCTCTCTCCATGATCTTCAACCTCCTAGCCAACACACCCCCATAACCATTACTTCTACTTGAGAGAGAGAGATATCTTCACCTTGTAAGACTAGGGTTTGAGATTGTTTCTTCCTATCTTGAATTGTGTTGGATAACTTTTCTATTCTTATTGTGTCGATGATGCTTTCTTCTCTCATGTGTGAGTAAGTTCCTTGCGCGTGGGAGATGCCAGGGATTGGTGAGATGTGATGTGCCTTCATATATTTTCCATTAGTTTGTGATTGATTTTAATTACTATATTATGTGTGCTTGACTATCCATGGGATGCCTAATTCTTGTTCTCCAATTAAGGGCCCAGACAACATGATGCTTTGTTCTACATGGATAGGATCTTGTTCGCTAGTAGACCGGCGACCCTGGAGTGACACGGGGATATCAATGGGAAACTAGTAGACTTGAGGATAACGAGGAACCACTGTGCTTATTGCATTTGTCTAGTCCAAGGAGCTTAATTGCTAAGCAACCTGAAGGATCTTAATCGTCTAGTGTCTGACCATGTGGATTATTGAAGTTGGGATGAAATCTACCAAGTGTAGTTCTGGCTAATTATGGGTTGCTCGCCTACACATATACTTATAAGATTATAATTGTTACACTTATTATTCGTCCACATGGCATAGTCACTATCACCATGAACTGTATCTCCCCGCGCCTTCTTTGTCATTTGCAGAAAACAACAAACAATCAAATCATTCTTTACTTTTATGCTTTTATTTTCTGAAGTTTACATTTTAGTTTGATTTAAATACATCCAAGTTAATCCAAATTCCATTCTTATTTCCACACTTGCAGTCAATTCACTCGAAGACATGTGACAACTTTGGTTGTGACAAAGACTTCATTCATAAACACTTACCTTTGGGCTCCCTGTGGGATCGACATCTATACTTTCAAACTAGCTACAAACGATATGTGCACTTGCAGACATCAAGCTATTTTCTAGCACCATTGTCGGGGAGCTAACCGCTATGTGTTTCTCTCTTGACATTTCAGGTGTTACTACTAAATGTTGTCCCTAGGAGACAAAGGGTCTACACGCTCTGGTAGGACCTATTTACCAGATTATATTGAGCACATGCCTACTCAAAGGCGTGAGGAAATTATTGAAAAAAAATTAAGATCAAATAAGGTTGAAGTTGAAAACATGAGTGATATTATGGACCTCATGTCTATTTACAAGACAACTCCCAAGAAACCTGAGAAAACTCTCAGAGAATACAGTGCTCCAAGTTCTGAGTTTCTTAAACAACCAATAGAATTTTCTAATCTTGGACTTAGAGAATATCGATTTGATGGTGAGATTATTAAAATTTTGCACGAAAAAGCTTTCAGTGGAAGGGAAGATGAAGACCTAGGAAGACATCTTAGAGAGTTCGACAATGTGATAACATCACTTGGACCAAAAGGTTTTCCAAGAGACTTCTCTCGTCTAAAATTATTTTGTTGGTCTCTTAAAGGTAAGGCACTAGACTGGTTATATTCTCTCCCTCGTCATTACATTAAATTTTGGGAAAACTACATTGTTAAATTCATAAACAGGTTTAATCGTTTTAAGAAGCTAACTAAAATTAGAAAGAATATAGGAAACTTTAGTCAGAACATGGGAGAAAACTACCCACAAGCCTGGGATAGATTCTTTGGAATGATCAATAGTATTCCTAATCATGGTTATTCGGAATCAACTATTTGACATTTATTTTACCACGCTCTTGATACTCAATGTAGAGAGTTGCTTGACTTCTCAGCAGGAGGATCGATAAATACTTTAACTGTTAAAGCATGTTCGTAATTGATGTCTACTAGGGCTAAGAATGATTCCATATATAATCTTGATTTCGGCACTAAGCCCGAAAAAGGGATACTTCGGGTAACTCCTCATCTTATGCCTGAAGTACGCAAAACAATGAAAGAAAAAGGTATACCTTCTACACTTGTTAAGGAAAACAAAGTAGACTTGTTACAAGTTTTTGCTGAAGACGATTAAACTAGAAAAGTTTTTCAAGAATTAAAACATTGACAAGCAAAATCTCATAATAACCTGCATAAGCACTTTCAAAAACATAAAAATATTTTTGCGGAATTCACAGAAAATTATGATGAGATTGGCCAAGAAATAAAATTATTTCACAAGTACCTTAGTATGATTGAAACCCAATGTTAACAAATAGCATCTGGTTATCAAATTTTTCTTCAAGATGATATAGATATTCCTGTTTCTACTAATGTTGTTACAAGGGGCGGTGTAGTTGTTACAGGACCATTAGGACCACCAGAATATGAAGCTAAAAAATATTGGATGGAAAAAAACCTTGCTCAAAGCAAGCCAAGAAGATGATACACTGGTGGATCCTTAAGATGAAACTGCTCAAGAAACACAAGATCAAACCTTGGAGGAGCAAAATGATGCACAGGATGACCGTTGTGACTCTGATGCAGAGAAAGTTGATCCAAGAGAAGAAAAAGAGAGAAGCAATGAAGATGAAGTTGTTGTAGTAGAAAAGAAGAAGAACAATAAGCAGCAACAAAAGAGCCTGACCCAAAAGGTAAAAGACAAGAATAAGAAAGGTGAGCAAAAGCTTCTTTATCCAGATCGAAAAAAGAAAGCACCGGTTCAGGTAATCTATGATTCTTTTAAAAAGGCACTTGGTGACCTTCATCTGGAAATTCCATTTGTGGATGCAATTAAAGTTCCCACCTATTCTAAATTCCTCTGTGATATTCTTAGTAGAAAGAAAGAAATAACTGAAACCGTTTCCATGGTGACTAGTTATTATGCTAACAGGAAGCTATTGTCTAAATCAGGAGATCCCAAAATACCAACTATTTAATGCTCAATAGGAGAAATAGACATTCATAATGCCTTGTGTGATTTAGGTGCAGGAGTTAGTGTAATGTCATATTCCCTCTATAAAAGTTTAGGATTAGGGGAGTATTCCCCTACTACTATCACTTTACAGATGGCTGACAAGTCTACTAAACAACCTATTGGTATGATTGAGGATGTTCTACTTAGAATATATGATCATGTTATTCCCACTGATTTTATTATTCTTGAAATGCCAGAGGATGAAAAATTATCCATAATACTTGGAAGACCTTTCCTTAGTACTGAAGGAGCGTCAGTTGACTGTGCTGAGTGAAAAATAATCTTCAATGCTTATGATGCTAAAATCATCCGGTATTTTCCAAAGAAGCTAGAAGCAGGAGAAAGATATATTCCACCGGCAAAACGAGTTAATATGGTAAGTGCCTTTGATAAAGAGCAACCCAACGTAAGAATTCAAGAACAGAGAAGGGGTTTAATTATTCAACTATTCTTAATAAAATGTTTAAAGGGAGTCAACCCATCACATTAATAAAATAAATTAAATAATAAAATGTTCATCGTATTCCTACAACTCTTCACAGACATTCTTGCGGAAGCGCGCCCATGAAGATGCAGCTGTCAAAAAGTAGTAGAACATCGATGGAGAAAGCGTAGAATAAGTATAAAATAAAAGATTGAGTTTTATCTACAAAAACTAGCTTAATCATTTAGTTTAGATTAAAAAGTGAATCTCCAATTGAGGAGAAGAAGTCCGGTAGTACTAAAAATCCTTCTCTATACATGCTAATGTTGGTCGAAATTTCTACTATCAATTTTCTATCAAAAACTAGGTATTTCACTAAGTTTCAGGGTAAGAAAGAATTCTCGAAGAAATGGAATTTTTTGATGACTACAGAAGGTTTAACGACCAACTATACGGCGGGAATAAAAATTCCGGTCGTATAGTTTGGTCGTATAGATATCTTTGCCATCGACAAATTTTCTTTCTTAGGTACAGAAGGTTTAAATGACCAACTATGCGGCAGGAATAAAAATTTCGGCCGTATAGTTCCGGTTGTATAGATATCAATGCCTTCATACAATTTCTTTCCCAGGGTACTGATGGTTTAACAACCAACTATACGGTGGGAATAAAAATTCCGGTCGTATAGTTCCAGTCGTATAGATATCGATGCCTGTTTAAGAAAATTTATCTTGAAGTTACAGAAGGTTTGACAACCAACTATAAGGTAGGATCATTTTGATCCGGCCGTATAGTTGAGATCTGCGTAAAGAAACCCTAATTGTCGATTCCACTGCAACTATACAGTGGGAACCACTTCACCCACCCGTATAGTTGTGGCCATATAGTTCAGCACGACCTCTTAATCGCGTCGAGGCGGCTAGGTTTCTTCTACCTCCTCACTTTTTCTCTCATATTATCTCTCCACACCTCTCAAACCCCACCTAGAACTCTTGATTCTTCACGGATTTCGTTCATTTGAGTGGGGGAATCAATGGATCGGTATGTTTCTCTCCCTATCCATGCTTTATTTTCAGATTTCCATGGTTGAAACTCTCACATTGATCTAGTGGATGAACTCGAGCTTATTTTGTTTTTCCTATTGATTTCCCACGTTAGGATTAAATTTTTCCATGTAGAATCATTCATATATCATGTAGAAACTATATACCTAAGGTTTTATGGTGAAAATTTTCAGTGCATCAAGATGAATAAAATTGGTAGCATTTTTCACAAGAGCAAGTGCCAACGTGGCGAGAGCTCGGGGCTCTGGGCTAGGGTCAACAGCAAGTTAGCCATTGTTTCATCAAGGAAGGTGTTGCCCACGTGCACCGCGGTAGGGTTGAGGGCGGACTTCGACCTCATGTTTGATAAGGTCGGGCTAACACTACTCGGCTACGCAAGCCACAATACCTACACGAGCTCACCCGTGAGTTCCTTGCCTCCTTCTACGATGACCACAAGGAGAAAGGTAATGCATGCACGGTAAGCTTCACCATAAACAGCAGCCATATGAAATAACTTTTGAACAATTTTGTGAGGCTTTTGGCCTCCCTCACGGTGGGGAGTCAACTGTTACAAATTTATATAGCGTCTCAAGTGGAGAAACTTGGGAGGTTATTTCTGTTAACGATGGCAGGGACTTCTACCAGAAGAAGATGTCCACCATCTAGAATCCAACAATTCGCTACTACGCCTTGTTCCTTGCCAATACACTATTGGGAAGAGGTGATACTGGTTCCATGGCTAATGTGCACATGGCCATGATCGCCAAGGCACTCTTCCCCAATGCACCACAAAGCCCCAATCTTGGGGCTCTACTCCTCCAGCACCTTCGCCCCCAGAGCAACAAAACGAAAGGTGACATTCGCATTGGTCGATTGGTAACCCACCTTTCCCAAGCATTGAATATTACATTACCTGTTATGCAACATGTTGACAGCTCCAAACTTATGGATGTCAAATATTTAACTGCTTGCGGCTTCCTTGGTGTTTACCAAGCTAACAAGAGGCTCCGAGCATATCAGTTTGGTTATCTTGGTGATGCACAGGGTGAGAAGGTTCCGTTGCCCTGTTCATAATCCTTCTCGATTATGGAGAAGGAGGACACCTAGATCCTCACCAATGATCAAGTGGCGGAGATCATGGCTGAACTCTAGCTTGATCAAGAGGAAGATGAAGGAGGGCAGCAGGATGAGGATGAGGATGAGCAGGAGCAGGAGCAGGAATACAACCCTGCTTGGGAGGGATAGCAGCAGCAAGGGGGATCCTAGGACCCATGGCCTAATCAGCTACAGTAGGGGTTCAACTACGTCCCCTATCAAGAATTTCAGCAGCTCAACCAGCACGTTGGGGAGATTGACTACACTCTACAAGAAGTGAATGAAGATGTGAGTGCCTTAACTCACAACTTCAGTCACTTCATGACCCACTTCCCCAACTACTACCAGCAGTATCCGCATCATCCGCCGAATGGCGGCAACAACTAAGCACGGCAATAGCCTAAGCTTGGGGGAGGTTTGAAAACCTCCAAATTTTGCATTCTTATTTTTTATTCCTTCTTTTGATTTATTTCATTTCTTCAAAATTGCATGTTTACTTTCAGTTTGCATTCTAAAACAAAAACACAAAAAATTAGTTATAACCTTTATTGCAAATTTGTTTCTTTGTTTCTCTCGGAGATTGCTCAATTTTAGGTGACTTGGCAATAGGGAAATGTAGAGGGGATTCGACTCAAGTACGAGAACGAAGCAAGCAAGATGAGGTATCACATTTCTTTCATCACCTTTTCTACAACTTTAAATTGACCCTACATTATTTACTTGCTTGCACTTGAGTCACTCCCCACTTAGCTTGTTCCTATAAATTATATTCCTTTGCCAAGTGTCTCCTTTTTAGCTTTGAAATAATGAGCAATGAACTCGGTTAAAAATACTTCCGACATTTTGACAACAAGAAAAAGCATCCAAAAGATGACTTGAGTGCATGTTTAGCTCAAAGAATTTGATTTTAGAACTACTCAACCCCATTTGAGCTTAATGTAAATAGACTCGATAACACTCTTGAATGAAGTTGTCTAATAAAATGGATGCTTCGAAGTAGTAGAGATTATGCCACTACTTCTTCTAATAATTACCGTAAGATATTGATTTACGCATGTCATTACAACACTGTCGTACTCCATGGGGAACTATTAACTCTGCTGGCCAACGAACGATCTAAATGTGGGAAATCACTTGATTTCGGCTATTGAGTTATGTAAGCGTATGTAGTTGCAATGCTATGACAGGTAAAATTTTAGTCTCATCGTGGTTTCACGTTCCAAGTGAAGTTGTAGTACTCCTCTGACCCACAATTGCACAATAGTTATCTATTGGCATGGTCATGAGTGTGCAACACGGTCCCAATTAACATGTTAAAAACAGTGGCATGATTTTTCTATGAAAGGGCTGATGTTTTTGAAAAACAAGGAAAGGAAAAAGGTGCTTTGAGAGTCTTGAAATTTTGACATGGGTATAGATGAGTTGTTCTTAAATGGAATGTTTTTGGTGCCAACTTGAGCACTCTTAATTTATTAAAGAAATAAGAGCAAAAGTTTTCATCTCTCAACAAAGAGAGACACCAAAAGAATTTGTTTCACTTTCCTAGCTAAACTTTTGACACTTGCTCGGGCATATGATTTATTTGCTAGCAAGATATACGTGGTTAGGAAGTGGACTCGGTGCAATCTTGTGAATACTTGTATGATCATGTTTAAGATTGCAGGAATTGAGAAGAAACAAATTCGAGCTTGTAAGTTCTTTTATTTCAGTCTCGAATCTCCGCTATTCTTCCTTATTTTCTTGTCACTCGAGGGCGAGCAACATCTAAGCTTGGGGGAGTTGATAGCTGTGAGATTTGACATATTTTTTTGGTTTTTATTGATGGTTTTCCTCTGGATTTGAATGTTTTCTAGCTTACCCTAACACTAATACTTTGGTAGCAGAGAAAACTTGGTTTTTAATGTGTGTTTCAGATTCTAAACATCAACAAAAGGTTTTAACAAGCAAAACACAATATTCAGGCGAAAACAAGCAAGTCTCTTTTTGGAAGCAATCGAGGGAGGCAAACAAAAGCTATAACGAGCAACTATATGGCAGGAACATTTTTCCGGCCGTATAGTTCCCGCCGTATAGCTGCCACCACCTCCGTCTTGTCAAAAGGACAACTTTTGTGAAGAGGGCATACGCGAAAAGAGAACACAGCAGCCGCCATCCCATCCATAAGGAGAGAGAAGAGATCTAGAGAAGGAGGATAAGACATTCTTCATCTCGCTCCACGGTCTTCAACCTCCTAGCCAACACACCCCAATAACCATTACTTGTACTTGAGAGAGAGAGAGAGAGGTCTTCACCTTGCAAGACTAGGGTTTGAGATTGTTTCTTCCTATCTTGAATTGTGTTGGATTACTTTTCTATTCTTATAGTGGATCTCCATGGTAATATCGAGAAGAGCTCCCTTTATTTAATTATATCGATGATTCTTTCTTCTCTCATGTGTGCGTAAGTTCCTTGGGCATGGGAGATGTAAGGGACTGGTGAGATGTGATGTACCGTCATATATTTTCCATTAGTTTGTGATTGATTTTAATTACTATATTATGTGTGCTTGACTATCTGTGGGATGCCTAATGCTTACTATCCAATTAAGGGCCCAGACAACATGATGCTTTGTTCTACATGGATAGGATCTTGTTCGCTAGCAGACCGGTGACCCTCGAGTGACACGGGGATATCAATAGGAAACTAGTAGACTCGAGGATAACGAGGAACCACTGTGCTTATTGCATTAGTCCAATCTAAGGAGCTTAATTGCTAAGCAACCTGAAGGATCTTAATCGTCTAGTGTCTAACCATGTGGATTATTGAAGTTGGGATGAACTCTACCAAGAGGAGTTCCGGCTAATTATGGGTTGCTCGCCTACACATATACTTATAAGATTATAATTGTTACACTTATTATTCGTCCACCTGGTATAGTCACTATCACCATGAACTGTATCTCCCCGTGCCTTCTTTGTCATCTGTAGAAAACAACAAACAATCAAATCGTTCCTTACTTTTATGCTTTTATTTCCTGAAGTTTACATTTTAGTTTCATTTAAATACATCCAGTTTAATCCAAATTCCATTCTTATTTCCACACTTGCAGTCAATTCACTTGAAGACCTATGACAACTTTGGGTGTGATAGAGACTTCATTCATAAACACTTACCTCTAGGCTCCCTGTGGGATTGACATCTATACTTCAAAACTAGCTACAAACAATCTGTGCACTTGCAGACATCACCCAGTCCTCTTCATGTGATACTGGCGGGAACGGTTACCACATGCTACAAGATATTAGGAAGGTAGACGAAGATACCCTTGGCGGTAGGCCTGCTCCAAGGTAGGGGTTCGTGGATGGCTTCTCCTCTTCTTTCTTCATCCTTCCTCTCCGACAAAGGGGGAGGGGTGGTCCCCCTAGGTGGCAGTAGTTGTCGGCCACTCCTGGCTTGGTGAAGGGGAAGGTGCCTTCCTTGCGGAAGGGGTAGGTGCCTTCTTGAGAAAACAATGCTGGTTAGGACAGCTATCCGAGCTATGGTTTTCATTGACTTTGTCTTCATCCCCCGCAAGGTACTGCGCGACACCTAGCACTTAGTCATTATGGCACAGGTGTGCTTCTCGAGAACCTCGACGGGGGTGCCCTCATCGAGGGAACCTTTCCCTTGTGGAGGGCCTCACGAGGGGGCCTCGTGAAGGGTGTCCTTGATCCTCACCGAAGGTTGCTTCTGGTGAGGCGTGTGGTCATAGGAGGTTACCATCCTCGTGGAGTGGAGGTTACTTCTAGCACCGGGGCCCAGTAGTAGATGGGATGTGGTACCATGGTTGCCACTGGCCCGACAGTAACCCCCCAGCGTTTGGGCCATGCATGTCTTGGAGGTGAAGGCGCAGGCGCCCTAAAAGATTTTGGGGCCCACGACACATGTTGGTCATGATCCATCCTACCCGTGGAGACCAAATAGCAGGGACACCACATCTGTTGGATCAGGAAGGTTTCGTACCAATGGGAATCTCTCCGTAATTGTCCGAGTGCTTAAAAAATAGAGCCTGTTTCCTCGAAGTTCCATTCTCTACCGACATCTCTCCTCCACGAGAGATCTCTCCATCTGCCTCTAGAGATATCACTCTTTCTCTTGGAATCTCTCCTCAAGCAATGGCACCCTAGAAGGGAAAAGCTTCCTGAGGTACTGAAGACAAAGTTGAGGTGCTAGTCGTCTCCTCTCCTGCACTCAACCGCTCGAACATCAAGGCCGCGGATGATCTCCTCCAATACCAGTACCTGGTGGCCGAACACTTCAACGAGTGGGGAGTTACCACTATCTAGCATGGAGCGGTGGACATCGACAAGCTTCCAGCCACCGCATTCCCTTTCTTCATACATACTGTTCACACGGGACTAGTTTCAACTTTTTTAGACTTATTTATCGCCCTTTTGAGTCATTGTCATATTGATGTGCTGCACTTGCAGCCTAACTCCATCACCATTACCACCATCTTCACCTACTTTGGGGAGGCGTTTCTGGGTATCAAGCTTTTGGTGCAGGTGTTCCGTCAGTTCTACAGCTTGCGTACCACTGCGGGGAACCAGTGTTCTGGTGTGTCTTTTCGTACCAAGTCCAAGTACATTCCCAGTGAGTGGATAAAAAAGTGGAAACTTTCTTTCATGTTGGTTCTGGGTGGATACCCTTGTGGCAAATCTGTTGTTCATGATCCTGACGATATCGATGATGAAAACCTGCAAGTGAGGCAGCAAACGCGTTCTTGACAAGGAGTGGGTAGTTGTTGTTGTGCGCATCAAATACCTACATGAGGGTGGCCTAACAGAGCTAATGGTGGCCAAGTATTTTGATCCAGATATGAATTTCCCCTCCCCAAGCAAACACGAAGGATATGTGGGTATACGCCGGCAAGAAGGATAACATGAAGCTTTAGGAGGTGGTTCTCAGTGAACCTACTTTCGAAGGGGTGATGAAGGTCCTGTTCGCCGAGCAAGGCATGACCAACCCACCATAGGGGCCCAGCCACTGTATCGCTCCGTGAAGGAACTAAGGCATAAAGTCCTAGAGGGGATGCCTCGATTCAACACTCAGGGGCGCGAGAAGCAGAAGGGGACCTCTCGAATCCTGAGGTATGGCAGCTCTTCGTGAACCATCATGTCTTCTTCATTCACTGGTTCATTAAACGGGAAGAGATCAAGTATGATCTTGGTCTATCTTCCCCAGAAGTAAAACTCAGAAGTAAACTCTTCATTCTTCTCCTCAGTGATTGAATTCACCTTCTTGGAGGAGCATATCATCAAGAAGTTGTTTGGCAACATTTACTTGCTTGCCATGAAAGTGCATCATGCTACAGTATCAAGCATAGACTTATACATTGGATTAATACCATTATAAAATAAATAGAGGATTAACTATTCTTCCATACCATGGTTGGTATATCTCATTATGGATTCCTTCGCCCTCTCCCATGCAAGCTCTAGTGGCTCGCGATCTTCCTGCCTAAATACAGTAATGTTAGATCAACATTGCATAGTCTTAAGCAGAGGGAAAAACTTAGTCATAAAAATATTAGTATATTCCTCCCAAGAAGTAATAGTGCCTTTAGGAAAAGCTAGCAACCAATCTTTTGCCTTTCCTCTAAGTGAGAAAGGATATAAATGTAGCTTCACCGCATTGGGGTCAACATATTTATCTGATGCATGTAAAATGCATACATGAACTTTGTAGTTTGTTAATATTAATTCCCACATATTTGCTACATATATGATGTTATATCCATGTTTTACATTGATTTATGGGGATTTACCAATGATCCCCTTTATTTTAGTTATAACTCTGCACGACAGGAAAACCCTACTTTGTGTATTTTTACCTTTCAGGGACCTAAACAAAGTCAAATGGAGCTAGGATTTCAGGAGCATAAATATTTCATCAAGAGAAGCACCTGGAGCACTTGGACCTCATCAGATGGACCAGGATGCCCAAGATGGACCAGTTGGCGCGCCTAGTAAGGGTGGGCGCGCCACCTAGTCTCTTTTCATCCTCGTGATTTGCTTCAATCTTTCGCCCACCGCCTCTGTATGACCTAAAACCACTATATAAAGGGTCCCTCAGGAGTTCCTCGAGGGGGGCACTACAGAAACACCGAAGCACCAAAATAGAGCCAGAACCTGCGAAGATTGGAGGGGAAAACTCCACCGGAGGCGCCGCTGGAGGGATCTCTACCTTCTCCAACGTCTCCACCATCATCACCATGATAAATAGGGAGTAGTCCACCTCTGGACTATGGGTTTGTGGCAGTAGCTTGATCTATTTCTCTCTTGTTATTCATAGATCTAGTACCATATGAGCTGCCCAACATGATTATGGTCATATATGTAATTCTTATGTTGTGGATCTTTATTCTATGAATTGATATATGAGATTGGAACCAATTATGTGTAAGATGTATTGATAGATGCATATCATGTACCCCATTGATGCCTGTGAAAATAGCCATCTTTCTCCGCATTTAAACCTCATTTTTAGTCATGCAATTGACAATAAACTCTCTAGCTTTGCCACTAATGACTAATTATTGCAAAGATATGCAAACCATTGCTTTGAGATGTGCTGTGCAGGAAATCATGCTTTTTATGATGAAATCTAGAGCCACAAATGAATATTTTGAGGAAGTCTACATGGCCAAGCAAACCTGGAGTCAATTCTAGGCGCTAGAGGCCATAACGACCACTAGTATGGGCAAGGTCCACTTGTACGGCCCGCCCGTACCAGTTGCAGCAGGTCGTCTCATCAAACCCTACAACTTTCATGAAGATGCCTATTTATTTCGAGGTCCCAGCCACCGTGTAGATGGCCGCCATTCTCAGATTTCATCACAACACCACCAAAGGAGATCCACCACCATAGTTCATCCTCTCCACCATCCATCCTCTCCATACACATAGCCATTACTTTGTACTTTGGATATCCTTGTGATTTGGCGACCATTCTGTATTTTGCACAATGTTTTCTACCATTGATCTTATTGTTATGAGTGAGTAGTCATCATGGGATGCGGTTTGGGTTGAAACCTCGCAGCGATTATGTGCATCTAATATATGGGAACATTGTGTATTGTTTGAATAAGAGATTTTTATCTTTGTTTCTTTGTCTCTTGTCTCGATCTTTGGACTTGTAGGTACCCAAGACCCCCGAGATCGATAAAGGCTTGAGGTGAGATACTTTTTTAGCGGCGATCTCATAGGAAACCCAGTGACAGAAAGGGGAGTACAGTCTTCACTTAGCGATCCATTGGGGAACAACATCAACATCACTTCTTAAGGCTTTGATTTGTGTTTTCACTTAATAAATGTTTGTAGCCTGATGCTTCATGGTGCAAATGGTTGGATAAAAAGGCTATTGCTATGTCTGTGGCTCGTAGGGGGTTTAGTATATTAGGATGTGCTGCCCACAAATTTTATCTCTATTAAAACATTATACATGAATGTGCTTCTTATTATGTTTATCCCATATGATGTGCAGCTGCAGGTGAATCTTCAACCCTGGCATATCTATTGGTTTCGCAGCATAGAAAACAAAAAAATTAAAATGATGTGAACAACTAAGCACCAAGATCTATCTACCTAGATACAATCAACGGGTGGATATAAATCCATAGAGAACATACCCTTGAAGAATGACAAAGTGTTACAAGATTGAACTCGTGGATGATGTAGTCGTTTGCTTGCCGATCTCAAGATCGTGAGGAAGTCCAGCACCGCAACTCAACAGCGCATCTGTGATCACACACACATCCGGTCCTCCGACAACCTCTGTATCCTTTCTCTAGCGATGCAGCGGAAGTAGCAACTCCTTTTACACAAAGCCACCGGGAACATGTACTTCGCTAATCCGAAGCCCTGGGGAAATAAACTAGAGGGGGAGAGAGATCCTTCACGAGGAGGTGTGAAGTGAGAGGATGAGGCATTTTATAGGGGGAGGGGGCAGCCCCTCCCATAGATGGCGGCCAAGGTGGTTCCCCCACCTCTCCCTTCATTCATGTGGGTGGAGCTTCCACTCACATAAACACTCCTCCACTCACCTTCCACTCACATGCATTAAATTTCCACCAAATTTAATGCAACTCTCATTTAGTAAAACTCTTTTGTTTATTTTATTAAGAATTTTTTTAATTACTTTAATTAACAAACATTCACATGAAACCCCCTGCAACATTTCGATATCACATGCAGAACCAGTTTCAGCAATTTCACCCGAAACAATTCCGGTGTCCATCAAAACAATTCCAGCACTTTCATAATCTTTCTCTGAAACATATTTGCTCCAAATGGTGTCGGTATCCCATAAGTGTGTCACCCTATGGTTTGCGAATAATTCAGACATGATCGAGACCACATATTCAACAATTACTTCAGTGATCGCGAGAACCTTTAATGTTTGTAACTAAATCCTTTTGTCTCGTGATATATTACATGTCCGAGATTCGATCATCGGTATCCCCATACCTAGTTTGATCTTGTTACCGACAAGTACTATTGGAGGGATGACCCGAGGTAGGGTCAAGCTAAGGTATAAGGACAAGGTCCACCGAGGTATAACCCGGCCAAAGCATAAGCTGGACGAGTCATTTGAGGGTCGGTCAAGTTACGGCTGGGTCACCCTAAGTTGCATAGGACTTGCAAGACTCGGGCAGATCACCCTAAGCCGGATAGCACTAGCAAGACTTGGCTGACATGTACGGTATGTCGGCACGAGGATGAGGTTGTTTCATCTTTGCAGGTACTGACTTGGCCGAGTTATTCGGACTGAGGCCGAGTCATAGGTTGGGTTTCTCAAGAAGGAGAGACCTAGCCCAAGGTGAGCGCTTTTCTCTCTCCCAAGGGAATCTAGGGAGAGACAAGTGCTAGTGAAAAATCATAGAGGAGCAGGGACAGAGCAGATCATCACGGATGTCACAGTGCCTGACCCCAACGGTCAGACAACGTGTTCTCTATGCCATTGCCATGTAGAGGCTAGCGAAGACAAAATGAGGGCGCCGAACTACTATTTTGGGACAAGCATATTCGTAGGATATTCGGGCCACATAAGCCCTAGCTGTAACCTGGGCACCCCTTTATAAGGTGATCCAGGGCCTCCAAGGATAGGGTTGGTTCATTTGGCTAAGGGAAGAACCCTAGAGGGAGTAGAGAGCAGGAGCACTTCATCTCCTACTTCTCTACAATACAGCTCAAGGAGCACTTGCAATAGTGAGAGAGATCATAATATAAGATCTAGTGCAGGAGTAGAGGTTTTATCTCCATAGGAGAGCCTCGAACCTAGGTACATGATGTGTTGAATTCTTATGTTCTTCGTGTGCAGATTCACCGCACTTTCCCTCCCTGGATACCACTAGTGCACATTGGCCCCATCTTTAGCCTACCTATGGCATATGCCGTGACACCACCACGACAGTTGGCACCCACCATGGGGACAGCAGCGGCGTTAGATGGTGTCAAGATCCGGACGGGAAACTTCATCGCCACTGGAAAGCGCATCGTCTCCGGGATGGTCCAGCGATTCGGCTCGCTGGACTTTGTCAGCGACAACATGCGCAGCATCAACAACGGCCCGCCTCTGTGCAACAGTCTGTTTGTCAACTTCATCATGCACAAGATCTACATCAGCATCGATGACTCCTGCGCTTACCCGTAACATGTCGTCGAGGCGGGAGAACCTCCTCTCTACGCGGCCCGCGGTCCGCGTATCGATCGCCCCGCCAACTACATCGAGGTGATGATGATCGCACCAAAAGCAGGAGCGGGCAATGATCTGGTAGAAGATCCGAAACAACCCCTAAGATAGCACATTCGAGGTTTCCTCCACTGGAGAAGCCACAAAACATATTGCAGCAGGAAATAGAAAGCCTAACTAAACCTGTAGCTCCCATAGTAGATCTGTCTCAGGCACAGACCGAGCTACAGGAGACTCGGCAGAAAGTGTTAGAGGGAGCAAAAAAGATAGCAGCGGCTCAGCAAGCGTTGAACATCATGTTGTGGGAGTACGCTACAGCAAATAAGATTAGCACTACTCCCACTCGTATGGATGGTGTAAAGACTAGGGGGTAAACCTCATGAACGAAATAGATAAGGAATATATGCCTAGGCTAGGAGATTCGGGTAACCCAATTTCAGCAGGTTTGCCGAGGTACAGCACCCCGGCAAAGAACCTCAGGGCTGCAGATGTAGCAGCATCCGAGTTAGATGGTTTGATCGGTGAAGCCCAGCAAAGGAAACAAGAGAGAGTTTTTGAGTTAGTGAAGATTGCAAACACACAAAATGAGGAGTTGCTCAAGGCTAACTCGGCAAGGGTGGGGGGGTTCCCGCATTGTTCATTCGGCTGGGGGCGCTCCAGCAAAATCAGTCGGTGCATCATCTTAACCTGGTGAAGGCCCACAGAGAGAAGAAGTGGTAACCTTGGCCAGAAGAAACAAGCAGATGGTGGCATATGACCCGGTAATGACCGGGAAAGGAAAAGCAGTACAAGGTAACAAGGAGCGCCACAGTGTTAGCTGAGGTGATGGTGGTCGAGGAAACCTCAGCCAAGGCCATGCAGGTTAAGGAAACCCTGGGTATGGCAATGCCGGACAGCGTAACTCGGCAAGAGCCAGACAGAATCCACCTTGGCAGCACCAACAACAGTACATACCTCGACAAGAGCAAACTGCGGGGCTAGCCATGCAATAGCAATATGCTCATCCGGGGCAAAACAGATATGATGATGGTTATTCGGCTCTAGACAATGTCGGATTTCCTAGGCCGGATCATTATATGATGGTATCAAGGCTGGGAAATAGGAAGCTGTAGTTCGATGATGCAACATTAAAGCTGGACAGGATTTATAGGTCAGAAATGATGGAAGGACATGGTCCTCTAGGTCCTGCATGTTTTGGACCTCGAATCATGAGAGAACCACCTGTGTCGAACTTTCAGTTGGCCAGAGGAACAAATACATATGATGGTAGCACCAATACATAAGATTGGTTGATTGACTATGAGACAGCAGTGTACATCACACGGGGCAATCTCAAATGGGCGGTGAGATATGTACCTCATATGCTATAAGGACCAGCAAGGGTCTGGTTGAATAATCTGCCAGTAGGAAGTATCAACTGTTGGTTGGACTTTGAGGAGATGTTCATCACCAATTTCACCAGCACATACAAGCGGCTGAAAAGGTCGTAGCACTTGGCAATGTGTAAGCAGCGGCCGAATGAAATTGATAGAGAATTTCTGACTCGGTGGTGCACCCTACGGAACTCATGTGAAGGTGTGATTGAGTCGTAGGCAATTTCTTGGTTTGCACAAGGATGTAGACATGCAACTGCATTGTGGCAAAGGCTATAGAGGGATATGCCAACTATGTTGGCCGAGACAATCAAGATTGCTGACTCATATGCATTGGGAGATCCGACACAACCCACACTTATGTCAGCTGAGCCGAATGAGGAGTACTACTCCAGGGACGAGGCCGGGTCGTCCCGATGGAATGATTTCTAGGGTAGGAGCAGTTATGAAAGGCCGGATTATGTTCAAACCATGTTGTTGTAGTAAACCAAGATTAGCCAGGAGCTGGGAGTAGTCAGCAACAAAAAGTAGTGGCCAGCAATGAACACAGAAAAGTTATGGCAAACCTTGACCAATGAGCAAAATAAGCAGTGGCAGGAGAGGCGAGGTATACGTATGAGTCAATGCTTGATCATCCTTGCAAGTTCCATACCCAAAATCTGAGTAAGTCGGCGAATCACATGACTCAGCAATGCTCATGGATGCAGCACTTTGTGGGTGATATGGGTCCACCTCAACCTTAGTTAACAATGTAGGGGTTCCGCGCATAAAATAAATAAATTTTACTCTATGCCCCTGAACCCCTGAAGCTGCTAGGACCTATCTATTAGTAATACAGTAACGGGAGGAGCTTTTCGCGAACTTACCCTCGAAGACCGAAAAGCGTTGTCAATGCTCAGGAGAGCGTGGTTGATGTAGACGAGCCAAAGCCGACCTCAAGGTCGTGATGAAGTCCTTGCGCTCCTTCTGGCTCCAACGAATTGAGTGCCTCAAGTGCGACACCTCGCGGGGAGTTACACACGTCTGGTGCCTGGCGATGACTCCCGCTTCCCCGATCTAGCTGCAGTTACGGAAGTAGAGCTCCCGGATTCGAATCTCGCAGCGCGACGGCGCTCCGTGGTGAAGATGTCTCTCATTCGTGCAGTCCAGACATGGGACCACGGTCACGAGAGAGAGAGGGGGGAGAGAAAATATCAATTGGAGGTCCTCCCAAAAGTGGGGAGACCTTTATTGATTATTGGTGTGTTTTTCTAGGCCAAATACCCCACTTTATATAGGGGGAGGGCAGGTACTACCTCCCTCAAAGTCCCAGGGTGGGACTAAAGGAGAGGAGGGGGAGGAGGTGGCCGCCGGCCACCTAGTGGGCACCGCGCGGGGGGGAGGGGCTAGGCCAAGCCGGCCTCCCCTTTTCCCCTTCTCCCTCTCTCCTTTCTCCTAATGGGCCCTCTCCCTCCGGAATAGGCCCATTAAGCCTTTTTTGACCTTTAATTGATTTTCTCTATATTAAATAATTATTAATAAATGATTAAATCAATATTTAACATTCATTCACTTATTATTCAACCTCCATGGCCATGGAACACCTTCCACCTCCACTTCGGACATCCTCCGGACTTACCGAAACCCTTCCGGTTTTCTCCCTTCTTTTCTTCGGTGATTCTATTGATCCTATAAACACTCTCTAAGCATCATCAAGCCCTTAAGCGTGATACCCCACGGTTCGGGAACACTCCAGACATGGTCGGGACACTCCCGCACCAATGATCGACAGAGGGACCTGGATGGCCATGTGACCCCTATGCGTTCCACGAAGATCTTTCATCGTTTGAACCGGGACAGTCGTGTCTTATTTCCTTTGTCACTCGATACTTGCATTGCCCGAGATCTGATCAATGACATCACCATGTCATGTTCAATCTCATTACTTAACAATGCTACTTGACTCGTTCCGACAAGTGATATCCCCGTGATCTAATCACACGCTGCGTAGCTATTGGATATAACCTCTCCGAGTGGGCCCTGGAGTATTTCCTGTCACATGGACGGACAAATCCCGCTCTTGACATATATTGCCTCTACGGTTTCCTCTGAATACCTGAAAACACCTTTATAACCACCGTTTTACCAGATGGCGTTTGATGTTATCTAAGCACTCTCAGGAGACAGTGATTGATATAGTCTCACGGTCTAAGGAATAGTCTACGAGGGTCCTTTTCTAATCATCGTAACTTGAACTTCGTGACATGATCAAATCACGATGTTTAGGTTGGGTATTGGTTCATCATCTCATTCTCAGAATGAGATGACCTCATTTCCAACTGGCATAAATGCCACATGATCAGGAAACATGATCATTTGTTGACCAATGAACCAGTGACTAGAGTTTCATTGGGAACCCCTGGTTTGTATATCACATGTGTGTTGATGTTTCCACTCAATACAGTTATAGCATGATATAAAACTTAATCATAAACTATATGAAATATGATAATAGTCCTTACTACTATTTGTCTCTAGGGCATATTTCCAACAGTCTCCCACTTGCACTAGAGTAGAAATACACTAGCTGCATTTGTTCTTAATTATTGGCACCTTATGTCCGGTACCTTGAACATGCTTGCTCATGGAAGAGGTTGAGTCTTCGGTCTGTACTTTACAGTCCCAGATCCTTTGCAACTTACTAATGTCTCCTTGATTGACATTAATACTTTATCATCACATGATAGCATCTGTGTGTATGCATCATCGCTATGGCAGCAGAACGAGGCCTAATTCCAGGAGCCTACAGTGACGTTAGATCAACCTCGAGGGCTTTCTCATGGGCACTGTGCCCTGGGACACATCATTCTACGTTAAAAGCGAATTAGCCCCGCCATAACATTATACAACACTTTAGATGGTACCCTTATCTATTATAAATGTATTCATCGAAACACTAGTGCACTCTGTACAACTTTCGATGTTTTTGTTCACCTCGCTACCTACTTGACTTTGATCGGTATGTAAAGGAGTTTCCAACATATTCCCTTATAACATAACTCTTTATGCTTTAAGATATGTTTATCCTTTATGGATTTGGAAAATATATCCATAGTTCTCTACTAGACACTACGGACAAAACTCAACTTAATTTTCTGTGATTCAAACTTGATCACTTTCAAACGTTCCTTATTTGGATCACATATTATGCTAAGTTATCATCATGGTTTACTAAGATAGAACCTATGTATTAACATAGTGGATGACGATCATCCTTTTCTTTCTTTCAACCATTGATATTAAACTTAATGTTATTCCTAATTTGAGTTATTAAGGACCAGTTCCTTAATTAACTTCTATTCCGAAACCCCTTTTCAGAATCCCTTAAGGAATACTACATAATATCATAATACGGTTATTATCAACTTCTAGACCTTATAAATCATTATTTATAAGTATTTGCACCTTCATTCTTAACATACTTAAGAATTACTCCTATAAGCTCCCACTCAAAATATGTTCCTACATAATTGAATTTGAGACTTATATTGCTCCCACTTAAAAATATGTCAATCACATATTGTTTCAGGAAGACTTTCATAGCTCCCACTCAATTTTATGCAAATTGCATATCCACTCACTGTTTTGAATGACTTCAAATCCTTTGATCAAATATCAAACTTGGACATTTATTATGAGATACTAGTACTTTACTAGTTTTAAATCCACTAGACATTTAGCACACATGAATCAAATTCGTTTGAATTCATCCAATACTTGACAAATTGTGCTTTTGTCATTTACCCCCTTTTTCCTACTATGGCTTTGCAGTCATTTGGGAAAATTCCAAGTAACCCTTTTTACTTGTGAGATTCAGCAACTAATTGCTTTCTAATCTCAAGGGAAGTTTGCTTCTAGGATTTCTCATAATTCTAGTTTACCATTATTTCCTTTGTAGTTCGTAGGTATGTCACATTCCAAGAATCATGACAAATGATTCACAAATGTCTCCATAAAAGATATGGATTTACATTTTGAATCCTACTTCATGTAGTGAAAAACAATAGTAGAGGAAAAACACAATAATTAAAATCATTGATTCTTTCCTTTCGTGTAGAGAATCGTTCAGGAACGCTGTCCGTTGTGCTTCTCAACACTCTGATGCAGGGTTTTGAATCCTCATCGTGTTTTACACTAATTTCCATTTTCTCATAGTTGAGAAACATCACTAATACTGGGCTTTCTCAAGAATGCACCAAAATCCAAGCAATACGATTCTTGCTTTCCTTTTGGTTTCAGCTATGGGTTTCGTATTCAAAGTTTCCAATGAATACTCTACAAGGACTTATTCGCTATTGTTTTGGTTATATCGAATAACCCCAAAACTTTCACGAATTCAAATGGTTCACTACATTCTAATTGAGTGCTAACTATTTCTAAACTAATGGTCTCTACATCTACACTACAACGATTTATTTGGTGCCTTCTATTCAACCCCTTTGATATCTAATATCACATTGTGATGCTTTGCATTTTGATGTTTCAAAACGCTTTGCATTCCACAATTTCTTTTATGCCATTCTTATAAGTTCGAATTTCATCACTATCGATCAAATCCTAGTAATTAGATTCTCTTTTATACTTATACCCTCTTATTGATGAAACACTTTGATCAAATCAAATAGTTTCATATTCATGTTTCTTTGGTAAACTTATTTACACATTTAAACAATCATATAATGATAATTACCATTTTCGTTAAAACACAATACATCGAATATGTATTTACTTTTAACAATTCTTTAAACACTTTGTATTCAAGTAATACACGGTGTTCAAGTTATTTTGCCGAACTTAGGCATGATTTATATGTGATAAGAAATCGAATGACCTTCACATATTATCAAATAACTTTGAATTTAAACAATGGTTTCATTCATTTAATGAACATATCATTAAGTTGGGTATTTTAAACAAGGCATTTTAATGTTTTACAAATGTTCATACATTATCAATTAGTTTCAAACAATAAGGATAATTCACAAGTAATCAAACAAGATATGAACATGAATAGAAATCATTCATAAAATTGGAACAACTGTTTGTTACAAACTCATATGAATAACCGTCTCATGAAGTGTGATACACACTAAAGAAGTTCACAATCTCTTGATTACAATAATCATCCTAAAACATAAACTAAATGATAAATGTCCAGGGAGAGTGTCGTCGTCCATCATCATCATGCTCGCCATCAACACGCAACGTCACCTCCTCTCCAGCAAGCACCTCTCATGCAGTAGGACCTATTTTCAGCAAAACAGAACAAGTATCAGATATACTTAACACTACAATGTGTTTGCAAGATTATAACATTTATAAAACTGTATATCAAATATATACCTTTGTCGTTGACAACCTGAGCGACATCTGGTTCAACCAACACATTCCTGAGATGTGTCATGAACCGGTGGAACTCCATTTCCGTGTCGCCCCTCATTACGCAAGTCCTGACTTGTGCTTGGTAGCTTGGTGGTAGCGACCGCAGCACAGCAGCATTTGCGAAAGAGCCTGTAATCCAGACGTCCAGGAAGTATGCTGGCCTCATGTACACATCATGCATGTGATCCAAGTGGTCCTCTAGTGATGAGTTCTCCTCATTCTTAATGGAGAGGAAGTCTCCCATCAGCTCATGCTCCCAAATGCGTGTCTGCTCCACGAAATGTGTCCTAAGCTGTAGCATTACCGAACGAGGGTTGACATCACCCACGAAAGGCCACAGCTCGTCCACCATTCCGAAGCGCATCACAACTGAAATATAGGAGGCCATCTCCCGATGGAGATAGCGGTCTTTCCGCTCCTCTGGGTCTCAAGGTCCGTGGGCTGATCTAAATCCATCCCGTCGAGTATGTAGTCGACCACGTCATTCTCGCTAAGGAGAACATGGAGACTGGTAACCCAAATGGAGAAGTTCGATCCATCTAATCTGAGCTTTTCTCCTTCTAACCATTCAATTGTCAACACAAAAGGTCCCATCTACATTTATAATTTGCAAAAGGAATTTAGACTAAGTTTATAATTAAATGAGTTAATAGTAACTCCATTCAGAAACACCTATCCCTAGTGAGGGTTCCTAGTGATAACACGACCCCTATCAGCCACATCTCCCCCGATCGTCACGACCATCAATGTGGGTTCAAGGGTGGACGCTAAACGTCGGTCACATCATTCATGCAACTCGTGCTCGATCTTTCGACCATCCGTGTTCCGAGGCCACGCTTCTCTAGCGTGCTAGGCTCGTCAACTCAACCTTAGTGTATTCGCTGTGCAACATGGCTTACACCCACTGTATGCGAACGTAGATATGTATGACACCCAGGCATGTGACCCTGGATCTCCTCATACCGAAGAACTTTCTTGGTGGTGCACACTAAGGGGGAACACAATCGTTGGTAATTTTAACAGGGATCATCTTATTAGGCTACCGTCGAGTATCTAATACTAGCACACAATAAGACATACAAACAATAACATTGAATGTAAATGCTATGTGATATGGTCCTTCACGTCGTGATCTCCATCCACCGTCACCGGGTTCCGGCGCTAGGGATCCAGCACCGTAGATACCAGGGTACCGGTGTCTTTCCGGCGTGGTAGTCTGTCATTACAGTGACTATCTACTACTATGCAACAAAAGGTAATCACTTTACCTTTACCACAACCATATCACAAAGCAACGCCCCCCTACAAAACAAAGTTAGACGCCTCTACTTTATCTTTGCATGTTTTACGTGGCTGAATGGGCTTTCGCACAAGAACCGTTCTTACCTACGAACTTTCAGCACAACGCTGATCAAGTAGTTGTCTCTACTACACCCCTTTCGGGGCGCTCCGTTGCAAATGGAATACCAACTAATGCGAGAGAGACAGACACCCCCCTAAGCCACTTTATACGGTACAAGCCATATGTCAAGTGTGGACCAGTCTCACGAATGAACGCGTAAAGTCGGTTGTAGGCCGCTTCATCAAGCATTACTGCGGTATACACAAGTACACGTGGGAGGGTAAAAACTAAAAGATCCACGCCCACACGCTACATCTCGTGTGTTCTACCCGTACTAGCATTACTACGCATAGATCTAGCTCTGATACCACTATAGGGGTTCCGCGCATAAAAACAATAAATTTTACTATACGCCCCTGAACCCCTGAAGCTTCCAGGACCTATCTATTAGTAATATAGTAACGGGAGGAGCTTTTCGCGAACTTACCTTTGAAGACCGAAAAGCGGTGTCAACGCTCAGGAGAGTGTGGTTGATGTAGACGAGCCGAAGCCGACCTCAAGGTCGTGATGAAGTCCTTGCGCTCCTTCTGGCTCCAACGACTTGAGTGCCTCAAGTGTGACACCTCGCGGGGAGTTATACACGTCTGGTGCCTGACGATGACTCCCTCTTCCCCGATCCAGCGGAAGTAGAGCTCCCGGATCCGAATCCCACAGCGCGACGGCGCTCCGCGGTGAAGATGTCTCTCATTCGCGCAGTCTAGACTTGGGACCACTGTCACGAGAGCGAGAGGGCGAGAGAGAAAATATCAATTGGAGGTCCTCCCAAAAGTGGGGAGACCTTTATTGATTATTGGTGTGTTTTTCTAGGCCAAATACCCCACTTTATATAGGGGGGGGTACTACCTCCCTCAAAGTCCCGGGGTGGGACTAAAGGAGAGGAGGGGCGAGGAGGTGGCCGCTGGCCACCTAGTGGGCCCCACGTGGGGGGCTAGGCCCAGCCGGCCTCCCCTTTGCCGCTTCTCCCTCTCTCCTTTCTCCTAATGGGCCCTCTCCCTCCGGAATAGGCCCATTAAGCCTTTTTTGACCTTTAATTGATTTTATCTATATTAAATAATTATTAATAAATGATTAAATCAATATTTAACATTCATTCACTTATTATTCAACCTCCATGGCCATGGAACACCTTCCACCTCCACTTCGGACATCCTCCGGACTTACCGAAACCCTTCTGGTTTTCTCCCTTCTTTTCTTCGGTGATTCTACCGATCCTATAAACACTCTCTAAGCATCATCAAGCCCTTAAGCGTGATACCCCACGGTTCGGGAACACTCCAGACATGGTCGGGACACTCCCGCACCAATGATCGACAGAGGGACCTGGATGGCCATGTGACCCCTATGCGTTCCACGAAGATCTTTCATCGTTTGAACCGGGACAGTCGTGTCTTATTTCCTTTGTCACTCGATACTTGCATTGCCCGAGATCTGATCAATGACATCACCATGTCGTGTTCAATATCGTTACTGAACAATGCTACTTGACTCATTCTGATAAGTGATATCCCCGTGATCTAATCACACGCTGCGCAGCTATTGGATATAACCTCTCCGAGTGGGCCCTTGAGTATCTTCCCGTCACATGGATGGACAAATCCCGCTCTTGACATATATTGCCTCTACGGTTTCCTCTGAATACCTAAACACACCTTTATAACCACTATTTTACAAGATGGCATTGGATGCTATCTAAGCACTCTCGGGAGACAGTGATTGATATAGTCTCACGGTCTAAGGAATAGTCTACGAGGGTCCTTTTCTAATCATCGTAACTTGAACTTCGTGACATGATCGAATCATGATGTTTAGGTTGGGTATTGGTTCATCATCTCATTCTGAGAATGAGATGACCTCATTTCCAACTGGCATAAATGCCACATGATCAGGAAACATGATCATCTCTTAACCAATGAACCAGTGACTAGAGTTTCACTGGGAAGCCCTGGTTTGTTTGTATATCACACGTGTGTTGATGTTTCCACTAAATACAGTTATAGCATCATATAAAACTGAATCATAAACTATATGAAATATGATAATAGTCCTTACTACTATTTGTCTCTAGGGCATATTTCCAACAAACAGGGGAAATGCTCAGCAGTTAATTCTTCCTCCACCACCACCGAGGTATGAGAACCAAGAAAAGAGGGATGCAGTGCATCAAGTGAACAACTAGAACCAGGGGAATCGCGGAAACCCTAGCAGTGATGGGAGAAATGAGTACAGGGAGCATCACCAGAGTTATTGTGTGTTCACCACAGAAGAGACTGACGGGCAAAGTGTGCAGCAACGACATATGGAGGTCAATGCAGTTATGTTGGTAGTGCTGAAGTATATGCATTGGTCGGACAAGGAGATTACTTGGAGCATCAAGGACCATCCCAGGCTCATGCCGAGTCCTCGGTCATATGCTTTGGTACTTGACCCAAATTTCATCGGGCCAAACATCAATGTGAAGTTCTCCAAGGTTGACAACGGCAGCAGTATCAACATATTGTACAAAGATATGATGCCTAAGTTAGGAGTCTCATAAAACATGCTCTAGGAGACTAAGACCACCTTTCGTGGCATTGTGTCAGGGTTTTCCTGTGAGCCAATAGGAAAAGTCCGGATAGATGCATTATTTGGCACACGAGAGAACCGCGGGATCAAAAACTTGTTGTTTGAGGTTGTGGATTTTGACAGTTGTTACCATGTATTACTCGGCAGGCCAGCACTTTTGAAGTTTATGGCCAGTGACCATATCAGTTACCTGAAGATGAAGATGCCACAACCCAATGGGGTCATCACCATAGCAGGGGACTTTAGGCGTTCCATGGAGTGTGCCTCAGCTGGGTCAAACCTGGCCGAGTCATTGATCATTGTGCAAGAAAAAAGGAGAATTCGGGAGGTTGTGTGAAATGGTACAACCTGTAAGGATTGCACCTCTATGTATCACGCCAATCCCTGGATCGGTTCATTGGCATACATAGTATCGATAGATATCAAAGAATTATCAGTGCATCATTATTACAACGATATGATCCAGAATATTGCATTTATTACAGAGTTTGCAAAGCATAACGCTCGCACAAATAAACAAATAGCGAATAGATAGCATAAATAAAGTAGCTCCAGTCTCCATTAGACGCCACAGGCGAACAAAATGTTGAGTGGAGGGTCGCAACCAACACTACTACTCAGAGTAACCGGAAGAGTAACCTGCAACATGAAACGTAACAGCCCCGAAGGGTCAGCACTTGGAATGCACTGGCAAGTGGAACAATGAGAGAAACAACAATGCTAATAGCTATATCCATATCTGGCTTGTGGGGCTCAGGCTTAGTTGCAGCAGCAAAAATACTTTATCCTAACCTTTGTAAATCATTTGTAAAACATTTAATCTTCAACAAACAACCCAATTAAGTTTCAACCACAAGTTTTAGCAATTACAAGTTAGAATGAATGAGAACATGTCATAGCACACACAATTCAGCAACTCAAACGTCCATTACCGGGGACACGGCTAAGCAGTTAGTTTTACACCCTGCAGGGGTTGCACACTTTACCCATATGACTTGGTTGACCCGCTTGTACCACGACACGCATATTGAGTCATGATAGGGAGAAGTCCAAGAAGAGACAATTCGGGAAGTAGCTCCCCAAGCCCATCCACGCACCGTACCACTTATCACAATCACTACATCTCTGGATACGAAGAGCTCGGGTCGCCACGACCTACTAAGTCCATCCAACCACCCATAACTCACTGGCATATGGTTGCACACGGAAGCTACCAAATCAAGACACTAATCATTTCTCAGGAAGCTGGGTGGCCATCCACAAGTGAGCTACTCGGGTAAACCATAGACATGGGCCCGGCATTCACGAACCAAGCAATTACCAATCCACCCAGAGAGTTCATTAATTAAGTTGTTTTCAAACTTTCCAAACACGTTCTTTCAAAAAAATCTTTGCCATGGTGTATCCCACCCTCGTCTACATAAGCACAACTAAGCACAACTACTTACGACGGCTCACCTAACGGGAAAGGCTACGACATAGTAGGATATAGCATAGCAATAGATAATACTTGTAAAACAAAACGATCTACAATGCATAAAGAAAGTAAGTAGGATATTTATGAAGCTCCACTTGCCTTGGTAGTTGCCGGAGTCAAAAGCACAGTCCGGACAGCCACACGGGTTACAATCCTCACAATCTACACGAAAGCAATTCAAACAATAAATAAACCACATATAGAGATCAACAGATGCAACACAATGCATGCATGGTACTTAAACAAAGCTTCAGTAGCTTAGTCAAGTTCTCTGATCAATCCTACTACTGGATGATGCATGAGACAACATTTAATGCAAAGAAAACAATGTATGCATAAAAGAGATCTAGTTAATAGGTCTTTAGCCAAAACATTGCACCAAAGATGTAAACAGTGCAGTACAAGTTTGACAAAAATACTACTGGATAGGTAACTCCAAATAGATCCTAGACCAAAAGGATTTACGTCAAAAAGGTTTACAGATCCTTTTCTGCGAATTAAATACTACTTTAAGCCTTTATATAATCTCAGGAAACTACATACAGTAAACCTGGGATATTATTGCAGAATAAAATTCTACACAATTTTGCGAATCCAATGATACCTTATTTGCAATTTTCGTCCAAATAGATCTTTTCCTATGAATTTTTGAAGTTAGACAAAAATCTCTGTCTTTTATTAATTTTTTTGAAAAACCTGAGGGGAATATTCCCGCTGACTGGTGGGGTCCGGCTGACGCGGCGCTGACCAGACCCTTGACCGGTCAGCGGTTGACTGGCTAGTCAACGGCCGATCCAGGTCGTCCGTGCGCGATCGAGCGGCTGGGAGCGACCGCGATGGGGGCTCACCTTGCGACGGCGGCGGCGGGTCGGCGGCGACGGCGGCGGCGTTTCCGGCGGTCTCCGGCGAAGGCGAGACGGCGAACGGGGTGGTCCATGAGGCGCGGATGGCGGTGGCAGGTGTGGGGGCTTGGTCGGCGCGGACGATGGCGACCCCGGGCGGCGACTCTCGGCGGTTGGAGCGGCGTGACGGCGTCGGGCTCCGGTGAAGCTCCCGGCGTCTCTGGTGGCCTGTGCGGAAGGGGAAAGGGGTCAGGGGCGTGGCACGACGTGGTGGTTCGATTTGCAAGGAGTAGAGGGAGGGGCAAGGGCAGGCGGCGGTTCACCGGTGATAATGGCGACCGACGGCGGCGGCAACTCCGGCGAAGGATTCCCGCAGCCTGGCGGCGTTTATTTAGGTTTTGAGAGAGGGGGAAAATGTCGTCGGTCGAGGACTATATAGTAGGGTAGGTTAGGATTCTGGGGACTCTCGGATTCGAGCGGAATCGGAGGATTTGGCGGCGGCAGTTCGTATTTGGAACGAACTCGTCGGGAGGGAGGCGATGACACGTGGGGTCCAGCTGTCAGCGGTGGAGGGGAGGTGGCTGGCGGCTGGCGTTGGCTGTTGGGCCGGCCCGCGTCGCTTGCGGCTGCGCGCTGTGCGGGGGAGGGGCGAGCGGCGGGTAGGCGGCTGCTGCTGCTGGGCCGCATGCTGCTTGCTGGGCTGGCCGCTGGCGGTCCACCGGCTGGGCTGCCCGCTTTAATTTTTTTTATTTTATTCTTTTCCGAGCTGCTGTCATTCTGATAGTGTCTGTTTTTTCTAAATTTCCTGAATCTGAAATTCAGCCATACTAAAACTAACATAACTTTTGATCTGTAGCTCTGAATTGAATGAAACAAAAACGTACGGGTTCGTAGAGACGAGCTCTACGCAACCATACATCTGGAATCACCAAAAGGGTTCTCTCTTGCAGATGCAAGGCAAAAGTCCTAGTAGGCTTGCAAAAGGGATGAACTAGCAAAAGGAGGTGTTTTGGCAAAAACTTTAAAACTGAAACTTTTTGCAAAGATGCTCATGATGCAATGACATGTATGTAAGCAGTGCCAAATCTACAATTTGGGATGTGACAAGACTAACCCCCTTAAGATGAATCTCGTCCCCGAGATTCGACGTGGCTAGCAAATAGGTGCGGGTGGTCCTCTCGGAGGTCATCCTCTCGCTCCCAGGTGGCTTCCTCCTCGGTGTGGTGGCTCCATTGCACCTTGCAAAACCTGACCGTCTTGCTGCTTGTAAACCTCTCCGCTATTCCCAAGATCTTGACCGGTTTCTCCTCATAGGTCAAGTTACTCTCTAGCTGAACCTCACCTAATGGTACGGTATCCCTCAACGGCGTATCTACCATCTCCGGGTGACATTTCTTCAGCTGAGACACATGGAACACGTCGTGAACAGCGGATAGAACCTCTGGCATCTCCAGCTGGTACGCAACCTCTCCTTTGTGTGCCAGGATCTTGTAGGGCCCTATAAACCGAGGTGCCAGCTTGCCTTTAATCCCAAATCGCTTAATTCCACGTAGTGGCGAAACTCTGAGATAGCTCGATCTCCAATATCATACGCCACTTCCTTGAGCTTAGAATCAGCATAGCTCTTCTGTCTCGATTGTGCTACCTTCAACCTGTCCCGAACCAAACTAACCTTCTCTTCAGCATCCTTGATCAAATCCGGTCCAAACAGTTGACGTTCGCCTACACCATCCCATAACAATGGTGTTCTGCACCTCTTACCATATAGTACATCAAATGGTGACGTCTTGATGCTGGATTGGTAGCTGTTGTTGTAGTAGAACTCAACATAAGGTAAATTTTCATCCCAACTGGCGCCATGAGCCAAAGCACGGGCTCTCAACATATCCTCCAAAATCTGATTCACCCTCTTGGTCTGACCATCCGTCTAGGGGTGGAAAGCTGTGCTAAACTCCAACTTCGTTCCCAACGACTCATGGAGTTGGCGCCAAAAGTGAGGAGTAAATTGGGTGCCTCTATCCGACACAATGCTCTTAGGAACTCCATGCAGGCACACAATTTTTTTCATGTAGATCTTGGCTAACTTAGCACTGGTATAAGTGGTCTTCACAGGTATAAAGTGAGCTACCTTGGTCAAATGATCTACCACTACCCAAATAGAATCATATCCTGACTTGGTCCTAGGTAATCCTGTGATGAAATCCATTCCAACTCTATCCCACTTCCATTCAGGTACCGGTAATGGCTGTAGTAACCCTGCTGGCTTTTGGTGCTTGGCCTTCACTCTACTACAGACATCACATAGGGCAATATATTCTGCAATCTCTCGCTTCATGTTAACCCACCAAAACCTTTCCTTCAAATCTATGTACATCTTCGTGTTACCTGGATGTATAGAGTATGGCGAATTATGAGCTTCCTGAAATATCAGCTTCCTAATCTCCGGATCGTTGGGCACACACAAGCGGTCCTTGTACCATAGCATCCCTTGATCATCCTCACGAAAACCTTCAACCTTGCCTTTGGGTATGTTTCCTCTTATCTCCTCCAGGTCACTATCCTTCTTTTAAGCTTCTCCAATCTCATCCAGAAGCGTTGGCTTAACTTCCATTGCTGGCAAGTATCCCTCGGATACTACTTCCAACCTGAGGTCCTTGAGTTGTTCACACAAATCCTTGGGTAACTCCCCCACTGTCAGGCCATTAGCATAAACCTTGCGACTCAGTGCATCCGCTACAACATTGGCCTTCCCTGGGTGATATTGCAAACTCATGTCCTAGTCCTTTATGAGCTCCAGCCATCTCCTCTGTCTCATATTCAGCTCCTTCTAAGTGAATATGTATTTCAGACTCTTGTGATCCGTAAACACATCACAATGCTTACCCATCAGGTAGTGCCTCCATACCTTGAGCGCGTGCACAACTGACGCTAGTTCCAAGTCATGCGTGGGGTAATTCCTCTCGTGATGTTTGAGTTGGCGCGAGGCATAGGATACCACTCTACCATCATGCATCAATACACTACCCAGTCCTTGATGGGAAGCATCACAATACACTTGGAAATCCTTCTGAATATCTAGTAAACACAGGATATGTGCGGTCACTAGGCGCTGCTTCAGTTCCTGGAAACTAGCTTCACACTCCTTGGTCCATTCAAACTTGTTCTCCTTCTTCAGTAGTTTAGTCATTAGCTTTGCAATCTTGGAGAAGTTCTCTATAAACCTCCTGTAATATCGAGCAAGTCCCAAGAAGCTCCTAATATCTCCCACATTCTTGGGTGACTCCCATTTAGTAACTGACACCACCTTGCTTGGATCAACTGCGACTCCTTCACCTGACACCACGTGTCCAAGAAATCCCACAGTGTTTAGCCATAATTCACACTTGCTAAACTTGGCATACAATTTATGCTCCCTCAGCTTTTCCATAATTAGTCGCAGGTGTTTCTCATGTTCAGCATCATCCTTGGAGTATATCAATATGTCATCAATGAATACCACCATGAACTTATCCAAGTACTCCATGAATACCTTGTTCATCATGGTCATAAAATATGCCGGGGCATTTGTTAGTCCAAAAGACATAACTGTATACTCATATAACCCATACCTAGTGGTGAAGGCGATCTTGGGTACGTCTTCCTCACGGATCTTCAATTGGAAATACCCCGACCTTAAGTCAATCTTGGAAAACACCTTCGCTCCTTCCAACTGATCAAACAAGTCATTTATATTGGGCAATGGGTATTTATTCTTGATAGTCACTTCATTTAGTGAGCGGTAGTCAACCACCAATCTCTTACTACTATCCTTCTTCTCCACGAATAGAACAGGCGCGCCCCAAGATGATGAACTGGGCTGAATAAATCCCTTGTCCAATTGCTCCATAAGCTGCTTCTTTAACTCCTTCAGTTCCTCCACATCCATCTTATATGGCCTCTTGGCTATCGGTCCTGTTCCCGACATCAAGTCAATAAGAAACTACACGTCCCTGTCAGGTGGCATCCCTGGCAACTCATCCGGAAACACATCAGGGTACTCCTTTACTACGGCCACATCCTCTAGGCTAACCCCCTTAATAGAATTCAACTCGGCCACTCCAGTACTGAAAGGCGACTTATATCTGATCCTTACTCCCTTTGGTGTGGTGAGTGAAATTGCTCGCTGAGCACAATCTATCTGACCCTGATGTTCCGACATCCAATCCATGCCCAATATGACATCTAGACCCTGGGATTCTAGTATAACCGGGTGTGCAGGAAATGCATAAGCACCAATTTCTAGTGTCAATCCTCGACATGCTGCACTAGCTATCATCTCTCCCCTAGGGGAACTTACTCTAATTGATCCTCTAAGAGCCTCGGTAGGTAGCTTATACTTATCCACAAATGCCCTTGATATGAATGTATGCGATGCACCGGTATCAAAAAGAACAAATGCGATGTGGGTATTGATTGGAAACTTACCAACCACTAGCTCTGGTTCATTCTGAATGTCCTCGAAGTTCACATGGTTGACCGCCGCCTTCTGGTTTGCATTAGGTTTGCTTCCTGCTTCAATCCTCTTCTCTAGGCAATTATCAGCATAGTGCCCCATCTTCTTACACTTGAAGCATTCCACTTCACTGAGATCCCTCCTGCCAGAGCGGTTGTGTCCATTGTTCCTTCCAAAGTTGCTGCTGTAGCTCTTGTGGCCATTGTGGTGGTGGCCATTATGGTGGTGACCATTTCCTCCACGGTGGCGATTGTCACTCCTGTGACCCTCGTGGCGATGTCCACTACTTCCACGGTGGTTATGGTCATCTCTGCCATGCTTAGAGTATCCAGAGTGTCCATCATAAGAGGTGCGAGCACGGTGGTGTGATCCTGAGGAGTGGTGGCTGCTCTTCCTCTTACGCCTTTCCACCTGCTATTGTTTCCCTTCCAGAATTCTTGCCTTGTCCATCAGCTCTTGAAATGTCGGACAATAAACCACAGCTAGCTGAAGTGAGATCTCATCACTAAGACCATCCAGGAACATCTCCCTCCTCTTGGCATCAGTGTCCACATCCTCAGGGGCATAGCGAGAGAGATTGTTGAATTCCTCTATGTAATCCGCCACAGTGCGGTTGGTCTGGCGCAGATTGCGGAACTCCTTCCTCTTTAGGCTCATGGTCCCGGCAGATACGTGGTTCGTCCTGAATCCTTCCTCAAACATAGCCCAGGTAACTGTCTCCAGCGGGTGAGTAATCTGGAAAGCATCCCACCATGAGGCAGCTGATCCCTCCAGCAAGTGAGCAGCAAACCTCACCTTCTCAGCATCAGTGCAACCAACGGTCACTAGGTCCTTGTTCACAGAATGAAGCCAGTTGAGAGCAATCATGGGCTCAGGTGCAGAGGAGAACTTAGCTGGCCTCAGCCTCAAGAACCTAGTGAGAGCATCCCCTACGGCGGATTGTTCCCGTTGTTGTTGTTGTTGTTGTTGTTGTTTTGAGTTGCCATGAATTGCGTCATCACTTGGGTCAGCTGTGCTTGAGCAGCCATGAGCTGAGCCATCTCATCTGGTCGGCGGCGTGACATCTGCGGTTCAGCACAGGTAAGATTAGAGAGAAACAACTACAGATAAGCGATAGCCCTCTACCCATGCAACAAGCTCAAGCCACAACAATCATAAGCAATCACCACATGATCAAACACACACAAAAACATCGTTCCAGGTTTTCACTAATAGTATATAGCTACAAAAATAGTTTAGAAACGCTGACAACATCGTTTGGCAAAACAAAACAGCAAAATAAGCAAAACCAGAAAATCTGGCAGAACAGTTCTGTTCTGTTCACGAATTTTTCTGGGCACCTTAAACTCATCAGGAATTTTAGACAATTTTTGTGCAGATGCTACAGGTAATTACGCTCCAGATCCTAAAATATGAGCGCAATCCGAGTTACCAGTAAGGAATTAAAAATCGCGCGGTAAAACTGGTCAGGCAGAAAACTGCAGCAGTAAAGACACGAAATTTACCCAAACTTGTTCAAAAATCATTTAATAAATCTCACAAAAATTTCTGGAACTTCAAGGTACTTAACTGAGCAATCTAAACACAATAAGCTAATAGTGCAGAAGTTTACATTGATCGATGCCTAAGACTAACGAATATCCCTATCGAAGACTAGTTTTTGGAGGACCATCTCTAGCTATTTGATGAATAGGTTGCAGTAGGTTCTGGAGTCCATGCGCTGATGCTTCGCTCCTGGTGCATGCCACGGTGGTGGTGTGTACACCTCTCCCGAGTCCTCTTCACTTGAGTCCTCGAAATCCACCTCTTCGGGGTCCTCCTCATCACTTCCTTCAACAAAAGCGCCCGCTGCATCTCCTCCATCATCGTCATCGCTTCCTCCACCATCATCATTGTTACCTCCTCCACCATTGTCCGCATCATCATCATCACTATCATCATCATCATCGTTCCCATTGTTTGGTGGAGGATTCTGCTGTGCTTGAAGGGCAGCTATCTGGGCAGCCATGTCCACAATGGTTTGATCACGTTCAGCCACAACTTGATTCCTCTGTTCAATGGTTTGGTTCAGCGCTGCAATCGTGGCATCTCTTCCAATGAGGGCTTGATCTATTGTATTCACAGCAGTGTGCAAGGTTTCCATCTCATACCCTTGCAGATGCACAGTGCTCTGAAAGTAATCCAGCTCCTCTCTTTGCTGCATCAACTTCTCTTCCCTCTCCCAAGCTTTAATCTCCAAGTCTTCCAACTGCTTCACTTGGAGCGGCATGTTGTTCCGATCACCTGTGGTAATCATCACAAGCCCTTGCTCATTCTGACCTCCAAATGCAAGGAAGGGTGAACCTGCTGGTAGTCGGTGTCGGTGGAGATAGCACAGGCGTGACAGGGTCTCGTGCATGGCCGACTCCACTCCTTGCTCCCAGTGAGGTACTTCTTGGTGAGGTTCAGGTTCTCAATACCAGGCACAGTGGGGTCTACAAGAACAATCGCGGTGATCTCCCACACGCGATCTCCAGGCACATAGGTGTTCATCCTTCTCCCTTTGAACATCGGCATTAGCATGCCAAGTGTCTTGCAAAGCTCCGCCAGCTGTCTTGCGAAGGGCCTTGGTGATTGAAGCTCAACATACTCAACTGTGGTACCATCTCCCATCTATCAATTGTAATGAGGAAATAGTGAGAATAGCAAAAGAAAATAATTTACTAGAGTGAATGGCATAAGAATAAAGATAGAATTTAAAATAGGCTTAAGTAAACATAAGGCTTCCAATTCCAATCCTAGGTCACGATCCTATAGTCAACACACTGCTCTGATACCATCTGAAACGGTACAACCCGTAAGATTGCACCTCTATGTATCACGCCAATCCCTGGATCGGTTCATTGGCATACATAGTATCGATAGATACCAAAGAATTATCAGTGCATCATTATTACAGAGATATGATCCAGAATATTGCATTTATTATAGAGTTTGCAAAGCATAACGCTCGCACAAATAAACAAATAGCGAATAGATAGCATAAATAAAGTAGATCCAATCTCCATTAGACGCCACAAGCGAACAAAATGTTGAGTGGAGGGTCGCAACCAACACTACTACTCAGAGTAACCGGAAGAGTAACCTGCAACATGAAACATAACAGCCCCGAAGGGTTAGCACTTGGAATGCACTGGCAAGTGGAACAATGAGATAAACAACAATGCTAATAGCTATATGCATATCTGGCTTGTAGGGTTCAGGCTTAGTTGCAGCAGCAAAAATACTTTATCCTAACCTTTGTAAATCATTTGTAAAACATTTAATCTTCAACAAACAACCCAATTAAGTTTCAACCACAAGTTTTAGCAATTACAAGTTAGAATGAATGAGAACATGTCATAGCACCCACAATTCAGCAACTCAAACGTCCATTATCGGGGACACGGCTAAGCACTTAGTTTTACACCCTGCAGGGGTTGCACACTTTACCCATATGACTTGGTTGACCCGCTCGTACCACGACACGCATATTGAGTCATGATAGGGAGAAGTCCAAGAAGAGACAATTCGGGAAGCAGCTCCCCAAGCCCATCCACGCACCGTACCACCTATCACAATCACTACATCTCTGGATACGAAGAGCTCGGGTCGCCACGACCTACTAAGTCCATCCAGCCACCCATAACTCACTGGCATATGGTTGCACACGGAAGCTACCAAATCAAGACACTAATCATTTCTCAGGAACCTGGGTGGCCATCCACAAGTGAGCTACTCGGGTAAACCATAGACATGGGCCCGACATTCACGAACCAAGCAATTACCAATCCACCCAGAGAGTTCATTAATTAAGTTGTTTTCAAACTTTCCAAACACGTTCTTTCAAAAAAAATCTTTGCCATGGTGTATCCCACCCTCGTCTACATAAGCACAACTAAGCACAACTACTTATGACGGCTCACTTAACGAGAAAGGCTACGACATAGTAGGATATAGCATAGCAATAGATAATACTTGTAAAACAAAACGATCTACAATGCATAAAGAAAGTAAGTAGGACATTTATGAAGCTCCACTTGCCTTGGTAGTTGCCGGAGTCAAAAGCATAGTCCGGACAGTCACACGGGTTACAATCCTCACAATCTACACGAAAACAATTCAAACAATAAACAAACCACACATAGAGATCAACAGATGCGACACAATGCATGCATGGTACTTAAACAAAGCTTCAGTAGCTTGGTCAAGTTCTCTGATCAATTCTACTACTGGATGATGCATGAGAAAACATTTAATGCAAAGAAAACAATTTATGCATAAAAGAGATCTAGTTAATAGGTCTTTAGTCAAAACATTGCACCAAAGATATAAACAGTGCAGTACAAGTTTGACAAAAATACTACGGGATAGGTAACTCCAAATAGAGCCTAGACCAAAAGGATTTACGTCAAAAAGGTTTACAAATCCTTTTCTGCGAATTAAATACTATTTTAAGCCTTTCTATAATCTTAGGAAAATACATACAGTAAACCTGGGATTTTATTGCAGAATAAAATTCTACACAATTTTGCGAATCCAACGATACCTTATTTGCAATTTTTGGCCAAGTAGATCTTTTCCTATGAATTTTTGAAGTTAGACAAAAATCTCTGTCTTTTATAAAAAAAATTGAAAAACCTGAGGGGAATATTCCTAGGAATATTCCCGCTGACTGGTGGGGTCCGGCTGACGCGGCGCTGACCAGACCCTTGACCGGTCAGCGGTTGACTGGCCAGTCAACGGCCGATCCAGGCCGTTCATGCGCGATCGAGCGGCTGGGAGCGACCGTGATGGGGGCTCACCTTGCAACGGCGGCGGCGGGTCGGCGGCGACGGCAGGGCGTTTCCGGCGGTCTCCGGCGAAGGCGAGACGGCGAACGGGTTGGTCCACGAGGTGCGGATGGCGGTGGCGGGTGTGGGGGCTTGGTCGGCGCGGACGATGGCGACCCCGGGCGGCGACTCTCGGCGGTTGGAGTGGCGTGACGGCGTCGGGCTCCAGCGAAGCTCCCGGTGTCTCCGGTGGCCTATGCGGAAGGGGAAACCGGTCAGGGGCGTGGCGCGACACGGTAGTTCGATTTGCAAGGAGCAGAGGGAGGGGCGAGGGCAGGTGGCGGTTCACCAGCGATAATGGCGACGGGCGGCGGCGGCAACTCCGGCGAAGGATTCTCGCAGCCTGGCGACGTTTACTTAGGTTTTGAGAGTGGGGAAAAACACCGTCGGTCGAGGACTATATAGTACGGTAGGTTAGGATTCTGGGGACTCTCGGATTCGAGCGGAATCGGAGGATTTGGCGGCGGCAGTTCGTATTTGGAACGAACTCGTCGGGAGGGAGGCGATGACAGGTGGGGTCTCGCTGTCAGCGGTGGAGGGGAGGTGGCTGGCGGCTGGCGTTGGCTGTTGGGCCGGGTAGGCGGCTGCTGCTGCTGGGCCGCAGGCTGCTTGCTGGGCTGGCCGCTGGCGGTCCCCCGGCTGGGCTGCCCGCTTTAAAAAAAAATTCTTTTATTCTTTTCTGAGCTGCTGTCATTCTGAAAGTGTCTGTTTTTTCTGAATTTCCTGAATCTGAAAATTCAGCCATACTAAAACTAACATAACTTTTGATCCGTAGCTCCGAATTGAATGAAACAAAAACCTACGGGTTCATAGAGACAAGCTCTACGCAACCATCCATCTGGAATGACCAAAAGGGGTCTCTCTTGCAGATGCAAGGCAAAATTCCTAGTAGGCTTGCAAAAGGGATGAACTAGCAAAAGGAGGTGTTTTGGCAAAAACTTTAAAACTGAAACTTTTTGCAAAAGATGCTCATGATGCAATGACATGTATGTAAGCAGTGCCAAATCTAAAATTTGGGATGTGACATCGTGGCATTGCCTTAGTCGGCATAGCTGAATATGCCGGCCCTAAGTAACCCACATGGGAGTGTATCATTTCAGCCGACTAAAGACACCAATAAAGTGCCAATTGATGATCAATTACCAGAGCGAACTGTCACCATTGGTGCGGGGTTGGATGATAAATAGGAAAGCGAGCTCATCAGCTTCCTCCATGAGAATCGAGACATTTTTGCTTGGTCCACACAGGATCTGCAAGGTGTGCCGAGGGAGCTGGCTGAGCACTCTTTGCATATCAGGCCTAATGCAAGGCCGGTGAAGCAACCTCTATGCTGCTTCGCCGATGATATGAGAAAAATCATAGGGGGTGAGATAGCTCGGCTCCTTGCAACCAAGTTTATCATGGAAGTGCTTCATCCGGATTGGCTATCTAATCCGGTGCTAGTGGAGAAGAAAAAATATGACCCGAACATGGCGGTGATATGGCACATGTGTATCAATTATACCAACTTGAACAAGGCGTGTCCAAAAGATCCTTTCCCTTTGCCAAGGATAGATCAAGTCACTGACTCAACAGCCGGTTGTGAGCTCTTATCATTTGTAGAAGCGTATTCTGGTTTCCACCAGATACCATTAAACCCGGCTGATCAAATAAAAACTGCTTTTATTACCCGTATGGGGCTTATTGCTGTCGGACTATGACATTGGGCTTACGCAATGCTGGTGCCACATATCAAAGGTGCATGCAAAAATTCTTGCATGATCAAATTGGCAAAATATGTCCAAGTGTATGTTGATGATTTGGTGATAAAAACCAAGGAGAGTCATATATCCTAGATGATATCCGGCAGATATTCATGAACTTAAGAAGGTTCCAAATGAAACTTAACCCGGAAAAGTGCACCTTTGGTTTCTCGACAGGGAAATTACTCAGATTCCTCGTATTGAGACGAGGTATAGAGGCTAATCCAACTAAAATCCGAGCTATTGAATGTATGGAGCTACCGAAGTGTCTCAATGATGTGAAGAAGTTCACCGATTTCCTGGCATTGTTGAGTCATTTTGTTAGTTGGCTGGCAGAAAAGGCATTGCCTTTGTACCAGTTAATGAAAAAGTCAGACACGTTTATCTGGACACCGAATGCCGATAGTGCTTTTCATGAACTATAAAATATGCTAGCCTCTGCATCAGTGCTAGCTTAGCGGCTATCCAAGGAGCCGATGTTGCTCTACATAGCAGCGACCAATCGAGTCGTAAGTGTTGTGGTGGTGGTGGAGAATGACGAGGAGGGTAAGTCGATGCAGAGGCCAGTTTATTACCTAAGTGAAGTTCTCTCAGCTTCGAAGCAAAATTTCCCCATTATCAGAAAATGGCATATGGCATCTATATGGTGGCCAAAAAGCTTAAGCACTACTTTGAAGAACACCCCATAAAGGTAATATGTGAGGTACCAATATCCGAGATAATGGGGAACAGAGATGAAAGTGGCCGAATCGCTAAGTGGGCAATTGAGCTAGCCCCATATGATCCACATTATGATAGGAATGATGCAATCAAGTCTCGGGCACTAGCCGACTTTTTTGTTGATTGGGCTAAATGCAGTACGAGCCGCCCTTGCCAGTCAAGTTTCTAGAGATAATGGATCAAAGTTGAAGGACGGATTAGGGGCCGGGGTAGTCCTTACCTCGCCCAAGAAAGATCAATTGAGATATGTGCTTCAGATCCATTTTAGAGCATCAAACAATGTGGCGAATATGACGCACTTGTGCCTGGCTTGAAAGTAGCAAAACAGATTTTGGGATACATCAGATACAATGTTTTGGTGATTCGGATTTGGTGGTGCAGCAAGTTTCGGGTCATTGGGATGTGTTGGACGCAAACATGGCCTTGTATAGATTTCACGTCCAAAAGATATGTAGATACTTTGAAGGATGTGAGTTCCATCATGTGCCGCAAGCTGAAAATGATGCAGCCAACTTGTTTTCTAAACTGTGTTCATCTCGTCTAGCTATTCCACCAGGTCTAGCTCTAGAACACCTCAGAAAACCATCTATCAACCCATCACTAGAATCCGAGTCAATCTATCTCCCGGCCAACCTAGGATTCGAGGTTGTCCCAATGGACATTGATTGGGGAAATAACTCAGCAAACCCGGGGACTACCTCGGCAAACCTTGGGACAACCTCATAGAACCCGGGGATTGTTCAGCTTAACCCGGTAGAAGTTATGTCAGTTGATCCAATGGACATTGATGAAGTGCTTTTCCTTGCCCGTGCTATACCAGCATGGGCGCAGCCAATTTTTTGCTTCTTGAAAGATGGGAGTTTACCAAGTGATGAAGTTCTCTCCAGGCAAGTTCAAAGAAGGGCAAAGGCCTATACCATAATAAATGTCGAGTTATATAAAAGGAGTGTCACAAGTGTCCTGCAGCGATGCATTGATCCAGCAGAAGGGCATGAAACCCTCGAAGATATACATCATGGCGAATGTGGGCATCATGCCTCGTCCAGAGCGTTAGTCGCTAAAGCTTTTCGGCATGGATTTTACTAGCCCAGTGCTTTACAAGAAGATGAGGACCTTGTGAGAAAATTCAATGGGTGTTAGAGGATTCGAGAAAGATACATATGCCGGCCTCTAAACTCAAAACTATACCTATCACTTGGCCATTTGTTGTATGGTTCTTGGACATGGTTGGACCATTTAAGCCGGTCCGTGGCAATATGACTCATATCCTAGTCATGGTTGACAAATTTACAAAATGGGTTGAGGTAAAGCCAACCACAAAATGTGATGGAGCCACTACTGTATCATTCCTTAAGGATATAATCCTAAGGTATGGATACCCACATAGCACAATCACTAATAATGGCACAAACTTTGCCGAAGGGGCATTTGCTCAATTCTGCCAAGATAATCGGATAAGGCTTGATGTTGCATCAGTTGCACACCCCGCATCGAACGGGCAAGTGGAGAGATCCAATGGGCTAGTATTGTCCGGGATAAAACCCTAGCTCATTGAGCTGTTGCAAAGATCAACGGGGTGTTGGATTAACGAACTCCCAACTGTACTATAGAGCCTCAGGACAACTCCGAAAAAATCAACTGGCTATATGCCATTCTTTCCGGTATATGTGGCAGAAGCTATATTACCAGCTGACATAGAGCATGACTCGCCAAGACTCACCCAATGCACAGAAGCCGAAGTGCATGAGGCCCGGCAAAATGATGTTTATCTGTTAGAAGAGGCAAGAGAATTGGCATTGTCTAGATCCACTATATATCAACAACATCTCCAACGCTATCATAGACGGAAAGTAAACCCCCAAGTTTTTCAGGAAGGGGATTTGGTGCTTCTGCTAGTGCAACGCACTGCTCGCATGCATAAACTATCACCTCCATGGGAGGGCCCATTTATTGTGAGCAAAGCTTTGCACAATGATGAATATTATCTCATAGATTCTCAAGCACAGGAGAATAATAAGGCGGACAGGTCGAGAGAAGAATCGAAAAGGCCATGGAATGTAGCACTTCTTTGTTCATTTTACACTTAGCTAAAGTGTATGTATCTCAAACTCTCATATGTCGGATTGTATGTCAGCAATGAGTTAATTAATGAAACCTTGGCACCTCGAGGAGGAACTCGGGGACTGCCTTAGTAGTAATTCTCTTTTCTTGTACTTACATTTTATACGTCGGTTGGCTTAAACTTCTTACCCCTTAGCCGAGTTAGTAATGTGTTGGAACCAATGGCTAAATCTTCGACTTGGTGATGTCCAAAAAGATTGGCTTCATGGCAAGCAAGAGAACAAGCTCGAAAATACTAAACACATGAAAAATGACTAAGGAAGGAAAAATAATCGAGTCGGCATTTGGTTTTTGGACTAACCCCTATATTTACTTTCCTTATTACCATGCTGAATCACTCTGAGCTAATTCTCGTGGTTTTAAGTATTGTTAATTCAGTTTTTTGATATTGGACTCGTAAGTCGAACACCAAAAAATGATAGAAGCGAGCCGGATGACAAGATTGAGAGAACAAGAAAATGAAACTCGGTGACTTCACCCAAAAGGATTCGACATAAAGTATAATTGTAGAAAAATCACTTCAACCATTTCATACATATGCGCTGGCATACCAGGGATTTAACCGAAATAAAGGTTCATATGTTTAAGGGGCAGCAGCCGCCGGGTCATCCGTAGCTAGAGGAGGAATGGCAGCTTCGGGGTTTGGAACCTCAACCTTAGCGTCATTGTCCGGGTCAGCTTCCTGGTCGTCTGCGTCTTCCTCATATTCATCGGCATCCTCTTCAACGTATTCGTCGTCGACGTCGTCAAGGAAGCTCGGCCCTTCATTTCACGCATGGGTATTGGCGTACTGGATTAGCTGATAGGCTCGAACTTGGCACTGCCGGATGAATTCAGGATCTCTGGTCTAGCGCGAACTTGTGCGCATGTTCTAAAGAGTATCTAACTTGATACCTTCATACCATGATAACACAAAAGATAAGGTAGTGTCGGTGCCAGCACGGGCAGCTGATTCCCTCCACAGGTTGAATTGTGTCTCGCAGTCCATTAGTTTCTCGGACAGCAGAGCAACCTTCTTGGGAGCGGTCTCTGCTGGCCAGAAAACATGAAAGACTCGGATGGCAGCGTCCAAGAGTTCAACCCCGAAGACCTTCATGGGTCCGAGGCTAGCCTTGAGGCCAACCAAGATATCATCAATGTTGATTCTTTGGGGAGGGGGCTAGCCTCGGCTTTCTTTTCTCGATACTTGCGGATGGTAGTAACAGCATGGGCTTTGGACTGAGGAAAGTCACCTAAGAGGATAAGAAAAAAGAGCGGGTCAGAAAGAACAATAAGAGCAAAACGGAAACCTCGACAGTAAAGGAAAAAAAGTTAGCACAAAGAAGCTCACGAGCTATGATGTCGTTAATCCAGCCAAGTTCAGCCAACCAGGCAGCTTGCTTCTTCTGGAGATCCTCGAGCACAATATTCACCGACTCAAATTTGACCTCGGCCTCTTGGAGGAGCTCCTTATCTTTGTCGAGTTGGCCGGTGAGTCGGTTCTTCTCCTCGGAGAACTCCTGATCTAGCTTGTCCAGCTTAGTCTTTTGGAGCTATTTGAGGTTTTCATTTTCGGCACGGAGCCAAGAGATCTCCTCGTATTTCCCCTTCAATTGGGCCTGATGTTGTCCTGCTTGTTCGAGAGAGTGAAGCATCAATTCATGCATGGATATGCAATCCTGAAGAGACACTGCAAAGATTTTTGACTCGGCCGAGCCAAGGTATAATTACTCGCCGAGCCAGAAGGGAGAGGTGCAAAGGATAAAGGGCAAAAGTAAAAAATACCTTTTAGCTCGGCCACCTGCTTCTGCAGCTCCTTATTCTGAGCCTCCACCTCGGCTAGAAAAATCCGAGTGATAAGTTAACTCGGCAGATCAAAAGGAAAAATAACTGAAGGCAACTGAATAAGGACTTACTTTTCTTCTTCATCGCAAGCAACAATTTCTTGTTCTTGATGGAGAGGGACCTGTGGGACAAAAGGAGTCACTAAAACTCAGTGGTGCGACTGTTGTTCGACATCTGCAAAGAAACAAATGTTAGTCACTAAGAAGTATGGATATTCAATGCTACTCAATATTCGAACCGAGTAAACGTGATCCAAATCTAGGTGGCTGGATATTCGAAGTTACTCAAGATTCGAACCGAGTAAACTCGATCCGAATCTAGGTGGCTGGATATTTGAAGTTACTCAAGATTCGAACCGGGTAAATAAAGGGCAGTGCTACGCGTCCGAATCTACGTGCTACATAATAATTTTAGAGCTAACATTGTGCTACAAACTCTAACTTCTGAGAGAGATTTATTAAATAAAGGGCAGTGCTACGCGTCCCGGGATGGAAATATCCCTGGTCCCCAGCTGTCCGATCAAACCAAATCAACGGTCCAGATCTCTCCCTCCTGACTTTTATCTTACATTTGTCTCGCTTTTGCTATACATAGCAAAAACCGGTTTGGTTCTGAAAAAAGCACAAATAGACTAGACATCGCCAGAGAGTTCGTCGGAGGCCTCGCCGGTGATCTTGTACCAAAAGGTTGTGCTAATGTAGCAGATCCGACCTCGCCGGAGACTTTTGTCGGTAGACCTCGCCGGAGACCGTGTAGCCGAAACTTTACACTATTGTAGCAAAACCATAAATCGTATGTAGCAAAAAAAGTCATGTTGTAGCAAATCCGACCTAGCAGAAGACTCGCCGGAGAATTTCACCGACAGACCTCGCCGGAGACCGTGTAACATAAACTTTACGCTACTGTAGCAAAACCACAAAACAGTTATAGCAAAAAAAACTTATGCTATAGCAACGCCCAACTTCGTCGGAGATCTCGCCAGAAAACAAAAGGCACCCTTGTAGCATCACCACCGGACGCATGTAGCAAAACACGACCCTTCTTGTAGCACCGCCATCGGTCGCACGTAGCACCGTCATCAAACCCATGTAGCAAAACCTCGATGTCGTCGGAAGCCGGTGGCCTTCTTGTAGCTAGGACGGCAGTGAAAAACACCGCGAAAGGGAGGCGGCGCTCCAGCAATGTGCAGGGAGGCGCGGCCCTGATGAGGTGCATGCAGACAACGCTGCGGTGAGGACACGAAGGAATGACTCCGGCGAGGTACGGGGAGGCGGCGCTCCGGCAAACCAATGGGACGGCACGACGGCATCCAGGCGGCGCGAAGGTGCAACGATGACCAGGCGGCACAGGGGCGCGGTGGCGGTGCTACAGGCAGCGTGACAGCAGCCTAGAGGCGCGTCAGCGCAGCCGTGTGCGATGGCGAGGCAGCAGCCCGGAGGCACAAGGAAGCGGCGCGCGGTCGGGATGCGCGCGCGAGAAGGAAGCTGATGTATCCCGACATACGGTCGTTACCACATCAAGGTATCCAACTTATGCCAAGTCGTCATGGACTCCAAAGGTGAATTCATTCCTCTATGCGAGGCCACTTTCTACCCTATTGAATGGTATACTACTTCATACTCCGTCCCTTTATCATGATAGGTTCACACCAACAAGTACAGAGGCAAGGGAGGAAGCCCGCAGTATCAAGCCCGACAAGACAGGGCCTTGGAAGAGGAGGAGAAAGAAGTAGTATCTACAGCACCGGAGTCTCCGGGCTATGCACCCCGGAATTCTACAAATAGTCTCCGGTCAGGACTCTGGCCAAACTGATAGAAGCTCTAGGAGGCCTCCCGGAGTCCACCCCAGAGTCTCCGGTCGCCGCACCCCGGAGTCTCCGGCCTAAGTAATGGGCATGCGCGCCTGGAGCTGCGCCTTCGGCCCATGTACCCCTCTAGTCTGTTCCAAACCCTAGATTTATCCCAAAACTACCCCTTGTTATGTGGATGGCCAATATAGTTCCCCCACCCCCTCGGTATCCCTTAGGCATAGATGATAGACTAAAGACAACCCCCTTTGTGGAATCTCTAGTTTGCCTCACCCCCTTCTACCAAAGGGTACCGACTATCATCACCAACTTTGTTAGAGTTTGCATCGTGCATCCATCGTTGTACAAGGCCTACGTTTGTGAGTGCATGAGCGTAGTTTTCTAGACCCTCTCCAAGGTGTTCTTCCCTCTCCGATTGGGATTGATGGGAGCACGTTGACCGATCTTTCCTTGCGAGGATTCTATCTGACCGGTTGCCGCTGGAGGGAGCAATTAGCCTTGTATCGTGTGAGTTTTGCATGTGTTCCTCGTGTTCTTCGCGAGGTGTGTGTTCGCTCCTGCTACCTTTCCCCTTTCCCCTCGCTTTCCCATTGATTTGACCATGAGATCCGTGAAGATCAGGCCACCCTTGAGGTTACCCCTTATCAGAAGCGCGGTCACGAGGCGGTCGCATGGTCGTGAATGGCTATAGTCGAGTGACACGGGGGATCATTTCGTTCGATCCCCCGAGGGTACGGTATGATTTACCTAAAATAAAAGGTTGACGCCGGCTATGTCTAATGTTTCATGAGAGCATCTCCAGCCACACCCCCAGGACCCCCCCAGGCCACTTTTCAGCGCTGGAACGAAACTCGCCCAGTCGCACCCCCAGGACACCCATTTTCACCAGATTCAGCCCATAATCTGTTCGGCGAACACAGGCCGAACTCACCCCGCCGGGTTCGCCTGGGGACTCCGGATGAAGGCGAAAAGCGGGTGGGCCAGCATTGTCGGTGAGACAAGAGTCATTTCCTAGGAAGACCCCCCCCCCCCCCCCCCGACCACCTCCATTTCCCTCTCTGCCCTGACTTCGGCGACACCACCCCACGCCGGTTAACTGCAAACAAGGCCGAAGTGCGCCGCCAGATATCACCCACGTCCCATCCCTCGCATCTGGCCTAGGCTTCACTATCCATCGCCGGTCAAGCAGCTCCACACCAAACTCGATGTCGACATGCCCGAAAGGTGTTCCGCACATTGCCGCCTCGGCCACGGATTTAGACGATGAGCAGATGTCCGTCGAGCTGATGGAGGATGAGATGGCCGCGGCCAGCAAAGATGAGGACCACATGATGATCATCGCCTGCCTCATCAACCTGTACGCCCAACAGGTGAACCCTCGGCGAGGAGGGTTGATGACCCACAAGTATAGGGGGGTATCGCAGTATTTTCGATAAGTAAGAGTGTCAAACCCAACGAGGAGCAGAAGGTGTTGGCTAGTGTTATAGATTAGGAATTCTATGTAAATACTTAGCAAACGGATTTTTAGGGGTTTTTGATAAAGCAAGTAAATAAAGTACGAGTAAATAAAAGACAGTAGGAATGAATGCAGCAAGTGGCCCAGTCCTTTATGTAGCAAAGGACAAGCCAGTTGTATTACTTAAGATGACCAAACATTCTCGAGGACACATGGGAAGACTGTCAAGTGCTTTCGCTTCATATAGTTGATTAATATTCTTTAGCTTGCTAAGTGTTGTGTGGGTGAACCTGTGCTAATGTACCGACCTTCCTAGGACCAATACATACTTGTGATTAAACCCTGTGCAAACATCCGTCAGTACAAGAAAGTAATTAAGGTAGAAACCTAACCACAGCTTTAAACTTTAAGACCCTTACGTCCCTTGTGCAATGGTTTCATAACGGGGGTTCAGGTTTCTGTCACTCCAGCAACCCCTACGATTAGTAGCCAAATACACAATGCATCCCCCTAGGCCCATATAGGTGAAGTGTCATGTAGTCGACATTCACATGACACCACTAGAAGAAGTACACCACAACTTAAATAACAAATTATTGAATCTTTCTCAACACAACTCCACTACTAACAACATGACTTCTCCCATGTCCTCAAGAACAAAACGAACTACTCACAAGACATCATATGGATCATGATCAGAGATGGAATAATGATGTATAACAATCTGAACATAAACAATAATTCAATGGTTCACTCAATAGCATCAACTACAACGAGTAATCAACACCGGGAAAGTTTCCCCTATGAACTATGCAAGATTCAACCCAATTGTTACAGTAACATGGAGATGGTGATGAGGGTGCTGATGGTGATGATGGTGGTGATGATGATGATGATCCCGATGAAGTCTAGCTTGATGGTGGTGTTGATGGCGATGACTCCCCTCTCCGGGAAGGAATTCCCCCGGCAGAAATCTATCTGCTTGAGAGATCTTTCTCTCTCGCTGTTTTCTGCCCCGCAGAAGCGGCGGAATCTTTCTGTGGTCGCTCCCCGAGTCTTAGGGTTTCGGGAGGATGATATACGCCAGAGGGGAGAGCTTGGAGTGGGCCAGGGCGGCCACATCACCTGTTGGCGCGGCCTAGGGTTGCCCATGCCAGGGGGTGGTGTGGCCCCCCTTTGGCCCATCTCCAACCCCCCTTCTGACTTCCTTCGTCTTCTGGAAAAATAGGATTTTCCGTATATTTTCCCGGATTTTCTCATCTTCGCGAATTTTGCCTCCAAACAGCACATTTTCCATCAGAATTCTGACTGCAGCGGTCCATGCTCCAAAAGTCATCAACAATGCAAAAACAGATGAAATAACATAAGTATCACCTCTCAATACGAAATATATCAATGAATAACAGTTAATTATGACATAGAATAGTGATGCAAAATGGACGTATCAACTCCCCCCCAAGCTTAGACTTCACTTGTCCCCAAGCGAAACGGAGCTCAACAAACATGACCTCGGGTTTATGGAGTGAAGAGTCGATAAAAGAATACGGACAAGAAGCATCACATTCATCAAATACATAGATCATAATAGAAGACAACTCACTATTATATAACTCAACTTGCAATGAGTAAAGGAAACACAATAAATATACATAAAGTAAATCATAATTGGTAATGGCAAACTTAGCTCTTGGTCGAAGAATAGTTGATAATTTGCTAGAGTTCACAAATAGCTGGTTTTTAATGATAGCTTTCAAAGTAGTAAATGATGACCCACAAGTATAGGGGGTGTATCGCAGTATTTTCGATAAGTAAGAGTGTCGAACCCAACGAGGAGCAGAAGGTGCTGGCTAGTGGTATGGATCAGGAATTCTCTGCAAATACTTAGCAAACAGATTTTTAGGGGTTTTCGATAAAGCAAGTAAACAAAGTACGAGTAAATAAAAGACAGTAAGAATGAATGCAGCAACTGGCTCAATCCTTTATGCAGCAAAGGACAAGCCGGTTGTATTTCTATAGATGACCAAACGTTCTCGAGGACACATGGGAAGACTGTCAAGTGCTTTCGCTTCATATAGTCGATTAATCTTCTCTAGCTTGCTAAGTGTTGTGTGGGTGAACCCGTGCTAATGCCCCATCCAAGACTTAATACATACTTGTGATTAAACCCCCTTGCAAACATCCATAAGTACAAGAAAGTAATTAAGGTAGAAACCTAACCATGGCTTTAAACTCTAAGACCCTTACGTCCCTTGTGCAATGGTTTCCTAACGGGGGTTCAGGTTTCTATCACTCCGGCAACCCCTACGATTAGTAGCCAAATACACAATGCATTCCCCTAGGCCCATATAGGTGAAGTGTCATGTAGTCGACGTTCACATGACACCACTAGAAGAAGTACACCACAACTTAAATAACAATCTATTGAATCTTTCTCAACACAACTCCACTACTAACAACAAGACTTCTCCCATGTCCTCAAGAACAAAATGAACTACTCACAAGACATCATATGGATCATGATCAGAGATAAAATAATGATGAATAACAATCTGAACATAAACAATAATTCAATGGTTCACTCAATAGCATCAACTATAAAGAGTAATCAACACCGGGAAAGTTTCCCCTAAGAACTATAGCAAGATTCAACCAATTGTTACAGCAATATGGAGATGGTTATGAGGGTGCTGATGCTGATGATGGTGGTGATGATGATGATGATCCCGATGAAGTCCAGCTTGATGGTGGTGTTGATGGCGACGATCTCCCCTCTCCGGGAAGGAATTCCCCCGGCAGAAATCTGTCTGCTGGAGAGATCTTTCTCTCTCGGTGTTTTCCGCCCCGCAGAGGTGGCAAAATCTTTCTATGGTCGCTCCCTGAGTCTTAGGGTTTCGGGAGGTTGATATACGCCAGAGGGGAGAGGCTAGAGTGGGCCAGGGCGGCCACACCACTCCCTGGAGCGGCCTAGGCTTGCCCGCGCCATGGGGTGGTGTGGGCCCCCTGTGGCCCACCTCCACTCCATCTTTTGGCATCCTGAGTCTTCTGGAAAAATAGGATTTTCCGTATATTTTCCCGGATTTTCCGATCTTCTCGAATTTTGCCTCTAAATAGCACCTTTTCCATCAGAATCCTGACTGCAGCGGTCCATGCTCCAAAAGTCATCAACCATGCAAAAACAGATGAAATAACATAAGTATCACCTCTCAATACGAAATATATCAATGAATAATAGTGAATTAAGACATAGAATAGTGGTGCAAAATGGATTTATCAGTAAACATCAAGATAAGAGCAATGTGCAAAACAAGGAACATAAGACATGATTGAATAAATCATCATATGAATGAATGAAACACAACAACTCAAAATACTTGCTGAGATAGAAGGGAGTAGGTTTACTGACTCAACTACAAAGTAAAAGAAAGGCCCTTCAAAGAGGGAAGCAGGGATTGCAAGTCTCATAGAGAGCTCCCAAAAATTATGATACTTACTAGCTTTCAGCTCTCATTGCCCCTATCATAGGCATCTTTAGGTGATTAAGGTTAAAGTGATCAAATATGAGGATATGCATTGACAAGTTGTAAATTGAGAATCGCATGTCCCTTGAATACGAGGGCCGCTCCTCATGCTACTCAAGTTTAGTCACCGGTAAGTTCTTGTCATCGTAAGCATATGTGTATCATAGAGAACCGCCAACGGGGTACCCCTTGCCCGATGATACGGAAGAATTCCCATATCAAAATGACAAGGCAAGCACAACAAGTATCTCAGCAATCTTCTTATTTACCATGGGAATATGGTGCTTTTTTCTCTCTTTCCTCTTTTCATAATATCTTTTTTTTCTCTTTTTTCAATATCGGACTCTTTTTTTATAAGAAGAATGCTTCATAGATACTCGTTATGGTTACGCTGCAGGTTTCCACCATGTCAGCATGGATTAGACCAGCGGCCCAGGCGTTTCTATAACACACATGCATAACTCCATGGACTTACAAGCTCCCTTTTCATTTCACACCGATGACATCCATAGACAAAAGAACATGATATCAACTTGGTACAAAGTACCAGGGCAATGTTGAAGGCGTTCCCCATGATAGCATGGTTCTACTAATTCCCAACTCACAAAGCGCAAGCATATACGCAACATAGATGAGCACAATGGTTCAAGTTTATTAAGTGCAAGAAAAGTAAAGTGTGCCATCAAGTTCGTGAGAGCTTTAATCACTAATTTTCACATAACAAGTTTAATTTGGAAGGTAGACAAAACAAGAATTTACTTGGAATAGCAATAATGCTAATAGGTAGGTATGGTAGACACAAATGGCAGAGGTTTTGGTTTTAAGGAGTGGATGCACGAGAAGAATTCCCTCTTGGTGCAGGTTTTTCGCTAGCAAGGCTGGGTAGGAAGTACAAGAGTTGAATGAAACAAACAAACATACAAGTGATAAAGACAAACATGCAATCTTCCTTGGAAGCACAAAAGATCTTAACTAGAGAATACTAAACTTATGAGCATATCACACTACTAGGAAATAGCTCTTCTGTGGCGCACCTTTTTTGAACATCTGTGGCGCATTTGTTAGTCGCCACTAATACCTCGCCACTAATAACTAACTTCAGTGGCGCATTTCGAAATGCGCCACAGAAGTCTCAAACTTCAGTGGCGCATATGGCCAATATGCGCCACAGAAGTTGTTTTCCAAAATTCAAAAAAAAAAGCGGGCCAGATCTCAAACTTTTGTGGCGCATATGGCCAATATGCGCCACAGAAGTTTTTTTCAAATTTCAACAAAAAAACTGGGCTAGATCTAGATCTGGTCGGATCTGGCCGGAGTTGGTGGTGGTGGTGGCGGGCGGTGGCTAGGTCTAGGAGGAGGTTGCCGGAGTTGGTGGTGGTGGAGGAGGAGGAGGAGGAGCTCGCCGGAGTTGGTGGTGGAAGAGGAGGAGAAGGAGGAGGAGGAGGAGGAGGAGGAGGAGGAGGTCACCGGAGTTGGTGGAGGAGGAGGTCACCGGAGTTGGTGGTGGTGGAGGAGGAGGAGGAGGTCATTGGAGTTGGTGGTGGTGGAGGAGGAGGAGGAGGTGGTGGTCGCCGGAGTTGGTGGTGGTGGAGGAGGAGGAGGAGGTGGTCGCCGGAGTTGGTGGTGGTGGAGGAGGAGGAGGAGGTCGCCGGAGAGTGGAGAAGGAGGAGGGAGGAGAAGGGGAGAAGTGTGGAGGAGAGGAGGGGAGGAGAAGTGTGGAGAGGAGGAGAAGTGGGGAGGGGAGAAGAAGTGGGGAGGGGGAGAAAAAGGAAAAAGGGAGGGAGAAAGGGTGCTGGCGGGATTCAAATTTCGAATCCCGCCCAAGACTTCTGTGGCGCATAAGGGAGGGAGAAAGATTTTTTTCCAACATCGTATGCAAAAGTTAGAGCCGTTTTACCGTGCCATGACCTATTTTTGCAAAATACATCGAAATTCATGTTTTTCAATTTTGTCTAGATCTATACCCTAAAATCTAACTACAACTTAAAAGAATTATTTTTTGGAAGTTTCTATCATTTTTGTTTATTTTTTACAAAACTGAAAAGGCGATCCACGGGGGGGGGTCTGTTTTTCCCCCCTATATGCTTGTTCTGTGGCGCATTAACCTATATGCGCCACAGAAACATCACTTTCTGTGGCGCATATGGACATATGCGCCACAGAAGTTTCTCCTCCTTTTTTTGCTGCTTGGTCCCATCAACCTTCTATGGCGCATACGTCTATATGCGCCACAGAAGTTTGACACTTCAGTGGCGCACACGGAAATATGCGCCACAGAAATATGGACTTCTGTGGCGCATATTGGTTTCGTGCACCACTGAAGTGCCAAACTTCTGTGGCGCATTGTTTCTAGTGCGCCACTGATATATATCTGTGGCGCATATTTTTACATATGCGCCACTGAATATCTTGTCTATCTATAAGCTGTTTCCTAGTAGTGTCAAGAAAGAAAGATGATGAAATTATTTTTCTCTAGAGTACTTCTATCTTTTTCAATCAACTCTCAAAAATAGTGTTGCTACTGACCGAGCCAGGTTTGCCAAAACTAACTAAATTAACTCAATGATCCCAAAGTGATACCAATACTAACAACAAGATCAATCATATAACCACGAATTGAAAACTAATATAAGCTATGCAAAAGAGTGAATGATAGAACTTCTCATTAATATTCCATAACGGCAACTCACACCAAGGGATACATATCTAACGAGAGAGGGGACACTTCCATAATGCAAACCATACTACATAATAACTTCTCTATTCATGATATGACTCTACTAAAAAGGTAAAAAGATAGAAGATAGTGATGTGATACCGCGATACTCCCCCAAGCTTGGAACAAACCAATGGGATGCCAAACCTGATAACGAATTACTCCTTCGGTGGTGGTGGTATCCTCTTGATGAGCTTTTTGATCAATTTCCCCAAGTCCTCAGTCTCAAAGGTGAGATTGTGAATAAGCTGCGAGTTTTGCTCAATGCGGCTCATGATCATGTCGGGTTGCGAATTCCAGCTCTTGTGATTCTTTCCCCACTCTTCCTCCTTGAAGTCTTCTTTTCCTACATGGCTAGAATGAGGCAAATCCCAATTAGAGGGTAATTTCTCCTTGGGCATATTCTGGTATTGATACTCATGGATAAGGGTATGGAAAGGATTCTTGGCGTGTGGAGGAAGTGACCAGGGATCTGAACGGTGATGAGGAGGCTTCCCTCCAATTGACATAGTCTCGACAGGGTTTGCCACCACTCCAATGCTTGCAATGGTAATGTCGGTGTGCTTTGCCTCCTCTTCACCTTCACTCTTGATCTCCTTCTCCTGCCCGGGGTCTTGGAGATCTTCCTCCATAGGCTCCTTTCCTTTATCCTTGGCGGACACCATTGTGCTTCTAAACCTTCAAAGAGTATGTCCTGGCAGAAATAGGTTGAAACAAAAACACGACGAAAACACGATATACGAACCTTGGGAGAACTGAGGGATTATATATTACGAAGTTTCATATCAAAAGGAAGGTACTGGGAGAAAACGAGTCGGAGGCGGAGTCCGGGGTGGACTCACCACCTGGTGGCGCGGCCTGGGGAGAGCCCGCGCCACAGGGTGGTGTGGGCCACCCTGGCTCTGTTTCCGTCCCTCTTTCGCTTCGTAGCTTTCCTTATTGACTAAAAACTGCAAAAATATAGTTGGATAGTATTTTCGCGGAACTTTTCTTACCAGATCTGTTACCTATTTGAAAACGGACTCTGCAGGTCTCTGAATTTGGTATCTAGTAGATTCTTCCGGAGTCACCACTTTAATATCATCGATATCTTCATCTTCATACACTCATTACTTGAGTCATAAAACCCTTCTCTTCCTTATTACACCATTATCTCCACTTCCTGGAAATTTCTTTCACACAAAACTTCACACAGTTCTCATTAGCAACATTAGTATAAGTGAAGTGGTAAAACCTTTTGTGTCCAAATTCAACTGAAAACCATCAAAACATAAGCTACTGTAGCAACTCCTTCTGAAAACCCAAAAAGAATTCAAAAAGGAAATCGAATAAAGAAGCAAATGCAAGAGTGGCAAAATCTGTCAAAACAGACCACTAGAAGAAGTACACCACAACTTAAATAACAAACTACTGAATCTTTCTCAACACAACTCCACTACTAACAACATGATTTCTCCCATGTCCTCAAGAACAAAACGAACTACTCACAAGACATCATATGGATCATGATCAGAGATGGAATAATGATGTATAACAATCTGAGCATAAATAATAATTCAATGATTCACTGAATAGCATCAACTACAAAGAGTAATTAACACCGGGAAAGTTTCCCCTATGAACTATGCAAGATTCAACCCAATTGTTACAGCAATATGGAGATGGTGATGAGGGTGCTGATGGTGATGATGGTGGTGGTGATGATGATGATGATCCCAATGAAGTCCAGCTTGATGGTGGTGTTGATGGTGACGATATCCCCTCTCCGGGAAGGAATTCCCTCGGCAGAAATCTGTCTACCGGAGAGATCTTTCTCTCTCGGTGTTTTCCGCCCCGCAGAGGCGGCGGAAACTTTATGTGGTCGCTCCCCGAGTCTTAGGATTTCGGGAGGATGATATACGCTGGAGGGGAGAGCCTAGAGTGGGCCAGGGCGGCCACACCACCTGCTGGCGCGGCCTAGGGCTGCCCGCGCCAGGGGGTGGTGTGGGCCCCCTGTGGCCCATCTCCAGCCCCCCTTCTGGCTTCCTTCGTCTTCTGGAAAAATAGGATTTTCTGTATATTTTCCCGGATTTTCTGATCTTCGCGAATTTTGCCTCCAAACAGCACCTTTTCCATCAGAATTCTGACTGCAGCGGTCCATGCTCCAAAAGTCATCAACCATGCAAAAACAGATGAAATAACATAAGTATCACCTCTCAATACGAAATATATCAATGAATAACAGTGAATTATGACATAGAATAGTGATACAAAATGGACGTATCAAGGGTCGAAGCCAGGACGCCGGAAATGCAATCCTAGTAAGAGGTTGGAGGGCTACTACATGTTGTACGCTGACTACTTCACCGACGATCCATTGCACGGCGAGGCAGTGTTTCGGCGGGAACTTCGACCCCTAGTTTAGATGCAAGAAGGATTGCACCGGCATGGTGGGATTTTCCTCAATTCAGAAGTGCACCAGTGACACACAAGATGACTACCTTCGAATGGCCAAGTCCATGGCCACCGAGTGTTTGTACAGGTTATGTAGGTCAGTGATTGTATTGTTTGGGCCAGTATACTTGAGGACACCCAATGCGGCAGACACTGCTCGAATCCTGGCAACCAATGAAGTAACAAAAATTTTTGGGATGCTTGGAAGTATCGACTGCATGCATTGGCAATGAAAGAATCATCCATTTGCTTGGCAGGAAATATACAAAGGCCACAAAGGAGGTTGCAGTGTGGTACTTGAGGTAGTGGCTACACAGAACCTCTGGATTTGGCACTACTTCTTTGGCATGGTAGGGTCCAACAATGACATCAACGTGTTGTAGTGCTCGCATGTATTCTCCAAGCTTGTTGAGGACCATGCTCCCCCTGTGGACTATGTGGTCAATGACCACCACTACAACAAGGGCTACTAACTGGCAGATGGCATCTATCCAAGATGGTCAATATTTGTGAAGACTATCTTAACCCCTCAAATCGGCAAGTATTCCAACTTTCCAAGAAACAAGAAGCTTGAAGGAAAGATGTCGAGTAGGCATTTGGTGTACTCCAATCTCGATCTGCAGTTATCTGATTCCCCGCTCTGACCTGGTCCCAAGAACATGTGTGGGAGGTGATGAACTGTTGTGTGCTCCCGCACAACATGATCATTGAGAACGAGCGGGAGGAGCCAGTGTTTGATGATGAGCCGGCGGAAGAATATTTCAGACAGGGTCTTCTTGCAGAGCCTAATCAACAGGTGTCGGTATTGTGCGCTTCCTTCATCGCTATGCGTTAGGAGATCCAAGATCCACATGTGCATCAACAACTGCAGAACAATTTGGTAGGGCACCTATGGAGGCTCAAGGGCAACACCTAGTTTGAGGTGTTCTTGTGTTTCAAAACTTGGTTTCTTTGCCGAACTATGTGACCATTCGCTGAAACTATGTCGAAATGTGGATAATTTGTTTTTGTTTGACTCCTAGACCGAACCTTGTGCACATTGAGGCGAAATTTCGCCAAGTTTCTATCATTTATGAGGTGAAACTTTGTTTATATGCATTTCCTAGTAAAAACTAGCCGAATTTGGCGGAATTCATCCGGATCGCCGGATCCTGGGCGTATGACTGGATGTTTGGCGACCTCAGGTCAAAAGGTCTGCCCGTCCGACGAAAAACGGCGCCAGGTTTCGTGGGGACCTCCAACGGCTGGATATGCTCTAAGTATGACTCTTACGCGGATCTAAAACATACGGAATTGTATTACACAAGCTAACGACCACCGCTGTGATGGAAGACAACTCTCTAGATATTTTTTTTAGGGTTAAGCCAACTCTCTAGATTTTTTCTTTTTTACGAAAACCAACTCTCGCCCATTCATCTGGGCTGTATCGGTTCGTAGGCCTCCAGATCCTGATGCTGGGCCGGGGCCCTTTCTTCCCTGTATCCCTCGCGTCGTCAACAGGTACGGTGGTCGAAGCAGTGTCGCAAAAACCTAGGGCATGGCTTCCATCGCGTCCAAGCTCGCGCGGGCAGCCGTCGCATGTCGCGCCTCTCCCGCAGCCGTTGGAAGTTGCAGTCGCCCCGTCTCCCCTTGTCTCCCCCAGCGGATCTATGTCACTCACCGGCGCATGTGTAGCGACGTCGCCCCGGAACTGGAAGGTAACCCCGATTCTCATAGCTATGGGCCTTTTGCGGAATTCGGAAGAATTGAATAACCTAAAAGCATCTCTAGCAGATACCTAAAAGCTCGTACGCAAAAGTAGTTTGCAGTTTACCGCAAACTATTTTTGCAGTTCCAAATTCATCAGCGCAGAGCAGATACCGAATGACATACTGCAGATTCGAAAAAAATAAACAGTTTGGTGCCAGATCGATCACAGGTTCATACATACGGGATAGTTGATCTTACAGATCATCATAATTTACACATCAGACTAACCCTACCAGCGGTAGCTACTCACCGGAGCTCGTTGTCGCGGCGCCGCGCCTACTCGCTGTCGGAGTCGTCGGAGTAGTCCACGACGAAGAAGCCGAGCCACGCATGGTGGTCGCACATGGAGCGGCGCATCGCACGGCGGACCTCGCGGTGGCGCTTGGCGCGCTGCCACACATCGGAGACGATCGTCCCGAGGGAATTGAACTTCGCCTCGCGGAGGTCGTCTTCCTCCGTGGATGCGCCGTCGCTGGAGTCGGAATCGGAGTTGTCGGCGTCTGCGACGACATGCACGACATGCGGTGGGGAAGGCGGGCGTGCGCGTGGGCGCGTCCGCGGCAGCCGGAGCTCGCAGCGGGACACGGACGACAGGCGCGGCCGCGCGAGTGCTGCCCGCCTCCGTGTCGTTGCGGCCAGGGCCGAAAAGCCCGAAGCCGGCCCAAGCCGGCGAGGTGGTGCGGCTCCGGGCCAGAGTTCCGCGAGCACGCGGCCTCCGAGCGGCGGCGGGCTGCCTCCTCCGCGGAGACCGGCGGCGCGCGATCTCGGCCGCTCGAGCTACCACCACGGCGCGGCAAAGCGCCGCCACGGCCAGCAATACTGCGGCACGATTGGCCGGCCATGGATGCGGGGAGGGCTGATGCGGCGACGAGCGGCGCCGGAATCGGTGTCGGCGGCGAGACCCCGGGAGGGTTTCTGCGTGTGGGAATTGGGGAGAAGAGGGTGCGTAAACCGGCCGCCTGTCCCGACAGTTTTGCGGAAAACGGCAAAAATATATCCGGTACGGTCTATTTTACAGTATCTAGAAATGTCACTTTTGAACCACGGTACGGGACGGTAATTTTGCGCTGGATCGGACTTCTCCTTCGTTGGATCTCTGGATGCTACCGAATTTAAAAACAAATATTGATTCCTCATATTCGATAGATCTACTACTTGAATAAGCATGCAGGGATTGGAGTTGGACCCAACTCGTTCCGGTTATCTCTCTAATCACCACAATCTAACAAGCATATCAATGTTTGCTTTATTACTAACAGCTAGTTTACTGTGTCGACAAAAACAGGCAGCTCTTTTTTTAGTGTTAGCAGTCAAACAAGTCATACTTCATTTTTTTTTTCCGAAATTCCACCGATTCCATTAGTAATCATCAACAGCAGTATAAAGAGGACCAAAAGTAATAAAAATTACAAATAGATCAACGGACCACCTAACGACAACGACTACAAACACTAGCACGAGCTGAAGACGCGCCGCCGTCTTCGCCCCTCCATCACCGGAGCCGGGCAAAGCTTGTCGTAGTAGAGCTTGTTGTAATAGTCAGACAGAAAGTCGTCATGCTAAGGCCACAAAGGACCAGCATACCATCGCCAATGGTGACAACCATAGATCGGAAGAAACTGATCTGAAAACACACGAACACGAAAACGGACAGAATCTCAAGAGATCCGCCGGACATACGACTCCACGCGCTCTCCGTCGGCGCTAGAAGCACCCCCGAAGCGAGGATAGAGCGGGGAGAACTTTATTCTGACTTCAAGACGTAACCGTCGCCTCAACATCTCGAAGAAGATACTAAAAAAAAGACTAAACAAGAAACGAAAACCTCCCGCCGACGAGAGACCGTGGTCCGCCACACCTCCAAGGCCCTAGGGCCACGGGAGGTGGAGCGGACCGACGACGTCATCGGCGAGAGGGACGAAACCCTAGATGGGTTTTGGGTGCTCTTGGAGAGAGCCTCGGGCGGCGGCTGGATTTGCACGCCGGGAAACTGGAAAATGAGTTGCATATAACATAAGAAGGTACTTACCGAAAGGTAACACAATTGACACAAAATAGTTGCGAGCCTTCTGTTTTTTTATGGTACCGTAGATTGGTTAATGACAAGTTTAATTATATGGAGCTATAAGATGAAAAAGTAGAGATGAATGTCAACAAATTAAGTTATTGCTTGATGCTACGTGATTTTATCATGTTTCATATGATAAACATTTAGGAAAAACTAGTAAAAATGCCCGTGCGTTGCACCGGGAGATGAAATTATTTTTCATTATATTTTTAAATATTCTATATTCATTTTAGTGAGCACATAATGAACCTATATTTTTATCTACTTCGCTCTTATGTTTTATCCTTTTTTTTAAGTTCCCACATGATCCTGACCCTTCTTCCTCTCTCTGTCTCTCCTGTCGGAGCTTGCTCACTCTGAATTTCTGCAGTGGCATACCTAAAGGATTTATCAATAAAATACATGACTATTCAGCTACTTGAAAAATGAACCAAGACCTGTGAAGCCTATTCTTTTAATGAAACCTGAAGCTCATCTATAGGTGTAACTTCTGAAACTCGCTTGTCACACACAGTCATTGAGCCAATATTTAATTTACAAGTAGTATGATCCAGATGTAAAAGGTGGTGAGATGGGGATGGTGAAATATGTTGGAGTCATGTCCTGGGGTACTGAAATACAACTTTTATAATTTCACACTACATCACTTCAGAGACGTAGGAACTGACATAGCACATCATGGTCACTTTACAAGTTTCAAGAGATCATTTGCCCATTCAAGCGCTATAACGTTGTGTTCCATAATAGCAACTATTTTATTCTTAGCCAACTATGTACTGGACAAATTATCTGCGTATAAAAGAACTACAGCAGCATGAATGTCATTCGGAAGATCAGATAATTAAAGGTAATTGCTTGATAGCTCCGTGTGACAACTGATTCTTGGATAGTGCGATAAAGTGATAGTGATAGTGCACTCAAGTAAACTGCCGGAGAAAGCATCACCATGTAAGCAAGTGTGGCCTGATTATTAGCATAACTCAGTGCTTTCCATAAGCCAACAGAGAACTACCTAGTTTATGTGCAATACGTTTTACAAACTGAAGACCAAATTGCACTAACAATGCAGAACTCTTACTATTTGCTAATGTAAGAAATATGTTTAGTAGAGCCTGACATATTTGTTCTACATACTACGTACACATCTGTTCTATAGATTGCGCCAAGTCTTACAACTGGTTCAAATGCACATGACAAACTTGCTCACTTAACCATGCATGGAAACAAAATAGTAATTACTGATTCGTATAGCAAGATTAGACGGACAATACCACATTGTTGATACTCCCGAATCATTTTGTCCACCATTTTAATCTGCTCTTCTGGCAGCATGCTCCAGGCATCCTCCAACCACTTCTTCGTATTCCTCGCCAGGCTGGTTTGCAAGACTGACAAAATTGCCGTATTATAGATCCATCAGCTCTTCATCCTCGGGCTGATTTGCAATGCCCCTTGTGGCAAATCGCATCTTCAATTGAAACCAATCTAAAAACAATTGTTTTTTCATCTTAGCCAGATCCTTGGAGGCAGGAGATCGGCAGCAGCACTGGCTGTATTAACCAACCAGTCAGACTACTACTCGACTTCACACAGAATCTGACACCATGGACATAGAGAAAGTAATATAGCAAATCCAGTGCGACACCTGTTGGATATAGCCAATGCAGGCCACTACCACCATCTTAGACGCGAGAGAGGAACCTTCTGCTCGACGTGTGCTACTCATTGATGTCCTTGAGAGCATGGCCGTAGCATGGTTGACACCGACCGATTTGCGATGATTGGGTAACTGTCGCGCGTGCCGCACCGGCCTGGAATCATTCAGACATCGGTAAACTCGCGCTGGGCGCGGTCTCCGGTCTCTACTGTGGCCTCCTGTTCGTAGTGAGTCGGGTGGAAGATTTGGATCCGTGTGCCGAATTGCCAATTTTTCATGCAATCTGACCAAGACGTTCCTTGTGCATGACGGAGGGGCGTCGGCCTAAGTCATCCTCCACGGTGGACGTTCATGGACACGGACTTGTAGACATCGTCGAGTAGATTTCAATGATGTGCGCCGGCCTTGCAGGCCGTAGATTTCAACGGTGTCGATCAGCGTGCAACGGCTCGTCGAGGTTGGTCCTAATCGCCATGGTTGTCAAGATGAAGCTGACCTGGCTATCTCTTTACTCTGATCATGTCTTCCGAGGCCAGCGATACGGCTGCAGCTGGGAAGGTTACTGCCTGCGGTAGCCACCATCGTCGCATCTACCTCTACCGCTAATCCTCCGCTGGTGTCCATTATTAATCGATCCCCTAGATGCGACGCGACGAGGAGATCACGGACAGCTGATCACATATATATAGATATACGATTCAAGGTGGTTTAGTTAGGATCGGACTCTACTTGAGGGACGTACTTGGTACTTCTATTTTCAGCTAATCGAGATCGTTTGCGGTAATCGAGTGCGACGAACGAAAAGAAAATCGGATTTTTATTTTTTTAGGGCATTGGACCACAGAAACGTTAACTTTTGCTAGGGGTGGCAAACCATGTAATATCCCCAAACTGATAGGGGTAAAATGGTCTAAAAAAAGAGAACCCGTAAGAAATACTTCGTTTTTTATTATTAGGTATAGATATAGAAATCGAGAAGGTTTGTATTAAAAAGAAGCTCTTAACAACTACCTACTCCGTAGAAGAGTAGTCTACAAATAATAGACCTCTATTTCTAATTGAACTACTTTAGTTTCATATACCCAACAAAAAACCTTTGTGCTATGCGGTTTAAACCACACGACATCAGACTGTTTCAAAATACAGCTACATCACTTGAATGCTGCCCTTTCATTGTAAGCTACCCTAACTCTTCCAACTCCTACAAGAATGTATGGCGTTCTTCAAGGTGAAAAAGAGTAGATATACATATAAGACTATCCAATTATTCTTTATATGGAAGCACTCCAAAACATAGAGTGGCATTGCACCATGTACCTTAAGTGTGGAGAGAAGTGCCTGGAGTTTTCTCGAGCACAGTCTCATACTTCTCCTGTTAATCATATTTAGATTTTAAGCCTCTAATCCATCATGAATGCAGCTACATAGTACTGTAAAATAAGAATTGAAGCTGAGAAGTTTGCATCAAATTCAGGAGTACCTTTAGGAACAAACGTCCACCTCTAGCTACTTAATTTCTGTATTGGCGCAACTCCATATAATCAGAAACATCAAACTAAATCGAAGATGGCAAGCCAACCATCGCATTAAAGAAACAGTTAGTAAATCAACACTTAGATCTCTGCACATCTCATTTCTGTAAGTTAAGATAATATCTAGCATGCAGCTGCACTTGGAGCTAGAGGAGCAGTCCTTTCTGCACCACTCGGAAACAGAGAGGTGTGGTCATTTCCCTTGTGCAGAAAACCCCCCTTGTAGAACATGTCTACCACATCAGTATTATCTTCCTAGCCAAAACAAATTTGGGACCAAATTGTATCAGTTCATCAGTTTCCAGGCTATGCATGCGGTTCTTGAGTTAATGAACTTACGTGTTTGTTTGTTCGGAGTTTATGGAAAAGTGGTGTACTTCACTCATGATTTGCTTACTGAACAAGTGACATTTGCCGCCTCCTGTAGGTATGGGGTTTGAGATTATGGGTTCGAGGTAGCGCCTGGCAGACAGCCTCTCATTGTTACTGAGGAAACCCTGAAGTCAGATGAAGCACTATGGGCCATGTATGAATACTGGCGCGAGTATTATGGCATATCCCGTGATCGTGCTGAGATGCAGCGGCGGTTCAAGATATTCAAGAGAAATGCAAAGTGGATGCACAGAAAAAACAACTCTCGTACTGGCTACCAGGTGTGTATGAACGGGTTTGCAGACCAGACCCTTGAGGAGGTTATGCATCCGCCCCCGTATGACCTATCGGAGGATGACCTTCCACATGCATCTCGTGGTAAGTTTTAGTGGAGAAAGTTGGACCAAGCAGGGCTTTTTGCTTGGGCAAATGCTGCTGCACTCACCTCTTGCCCAGCCTCCACAACCCCTTGCTAGCTCTGCCACTGCTCTAGCTCTTGATCCAGTTTGTCCCGAGGCCCGGAATAAAAACTGTAATAGACTTGCGTTAAGCTAGTATACCACTTTGTCCTGGCGTGTGGCTTTGTTGTATGAACTCATTTAGCAGTTTTTTTTTTTGAATATGTACGCTGTAGGCATACGTTACTTGTATTTATAACTGTAGCAATACAAAGATAAAACGCATACAAGTAATAGACTTGCGTTAAGCTAGTATACCACTTTGTCCTGGCGTGTGGCTTTGTTGTATGAACTCATTTAGCAGTTTTTTTTTTGAATATGTACGTTGTAGGCACACATTACTTGTATTTATAACTGTAGCAATACAAAGATAAAACGCATACAAGTAACAGAAAACAGCTGCAAACCGTCCTCGCCGCAACTACTAAGGACCCAAATCCTTCGTCGTCGCCGGAGAAGAAGTAGATCACCAGCAGTCGGTCCACACTTTAGCATTGAAGAAACCCCTAGCAATAAGGCGTCAATGAGCCGCAATAACCACCAGCCCCGTAAGACTGGATCTAGCCTGCTGCTATGCAACATCGGCCGGAGGAGCCCTCCGAGCATCTTCAACGCCAGATCCAGGGCCAGCACCACCCCGCCTATCAAGCGGTCGGATCCTCCACCGTCCACCACAAACCAGCAGTTGTCCGCACCGCCGCACTCCAAGGCCGCCATGACCAGATCGGCGACGAGATCACCACGACACAAAGCCGGAGCACACGTCCGGCGAAGACACAATCCCACAAGCTTCTCGACGTCGTAAACGTCGCCGAGATGGGGTTGAAGCCGGGGTACTATTATTCGATGTAGCGCATCCACCGCTATCTGAGATGCGCCACCACGACACCACAAAGACGCTAACATTAGGGACCTTGTTGAACGCCAATCGTAGGTCCTAGGTCCCAACCCCTCACGCCCGCGTGAGTGGAAGCGGAGGAGGCGAGAACCCGTCAATCGCCGGCGGAGAGGAGGCGGCGGCTAGGGTTTTTTTGGGAGGAGGAGGCGGCGGCTCAGTACGTCTCGTTCGTGTGCCAATTCTCCCCTTGATTATAGAGAATGCACAAGTTCTTCCGTGATGAACTTTCGGCACCAGTCACCAAAAACCGTTTTTATGGTGTGAAATTGAAATTTAGCACTTTTTCGTAGGATGACATGCTATGGCTGGTATTGGAGAAAATGTGCAAAACTTTCACTTTTTGGACATGCGGTGTGTCCTGCCAAATGTGAGACAAAATTATAATGATACCTGGGCAAAGCTACAATTGGGTTGTGTGTTTCAGTAAACGCTGGAAAATAACGGTGTCGTGTATCATATTTTCTCAAAATTTTATCACACGAATGTGAGGCTCATCTTTTATCTTCTATCTTTTGGAAGCTAGCAGCAGCCATGCATTGATTTTCTTGCTACCATGTTAAGCTATCATCACACTGGTTCAGCTAGTGGATGCTACATGCGGATTTCTTTCTGCACAATTCTCAGCTAGTGGGAGCTAAATGCAGCTGTGAAGCAAAATTAATTGGTGCTAATTTTGATGTTGATCAGGCATGATTTTGATTTTGGACAGCGATGAAATCGTCCTTTCAAACCAAACAAGGTATGAAACGGCCTCCGCTATCTTTTTTATCTCTTCTTAAAATCCCAACTTTTTTTTGTCTCCACCGAGGTACACGTACACTGATATCCCGATTTTTCAGTTAACATTCTAACTTAGTACTACTACTTATCAGGGATGAAATCAACTGCCTCTCACAGAGTACCAGCAATAGCACGTGAGAGCAGACAAGATTGTTTCAGTCCCTAAATACAGAAAAAAAAGTTTCACCACAGCTATGTGAAATTCAGGATGAGATCACAGTCATCCAAAACAAAGAGCTCTGTACAAAATCTCATGCCAAGATGTAAATAAGCCATGATAGATGGTGTTCAGATGGATTAAATTTTTGAAATGGGTATAGATACAAGGTTACGAGCTTTGCAATTTCTTGAACAATGTGTGACTAGGCCACATTTACGGTTAAAAGGTAGCGAATATGAATCTACATACTCCCTCCGGTCTATATTAATAGCTTCAAATTTATCTAGATACGAATGCATCTAGTATAAATATTTAACTAGATACATATGAATCTAGTTTAGACCATTAATATGGACATGAGAGAGTAGTTTAATATGACCATTGCTTTGCAATTTCTTGAACAATGTGTGACTTAGGAGTTAGGACACATTTATACAGTTAAAAGGTCGGAACAGCTAGAGCTTGTCTCCTGTCACGGCTGGCCACAAGTACCCTCCTGAATGCAGTACTGAAGTACATGTCATCAAGTCGCCATTGGCGTCTGATGTTACATGGGGATACATTACATTTCAAGGACCGGATCAGCGTCAGCAGCACGACTGTGATTTAGTAGTAGTACGCGGTTGAGACGATCGAATTGGTTAATTTACTTGATAGTTATTTGGTAATTTTGATTAATCCGCATGTAGCAATCAGCGTCCATGCGCAATCAGCCGTGTACCAAGCTTTCGGTGCTAATTTTGATTTTTTGAGAAATTTTTTTGATTATGGAGCAAACCAACCTCTGGTTGGATGGCTAGGAGGGTGGTTGTACCCTCCAGCCCACCAGAGTTCAAACCCTGACACTGTGTGTTGTATAAAAGGCGGAATATTCTTTCAGTAGGAGGCGACGTTTCCATCGACAGCGAGGCGTCCGTGGTGACTTCGTCGATCTCAAGACCTGATCCGCCGGCTCAGGCTGTCGGAGGTGCTCATAGGAGTAGGGTATGTGTGTGTGCCTTCATAGGGGTAGGTGCATTTCCGTGTTGTGAGCGTCTACGATTGTACTGTGTTTCTCAAAAAAAATGATTATGGACGAGGCGATGAAACAGCCTCCCAAAACAAACGAGTAATGAAACACCTGCTCTATCTTTTTTTCTCTTCTTATCTTAAAATCCGAACTCACATGTCTTGCACTAATTAAATAATACGCAGATAATATTTAAAGATCGACAAAAGCCATGCGGTGACCCAGCATACCACTGCATGATGTAGTACACAATAGTTATTGACATAACGTCAATGAAACACCGTTCACTAGTAGTACATCCCTCATAGTGGTACAATAGAAACACAGCAGGTCCAAGACATGACTATAGATTACAACTCGACTCTTTACATATCCAGAAAACACTCTAGGTTAAAGAGAGAGAAAGAAACTTCTTACAAAGAAGAATCAGAAATAATAACTCAGAACTATCTAGTAATTATGACTAGTATCTAAACTATTTGGCTTGCCATTGCTGCTATTGCAAAGCTCTACATAAGTAGGTTTTATGGCTAGAGTATCTACTCTTATCTAAACAGAGACTTTGCCTTCACTTCAGCTGATGTATATGTTGACTTCATTGACTTTATTGAAGAACTTGAGTTGTCGATGTTGGTTTCTTGAGCAAAAATTGTTGTTGACGTCGTCTTCAATGGCTTAGAACCTAGCAAGGGTTAAGAAGGTACAGTTGAGTACGAGCGTACTCACCAAGTTCACTAAAAAGGAGTGTATGATGCACTATCTCTACAGCCACAGACCATAGGTCGTAGGCAATGCAGGTTTTCGTAAATATTTCTTTAAAGGTTGTTTTTATTCTAAAAACTATGTCCGACAGCTTTCACAGGTTGACCAGAACCTTCGTGGGGTTCCTTTCCTGCCGCGTTCGTAACTCCTTTCCGGAACAAGGAGTAACATGTCATAATTCTTACACTCTGCAGAGGTGCGTCATTTTTCTCACAAGAGACCTTAGCTTTGTTGCACAACCGAGTTGCATTCTCGTCCACACTTCCTTGGTGTGGGGCCCAGTCTAAGATCCAAGGCAATCACTGCCCTCTCCGCGACCCCGCATGAAGACACGATCCTTCGGGGCTGACTACATCTCCGTTAAGCCCCCTTTCGGGCAAGTGATGACCCACAAGTATAGGGGGTGTATCGCAGTATTTTCGATAAGTAAAATCTGTCAAAACAGACCACTAGAAGAAGTACACCACAACTTAAATAACAAACTACTGAATCTTTCTCAACACAACTCCACTACTAACAACATGATTTCTCCCATGTCCTCAAGAACAAAACGAACTACTCACAAGACATCATATGGATCATGATCAGAGATGGAATAATGATGTATAACAATCTGAACATAAACAATAATTCAATGGTTCACTCAATAGCATCAACTATAAAGAGTAATCAACACCGGAAAAGTTTCCCCTAAGAACTATACAAGATTCAACCCAATTGTTACAGCAATATGGAGATGGTGATGATGGTGCTAGTGATGATGGTGGTGGTGATGATGATGATCCCGATGAAGTCCAGCTTGATGGTGGTGTTGATGGCGACAATCTCCCCTCTCTGGGAAGGAATTCCCTCGGCAGAATTCTGTCTGCTGGAGAGATCTTTCTCACTCGGTGTTTTTCGCCCCGCAGAAGCGGCGGAATCTTTCTGTGGTCCCTCCCTGAGTCTTAGGGTTTTGAGAGGATAATATACGCCAGAGGGGAGAGCCAGGGGTGGACCAGGGCGGCCACACCACCTGGTGGCGCGACCAAGGGTGGCCCGCGCCAGGGGTGGTGTGGGACCCCTGTGGCCCATCTCCACTCCTCCTTCTGGCTTTCTTCGTCTTCTAGAAAAATAGGATTTTCCATGTATTTTCCTAGATTTTCTGATCTTCGCGAATTTCACCTCCAAACAGCCCCTTTTCATCAGAATCCTGACTACAGCAGTCCATGCTCCAAAAGTCATCAACCATGCAAAAACAGATGAAATAACATAATTATCATCTCTTAATATGAAATATATCAATGAATAACAGTAAATTATGATATAGAATAGTGATGCAAAATGGACGTATCAACTCCCCCCAAGCTTAGACTTCGCTTGTCCCCAAGCGAAACTGAGCTTCATAAACATGACCTCAGGTTTAAGGAGTGAAGAGTCGATAAACGAATACGGACAAGAAGCATCACATTCATCAATACATAGATCATAATAGCAGACAACTCACCATTATATAACTTAACTTGCAATAGGTAAAGGAAACACAATAAAGATACATAAAGTAAATCATAGTTGGTAATGGCAAACTTAGCTCTTGATCGAAGAATAGTTGACTATTTGCTGGAGTTCACAAGTAACTGGTTTTCAATGATAGCTTTCAAAGTAGTAAACACTAAGATAAGAGCAAATGTGCAAAACAAGGAACATAAGAAACATGATTGAATCAATCATCATATGAATGAATGAAACACAACAACTCAAAATACTTGCTCAGATAGAAGGGAATAGGTTTACTGACTCAACTGAAAAGTAGAAGAAAGGCCCTTTGTAAAGGGAAGCAGGATTTCAAGTTTTATAAAGAGCTTCCAAAAATTATGATACTTACTAGCTTTCAGCTGTCATTGCCCCTATCATAGGCATCTTTTGGTGATTAAGGTTAAAGTAACACAACTAAGAGGATATGTTTGACAAGTTATAAATTGAAGTCCCATGCCCCTTACTTACGAATACCGAACCTCATGCTACTCAACTTCAGTCACGAGTAAGCTCTTGTCATTGTAAATACATGTGTATCATAGAGAACCGCCAAAGGGGTACCCCTTGCACATGATACATGAGTTATCCCATAATAAAAATGACAAGGCAAGCAGACAATGAGCATCTCAGCGATCTTTTTATTTGCTATTTGCATAGGTTTTTATTGAGGATGCTTCATAGAATGCTCATTATAGTTATGCTGCAAGTTTCCACCATGATTAGGCATGGCTTAGGCTAGCGGCTCAGACGTTTCTTTAACACATATACGAACTCCATGATCTTACAAGTTCCCCTTTTATTTCACACCGTCAGGATCCATAAGCAAAAGAACATGATATCAACTAGGTACAAATTACCAATGCAGTGTTGAAAGCGCTCCCCATGATACATGGTTCTGCTAACTTCAACTCATAAAGTGCAAGCATATACGCAACAAATAAGGACCCAATGGTTCAAGTTTATTAAATGCAAGAAAAGTAAAGTGTGCCATCAAGTTTGTGAGAGCTTTAATCACTAATTTTCACATAACAAGTTTAATTTGGAAGGTAGATAAAAACATGAATTTACTTGGAATAGCAATAATGCTAATAGGTAGGTATGGTGGACACAAATGGCATAGGTTTTGGTTTAAGGATTGGATGCACGAGAAGAATTCCTCTCAGTACAGGTTTTTGGCTAGCAAGGCTGGGTAGCAAGTATAAGAGTTGCATGAAACAAACAAACACACAAGCGATAAAGACAAACATGCAATCTCCCTTGGAAGCACAAAAGATCTTAACTAGAGAATACTAAGCTTATGAGCAAATCAAGGAAGAAAGATGATGAAATTATATTTCTTAGAGTACTTTTATCTTTTTCATTCAACTCTCAAAAATAGTGTTGCTACAGACCGAGCCAGGTTTACCAAAACCAACTAAATTAAGTCAATGATCCCAAAGTGATACCAATACTAACAACAAGATCAATCATATAACCATGAATTGAAAACTAATATGAGATATGCAAAAGAGTAAATGATAGAACTTCTCATTAATATTCCATAACGGCAAATCACACCAAGGGATACATATCTAACGAGAGAGGGGACACTTCTATAATGCAAACCATCCTACACGATAACTTCTCTATTCATGATATGACTCTACTAAAAAGGTAAAAAGATAGAAGATAGTGATGTGATACCGCAGCACTCCCCCAAACTTGGAACAAACCAAGGGGATGCCAAAACCTGATGACAGATTACTCCTTCAGTGGTGGTGGTATCTTCTCAATGAGCTTTTTGATCAATTTCCCCAAGTCCTCAATCTCGAAGGTGAGAGTACGAATCAACTCCGAGTTGTGCTTGATGCGGCTCATGATCATGTCGGGTTGTGAATCCCAGCTCTTGCGATTCTTTCCCACTCTCCTTCCTTGTGGTCTTCTTTTCCTGCATGGCTATAGATAAAGGTATGGAAGGGATTCTTGGTGCTTGGAGAAGGTGTCTGTGGTGTCAAACAGTGACGCGGAGGCTTCCCTCTAGTTGACATCCATGCAGTCCTTCTGATCCTGGCAGGGTTCACCACCACTCCAATGCTTGCAACGGTAGTGCTGGTGTGCGGATGTTGGCTTTGCTTTGTCTCCTCTTCACCTTCACTCTTGATCTCCTTCTCCTGCCCGGAGTCTTGGAGCTCCTCCTCCATAGGCTCCTTTCCCTTATCCTTGGCGGACACCATTGTGCTCCAAACTTTCAAGAGTAGTTCCTGGCAGAAATAGATAGAAACGAAAACATGACTAGAACACGAAATACGAACCTCGGGGGATCCGGGGGATTATATATTACGAAGTTTTACAATAAAAGGAAGGTACTGGGAGAAAATAGGTCGGAGACGGAGTTCGTGGTGGCCACACCACCTGGTGGCGCGGCCAGGGGTGGGCCCGCGCCACAGGGGTGGGCCCAAGCCAGGGTGGCTCCGTTTCCGTCCCTCTTTCGCTTAGCTTTCCTTGTTGGATAAAAACTGCAAAAATATAACTGTACAGATCTTTCGCGGAACTTTTCTTACCAGAACTGTTACCTATTCGAAAACGGACTCTACAGGTCTCTGAATTTGGCATTTAGTAGATTCTTCTGGAGTCACCACTTGAATAACATCAATATGTTCATCTTCATACACATATTACTTGAGTCATGAAAACTTTCTCTTTCTTTTGACACCATTTTCTCCACTAACCTGGAAATTTCTTTCACACAAAACTTCACATAGTTCTCATTAGCAACATTAGTATAAGTGAAGTGATAAAACCTTTTAGGTCCAGTTTCAACTGAAATTCATCAAAACATAAGCTACTGTAGCAACTCCTTCCGAAAACCCAAAAAAATCCAAAAAGGAAATTGTTTAAGAAGCAAATGCAAGAATGGTAAAATCTGTCAAAACAGACCAGCAGGTAAGGATCATTTTTTCGAAAATCTTCTGTTGCTCAAATCAAAAGGTGCAAAACTAACGAAAGTTAAATAACAACCTGGGGCATAAGCACAAAACATTACAGATCAAACCGACATACAAAGATCTCTCACGAATTTTTACGGTGAAGCACAAAAATCTGTTTCAGGAAAGCAACTTCCCCAAATATTACTTCTTTCTCTCATTAGAGGTTGATCTTGACACAAAAACCAAACAAAAAGGATAAGGAGAGGTTATTACCGAAGTAATAACTTCCAAGACTCAAAGAAACAAAAACAAACTGAAAGCAAGAATAAATTGGGTTGTCTCCCAAAAAGCTCTTTCTTTATAGCCATTAAGATGGGCATATAATAATTTTGATGATGCTCACATAAGAATATGAATTGAAGTGAAAGAGAGCATTAAGAAGCAAAAATACACATGTTTTAAGTCTAACCCACTTCCTATGCAAAGGAATTTTGTAAGCAAACAAGTTGTTGAAACCAGAGGCTGCTAGCATAGGAAGGCAAAACAAGTGCAACATAAAAACTTTCAGCATAAAACGAGGAAACTTGATATTATTGAGATGCATAAGAACACTTTTCCCTCTCTCAAAATAACTTTCAGTATCATGCATAAACTTAACAAATAACTATCACAAGAATCATTGTAGCAATGATCACTTATTCTAACAGAAAACACAGGAATACTAACTCTCATAACACTACTTTGTGAAACAATATTGGAAGGATCCTTACGAAGGATACTGTGTCCTTCTTCTTTATATTTAGTGACAAAGTCTTTCTCATTTGCTATTATAGGCTCAACATCCATTTGTTTATCAGGTTCAACAACTTTATTTGTACTTTCATCAACCATACTAGCTATCATAGAATGTTCCTTTATCTTAACTGGAAAAGGCTGATGACCCACAAGTATAGGGGGTGTATCGCAGTATTTTCGATAAGTAAGAGTGTCGAACCCAACGAGGAGCAGAAGGTGCTGGCTAGTGGTATGGATCAGGAATTCTCTACAAATACTTACCAAATGGATTTTTAGGGGTTTTTGATAAAGCAAGTAAACAAAGTACGAGTAAATAAAAGACAGTAGGAATAAATGCAGCAAGTGGCCCAATCCTTTATGCAGCAAAGGACAAGCCGGTTGTATTACTTAAGATGACCAAACGTTCTCGAGGACACATGGGAAGACTGTCAAGTGCTTTCGCTTCATATAGTTGATTAATCTTGTTTAGCTTGCTAAGTGTTGTGTGGGTGAACCTGTGCTAATGTACCGACCTTCCTAGGACTAATACATACTTGTGATTATACCCCTTGCAAACATCCGTAATTACAAGAAAGTAATTAAGGTAGAAACGTAACCACAGCTTTAAACTCTAAGACCCTTACGTCCCTTGTGCAATGGTTTCCTAACGGGGGTTCAGGTTTCTGTCACTCTGGCAACCCCTACGATTAGTAGCCAAATACACAATGCATTCCCCTAGGCCCATATAGGTGAAGTGTCATGTAGTCGACGTTGACATGACACCACTAGAAGAAGTACACCACAACTTAAATATCAAACTATTGAATCTTTCTCAACACAACTCCACTACTAACAACATGACTTCTCCCATGTACTCAAGAACAAAACAAACTACTCACAAGACATCATATGGATCATGATCAGAGATGGAATAATGATGTATAACAATATGAACATAAACAATAATTCAACGATTCACTCAATAGCATCAACTACAAAGAGTAATCAACACCGGGAAAGTTTCCCCTAAGAACTAATGCAAGATTCAACTCAATTGTTACAGCAATATGGAGATGGTGATGATGGTGCTGATGGTGATGATGGTGATGATGGTGGTGTTGATGATGATGATGATCCTGATGAAGTCCAGCTTGATGGTGATGTTGATGGAGACGATCTCCCCTCTCCGGGAAGGAATTCCCTCGGCAGAAATCTGTCTGCCGGAGAGATCTTTCTCTCTCGGTGTTTTCCGCCCCGCAGAGGCGACGGAATCTTTCTATGGTCGCTCCCCAAGTCTTAGGGTTTTGGGAGGAATATATACGCCAGAGGAGAGTGTCAGGGGTGGACCAGGGCGGCCACACCACCTGGTGGCGCGGCCCAGGGTGGCCCGCACCAGGGGTGGTGTGGGCCCCCTGTGGCCCATCTCCAGCCCCCCTTATGGCTTCCTTCGTCTTCTGGAAAAATAGGATTTTTTGTATATTTTTCCGGATTTTCTGATCTTCGCAAATTTTGCGTCCAAACAGCACCTTTTCCATCAGAATCCTGACTGCAGCGGTCCATGCTCCAAAAGTCATCAACCATGCAAAACAGATGAAATAGCATAAGTATCACCTCTCAATATGAAATATATCAATGAATAACAATGAATTATGACATAGAATAGTGATGCAAAATGGACGTATCAACTCGCCCAAGCTTAGACTTTGCTTATCCCCAAGCGAAACTGAGCTCAATAAACATGACCTCTGGTTTATGGAGGGAAGAGTCGATAAAAGAATACAGACAAGAAGCATCACATTCATCAAATACATAGATCATAATAGAAGACAACTCACTATTATATAACTCAACTTGCAATAAGCAAAGGAAAAGCAATAAAGATACATAAAGTGAATCATAATTGGTAATGGCAAACTTAGCTCTTGGTCGAAGAATAGTTGATAATTTGCTGGAGTTCACAAATAGCTGGTTTCCAATGATAGCTTTCAAAGTAGTAAACATCAAGATAAGAGCAATGTGCAAAACAAGGAACATAAGCAAAATGATTGAATAAATGATCACATGAATGAATGAAACACAACAACTCAATATACTAGCTGAGATAGAAGGGAGTAGGTTTACTGACTCAACTACAAAGTAAAAGAAAGGCCCTTCACAGAGGGAAGCAGGGATTGCAAGTCTCATAAAGAGCTCCCAAAAATTATGATAATTACTAGCTTTCAGCTCTCATTGCCCCTATCATAGGCATCTTTTGGTGATTAAGGTTAATGTGACACAACTAAGAGCATATGCTTGACAAGTTATAAGTTGAAATCTCCTGCCCCTGACTTATGGGTACCGAACCTCATGCTACTCAACTCCAGTCACGAGTAAGCTCTTGTCATTGTAAATACATGTGTATCATTGTGAACCGCCAACGGGGTACCCCTTGCACATGACACAGGAGCTATCCCATAATCAAAATGACAAGGCAAGCAGACAGTGAGCATCTCAGCAATCTTTTTATTTGCTATTTGCATAGGTTTTTATTGAGGATGCTTCATAGAATGCCCACTATAGTTATGCTGCAAGTTTCCACCATGATTAGGCATGGCTTAGGCTAGGGGCCCAGGCGTTTATCTAACACACATATAAACTCCATGATCTTACAAGTTCCACTTTTATTTCACACCGCCGGGATCCATAAGCAAAAGAACATGATATCAACTAGGTACAAAGTACCACGGTAGTGTTGAAAGCGTTCCCCATGATGTATGGTTCTGCTAACTTCAACTCATAAAGCGCAAGTATATACGCAACAAAGAAGGACCCAATGGTTCAAGTTTATTAAATGCAAGAAAGTAAAGTGTGCCATCAAGTTTGTGAGAGCTTTAATCACTAATTTTCACATAACAAGTTTAATTTGGGAGGTAGATAAAACAAGAATTTACTTGGAATAGCAATAATGCTACTAGGTAGGTATGGTGGACTCAAATGGCATGGGTTTGGTTTAAAGGAAGTGGATGCACGAGAAGAATTCCCTCTCAGTACAAGTTTTTGGCTAGCAAGGCTGGGTAGCAAGTATAAGAGTTGAAGGAAACAAACAAACATACAATGATAAAGACAAACATGCAATCTTCCTTGGAAACACAAAAGATCTTAACTAGAGAATACTAGACTTATGAGCAAATCAAGAAGGAAAGATGATGAAATTATATTTCTTTAGAGTACTTTTATCTTTTTCATTCAACTCTCAAAAATAGTGTTGCTACTGTCCGAGCCAGGTTTGCCAAAACCAACTAAATTAACTCAATGATCCCAAAGTGATACCAATACTAACAAGATCAATCATATAACCACGAATTGAAAACTAATATAAGCTATGCAAAAGAGTAAATGATAGAACTTCTCATTAATAATCCATAACGGCAACTCACACCAAGGGATACATATCTAACGAGAGAGGGGGCACTTCCATAAGGCAAACCATCCTACACAATAACTTCTCTATTCATGATATGACTCTACTAATAAGGCAAAAAGATAGAAGATAGTGATGTGATACCGCGGCCCTCCCCCAAGCTTGAAACAAGCCAAGGGGATGCCAAACCTGATTACGAATTATTCCTTCGGTGGTGGTGGTATGCTCTCATATTTGTCCGACTTCCAGGGTAAGGGCTTCCCATCAACAAAGGACATCGTGGTTTCCAACATCCTGAAATTTGCAGTAGCACTTATGCGTTTAAAACTAACCTCATACTCACAGTTTTGATTTTGAACATCATAGAACTATGCTTGTAGTTCCTTGGTTGTTTGGCGGAGTGAGAGGACTTCATCCTTGAGTTCAGTAGTCTCCTTTTGGTGCTCGGCAATGAGTTCAGAACAAATCTTATGGATGATATCCACTTCGCGCTCCACCATCTTCTTGTACCTAGAGACTTCTTGCTCCAACGCTTCCATCCTGTCCTCCAGACTTCCTTCACCTTTAGGGCATCGAACCTCTTTTATCCGGAGTTCCCCATCTTCAAGCAACAACTCCTTGGGATGAATCTTCAACTCTCTCATGTATGGGTTGATGATATCCTCTAAAGAATCTTCCTTAGCTGATCCAGAGGAAGACATTGTAGCTCCAAATCTGGGACTCTACCTGTCAGAAACAGATTGAAACGAAAGCACGACGAAAACACGATATACAAACCTCGGGGGATCCGGGGAGTTATATATTACGAAGTTTCATGACAAAAGGAAGGTACTGGGAGAAAATGGGTCAGAGACGGAGTCTAGGGTGGCCACACCACCTGGTGGCGCGGCCAAGGGTGGGCCCACGCCACAAGGTGGTGTGAGCCACCCTGGCTCCATTTCCGTCCCTCTTTCGCTTCGTAGCTTTCCTTATCGACTGAAAATTGCAAAAATATAGTTGGATAGTATTTTCGCGGAGCTTTTCTTACCAGAACTGTTACCTATTTGAAAGCGGACTCTGCAGGTCTCTGAATTTGGTCCTTGATAAATTTTTCAGGAGTCATAACTTAAAATGCATCAACATCTTCATTATAAGAATCCCCAGCAATATAGTGTTTGAGTCGCTGCCCATTCACTACTTGTGTAGTATTATCTTTTAAAGAAGAAATTTTTACTGCTCCTGAATGGTATACTTCTTCAATAATGAAAGTTCCTTCCCATTTTGGTAGTAGCTTTCCTGCAAAAAATCTGAGACGAGGCATATACAATAGAACTTTCTCACCAACATGAAATTCTCTCTTAAGTATTCGCTTGTCATGCCATCTTTTAACTTTTTCCTTAAAGAGCCTAGTATTTTCATAGGCTTCACTCCTCCATTCATCTAAAGAACTTAAGTCAAATAATCTTTTCTCACCAGCGAGCTTACAATCTCTATTTAGTTTTTTAACTGCCCAGTAAGCTTTGTGTTCTAATTCTAAAGGTAGGTGACAAGCTTTCCCATAAACCATTTTATAAGGGGACATCCCCATATGATTTTTGTAGGCTGTTCTATAAGCCCATAAAGCATCATTCAACTTTTTAGCCCAGTTTTTTCTAGATCTATTAACAGTCTTTTACAAGATAGATTTAATTTCTCTATTTGATAACTCTACTTGCCCGCTAGTTTGGGGGTGATAAGCTGAAGCAATTCTATGATTAACATCATATTTAGCAAGGGTCTTTCTAAAACCACCATGAATGAAATGAGAACCCCCATCAGTCATGAGATACCTAGGCACTCCAAACCTAGGAAAGATAACATCCTTAAGCATTTTTAGAGAAGTTTCCCCATCAACACTCTTCGTAGGAATGGCTTCTACCCACTTAGTAACATAATCAACGGCAACAAGAATATGAGTATAACCTTTCGAGGGAGGGAAATGACCCATAAAGTCAAATCCCCAGCAATCAAAGGGTTCAATAACTAGAGAGTAGTTCATAGGCATTTCATTGCGTCTAGAAATATTACCAACATGTTGACATTCATCACAAGATAAAACAAATTTTCTTGCATCTTTAAAAAGGGTAGTCCAGTAGAAACCTGATTGTAACACCTTTTGTGCAGTTCTATCTCCTGCATGATGTCCTCCATAAGCACTACCATGACATTTACGCAATATCTCCTTTTGTTCATATTCTGGAACACATCTTCGCATAATACCATCCACTCCTTCTTTGTATAAGTGTGGGTCATCCCAAAAATAATGCCTCAAATCATAGAAGAACTTCCTTCTTTGCTGAGCTATAAAAGTTGGAGGTAAATACTTGGAGACAATAAAGTTAGCATAATCAGCGTACCAAGGGATCCCTCGCGAGCTTACCCCTACTGCAGCTAACTTCTCATTTGGGAAATTATCATTAACAGGCATAGGGTCAAAAGAGATGTTTTCCAATCGAGATAAATTATCAGCTACAGGGTTTTCAGCACCTTTCCTATCTACGATATGTAGATCAAACTCTTGTAGAAGCAACACCCATCTAATAAGCCTAGGCTTAGCGTCCTTCTTCGTCATAAGGTATTTAATAGCAGCATGATCAGTATGAATGGTGACTTTTGAGTCTACAACATAGGGTCTAAACTTATCACAAGCAAAAACGACAGCTAGAAATTCTTTTTCAGTAGTAGCATAATTCCTTTGAGAAGCGTCTAAAGTCTTACTAGCATAATGAATAACGTTTAACTTTTTATCAATTCGTTGCCCAAGGACAGCACCTACGGCAAAATCACGAGCATCACACATAATTTCAAAGGGTAAGCTCCAATTAGGTGGTTGAACAATAGGGACTGTAGTTAGAGCCTTCTTAAGAGTTTCAAAAGCTTCCTTACAATCATCATAAAAAACGAAGGGTACATATTTTTTAAGAAGATTAGTGAGGGGTTTTGATATCCTAGAAAAGTCTTTAATAAACCTTCTATTGAAACCAGCATGACCAAGGATACTATGAATACCTTTGATGTCTCTTGGGCATGGCATCTTCTCAATTGCCTCAACCTTAGCTCTATCAACGTCTATGCCTCTTTCAGAAACTTTATGCCCAAGGACAATCCCTTCATTAACCATGAAGTGGCATTTATCCCAATTGAGAACAAGATTAGTTTCTTCACATCTCTGCAAAACTCTATCAAGGTTGTGCAGACAATTATCAAAAGAAGTTCCATAGACAGAGAAGTCATCCATGAACACTTCTACAATTTCCTCACAAAAACCATGAAAGATAGCAGACATGCATCTTTGGAAAGTAGCAGGATCATTACATAAACCAAAAGGCATACGTCTATAAGCATAAGTTCCGTAAGGGCAAGTAAAAGTAGTTTTTTCTTGATCTTGTTGTTTAACAGCAATTTGAGAGAAACCAGAATAACCATCAAGAAAACAAAATTGGGTCTTTTTAGACAACCTTTCCAACATTTGATCAATAAAAGGAAGCGGGTAGTTATCTTTCTTAGTAACTTTATTGACTTTTCTAAAATCAATGCACATCCTATAGCCTACTACTATTCTTTGAGGAATAAGCTCATCATTATCATTAGGAACAACGGTAATACCTCCTTTTTTAGGAACACAATGAACAGGACTACCCCATTCACTGTCAGCAATAGGGTAAATAATATCAGCATCAAGGAGTTTCAATACCTCATTCCTTACCACTTCCTTCATCCTAGGATTTAAACGTTGTTGGTGCTCTACTACTGGCTTTGCATCTGGTTCTATGTTGATAGAATGCTGACATATAGTAGGTGAAATCCCTTTTAAATCATCCAGAGTATAGCCCATAGCTCTTCGGTGTTTCCTCAAAACCTCAAATAACCTTTCTTCTTCCTTCCCTAAAAGTTTAGCGCTAATAATAACAGGATATATCTTTTTATCATCAATATAAGCATATTTAAGATCATCAGGGAGAGGTTTTAGATCAAAAATCGGATCCTTTTTAGGTGGCAACGTGGTACCCAAGTCTTCTACAAGCAAGTCATGCTTTAGCATCTTGGGTTGACGACAGAGGATCTCGTCAATCTCGTTGCTTTCTTCCATGAAGATCTCACTTTCGTGATCTTTCATAAATCCTTATTATGGGTTTCCTCTTCACAAGGTTCTTTAGTAAATTTCGAAAAATTAAACTCATAAGATTCCCCATCAAACTTGGTCAAGATTTTGTCCCTCTTGCAATCTATAATAGCTCCACAAGTACTCAAGAAAGGTCTACCAAAAATGATAGGATAAGTTTTACTAGCAGCTAAACCAAGTACTAGAAAATCAGCAGGATACTTAATCTTACCACAAAGAACTTCTACATCTCGCACAATGCCAATTGGAGAGATGGTCTCTCTATTAGCAAGGTGAATAATCACATCAATCTCTTCCAATTCATAGGGACTGATTTCATGCATAATTTCTCTGTAAAGCTCATAAGGAATAGCACTAGAACTTGCACCAATATCACATAAACCATAATAGCAATGATCACCAATTCTGACGGAAAGCACAGGGACACTAGCTTTTTTAGCTCTATTAGGATGTGAAACAATATTAGAAGCATCCTCACAAAAAACTATGTGCCCATCTTCTATGCTTTTAGTGACAAGGTCTTTCACAATTGCTACCACAGGTTCAACATTTATTTGTTCATCAGGTTTTACAGTTCTCTTTTCACTTTAAGTGATTACATTAGTTATCATAGGATGATCCTTTATCTTATCTGGGAAGGGAATCTTCTCGATATAAGGCTCAGGTAAGATGTGATCAATAGTGCAACACTCAGTGCTCCCAACAGGAACATAGTCAACAATATCTTTATAAGGTGCATGGTACTTATTCCATCCCCTTTTTGGAATTTCAATATAAGTCTTGATGATCCACAAGTATAGGGGGTGTATCGCAGTATTTTCGATAAGTAAGAGTGTCGAACCCAACGAGGAGCAGAAGGTGCTAGCTAGTGGTATGGATCAGGAATTCTCTACAAATACTTACCAAATGGATTTTTAGGGGTTTTTGATAAAGCAAGTAAACAAAGTACGAGTAAATAAAAGACAGTAGGAATAAATGCAGCAAGTGGCCCAATCCTTTATGTAGCAAAGGACAAGCCGGTTGTATTACTTAAGATGACCAAACGTTCTCGAGGACACATGGGAAGACTGTCAAGTGCTTTCGCTTCATATAGTTGATTAATCTTGTTTAGCTTGCTAAGTGTTGTGTGGGTGAACCTGTGCTAATGTACCGACCTTCCTAGGACTAATACATACTTGTGATTATACCCCTTGCAAACATCCGTAATTACAAGAAAGTAATTAAGGTAGAAACGTAACCACAGCTTTAAACTCTAAGACCCTTACGTCCCTTGTGCAATGGTTTCCTAACGGGGGTTCAGGTTTCTGTCACTCTGGCAACCCCTACGATTAGTAGCCAAATACACAATGCATTCCCCTAGGCCCATATAGGTGAAGTGTCATGTAGTCGACGTTGACATGACACCACTAGAAGAAGTACACCACAACTTAAATATCAAACTATTGAATCTTTCTCAACACAACTCCACTACTAACAACATGACTTCTCCCATGTACTCAAGAACAAAACAAACTACTCACAAGACATCATATGGATCATGATCAGAGATGGAATAATGATGTATAACAATATGAACATAAACAATAATTCAACGATTCACTCAATAGCATCAACTACAAAGAGTAATCAACACCGGGAAAGTTTCCCCTAAGAACTAATGCAAGATTCAACTCAATTGTTACAGCAATATGGAGATGGTGATGATGGTGCTGATGGTGATGATGGTGATGATGGTGGTGATGATTATCCTGATGAAGTCCAGCTTGATGGTGGTGTTGATGGCGACGATCTCCCCTCTCCGGGAAGGAATTCCCTCGGCAGAAATCTGTCTGCCGGAGAGATCTTTCTCTCTCGGTGTTTTCCGCCCCGCAGAGGTGGCGGAATCTTTCCGTGGTCGCTCCTCGAGTCTTAGGGTTTTGGGAGGAATATATACACCAGAGGAGAGTGCCAAGGGTAGACCAGGGCGGCCACACCACCTGGTGGCGCGGCCCAGGGTGGCCCGCGCCAGGGGGTGGTGTGGGCCCCCTATGGCCCATCTCCTGCCCCCCTTCCGGCTTCCTTCGTCTTCTAGAAAAATAGGATTTTTCGTATATTTTCCTAGATTTTCTGATCTTCACGAAATTTGCCTCCAAACAGCACCTTCTATTAGAATCCTGACTGCAGCGGTCCATGCTCCAAATGTCATCAACCATGCAAAAACAGATGAAATATCATAAGTATCACCTCTCAAGACGAAATATATCAATGAATAACAGTGAATTATGACATAGAATAGTGATGAAAAATGGACGTATCAAGGCATTTTCTCAATGTACGGTTCAGGTAAAACATGATTAGCAGTATAAACTTCAATATTTCTTGCAGGAACACTCTAAGCAACATCTTTATATGGTTCATGATACTTATTCCACTTCTTTTTAGGCACTTCAATATAGGAAGCAAAAGCCTTAAAATAAGTTGCAATAGCTTGAGAGTCTAGACCATAAGCATTTTTAATATTTTGAAAGTCATTAGTTCCCATAAAAGATTTAATGCATTCATAATCATAATTTATACCTGAGTTTCTTTCTTTGTCAATCTCCCATGCTTCAGCATTATCTTGAATACGGTCCAGAAGATCCATTTAGCTTCTTCTTCCATGCAAGTGAATGATCCAGCACAAGAAGCATCCAATAGATCCTTATCATGAAGACAAAGCCTTCATAGAAGTTATTGATAATAATATTGTTGGGGAGCTCATGAATGGGACATTTGAGCTTTAGTAACTTCAATCCCCCCCAAGCTTGATCTGTACTCTCTCCATCAAGAGGCCAAAAGTTGTATATTTGATTTCGATCTTTATGAATCTCACTAGGAGGATAAAACTTTGAATAAAAGAGAGGTACTATTTCCTCCCATTCAAGAGCTTGACCATTCTCCAGCAGCTTATCCATTCCTTAGCTCTTCCTTTCAATGATAATGAGAATAACTTCTTGTTAACTTGATATGTAGTAATACCTGCACACTTAAACAACCCGCATAATTCGTGTATAAAGAGTAAATGATCACCGGGATGGACAGTTCCATCACCAACATAATAGTTATCCATAACACGATCAATAATTCTTGTAGGTATTTTAAAAGCATCATTCTCAGCAGGTGGTGGTTCATCTACTACCTTAGCAGTGGTAGTAGCATTACGAAATAAAAAACTTAGTGAATTATCCATATTGAAAATAAAGCAACTAACAGAAGTAAACAATGCTCACAGTAAAAGTTTCCTTTACCAATTCCACTCTCCAATAGCGCTTCACTCCCCGACAATGGCACTAGAAAATAGTCTTGATGACCCACAAGTATAGGGGGTGTATCGCAGTATTTTCGATAAGTAAGAGTGTCGAACCCAACAAGGAGCGGAAGGTGCTGGCTAGTGGTATGGATCAGGAATTCTCTACAAATACTTAGCAAACAGATTTTTAGGGGTTTTTGATAAAGCAAGTAAACAAAGTACGAGTAAATAAAATATAGTAGGAATAAATGCAGCAAGTGGCCTAATCCTTTATGCAGCAAAGGACAAGCCGGTTGTATTACTTAAGATGACCAAACATTCTCGAGGACACATGGGAAGAATGTCAAGTGCTTTCACTTCATATAGTTGATTAATCTTGTTTAGCTTGCTAAGTGTTGTGTGGGCGAACCTGTGCTAATGTACCGACGTTCCTAGGACTAATAAATACTTGTGATTATACCCCTTGCAAACATCCGTAAGTACAAGAAAGTAATTAAGGTAGAAACCTAACCACAGCTTTAAACTCTAAGACCCTTTCGTCCCTTGTGCAATGGTTTCCTAACGGGGGTTCAGGTTTCTATCACTATGGCAACCCCTACGATTAGTAGCCAAATACACAATGCATTCCCCTAGGCCCATATAGGTGAAGTGTCATGTAGTCGACGTTGACATGACACCACTAGAAGAAGTACACCACAACTTAAATATCAAACTATTGAATCTTTCTCAACACAACTCCACTACTAACAACATGACTTCTCCCATGTCCTCAAGAACAAAACGAACTACTCACTGTTGGGAATATGCCCTAGAGGCAATCATGTATGATGATATTCCTGTGTATTCATAAGGTTATGGTCCATGTATGAACTGCTGATATGTATCATCGAATATGTGATTTGATTGTGGAACTACATATTCATGTTGTTCATACTAATTGTCCTTGGTCATTGAGGTTGTGCCGGACACACAACTTAGACCAATGTGAAAGTCGGCAGATGACTAGGTTCTACTTGTCATGGGCATGGAGATGCTATTCCGACTTATACGGATTCGGCTAAAGAGTTTAGCGAGTCGGACTGACCCATATTGAGATGCAACGAACAAGTCGTCATTTGCATGTCTCAATCAATGTAATCCTTAGACCTGAGGTTATTGCACAATCCGAGTTGAGGATCTCCAACTTAGGTTCTGTCAAACGTTGTTCCGTCATTGGGCAGTTATAAAGGCGGAGTTCGGGTCGACTAAGAATCAAGCTGCGTGATGTGAATAACCAAGACGAAATTTTGCCCCTCCATCCGGAGAGATATTCTCTGGGCCCTCTCGGAAGATATGATTCGGAAAGCATGGCCATGCGCGTCTCGGATAAGTGTTAACCGAGGCAGCCGACTAAGAGTTAGTCGGATGAATCACTTATCTCGGATCGAGAAAGAGAGTCAGACTATTTAAGGGATGACGATCATTCGCCTATAGTCCGACAAAGTATATCGTGAGGCAAAACGGACTCAGACGAAAGTCGCATTGGAAGGTATGTCGTCATGACTTATTGGTACTTGGGAGTTGGCACGTTCTGCTAGGAGCCGCTACCAACTAATCGATCACGAGTGAGACTCGGAATCGTGTCCGGGTTACCATGAGCCTGTCGGGTCACACACTTAAGAGCGGGAGCAAGTTTGGGTTAGACCCAAACAGGAAACATATTTGGGTTGGACCCAAATAGAGACATGAACTTAGTCAGCGAGTGAGACTTGCAGTGGCTAATATAGGCCTTTTTAGTGAATGGGCCACAAGTGAGTGGAGCCCACTTTCACTCCCTATATAAGCTGGGGCGCAGGTGCTTAGAGCACAAGGGTTAGGTCACTCCATGTGTTGGAAACCCTAGCCCCAGCCTGTCCTGTCGCCGCCGTACCGGACCTAGCAGTCCATCGCCAGCGCTCCTCCTCGTACGTGTGGATACCGGTGGAGGTGTTGTACGTTGAGCACTTCGACGATCGTGAAGAAAGTACGGATCGTGGATCGTGGAACCGGATCGGATCGCGAGGACTGCACTGCATCAAGCGACGTGCTTCATCAATTCCGCAACTGCGCGTCTAATGGTAATCCTCGTGGCCTTCTACCTGAGCTAGATCTTGGGATCACCGCGTAGGGAAAAAGTTTTGTTTATCTCTACGTGGCCCAACAGTGGTATCAGAGCATTAGCTTCTGGTTTTAGGCTCGAGATCGCGCATATGTGATATGCGGTTGGCGTTAGATTGGATCTAATTGTAGTTTTGGTGGTCAATCTATGGGATAGATCGGTTTTGTACAAAGTTGATTGGATCAACTGTACTCGGGGGAATGGATGATCTGGTTTCCGTGATCTAACTACTAAGGTAGTGGAACGACATACCCCTACCGGTCGGTTTCCGCCATCGGGGTAGACTGTGACACATAAACCCGGATACGGTGATCGAAGATCAAAGGGTTTGATCGAATCGGAGTCCGGATCGGATTTGGGTAAAATTGTTTTATCCGATGATGAAATCCATGTCCGGAATGTAGATGAGATCTGCATTTTTGGAAAAATCGTCGGAATAGCATCTTAGATATCGTAGCACCTTAGATGTTGTTGCGAGTTTCACAACGCCGGTAGATATCGTATCTATGCATAACTTGTTTTTGCAGGATGATATTGTGAATGGTATGGCTTATGTGCATGTGATGTGTGTAATCCTTACGGGATATGCGTATCACGTTTTTTGTCAGCCGGCTGGAGCCTAGGTGCTGTCATCTTATTGTATAATGGCCTGCGTGTCGGATTCTCTGTGTAATTTGTATTACTAGCTAGTGTAGCTGTTTAGAGAATTCGGATGGCATGCAAGTCGGTGTACAAGTCGGCTACATGGTGTAAGATGGCACGTGACAAGAGTTGACACGAGTCGGATTACAGGCTTTATGGAGATGGACATCGCCATGAAGAGAGCCATACCATTTCACATTATAATTGCTTTTATTTTGTGTTATTGTTATGTCTCTAGTTTTACCTCTATTAGATAGTTGGTAGAATATAATCCCTCAAAGAAGGTCTAGTCGGTTTCCCCGCCAGTGCTGCACCATCACAAGTCACACATTTTTGGTAGTGGGCTCATAAAATTGAGGTGCTATCAATTCTTTCCGACTAGGTGGGTTTGAGTCGGACTCTTACAGCGGAAGCACTTGGTAATCTAGACAGGTCTATCACAACGGTTGTGGGACTTGGGGAAAAGTCGGATGGGAGCTGGGGCATGTGATGCCACCCATCCAACAGGAGTCGTATGAGATACGATTGACAAGGAGTTGTCTACCTAGATCACTTGACGGCTAGCGATGATGCTAAAGCTCACTAGTCGACTTGCTTATTTAGGGTCCTGAATCACTAAGTAACCATCGGAGGGGTGTTGGTTCTAGTGGGAGCATAAATATTAAAGTGTTTAATATGCTTGCTCTTTTATGGATACATGTCTTAAGTGTTTTGCATATTTTCTGTTGTAGATCAATGGCACCTAGCAGTCTTCCTCAGATTTTCGGTTTTGCTTTGAGAACCATCTTAGAGAAAGATAAGCTGAATGGAACTAATTTCACCAACTGGTATCGTAATCTGAGATTCGTTCTCAAACAAGAAAAAAGAGATTGTGTCCTAGACAACCCACTTCCAGCTGAGCCGGATGAGAATGCGACTGTCGCAGCCACCAATGCCTACCGTCGGATTTGTGATGAATCCATGGAGATTAGCTATCTTATGCTTGCCCACATGGAACCGGACTTGCGGCAGCAGTTCGAGAATGTTGAGGCCTACGATATGATCGAAAGCCTCAAAAGTATGTTCCAGGCTCAGGCAAAGACTGAGAGGTATCAAGTCTCTCAGGCTTTGTTGAGCTGCAAGCTTAAGGATGGCGATCCACCGAGTCCGCATGTGATCAAGATGGTTGGTTACGTGCAGTCTCTGGAAAGGCTTGGCTACCCCATTAGCAAAGAGTTCGCTACAGACATAATTCTGAACTCTCTTCCTATTGCGTATGGCCAGTTCATATCGAACTACCACATGCATGGTATGGATAAGAAGCTCACTAAATTACATGGGATGCTCAAGCAGGCTGAGGCGGATCTCAAGAAAGGTGCCAGTCAAGTGTTGATGGTACAAAACAAGGCTAAGTTCAAGAAGAGTTCTTGGACTAAGAAGAAGAAGGCAAAGTCAGGAGGTAAGGCGGAGGACCCAGTCCAAAGCGCTTCCTCAAGGACTAAGCCATCTCCTACAGCCAGATCCACTTGCTTCTACTGCAAGTCGGATGGCCACTGGAAGAGGAATTGCAGCAAGTATCTGGCTGATAAAGCCAAGAGCGGAGGTGTGACTTCCGGCTCAGGTACGCTTGTTTGCAATGTTATAGACATTTATCTTGCTGATGCACCTGGTAGTTCTTGGGTATATGATACCGGATCAGTCATTCACATCTGCAACTCGTTGCAGGGACTGGTAAGAACTAGGAGCGTTGCAAGAGGCGAGGTTGACATTAGAGTCGGAAACAAGCGAGAGTCGCTGCGTTGGAAGTCGGCACAATGCAACTTCATTTACCTTCTGGATTCATAATGGAGCTAAATAATTGTTATTATGTTCCAGTGCTTAGTCGAAACATCATTTCTGCCTCATGTTTGATGAGACAGGGCTATGAGTCGAATATTAAGAATAATGGTTGTTCTTTATATTTGAATGATATGTTTCATGGCTTTGCACCCGTCCGGGATGGGTTATTTATTTTGAATCTTGATAGTGAATCTGTCTATAACATAAATGTGAAAAGGTTAAAACCAAATGATCTGAATATGACTTACTTTTGGCATTGTCGGCTTGGTCATATAAGTTGGAAACGCATGAAGAAGGTCCATGATGATGGACTCCTAACTTCGTTCGACTTGCAGTCGTTCGAGACATGCGAATCCTGCCTTCTCGGCAAGATGACCAAGACACCTTTTGCAGAGAGTTGTGAAAGGGCGTCCGACTTATTGGGACTGGTACATAGTGATGTATGTGGCCCAATGAGCACGACAGCCAGAGGTGGTTATGAGTACTTCATTACATTCACTGATGATTTGAGTAGGTATGGATATATCTACTTAATGAAACATAAGTCGGAAGCCTTTGAAAAGTTCAAGGAATTCCAGAATGAGGTACAAAATCAACTTGGAAAGAAAATAAAGTTTCTTAAGTCGGACCGAGGAGGCGAGTACATGAGCCATGAGTTTGATGACCATCTAAAGAGTTGTGGAATAGTTCCCCAGCTCACTCCTCCAGGAACGCCGCAGAGAAACGGTGTGTCGGAAAGGAGAAATCGGACCTTGTTGGACATGGTATGATCAATGATGAGTCGGACAGATCTGCCTTTATCATTTTGGGGTTATTGTCTAGAAACTGTAGCGTTCACACTAAATAGAGTACCATCAAAGTCGGAAGAAAAGACACCACATGAGATGTGGACTGGCAAGAAGCCGAGTTTGTCTTTTCTTAAGATTTGGGGTTGTGAAGCTTTTGTCAAGTGACTTCAGTCGGACAAGCTTACAGCTAAGTCGGATAAGTGTATTTTCGTGGGGTATCCGAGGGAAACCTTGGGTTACTACTTCTACAACCGAGAAGAGGGCAAAGTGTTTGTCGCTCGAAATGGTGTCTTCCTTGAGAAAGAGTTTCTCAGTCGGGGAGTCAGTGGGAGTACGGTGCATCTCGAAGAAATTCGAGAGATACCGGCTAGCAGCGGGTCGGCAAAAGCCTTAGAGGTTGAGCCGGACGTGGTACCTGAGCCGGAAATTGCACCGACACTGCGAAGATCGGCCAGATTGCAAAGTGTTCGTGATGTATTGCTGTTAGACAGTGATGAGGCGGCAACTTATTCGGAAGCGATGGTGGGTTCTGATTCTGAGTCATGGCTTGGAGCCATGAGATCCGAGTTAAGGTCCATGGATGAAAATCAAGTTTGGAACTTGGTTGATTTGCCAGACGGTGCAAGACCCGTCGAGTGCAAATGGGTCTTTAAGAAGAAAACTGATATGGATGGAAATGTTTCTATCTCTAAAGCACGTCTTTGCACGAAGGGGTTCCGACAAGTTCAAGGAGTTGACTACGATGAGACTTTCTCTCCTGTAGCGATGCTTAAATCAGTTCGGATCATGTTGGCTATAGCAGCCTATTTCGACTATGAAATATGGCAGATGGATGTCAAAACGGCTTTCCTTAATGTAAATTTAACCGAGGACGTGTATATGATACAGCCCGAGGGTTTTGTCGATCGGGCTAATGCGGACAAGGTATGCAAACTTCGGAAATCCATTTATGGGCTGAAGCAAGCATCTCGGAGTTGGAACATTCGCTTTGATGAGGTAGTCAAATCGTTTGGCTTCATCAAGAGCGATCATGATTCTTGTTTATACAAGAAGTTTAGTGGGAGCAAAATAAACTTTCTGATCTTGTATGTGGATGACATATTATTCATGTATGATGATATTCCTGTGTATTCATAAGGTTATGGTCCATGTATGAACTGCTGATATGTATCATCGAATATGTGATTTGATTGTGGAACTACATATTCATGTTGTTCATACTAATTGTCCTTGGTCATTGAGGTTGTGCCGGACACACAACTTAGACCAATGTGAAAGTCGGCAGATGACTAGGTTCTACTTGTCATGGGCATGGAGATGCTATTCCGACTTACACGGATTCGGCTAAAGAGTTTAGCGAGTCGGACTGACCCATATTGAGATGCAACGAACAAGTCGTCATTTGCATGTCTCAATCAATGTAATCCTTAGACCTGAGGTTATGGCACAATCCGAGTTGAGGATCTCCAACTTAGGTTCTGTCAAACGTTGTTCCGTCATTGGGCAGTTATAAAGGCGGAGTTCGGGTCGACTGAGAATCAAGCTGCGTGATGTGAATAACCAAGACAGAATTTTGCCCCTCCATCCGGAGAGATATTCTCTGGGCCCTCTCGGAAGATATGATTCGGTAAGCATGGCCATGCGCGTCTCGGATAAGTGTTAACCGAGGCAGCCGACTAAGAGTTAGTCGGATGAATCACTTATCTCGGATCGAGAAAGAGAATCGGACTATTTAAGGGATGACGATCATTCGCCTATAGTCCGACAAAGTATATCGTGAGGCAAAACGGACTCAGATGAAAGTCACATTGGAAGGTATGTCGTCATGACTTATTGGTACTTGGGAGTTGGCACGTTCTGCTAGGAGCCGCTACCAACTGATCGATCACGAGTGAGACTCGGAATCGTGTCCGGGTTACCATGAGCCTGTCGGGTCACACACTTAAGAGCGGGAGCAAATTTGGGTTAGACCCAAACAGGAAACCTATTTGGGTTGGACCCAAATAGAGACATGGACTTAGTCAGCAAGTGAGACTTGTAGTGGCTAATATAGGCCTTTTTAGTGAATGGGCCACAAGTGAGTGGAGCCCACTTTCACTCCCTATATAAGTTGGGGCGCAGGTGCTTAGAGCACAAGGGTTAGGTCACTCCATGTGTTGGAAACCCTAGCCCCAGCCCGTCCCGTCGCCGTCGTACCGGACCTAGCAGTCCATCACCGGCGCTCCTCCTCGTACGTGTGGATACCAGTGGAGGTGTTGTACGTTCAACACTTCGACGATCGTGAAGAAAGTACGGATCGTGGATCGTGGAACCGGATCGGATCACGAGGACTGCACTACATCAAGCGACGTGCTTCATCAATTCCGCAACTGCGCGTCTAGTGGTATTCCTCGTGGCCTTCTACCTGAGCTGGATCTTGGGATCACCGCGTAGGGAAAAAGTTTTGTTTATCTCTACGTGGCCCAACACTCACAAGACATCATATGGATCATGATCAGAGATGGAATAATGATGTATAACAATCTAAACATAAACAATAATTCAATGGTTCACTCAATAGCATCAACTACAAAGAGTAATCAACACCGGGAAAGTTTCCCCTAAGAACTATGCAAGATTCAACCTAATTGTTACAACAATATGGAGATGGTGATGATGGTGCTAGTGATGATGATGGTGGTGATGATGATGATCCCGATGAAGTCCAGCTTGATGGTGGTGTTGATGGAGACGATCTCCCCTCTTCGGAAAGGAATTCCCCTGGCAGAATTCTGTCTACCGGAGAGATCTTTCTCTCTCAGTGTTTTGTGCCCCGCAGAGGCAGCGAAATCTTTTTGTGTTCCCTCCCTGAGTCTTAGGGTTTCGGGAGGATAATATACGCCAGAGGGGAGAGCCAGGGGTGGACCAGGGTGGCCAGACCACCTGGTGGCGCTGCCTAGGGTGGCGCGGCCTAGGGTGGCCCGCGCCAGGGGGTGGTGTGGGACCCCTGTGGTCCATCTCCACTCCTCCTTCTGGCTTTCTTCGTCTTCTGAAAAAATAGGATTTTCCATGTATTTTCCTAGATTTTCTGATCTTCGCGAATTTCGCCTCCAAACAGCCCCTTTTCCATCAGAATCCTGACTGCAGTAGTCCATGCTCCAAAAGTCATCAACCATGCAAAAACAGATGAAATAACATAATTATCATCTCTTAATATGAAATATATCAATGAATAACAGTAAATTATGATATAGAATAGTGATGCAAAATGGACGTATCAGCAAGCTACAACCCTGACGAGTTCCCAAAGACTCTGTAAGCATCTCTGACTGGCGGTCACCACCAGCTATGGTGAACTCCGACCCAGACAGCTATGCACAGATAATCTAGACACCTAGCTCATGGGGAACTAAGGGGTCCCACCCATGTGCTAGATTCTCTGGAACTCCACGAGAAATCAACAACCTCACGATAAGGTCATCCGTCCATACGAAAGGAAGAAGATACAACTGACTTCTCTTTCCCATTCCAAATCTCATGGTTGACGCGTAATATACGGTGCTAGAATCACTAGCGACATTGGTTGTTAAGTCCTACATGATACATTATTGTACAATGGCGCTTCCATTGCCAGTTATGATAGATTAGTTGATCACCCTAGATTAGTAACCGATATTTCCAGTTAATTGTGAAAATAGTGTTTTCGACCTTTTTGAAATGCAGGTGATGACACAGTTGAGTTACAAGCATAGAAAATAATCAAAGGACATGAGCAAGTTGTGAACTTGCCTTTTGTGATTGCAAGATTATGCACTCACGGTCTCAAGACTTTAGAAGATCCAAATTCTATAAACAGCATCATTTGTCTGATAAGGACTAATGTTTAAAGAAGCAAGATGCAATGATACATAAGTAATGTAATGCAATTTGATAAACACGAATCCCCGAACTAATCATATCTGGTCTAGGGTTTGAAGTTTGTGATGAGTTCTTTGAAATATGTTACACCTTTATACCATCTTCACACTTATGCTTCTTTTTAAGGCTTGTGAGAGTGTGTGTAAAACAATAGGTAAATACAACAAATAGTATGCAATACTTAAGCACTCAAATGAATGATGATACCTAAAATATTTCTTAAACAAGAATAAGAATCAATTAGAGCTTTTAAAAAAGTGTTCAAGAATCACTTTTAATGTTTCTGAAAAGAATAACTTTTGAGGAAAATATTACTATACAAAGTAAAAAGTATTTAAACTTAAGACTAACACTTTAAGATTTTTTTATTAGCTAAGATTATTAAAGAGGAAAATATTACTACATTAAACAATCATAGCATAAGTGGTGGAGATTTTCATGTTTTGAACAAGGCACCATATTGTAAATGGTTGACTTCTTAACATTTCACAAAGTTAGAATTTAAGTATTATTACTTGAATGAGGTGGTGTTATGAGTGAGTAGAATTACTTTCTTATTAATGCTTATATTTTATAAGCATAGATACAGTATTGCTAACATTTCCTAAAACTTAGTTTAATTCTTTAGGTGGATTCCTAAATTTGTAAAATAATTGGTAGTTAATCTCTTGATAATTTTATAGATGCATAATATCTTTCTTGATAAGCCATATATTACTTTGATGATTTTATAATGAACAAAATTAGAATACATTTAATTTTAATTCATCAAACATTAATTGAACTTGTTATTACATTTTTAAACTTTAAACAAATAGTGGTAAAGGCATTAGTAAATATGTATATATTTTTAATGTGTTAAAATAAAAGAAAGTGGTTTTAATAAGATTTATTAGACGTTTACCCATTGTTTGACTTCAATTATGATAGATGATTTTCTAAATGTGTAGAATTTATTTTTGTGATCATTTTGGTATATTATAATTATTTTGTGATTTTTAAATACTAAAATATGATTTTTATAAGTTTTATCACTTTATAAACACTTAATAAATAATAAACATTAGTTAAGTGATAGAAAAAAATGTATAAAACAATTTTATAAGTCTTTATTTCATTTTTCTAAGATTTTTGACATATTATACTTATTTTTATGAATTTCAAATAATAGAATATATTTATTAAGATTTATTCCTAATAGATTATTTACTAATAAATACTAATGATTTTATTTAAGTTGGAAAATAAAGTATGATAATAGATTTATATTATATAATTTATTTTTCTGAACATTTTCATATATAATACATATTTTTCTAAATTATAAAACAAAAGATATGGATTTTATAATGTTTATTCATTTTTTGGAATTAAAAAAAATATTAAATGGTTTATGGGATAATGCTGACGTCAGCATGAAGTGGGGACTTTTCTCACCAGGTTATTCCTAGCCCCACTCTCTGACTGGTGGGGCTTCCGCCATGTCACATGCCACATGGGCATGGACCGAGTCAAAACGATCTGCTGGTCCTTGCTGGCGTCACCTCGCCGCAGGATGATGTCATCCCACCAAACACTATGGATCTACAGACACTATGGAAATACGCATTCATACGAGGAGACTGAGGTGATGTTACTGATGGTCATCTTGCTAAGAAACAGGCACCAGAGCACCGGTTGCAATAGCGCCCGACGACGGCGAGCGGCAGCGCATGACACTACGGTGCTACACAACGAGAGGAAAGTGGAGAAAAGGCGCACGAGCATCAACGGCTTACCCTTGACGCGCGGCTGACCTCAGATGGAGCTGAGGCAGATCGGGCTTGAAGAAGATTGAGTCAATGCGGCCGATTAAGACCTCATACGCTCGATTTCTTCACCGTGGACATAAAGCTCACCATGGCGGAGCTCGTGGTATCTCTGGTTGACCTTGGGGAGGTCCCTAACGACGGTGCGAGACGACAATTGTGATGCTAGGTTTCGGCACCGTGAGAGAATGGAAGAGAGGGAGGTCGAGAGGAATGGAATGTGGATGAGGAGGAACAAGAACGTCTTCGTGGCCTTATTATCCTCTCGGGTGACTGCGGCGAACATCACAAAGCAGGTTGACGACAGCGATGGCATCGGGCGGCGATGCGAGTTCCACCCAACTGCTTGTGATGCGAGGAAGACGACGACGAAGGGGTATTTGGGCTTGGGCCAGTATTGGGCTGTGGCCGAGCGAGTGGAACTTTGCGAGACACGCACGCGGCGACGGATAACATGGAAGCATTCCAGGTCGTGGGCCGAGTCTACTGACTGTCTCTCTCCTTTTCTTTTTCAATTCCAATTTTTTGTTTTATTTTCAATTTTCAATTTTCTTTCAAATTGGATTTCTACAAGGGTTTAATTCCTCAGAATTCGGGTGGAATATTCCCAATGGTTTAGAGATTCATTCTACTAAATCTTCGCTTTATTTTTCTTTATCTTTTCGGAATTTATGAGTGTGTGAAAGGTCCTTTTATTTAGTAAAGTAAATACACTTAGGGTTTTGTGAATTTGTTTCTTCTAAAGAAAATCTTATGGAAATGTTCTTATTTTCACCATGATAATGGTTATGGCAAGAATTTAAGATACTGAATGATATGTAGAGAATTCCATTCATACTTAGCCTTATAAAGGAATGATATAATATTTATTATAAGGTATTAAACCCTGGGGTTTGTAACATAGTGCTTTAAATTCCATGGTTCTCCCTATTTGGTGATTTGCCAAATCCAATTCTACTTGATTTGCAGAGTTTATAATTACCATGAGTTTTGGGAAGGTTCATCAGACTCGTATTCTATTATGAATATGGATAAGGATCAAGGTTTAGGGACACTACTTCTAAATCTATGACTAGATTTGATATCTCAACTTAGAGTGAGATATTGGAATTACTTCCTAGAGCAATCTTGTTGGTTCATGGGTATAGGTTTCTATTAGGGTTTAAGGTAATAAGGTGGACAAGGCTTCCATCTATAAACACTCATTTGGTTCTCTAATTATATCTTGGAAGCTTTAAATGTCCAAGAGGTATTGTTCAATGGTTACCTAGGAATAAGAAATGGTTTCATTATCCATTTGATTCTAGGGTATTGAATAATTAAGTAGACATGGGTCTTGTCATGACTGGATGTATAGCTAGTTAGAGGTTTCTAAAGAATCCTTACCTTAATACCTCACTAAGCTTATCTTGAGATAAGAAATTCATTTCCTAAATATACTCTATAAATCTCTCTTATCTTAATTACAAAGATCACATCTTCCTGAATAAGTCAACCATATGACTCCACCATATCCATCATCACATGATGACATGGTCATGCCACTTCAACATTACTCCATCCTTACTCCTAGTATATAACTTCTCTTAATCAACTACCATTAATACACCTATCAATGTAACTACTGCTAACTCCATCTATTAACTTCCTTAACTTCATCTTGCAACTTCTTCCAAGGCTTACACGATTACAGTTCTCTCTATATATCACATGTGATAACAATACTCTAGAATAAGTATGGTACTTCTCCCATAATACAAGTTTGTTCTTGTATTAGCTTGATTAATCTACTATGCCTCCAACTACTCCATATATTCATGTTATATACTTCCTCATACTCTAGCTTGACTTCTCATCTTCAAGCTAGATGATTCAGCTTACTAGGCTTTACCTAATTTGGTATACTCACAACTCTTCTTCAACGCCTAGTCATCTATTCTCAAGTGACTTGAGAATAATGACCACCATTGATGACCCACAAGTATAGGGGGTGTATCGCAATATTTTCGATAAGTAAGAGTGTCGAACCCAACGAGGAGCTGAAGGTGCTGGCTAGTGGTATGGATCAGGAATTCCCTGAAAATACTTAGCAAACAGATTTTTAGGGGTTTTTGATAAAGGAAGTAAACAAAGTACGAGTAAATAAAAGACAGTAGGAATAAATGCAGCAAGTGGCCCAATCCTTTATGCAGCAAAGGACAAGCCGGTTGTATTACTTAAGATGACCAAACGTTCTCGAGGATACATGGAAAGACTGTCAAGTGCTTTCGCTTCATATAGTTGATTAATCTTCTTTAGCTTGCTAAGTGTTGTGTGGGTGAACCTATGCTAATGTACCGACCTTCCTAGGACTAATACATACTTGTGATTATACCCCTTGCAAACATCCGTAAGTACAAGAAAGTAATTAAGGTAGAAACCTAACCGCAGCTTTAAACTCTAAGACCCTTACGTCCCTTGTGCAATGGTTTCCTAACGGGGGTTCAGGTTTCTGTCACTCCGGCAACCCCTACGATTAGTAGCCAAATACACAATGCATTCCCCTAGGCCAATATAGGTGAAGTGTCATGTAGTCGACGTTCACATGACACCACTAGAAGAAGTACACCATAACTTAAATATCAAACTATTGAATCTTTCTCAACACAACTCCACTACTAACAACATGACTTCTCCCATGTCCTCAAGAACAAAACGAACTACTCACAAGACATCATATGGATTATGATCAGAGATGGAATAATGATGTATAACAATCTGAACATAAACAATAATTCAATGGTTCACTCAATAGCATCAACTACAAAGAGTAATCAACACCAGGAAAGTTTCCCGTAAGAACTAATGCAAGATTCAACACAATTGTTACAGCAATATGGAGATGGTGATGAGGGTGTTGATGGTGATGATGATGATGATGATCCTGATGAAGTCCAGCTTGATGGTGGTGTTGATGGCGATGATCTTCCCTCTCCGGGAAGGAATTCCCCCGGCAGAAATCTGTCTGCCGAAGAGATCTTTCTCTCTTGGTGTTTTCCGCCCCGCAGAGGCGGCGGAATCTTTCTATGGTTGCTCCCTAAGTCTTAGGGTTTCAGGAGGATAATATACGCTAGAGGGGAGTGCCAGGGGTGGACCAGGGCGGCCACACCACCTAGTGGCACGACCCAGGGTGGCCCGCGCCAGGGGGTGGTGTGGGCCCCTAGTGGCCCATCTCCAGCCCCCCTTCTGGCTTCCTTCGTCTTCTGGAAAAATAGGATTTTTTGTATATTTTCCCGGATTTTCTGATCTTCGCGAATTTTGCCTCCAAACAGCACATTTTCCACCAGAATCCTGACTGAAGCGGTCCATGCTCCAAAAGTCATCAACCATGCAAAAACAGATAAAATAACATAAGTATCACCTCTCAATACAAAATATATCAATGAATAACAGTGAATTATGACATAGAATAGTGATGCAAAATGGACGTATCAACTCCCCCCAAGCTTAGACTTCGCTTGTCCCCAAGCAAAACTAAGCTCAATAAACATGGCCTCAGGTTTATGGAGTGAAGAGTCGATAAAATAATACGGACAAGAAGCATCACATTCATCAAATACATAGATCATAATAGAAAACAACTCAATATTATATAACTCAACTTGCAATGAGTAAAGGAAACACAATAAAGATACATAAAGTAAATAATAATTGGTAATGGCAAACTTAGCTCTTGGTCAAAGAATAGTTGATAATTTGCTGGAGTTCACAAATAGCTGGTTTTCAATGATAGCTTTCAAAGTAGTAAACATCAAGATAAGAGCAATGTGCAAAACAAGGAACATAAGAAACATGATTGAGTAAATCATCATATGAATGAATGAAACACAACAACTCAAAATACTTGCTGAGATAGAAGGGAGTAGGTTTACTAACTCAACTACAAAGTAAAAGAAAGGCCCTTCGCAGAGGGAAGCAGGGATTGCAAGTCTCATAAAGAGCTCCCAAAAATTATGATACTTACTAGCTTTCAGCTCTCATTGCCCCTATCATAGGCATCTTTAGGTGATTAAGGTTAAAATGATCAAATATGAGGATATGCATTGACAAGTTGTAAATTGAGAATCTCATGTCCCTTGAATACGAGGGCCGCTCCTCATGCTACTTAAGTTTAGTCACCGCTAAGTTCTTGTCATCGTAAGCATATGTGTATCATAGAGAACCGCCAACGAGGTACCCCTTGCCCGATGATACGGAAGAATCACCATATCAAAATGACAAGGCAAGAAGACAACAAGCATCTCAGCAATCTTCTTATTTACCATGGGAATATGGTGCTTTTTTCTCTTTCCTCTTTTCATAATCTTTTTTTTCTTTTTCTCTTTTTCTCAATATCGGACTCTTTTTTTATAAGGAGAATGCTTCATAGATGCTCGTTATGGTTACGCTGCAGGTTTCCACCATGTCAGCATGGATTAGACCAGCGGCCTAGGCGTTTCTCTAACACATATGCATAACTCCATGGACTTACAAGCTCCCCTTTCATTTCACGCCGACGATATCCATAGACAAAAGAACATGATATCAACTTGGTACAAAGTACCAGTGCAATGTTGAAAGCGTTCCCCATGACAACATGGTTCTGCTAATTCACAACTTACAAAGCGCAAGCATATACGCAACATAGGTGAGCACAATGGTTCAAGTTTATTAGATGCGAGAAAGTAAAGTGTGCCATCAAGTTTGTGAGAGCTTTAATCACTAATTTTCACATAACAATTTTAATTTGGGAGGTAGATAAAACAATAATTTACTTGGAATAGCAATAATGCTAATAGGTAGGTATGGTGGACACAAATGGCAAAGGTTTTGGTTTTAAGGAGTGGATGCACGAGAAGAATTCCCTCTCAGTATAGGTTTTTGGCTGGCAAGGCTGGGTAGCAAGTACAAGAGTTGAAGGAAACAAACAAACATACAAGCGATAAAATAAAACATGCAATCTTCCTTGGAAGCACAAAAGATCTTAACTAGAGAATACTAGACTTATGAGCAAATCAAGAAAGAAAGATGATGAATTTTTTTTAGGGTACTTTTATCTTTTTCATTCAACTCTCAAAAATAGTGTGCTACTGACCGAGCCAGGTTTGCCAAAACCAACTAAATTAACTCAAATATCCCAAAGTGCTACCAATACTAACAACAAGATCAATCATATAACCACGAATTGAAAACTAATATAAGCTATGCAAAAGAGTAATGATAGAAGTTCTCATTAATATTCCATAACGGCAACTCACACCAAGGGATAGATATCTAACGAGAGAAGGGACACTTCCATAATGCAAACCATCCTACATAATAACTTCTCTATTCATGATATGACTCTACTAAAAAGGTAAAAGATAGAAGATAGTGATGTGATACCGCGGCACTCCCCCAAGCTTGGAACAAACCAAGGGGATGCCAAACCTGATGACGAATTACTCCTTTGGTGGTGGTGGTATCCTCTCGATGAGCTCCCTGATAAGTTTCCCCAAGTCCTCAATCTCGAAGGTGAGGGTACGAATAAACTCCGAGTTATGCTCGATTCGGTGCATGATCATGTTAGATTGTGGATCCCAGCTCTTGTGATTCTTCTTCTGTTCTTCCCTCTTGGAGTCTTCTTTTCATGCATGGTTATGGATAAAGGTATGGAAGGGACTCTTGGTGCTTGGAGAAGGTGTCCTTGGAGCCAAACAGTGACGTGGAGGTTTCCCTCCAGTTGACATCCGTGCAGTCCTTCTGATCCTGGCAGGGTTCACCACCACTCCAATGCTTGCAACGGTAGTGTCGATGTACTTTGCCTCCTCTTTACCTTCACTCTTGATCTCCTTCTCTTGACCGGGGTCTTGGAGATCTTCCTCCATAGGCTTCTTCCACATATCCTTGGCGGACACCATTGTGCTTCTAAGCTTCAACAAGTATGTCCTGGCAGAAACAGATCGAAACAAAAACACGACGAAAACATGATATACGAACCTCGGGAGATCCGGGGGATTATATATTACGAAGTTTCATAACAAAAGGAAGGTACTAGGAGAAAACGAGTCGGAGGCGGAGTCCAGGGTGGACTCACCACCTGGTGGCGCGGCCAGGGGTAGGCCCGCGCCACAGGATGGTGTGAGCCACCCTGTCTCCGTTTCCGTCCCTTTTTCGCTTCGTAGCTTTCCTTATTTACTAAAAACTGCAAAAATATAGTTGGATAGTATTTTCGCGGAACTTGTCTTACCAGAACTGTTACCTATTTGAAAACAGACTTTGCAGGTTTCTGAATTTGGTATCTAGTAGATTCTTCCGGATTCATCACTTGAATAACATCAATATCTTCATCTTCAGACACTTATTACTTGAGTCATAAAACCCTTCTCTTCCTTATTACACCATTATCTCCACTTCCTGGAAATTTCTTTCACACAAAACTTCACACAATTCTCATTAGCAACTTTAGTATAAGTGAAGTGATAAAACCTTTTGAGTCCAACTTCAACTAAAAACCATCAAAACATAAGCTACTGTAGCAACTCCTTATGAAAACCCAAAAAGAATTCAAAAAGGAAATTGAATAAAGAAGCAAATGCAAGAGTGGCAAAATCTGTCAAAACAGACCAGCGGGTAAAGATCAATTTTTCGAAAATCTTCTGTTGCTCAAATCAAAAAGTGAAAAACTAACTAAAGTTAAATACCAACCTGCGGCAGAAGCACAAAAAATTACAGCTCAATCTGACATACAGAGATCTCTCGCGAATTTTTACGGTGAAACACAAAAATCTGTTTCGGGACAGCAACTTCCCCAAATCTTACTTCTCTCTAATTAGAGGTTGATCTTGACACAAAAACCAAACAAAACGGATAAGGAGTGGTTATTACTGAAGTGATAACTTCCAAGACTCAAAGAAACAAAAACAAACTGAAAGCAAAAACAAATTAGGTTGTCTCCCGAAAAGCTCTTTCTTTATAGCCATTAAGATGGGCATGATAATTTTGAAGATGCTCACTCAGGAATATGAATTGAAGTGAAAAAAAAGAATTAAGAAGCAAAAACACACACACATTTAAGTCTAACCTGAAGGGAATATGCCCGAGAGGCAATAATAAAGTGGTTATTATCTTATTCCATGTTTATGATAAATGTTTATTTTGCATGCTATAATTGTATTGATCGGAAATGTCAATACATGTGTGTTTAATGAACAAAAAGGGTTCCTAGTTATGCCTCTCTTATAGACTAGCTCGTTGATTAACAAGATGATCAAGGTTTCCTGATCATGGACATTGGATGTTGTTAATAACGAGGTCACAACATTGGTGGAATGATGTGATGAACATTCATCCGAAGTATAGCATTACGATCAAAGTCATTATGTTTATATTGCTATAACATCATACGAAGTAATCTTTATCCTTAGACCATGAGATTATGTTAATTGCTAACGCCGGAAGAGTATCTTGATAACATCAAACGTCACACCGTAACAGGGTGACTATAAAGATGGGTTCAGTGCTACGAAGGTGTTATGTTGAGGCTCATGGATCAAGAGTGGAATTTGTCAATACCGATGACGGATAGATATACTCTGGGCCCTCTCGGTGATATCACATTAAGATAGCTTGCATGCAAGTGATGTGATCACTAGAATGTTATATCACGGGAACGAGAAAAGAGTGCATGTCAGAAACGAGATCAAACTAGGTATGGAGATACCGATGATCGAATCTCGGACATGTAATATATCGCGAGACAAAGGGATTTAGTTACTAGCATTAAAGGTTCTCACGATCACAGAAGTCATCGTTGAATGTGTAGGAGTCAGTATGGATCTCCAGGTCCCGCTGCTGATTATTGATCGGAGAGGGGTCTCAATCATGTCTGCATTATTCACGAGAAAGCACTAGAATTATTTCAATAGACACCGAAACTGTTTCGGTTGAAATTGCTGAAATTGGTTCTACATGTAATATTGAAATGTTGCAGGGGGTTTTATGTGAATGTTTGTTAATTAAAGTAATTAACAAAATTCTGAATAAAAAATAATAAAAGAGTTTTATTAAATGAGAGAGCATTACATTTGGAGAAATTTAATGCATTTAAAGTGGAGACTTTAAAAGGGAATGTGAAGAGGCATTTTAATGTGGAGGGGTTACCACCACATGAATGGAGGAGGTGAAGAGGCACCTCCTCCATGCGCCGGCCATGAAAGAGGGGCACCCCCCTCCTCCTATAAAAGGCCACCCTCTCCTCACTTCTCACTCACACCTCCTTGTGAAGGATCTCTCTCCCCCTCTAGTATTATTCCCCATGGTCTCGGATTAGCGAGATACATGTTCCCGGTGGCTTTATCTGGAAAGGAGTTGCTGCTTCTGCTGCTTTGTTGGAGCGAGGGACGGAGGTTGTCGGGGTACCGGACGTGTGTGCGATCACGGATGCACCGCTGCTTTGCGGTGCTGGACTTGGTGCTGCTGGAGCTAGATCTGATGGACGTGCTGGAGCCGGACCTGCTGTACTTCCTCACGATCTTGAGATCGGCAAGTGTACGACTACATCAACCACGAGTTCCTACTCGTTAACAAAGCTCGTTGTCTTCGAGGGTAAGTTCTCGTTGGATGTATGTCCACCTGTTGCTTTGTACCTAGTAGATAGATCTTGGCGTGTAGTTCACATCATAGGAATTTTTTTGTTTTCTATGCTACGGACCCAACAGTGGTATCAGAGCCTGATCTATGCGTAGGTGCTTTGCACGGGTAGTAAACATATGTTTATATGTGGGCGATGATGATCATGTTATTGCATCTTCCATGTATTTTGGATATTGGTGGCATAGTGGGATGAAGCGGCCCGGACCAACCTTACATGTCATCGTACATGAGACCGGTTCCACGACTGACATGTAACTTGTTTTGCATAAGTGGATGGCGGGCGTCTGTCTCTCCTACTATAGTCAATATCTGATTTACAACGAGTTGCTAATAACTTGGTTATCCTCGTTGTGGTTCATGTTCGTAGGTGAGAACGGTTCTATCTCCGAAAGCCCTAAGCCACGTAAAACTTGCAATTGATAAATTAGAGGCATCTAGTTTAGATCGTTGTTGGGCTAGTGTCTTGATATGGTTTGTTGTAAGTAGATGTATGATAGATACTCTTACAACACATTCAACGTGTAAGTTCCATAGACCTTGGCCTTACACACAAAGGAATGATAGAGATCATACCACGATGCAAGTGATAGAGATCAAATGCATGGACCATATCATCTCACTTTACACATTAGATGTTAGCATCTTATACTGCTAGTTTGGCGCTTTCTGTACCATTGTAAGATGATCCCCCATTTAGATATCAAGATAAAAATGTGTTCTTCCTTAACTATGCACCGTTCTGTGGATTGTGTTTTGAGACATCACGTGATGATCGGGTGTACTCGACTCTATGCTCTCATACAAATGGGTGTAAGATAGTTTTACACACGCGAGTACTAAGGTTCTTACTTGGCGAGCCTAGCATGTACAGACATGGCCTCGGAACACGGACCGAAAGGTTAAGCATGAGTCATATAGTTGATATGATGCCCATATAGATGCTCGCCTTTGAAGCTACATCAACTCACGTGATGATCGGACTTGGTGTAGTGGATTTGGTTCATGTAATCACCAAAGAGACACGAGGGATGTCGTTTTTGAGTGGGAGTTCATTTCTAATTTGGATTCGTCGAACCAAATTTGACATAAATTAAATCAAAGTGAATTTGCATAGTTTGTTGTAGTCATTGGCATTCGTTTTCTACCTTATGCTTAGTTTTTATTTGAGATAATAGAACTATAGAATTCTGGATATTTACTTTATGAATTGGTATCGTATTGTTTTGAATGTCAATTTAAAGTTTATAAGTCCTATTGCAAACTTTCAGCAAACTCTATTTACTCCATGAAGTTTAATAAGTATTATTAAATCAAGAGTAAGAATTCCAATGTTAGTATCTAAAGTATCATGTTTGCCTCCATGATTATTGATATTCAAAAAGTTGTTTTAATATCAAGATTATATTAGAGCTGAAAATTGTTTCAGAAACCATCATGTGTGAAAGATATTGTGATATCTGAAACAATGTTTTTGGTTGCATTATGATAGAGTATAATTTAGCAAAATACATGTTCTCATATTGTATGAGAATTTGTGAAGGTTGGAGACGCTATGCATCCTAATCTACCAAAAAGGTTTTGGGAACTGATATTATACTCGTGATTCTTCCTTATAAGCTATTGTAGCTTGATCATGAAAGTTGTCATGATAAGGATGAATAGAAGATGTAAGTAAAATGTTTACTACACTAATAGATTACTAAAGAATGGATTTTTGAAAGAACACCAAACATTTGATAATGGTGATCCACTTCAAAGTGCAAGTCCAAAGGTATTAGTATTTGACTATATACGCTTTGTACTATGTGTCATGTGAATGACACCACTATTGATGTTGATAGATTCTTTTAAAAGAAAAGGAATTGCTGAAAGAGAATCTATAAAATATTTGGCAGAAAATAAAAGGTTGGAGATGTCCAACTTAGGTATATAGAAGATATACATGTTATGGATGTATTCCTTGCTTGTTAAACAATGTGGTTCTTAGGTATTGGATACCGGTATTGGATATCGAATTGGTTGGTATGAAGTGTCATACAGGACAACGCAATTCATGAACTACAATGGCCTAAGTAACTAGCAAGAGAATGAGTGGTGATGTTCATCGAAAACAAATAAAGTCTTATTGTGTTTTTCGTTGTCATCAAACTAAGCCTTCAAGATTTGTTTAAATAATTGTTATTTTGTTCTGGTATTATGAGAACAATGGCTGTTCAAATAATTACCGTATTCCATAAAGGATGGATGAACTTTTACAAGTCTAGTTGGAGAAATCACATCCATAAACACTATTGCTAAAATGTTGCAAGACAAATGATTGAAAGATCACTTATGAAGTGACATCGCTGTTTAAATTATATTTGAAAGAAAACATGAAGAAACTCCATGTTGATGGAATTTTTTGGAGTCTTTTGATTTTGATCAATTGATGCATGTGAGACTTTCCTCGAGATAATTGAAACTCCGTTCATAGGCCAAAGAGGAACGGATGACTAGCTTATTAGAAATTGTGCATGTTGATGTGCATAGTCCAATATGTGTAGCCATATGCGATGGATCTTTTTGCTTCATATGCTTTCTCCGAAAATTTGAGTGAATATATCCGTATATTTACTTAATAAGGAAGAAGTATGAAACATTTGAAAGTTGTTCAACGACTTTCAAGATGAAGTGGAAAATCATTATAACAAGAAAATAAAGAGTTTATGATTCAATCATAAAGGATGATATTTGAGTTACATGTTTAGCAAAAACACCTAAGACTTGAGGAATTGTTCCATGATTTGTGTTTCCCAATAATCCATAGGAGTATGGCATATTCGAGAGATGAAATCAAACCATGTTTGACATGGTAAGATCAAAGGTGTCATTTATAAAACTGCCGTTATGTTTTAAGGACTGAAGCTTTAGAGACTATCGCTTTTACACTGAAAAGAGCACCATCGTGATCCTTTGAAATGACACCATATAAGTTATGGTTTGGGATAAAACCCGAATTGTCTTTTCTTAAATTTTGGTATGCTTTTCATAAGTAAAATGTTTACAACCAAAGTCGGATAAACACGTCTTTGTACGTTATCCCAAAGAATTTGTTGGGAATTTATCCACAACACCGAGGACAAAAGAGTTTGTTACTTGGAACGTCAAGTTTCTTGAGAAGGAATTTTTCGCGAAAAGTTAAGTGGGAGGACAATAGAACTTTGATAAGGTTGTTGAACCTTAGCTATATGTGCTAAGTAGTGCAGCGCCGGAAAGTGTCCCGGTGGCGGCCACAATGCTCATGGCTCTCGTGATTACAAAAGGTGTGATCTCGGAGATTAGAGTTCCTATAGAACCGTGTGGGTCGGTAAGAATCAAATAGTAAGATTTGATAAGCAAGTCGTTCTTGTTTTGACAATGATGAACCGACTACATGCAAAGAAGCGATGATGGGCCCTGACTCCATAAAATGACTAGAAGTCATAGAATCCGTGATAGTATCAATACACGAGAATCAAGTTTCTGAACTTGGAAGACCCTCCGGAAAGGCGTGAAGCCTATCGGTCGTGTTTGGATCTATAAAGAAATAATACATGAATGTTTAACATCTATGAAATAGTCGACATGTCAGAAAGAAGTTTACGACAATGTTCAAGGAGTTGACTATGACAAGATTTGATCTTTCATAGCGATATATAGTCTTGATGGATTAATGTAGCAACCACCACATATAATTTGGTATATGGTAGTTGAATAAACAAAACAAGGTTCTTCTAATAGAACGGTAACCTAGGACATGTACATGACATGGTCCGAAGGGTTTTGTTAATTCAAAGGGTGCTAAAAGGGCATGTAAACTTCAATAGTTGAAGTAAGCATAGCGGAGTTGGAACCTTCACCATGATGAAACTGTTAAAAGAATTTAAATTCATCGGAGATGATGAAGATGCTTGCATTTGCAAGAAATTAAGTGGGAGCGCTGAGACATATTTCTAATACATTATGTAGAGGACATATTGTTGATTGGAAATGATGTATCTTGTATTGACACAAGTTAAGAATTTCATTAAAATAAGATTTCAATGAAAGACATGGGCAAACCTGGAATATTTGGCATCAATATCTATATGGATAGATTAAGGCGCAAATATGGTTGTGCCAGACATACATATATGAGATATTGAAAGGGTTCAATATGGAAACAACAAGAAAGGTTCTTGCTGCATGAAAAGAATTGTATCAAGATTCAAGTGTTTCAACACTTGGTGAGTAAAATCACATGAAGATTTTGATCGATTATACCATGATATGTATATATCCAAAATGTCCTATGCTCTAAATGTTATGAGCATATACCAGAATGATTCATAAGATGATCATTGGACAATAGTAAAGATATTCTTATGAGCTTTGGAAGAACTAAGAATATATAATGTATAAGTGACAAATAGTTAAAGGTAGTTCATTGTAAAGTGTTACATTGATACTAGTTTTGTCACAAGATACAAATTAAATTTATCTCAATTTATACTATGGGTGGCACAATGTAATGGAAAGGATGTTACATGATGGATTTGGATGAGTTCCAAAGTTGAGACAATGTGACGGATACTACAACAAAAGGCTAAGTATATAACTACTATAGTAGCAGCAAAGGAGGGCATTTGTGTTAAGTAGTTTGTTATCAAACTAGGTGTGGTTCAAAGTGGGCTAATACTATGAAGATATATTGTGTGACAATAATATCAACATATTTTGAGCCGAACGAACTAAAGGTCTCACCAAAGGACCAAATCTATACAATGCCATCTCATTTGAGAATGAGTGATGCGTAGAGACGCAAAGACATGCAAATACACACGGACCTGAAACTGTCAGATCCGGAGATTATGTTAACCACTAGCAATAGAGTATATGCAACACAAGAAAGCCATAGGTGTTCAATACGCAAAGTTTTTCAAACTAGATTATTGACTCTAGTGCAAGTGGGAGACTGAAGGGAATATGCCCGAGAGGCAATAATAAAGTGGTTATTATCTTATTCCATGTTTATGATAAATGTTTAATTTGCATGCTATAATTGTATTGATCGGAAACGTCAATACATGTGTGTTTAATGAACAAAAAGGGTTCCTAGTTATGCCTCTCTTATAGACTAGCTCGTTGATTAACAAGATGATCAAGGTTTCCTGATCATGGACATTGGATGTTGTTAATAACGAGGTCACAACATTGGTGGAATGATGTGATGAACATTCATCCGAAGTATAGCATTACGATCAAAGTCATTATGTTTATATTGCTATAACATCATACGAAGTAATCTTTATCCTTAGACCATGAGATCATGTTAATTGCTAATACCGGAAGAGTATCTTGATAACATCAAACTTCACACCGTAACAGGGTGACTATAAAGATGGGTTCAGTGCTACGAAGGTGTTATGTTGAGGCTCATGGATCAAGAGTGGAATCTGTCAATCCCGAGGACGGATAGATATACTCTGGGCCCTCTCGGTGATATCACATTAAGATAGCTTGCAAGCAAGTGATGTGATCACTAGAATGTTATATCACGGGAACGAGAAAAGAGTGCATGTCAGAAACGAGATCAAACTAGGTATGGAGATACCGATGATCGAATCTCGGACATGTAATATATCGCGAGACAAAGGGATTTAGTTACTAGCGTTAAAGGTTCTCACGATCACAGAAGTCATCATTGAATGTGTAGGAGTCAGTATGGATCTCCAGGTCCCGCTGCTGATTATTGATCGGAGAGGGGTCTCGATCATGTCTGCATTATTCGCGAACTGTAGGGTGACACACTTAAGGGATACCGACACCATTTGGAGCAAATATGTTTCACATAAATATTTAAGAAAGCACTGGAATTATTTCAATAGATACCGAAACTGTTTCGGTTGAAATTGGTTCTGCATGTAATATTGAAATGTTGCACGGGTTTTATGTGAATGTTTGTTAATTAAAGTAATTAACAAAATTCTGAATAAAAATAATAAAATAGTTTTATTAAATGAGAGAGCATTAAATTTGGAGAAATTTAATGCATTTAAAGTGGAGACTTTAAAAGGGAATATGAAGAGGCATTTTAATGTGGAGGGGTTACCACCACATGAATGGTGGAGGTGAAGAGGCACCTCCTCCATGCACCGGCCATGAAAGAGGGGCACCCCCCTCCTCCTATAAAAGGCCACCCTCTCCTCACTTCTCACTCACACCTCCTTGTGAAGCATCTCTCTCCCCCTCTAGTATTATTCCCCATGGTCTCGGATTAGCAAGATACATGTTCCCGGTGGCTTTATCTGGAAAGGAGTTGCTGCTTCTGCTGCTTTGCTGGAGCGAGGGACGAAGGTTGTCGGGGGTACCGGACGTGTGTGCGATCACGGATGCACCGCTGCTTTGCGGTGCTGGACTTGGTGCTGCTGGAGCTGGATCTGATGGATGTGCTGGAGCCGGACCAGCTGGACTTCCTCACGATCTTGAGATCGGCAAGTGTACGACTACATCATCCACGAGTTCCTACTCGTTAACAAAGCTCGTTGTCTTTGAGGGTAAGTTCTCATTGGATGTATGTCCACCCGTTGCTTTGTACCTAGTAGATAGATCTTGGCGTGTAGTTCACATCGTAGGAAATTTTTTGTTTTCTATGCTACGGACCCAACATAACCCACTTCCTATTGATACATTGCAAATGTATCTATAATTTTTGATGCTCCATGCTTGGTTTTATCCACTTTCTTGTGTTTTGTCCACACTTTGGAGTACTTTTCATATGATTTCTTGGACTAACCTATTAACAAGAGCCATAGTGCCAGCTGCCTGTTTTCTGCTATTTTGGTTCTAGGAAAGTCAGAAAATGAATATTCTCGGAATTAGACAGGACAAAAGCCAAAGTGCCTATTTTTCCAGAAGACTCCAGGAGCCAGAATAGGAGACGGAGGAGGGCCAGGGGCTAGCCACACCCCCCAGGCATGGGCTGGGCCTGGCCGCGCCAGGGCATGGTGTGGTGGCCCCAGGCACCCCCTCGGTCTCCCTCTTCGCCTATAAGAAGCCTTCTGACCTAAAAAACTCCGGGGGTTTGACGTTTTCCCAGAAGAAGTTCCGTAGCGCTGCCACCACCGAAGGGGAGATTCGGAGGACAGAAAGTCTCTGTTTCGGCACCCTGCCGCGACGGGGAAGTGCCCCCGGAGCCATCTCCATCGATCTCCACAATCATCTCCATCGATCATCCATGTTTCCCCATCTATGAGTGAGTAATCCCCCGTTGTAGGCTATGGGGATGGTAGGGGTTGGATGAGATCATTCATGTAATGGCATCAGATTGTTAGGGCATGGTGCCTAGTATCTTTTATTAGTGCTTTATGACTTTGTTGCAACTTGTTGTGCTTAATGCTTGTCACTAGGGCCTGAGTGCCATGATTTCAGATCTGAACATGTTATTGATTCATTATGATAGTATTGTTTTTGGTCTTATCTACAAGTTGTATACACACGTTGTTGTCCGGAACCAATGGCCCCGAAGTGACAGAAATCGGGATAACCGGAAGGGAAAGGCTTTGATGTGAGGATCACATGTGTTCACGGAGTGTTAATGCTTTGCTCCGGTGCTCTATTAAAAGGAGCACCTTAATTGCCAGTAGTTCCCTAGAGGCCCCGCTGCAAACGGGCTGGCAGGACAAAAGATGTTGTGCAAGTTCTCATTGCGAGCACGTATGACTATATATGGAACACATGCCTAGGATTGTCTAGTACTTGGATGCTTTATCTTATTTATCTGCAATTGCCCTATGTTCTGATTGCTATTTGAATTGTCTTGTCCATGCAACGCCCGTCCGTCCATCCCTATGCCTACCGCACTGAATCCCACTGTTTACTGCTTTTGTTACTACTGTCCTTGCTTTACTATTGTTGTTACTTTACTATTCCTACTACAAAACGATTGCTACTGATAAACTGCTGTGAGCAAGATTGTTTCCAGGTGCAGCTGAATTGACAACTCAGTTGTTAAGGCTTATAAATATTCTTTGGCTCCCCTTGTGCCGAATAAATAAATTGGGTTTCACTTCCCTCGAAAATATTGCGATACACCCCCTATACTTGTGGGTCATCAAGACTATTTTCTAGCGCCGTTGTCGGGGAGCATAGCTTTATTTATCAAGTCCACTTGGAATCACTATTGTTCAAGGTAAGTTTATTTTCTCCTTGTTTGCTTGTTTCTTTATCAAAAATACAAAAAAAATAGTTCCTACTCTAGTTGTTATTTTCGTTGGTCCGTTATTGTCTTGCCTTATCATGCTTGTTGTCAATGGTTGGTTTCTTTGAAACTGAAGCTTATTGGCAAGGTGGGTTCACAGAAGATCAAAAATATTATTATAAGGAACACTGCTTGTCACAAAAAGGGAAACACTTATGGGACCAAATTGATAGATTGTATACCATTGCTAGAAACGTGTGCTCTACTTATAATGTTACTTATTGCTGTGATGAATCTCGTTGCAGAAAGAGGTATAAACACCTCCCTTTTCAATGTGAGTATAATGATAATGATACCATATCTTCTTATGCTAAAGGAATTTATGACTTTTATGATGCGGAACAAATTGAAGAATTTATTGCTTGGAAGGGTGCTTTTGAACTTGCTAGTTTGCTTGAAAATATTGATTATTCACCTTACAAATATGAGGTTTATGGTATACTTAAATTTTGCTTTGATAATTACAAGGATGAAAATGGCTATATTCTTGAATATTTTAATAGATGCTTTCCACAAATGGAAGGGGCTAATGCCTTGCAGGATCCTATGGAAGAAGAATTTGATGAACCTAAAATCTCATTAGATGAAAAAGAGGAGGAGAGTGATGAACAAAAGGAGGAAGAATGGATTAGCTACCCATGCCTACCTTCTAATGAGAGTAACTCTTTATTCCTTACATTATTTGATTGTCCTCCATGCTTACTAAAGGAGAATGAATGCCATGTTCCTGAGGATTCTCTAGTGCTTGTAGATCATGAAAAGCATGCTTTATGTGATAGTTATATTGTTGAGTTTATTCATGAGGCTACTGAAAATTATTTTGAGAGAGGAAAATATGGTGTTAGAAGTTTTCCTGGTATTGAAACACCTCTCTATGTGCTGGAAGTTTTGAAGTTACTCTTGTTTTATCTTCCTATGTCTATCACTTTGTTATTTGCTTACACGATTCCTATGCATAGGAAGTGGGTTAGACTTAAATGTGTTTTGAATTTTCTCCTTGATGCTCTCTTTTAATTCAACTCATATTTCTTATGAGAGCATCCTCTCAAACTTTTATGCCTAAAGATGATAATATGTCTATTATTCTTGGGAGACCTTTTCTTAAATCCTGCAGGAGCTGTTATTAATTGTAATTAAGGGAAGGTGACCTTCAATGTTAATAACAAGGAACACATTGTCTATTTCCTCAAGAAGATTGAAAGGACTTATGGTTTGAATTCAATTGAACATGTTGAGGTCATTCAAGTTGGAGAAATATATTGTCCCATACCAAGAGAAAAATTTGAAACTATTATGATTAGGACCATTGCTATCAAGGTTGAGGTAACATAATCATTAGTGGAATACAAAGTTTTGTCTCATATGAAATTGTTTTGGTAACAAGACCTGATCAACCTTGTTAGCAAAAGGATTTTATTGAATAAAACAATGTTTTCACCATGATTATCTCCGCTTACTTCTATTCTATCCATTTTAGTTTTTGCTTATGCCTAACTTAAAGGCGTTAAAAAAAGTACTTATTGAGAGATAACCCAAAAATTTTAGATGAGTCTTGGAAGTTATTATCTCGGTAATAACCTCTCCTTATCCTTTTTATTTTCTTTTTATGCCAAGAGTAACCTTTAATGAGAGAGAAGTAATGATCGGGAAAGTTGCTGTCCTGAAACAGATTTTTGTGCTTCACCGTAAATATTCGTGTAAGATCTATGAACGTCTTTTTGAGTCGTGAATTTTTGTGCTTCTGTCCCAGGTTGTTATCTAACTTTCGTTAGTTCGACACTTTTTGATTTGAGCAATAGAAGGTCTTTTAAAAAATTCGTCTTTACCTGCTAGTCTGTTTTGAGAGATTTCTGCCATTTTCTGCATTTGCTTCTTGTTGGTTCCTTTTTGAGTTCTTTGGGGGAATTGAGCTTTTTGAGGGAAGTAAAAGTGGAACTTGTAAGATCATGGAGTTTGTATGTATGTTAGAGAAACGCCTTGGCCGCTAGCCTAAGCCATGCCTAATCATGGTGGAAACTTGGAGCATAACCATAATGAGCATTCTATGAAGCATACTCAATAAAAATCTATACACATAGTAAATAAAAAGACCGCTGAGATGCTCATTGTCTGCTTGACTTGTCATTTTGATTATGGGATAGCTACTGTATCATGTGCAAGGGGTACCCCGTTGGCGGTTCTCTATGATACGTATATACTTACAATGACAAGAGCTTACTCGTGACTGAAGTTGAGTAGCATGAGGATCGGTCTTCATAAGTAAGGGGAATGAGACTTTGATTTATAACTTGTCAAGCATATCCTCTTAGTTGTGTCACTTTAACCTTAACCACATTAAAGATGCTTATGATAGGGGCAATGAGAGCTCAAAGCTAATGAGTACCATACTTTCAGCATTTGGAAGCCTTTCAAACTTTTCAAAACCTTTTTCATTTCCTTGTTGAGTCTCCACACATTCTATGAGCACTTTCTTGAGAGCATAGTGGCCATTCTTAGTTCTATGTGCATTGTCCCAAGACTTTTTGATTGATGCATACCTTGATATTGTTTGTTTTAAACTATTTGGATCTAGTCACTCTTGTAAACTTTTAGGTGTCCTATGCATTTATGTTTGCTACTCTATGAGGGACAAGCTGAATGCAACTATGCTATGTTTTCTTTATGCGAAACAAACAAACATCTTGCAAAGCATTCTTATTCATGAATCTTTTGTTTGTGCCTTTTCATGTTGCATCATAGTTTCTTTGTCTTATTGCTAGAACTTTGTCTTTCATGTTATGATTGAAGTACTATGATCCCAGCTTTGAATGTTTACAAATACTTTGGTTAAGTCTTTGATGGTGCATGTCACCTCAAAAATTATTCTTTCTTTTTATCACTTACCTACTCGAGGACGAGCAGGAGTTAAGCTTGGGGATGTTGATACATTGCAAATGTATCTATAATTTGTGATGCTCCATGCTTGGTTTTATCCACTTTCTTGTGGTTTGTCCACACTTTGGAGTACTTTTCATATGATTTCTTGGACTAACCTATTAACAAGAGCCACAGTGCTAGCTGCCTGTTTTCTGCTATTTTTGGTTCCAGGAAAGTCAGAAAATGAATATTCTCGGAATTGGACGGGACAAAAGCCAAAGTGCCTATTTTTCCAGAAGACTCCAGGAGCCAGAATACAAGACGGAGGAGGGCCAGGGGCTGGCGACACCCCCCCCCCAGGCGCGGGCTAGGCCTGGCCACGCCAGTGCATGGTGTGGTGGCCCCAGGCACCCCCTCGGTCTCCCTCTTCGCCTATAAGAAGCCTTCTGACCTAAAAAACTCCGGAGGTTCGACGTTTTCCTAGAAGAAGTTCCACAGCGCCGCCACCACCGAAGGGGAGATTCGGGGGACAGAAAGTCTCTGTTCCAGCACCCTGCCGGGATGGGGAAGTGCCCCCTGATACATTGCAAATGCATCTATAATTTTTGATGTTCCATGCTTGGTTTTATCTACTTTCTTATGTTTTGTTCCAACTTTGTAGTACTTTTTATATGATTTCTTGGACTAACCTATTAACAAGTGCCACAGTGTCAGTTGCCTGTTTTCTGATGTTTTTGGTTCCAGGAAAGTCAGAAAATCAATATTCTCAGAATTGGACCAGACAAAATCCAAAGTTGTTATTTTCCCGGAAGACTCACGGAGCCAGAAGGAGAGTCGGAGAGGGGCCACAGGGTGGCCACACCACCCCATGGCGCGGGTCCCCCAGGCTGCGCCAAGGCATGGTGTGGGCCCCCTGGCCGGCCACCGACCTTGCCTCTTTGCCTATAAGTTGCCACCCGATAAAAAATCCACGAAAGAGTCTGTAGCCACCGTCATCTCCATCCCTAGATCGGGAGGGATCTGAAGCTCTTCTCGGCACCCTGCCGGAGAGGGGAATTCACCCTGGAGGCCTTCTTCATCACCATGCAAGCCTCCGGTGTGATGCGTGAGTAGTTCATCCTTGGACTACGGATCCATGTAGTAGCTAGATGGCTGGTTTTCCTCCTTTGTGCTTTCATGTTTAGATCTTGTGAGCTCTGTTCATGATCAAGATCATCTATTTGTAATTCTGCATGTTGTGTTTGCGGGGATCCGATGGATATTGAGATGCTATTTCAGATTGATTATTGATTCTATCATGTCTTTGTTATTTGTGATCTTGCATGCTTTTCGTTGTTAGTAGCTATCTTGGCCAAGTAGATGCTAGCAACTCCAAGAGTTAGTATTTATGCTTGATAGTGGGTTCATGCCTCTGGTAATCTGGGGAAGTGACAGAAATCTCTAAGGTACTAGATGTGTTGTTGAAACTAGGGATAAAACAACAATCCTTTGTTCATAGAACAATCGTATTGTTTACTTTACACGCAGTTCGTAAAGCAATAATCTGTTGCTTGCAACTTAATACTGGAGGGGGTTCGGATTATAACCTGAAGGTGGATTATTAGTCATAGATTCAGTTGGATGGCGGTCTATGTATAATGTTGTAATGCCCAATCAAGTCTCAAAGGAGTCAAGATGATTAGTATATGCATGTATTGCTTTCTCGGTGTTTGTCAATCGCCCCGCTGTAATTTGTTCACCCAGCATGTTATCTATCTTAAGGAGAGCCACCTCTAGTGAACTATGGATCCCGGTCCTTTTTCTTTACATACAATCTACAACTGTTTACTGCTTTGTGTTTACTTTCTGCAAACTTTTACTTCTTTCCATTCGATACGTTTAATCCTTTGTTTTCCGCAAAACACGGTGAGATTGACAACCTCATCGCAAGTTGGGGACAAAGTTCTGTGGTTGTGTTGTGCAGGTCTCCATGTTGCTACTAGCACCGGTAGTGCGCTCTGCCAAAGCTCAGCTAGTAACACCTTTGGGGTGTTTCCTTGTTCCTACTGGTTCGATTAAACCTTGGTTTCATAACTGAGGGAAACTTGCTGTTGTGCCCATCATACCTTCCTCTTGGGGTTCCCAACGAGCTCTACATCAACACTGCACCAGCACATTTTTGGGCACCGTGTATTGAGCCATCAAGCGATTTTCTAGCGCCGTTGCCGGGGAGGTAAGGTATAAAGGTATTCACACCGGAGGATTAAAGAAGAAGAACCTCCCACGGCAAACGCTTATTTTCTGGTGTGAGTACTCGAAGTTATTTCCTTTAGATTCTGCAATTTTGTCTTTTTGTTTCTTGTTTTCACTAGTTAGGCTTAATGGAAAACAACAACAAAATTAGAGAGCTTTATAGTATTTATCTTGAGTTAGGACATGAAGTGTTTGAAGATAAAATTAAAAAACCTATGGAACTTTATTTGCGTGCTAATAGCAATGTTGTTAGTATGAACTCTTTGGACACCATTATTGCTAATGCTATGGAAAAATCTAAGCTTGGGGAAGCTAGCTTTGATGAGCATGATATTTTTAGTCCCCCAAGCATTGAGGAGAAAATTTACTTTGATGATACTATGCCTCCAATATATGATGATTACAATGATGAGTATGATATTTTATGCCTCCTATATTTGATGATTATGGTGATGAAAATAATAATGATAGCTATTTGTTGAATTCGCTCCCACTACAATCAAAATAAGAATGACTATGCTTATGTGGGGAGTATTGATTCTTTTATGCATATGGCTCATGATAAGAATGTTTCTTGTGATAGTTATATTGTTAATTTTATTCATGATGCTACTGAAAGTTATTATGAGAGAGGGAAACATGGTTTTATGCATCTCAATAATATTAGGTTTCCCCTCTTTATGTTGACAATTTTGAAGTTGCACTTGTTTTGCTTTCCTATGCTTATTGCTTTGTGCTTTCATGACTTGTTTCTTTACAATATTACTATGCATAGGAAGTGTGTTAGACTTAAATGTGCTTTGAATTTGCTTCTTGATGCTCTCTTTTACTTCAATTCATATTTCTTATGTGAGCATCTTCTCAAACTATCATGCCTAACTTAAAGACGTTAAAGAAAAGTACTTATTGGGAGATAACCCAAAAGTTTTAGATGAGTCTTGGAAGTTATTACCTCTGTAATAACCGCTCCTTATCCCTTTCATTTGCTTTTTGTGCCAAGAGTAACCTCTAATGAGAGAGAAGTAATGATTGGGAAAGTTTCTGTCTCAAAACAGATTTTTGTGCTTCACCGTAAAAATTTGTGTAAAATCTCTGTACGTCTTTTTGAGGCGTGAATTTTTGTGCTTCTGACCCAGGTTGTTATCTAACTTTCGTTAGTTCAACACTTTTTTATTTGAGCAACAGAAGGTCTTCGAAAAAATTCGTCTTTACCTGCTGGTCTGTTTTGACAGATTTCTGCCATTTTCTGCATTTGCTTTTTGTTGGTTCCTTTTTGAGTTCTTTTGGAGAATTGAGCTTTCTGAGGGAAGTTCTACAGTAGCTAGTGTTTTCATGGAAGTTTATTTGGTGTTGGAACTGAATCTTAGGACTTATTATCTTGGGTGCACTAATGTTGCTAGTAAAGATTGTGTGAAGTTCTGTATGAAGAAAAAATTTCAAGTGTATGGAAGGAATGAGTAATGAGATGAAGGATGGACTAAAGCTCAATCTTGGGGATGCCACGCGTGTCACCCCAAGAAATATCCAAGAAGTACAAGCGTTAAAGCTTGGGGATGCCTAAGGCATCCCCTTCTTCATCAATAAAAATCCCAGGTTTCTTCCAAATGCTTCATTTTATTGTTTCATACACAATTGTGTTGTTCTTGGAGCGTCTTATTTTTTATTTTCGTTTTGGTTTCTAGTTTGCTTGGTTTTCTTAGTTTTCTGAATAAATTGGTTGGACCCCCCTCTTTCATACATTGGTTTTCAAATAGTTTAGTTTGGTTTGGAAAAGAGTAGGAAAGTTCATGCTTAAGTGGTAAAGAGAGTTTGTTTTTGACTGTGGCCTATGCTTTGTCATGCCATGCTTGATATTTTTTTGGCTTTATGCTTAGTATTCTTTGCTGTAGCATGACTAGTTATAAACAATTGAGATTGCTTAATGTGTCTTGGATGAATTATGCGTTGTTTTAGCATATTAAAGCATAGTTTAGTGGTATTCTCCTTTGATGTTTTATTTGGGTTGACTTGGCGCATGCTCACACCATATTATGACTATCTCAAGTCACCATAGCCTTTATGATCCTTTAGTTTTCAACTTGTAGTATCACTTTATGTTTTGATCAATGATGTTTTGTCGCTCTGCATGATTATGGCCATTATTGCTCTCTTAGTTTGTCGCTCCCAGTATTTTGCTAGCCTCCACAACCAAGTATGAGTTCCACTCATGCATCCAACTCCCTAAACCAAGTATTCCAAAGAGTCCACCATACCTACCTACTAGCTTATGCTATTCCAAGTATATTCATGTTTTTGTTTACCTTCCAAATTAAACTTGTTATGAGAAAACTAGTGATTAAAGCTCTCACGAACTTGATGGCACACTTTACTTTTTTTGCATCTAATAAACTTCAACCATTGGGTCCTTCTTTGTTGCGTATATGCTTGTGCTTATAAGTTGAAATTAGCATAACCATGTACCATGGGGAACGCTTTCAACGTTGCACTTGTACTTTGTACCCCGTTGATATCATGTTCTTTTGCTTACGGATCCCGGCGGTGTGAAATAAAAGTGGAACTTGTAAGATCATGGAGTTTGTATGTGTGTTAGAGAAACGCCTGGGCCGCTAGTCTAAGCCATGCCTAATCATGGTGGAAACTTACAGCATCACCATAATGAGCACTCTATGAAGCATCCTCAATAAAAACCTATGCAAATGGCAAATAAAAAGATCGCTGAGATGCTCATTGTCTGCTTGCCTTGTCATTTTGATTATGGGATAGCTCATGTATCATGTGCAAGGGGTACCCCGTTGGCGGTTCTTTATGATGCACATGTACTTACAATGACAAGAGCTTACTTGTGACTAAAGTTGAGTAGCATGAGGTTCGGTCTTCGTAAGTAAGGGGCATGAGATTTCGGTTTATAACTTGTCAAGCATATCCTCTTAGTTGTGTCACTTTAACCTTAATCACCTTAAAGATGCTTATGATAGGGGCAATGAGAGCTGAAAGCTAATAAGTACCATAATTTTTGGAAGCTCTTTATGAGACTTGAATCCCTACTTCCTTTTACAAAGGCCTTTCTTCCACTTATATATTGAGTCTCCACCTTCTATCTTTATGCACTTACTTTGAGAGCATAGTGGCCATTCTTAGTTCTATGTGCATTGTCCCAAGACTTGTTGATTGATGCATACCTTGATATTGCTTGTTTTAAACTATTTGTATCTAATCACTCTTATGAACTTTGAAGGTGTCCTATGCATTTATGTTTGCTCCTCTACGAGGGACAAGCTGAATACCACTATGCTATGTTTTCTTTATATGAAACAAACAAACGTCTTGCAAAGCATTGTTATTCATGAATCTTTTGTTTGTGCCTTTTCATGTTGCAACATAGTTTCTTTGCTTATTGCTAGAACTTTGTCTTTCATGTTATGATTGAAGTACTAAGAGTCCAGCTTTAAATGTTTTACAAATACTTTGATCAAGTCTTTGATGCTGCATGTCACCTCAAAAATTATTCTTTCTTTTTATCACTTACCTACTCGAGGACGAGCAGGAGTTAAGCTTGGGGATGTTGATACATTGCAAATGTATCTATAATTTTTGATGTTCCATGCTTGGTTTTATCTACTTTCTTATGTTTTGTTCCAACTTTGGAGTACTTTTCATATGATTTCTTGGACTAACCTATTAACAAGTGCCAAAGTGCCAGTTGCTTGTTTTCTGCTGTTTTTGGTTCCAGGAAAGTCAGAAAATCAATATTCTCGGAATTGGACCGCACAAAAGCCAAAGTTGATATTTTCCTAGAAGACTCACGGAGCCAGAAGGAGAGTCGGAGAGGGGCCACAGGGTGGCCACACCACCCCATGGTGCGGGTCCCCCCAGGCCGCGCCAGGGCATGGTGTGGGCCCCCTGGCCGGCCACCGACCTTGCCTCTTCGCCTATAAGTTGCCACCCGATAAAAAATCCACGAAAGAGTCTGTAGCCGCCATCAACTCCATCCCTAGATCGGGAGGGATCTGAAGCTCTTCCCGGCACCCTGCTGGAGAGGGGAATTCACCCTGGAGGCCTTCTTCATCACCATGCAAGCCTCCGGTGTGATGCGTGAGTAGTTCATCCTTGGACTACGGATCCATGTAGTAGCTAGATGGCTGGTTCTCCTCCTTTGTGCTTTCATGTTTAGATCTTGTGAGCTCCGTTCATGATCAAGATCATCTATTTGTAATTCCGCATGTTGTGTTTGCGGGGATCCGATGGATATTGAGATGCTATTTCAGATTGATTATTGATTTTATCATGCCTTTGTTATTTGTGATCTTGCATGCTTTTCGTTGTTAATAGCTATCTTGGCCAAGTAGATGCTAGCAACTCCAAGAGTTAGTATTTATGGTTGATAGTGGGTTCATGCCTCTGGTAATCTGGGGAAGTGACAGAAATCTCTAAGGTACTAGATGTGTTGTTGCTACTAGGGAGAAAATAACAATCATTTGTTTATAGAACAATCGTATTGTTTACTTTACACGCAGTTCGTAAAGCAATAATCTGTTGCTTGCAACTTAATACTGGAGGGGGTTCGGATGATAACCTAAAGGTGGATTATTAGTCATAGATTCAGTTGGATGGCGGTCTATGTATAATGTTGTAATGCCCAATCAAGTCTCAAAGGAGTCAAGATGATTAGTATATGCATGTATTGCTTTCTCGGTGTTTGTCAATTGCCCCGCTGTAATTTGTTCACCCAGCATGTTATCTATCTTAAGGAGAGCCACCTCTAGTGAACTATGGATCCCGGTCCTTTTTCTTTACATACAATCTACAACTGTTTACTGCTTTGTGTTTACTTTCTACAAACTTTTACTTCTTTCCATTCGATACGTTTAATCCTTTGTTTTCCGCAAAACACGGTGAGATTGACAACCTCATCGCAAGTTGGGGACAAAGTTCTGTGGTTGTGTTGTGCAGGTCTCCACGTTGCTACTAGCACCAGTAGTGCGCCCCAGCTAGTAACACCTTTGGGGTGTTTCCTTGCTTCTACTGGTTCGATTAAACCTTGGTTTCATAACTGAGGGAAACTTGCTGCTGTGCTCATCATACCTTCCTCTTGGGGTTCCCAACAAGCTCTACATCAACACCGCACCAGCACTTTTCTGGGCGCCGTGTATTGAGCCATCACCCCCGGAGCCATCTCCATCGATCTCCACCATCATCTCCATCGATCATCCATGTTTCCCCCATCTATGAGTGAGTAATCCCCCGTTGTAGGCTATGGGGATGGTAGGGATTGGATGAGATCATTCATGTAATGGCATCAGATTGTTAGGGCATGGTGCCTAGTATCTTTTATTAGTGCTTTATGACTTTGTTGCAACTTGTTGTGCTTAATGCTTGTCACTAGGGCCCGAGTGCCATGATTTCAGATCTGAACATGTTATTGATTCATTATGATAGTATTGTTTTTGGTCTTATCTACAAGTTGTATACACACGTTGTTGTCCGGAACCAATGGCCCCGAAGTGACAGAAATCGGGATAACCGGAAGGGAAAGGCTTTGATGTGAGGATCACATGTGTTCACAGAGTGTTAATGCTTTGCTTCGGGGCTCTATTAAAAGGAGCACCTTAATTGCCAGTAGTTCCCTAGAGGCCCCGCTGCAAACGGGCTGGCAGGACAAAAGATGTTGTGCAAGTTCTCATTGCGAGCACGTATGACTATATATGGAACACATGCCTAGGATTGTCTAGTACTTGGATGCTTTATCTTATTTATCTGCAATTGCCCTATGTTCTGATTGCTATTTGAATTGTCTTGTCCATGCAACGCCCGTCCATCCATCCCTATGCCTACCGCACTCAAATCCCACTGTTTACTGCTATTGTTACTACTGTCCTTGCTTTACTACTGTTGTTACTTTACTATTCCTACTACAAAACTATTGCTACTGATAAACTGTTGTGAGCAAGATTGTTTCCAGGTGCAGCTGAATTGACAACTCAGTTGTTAAGGCTTGTAAATATTCTTTGGCTCCCCTTGTGTTGAATCAATAAATTGGGTTTCACTTCCCTCGAAAATACTGCGATACACCCCCTATACTTGTGGGTCATCACCTATGCAAGGGAATTTTGTAAACAAACAAGTTGTTGAAACCAGAAGCTACTAGCATAGGAAGGCAAAAGAAGTGCAACATAAAAGCTTTCAGCATAAAACGAGGAAACTTGATATTATTGAGATGCATAAAAAAACTTTTCCCTCTCTCATAATAACTTCCAGTATCATGCATAAACTTAACAATATAGCTATCCCAAGGACCATCGTAGCAATGATCACTTATTCTAACAGAAAACACAGGAATACTAGCTCTCATAACACTACTATGTGAAACAATATTAGAGGTATCCTTACAAAGGATAGGGTGTCCCTCTTTCTCATACCTAGTAACAAAGTCTTTCACATTTGCTATTATAGGTTCATCAACCATTTGTTTATCAGGTTCAATAGCTTTATTCATACTTTCATTAACCATACTAGCCATCATAGAATGTTCCCTTATCTTACATGGGAAAGGGATTTTCTCAATGTAAGGTTTAGGTAAAACATGATTAGCAGTATAAACTTCAGTATTTCTTGCAGGAACACTCTTAGCAATATCTTTATAAGGTTCATGATACTTATTCCACTTCTTTTTAGGCACTTCAATGTAAGAAGCAAAAGCCTTAAAATAAGAAGCAATAGCTTGAGAGTCTAGACCATAAGCATTTTTAATATTTTGAAAGTTATCAATTCCCATAAAAGATTCAATGCATTCATAATCATAATTTATACCTGACTTTCTACCTTTGTCATTCTCCCAAGCTTCAACATTGTCTTGAATATGGTCCAGAAGATCCTATTTAGCTTCTTCTTCCATACGAGTGAATGATCCAGTACAAGAAGAGTCCAATAAATCCTTGTCATATAGAGGGAGTCTTGCATAAACGTTATTGATAATAATATTGTTGGGAGCTCATGAATGGGACATTTGAGCATTAGTAACTTCAATCTCCCCCAAGCTTGAGCTGTACTCTCTCCATCAAGAGGCCAAAAGTTGTATATTTGATTCCGATCTTTATGAATCTCACTAGGAGGATAAAACTTTGAATAAAAGAGAGGCACTATTTCCTCCCATTCCAGAGCTTGACCATTCTTCAGCAGCTTATACCATTCCTCAGCTCTTCCTTTCAGCGATAATGAGAATAACTTCTTCTTAACTTGATCTGTAGTAATACCTGCACACTTGAACAACCCGCATAATTCGTGTATAAAGAGCAAATGGTCACCGAGATGGACAGTTCCATCCCCGACATAGTAGTTATCCATAACACGATCAATAATTCTTGTAGGTATTTTAAAAACATCATTCTCAGCAGGTGGTGGTTTATCTACTACCTTAGCAGTGGTAGTAGCATTACCAAATAAGAAACTCAGCGAATTATCCATAACGAAAATAAAGCAACTAGCAGAAGTAAACAAAACTCACAATAGAAGTTTCCTTTACCAGTTCCACTCTCCAATAGTGCTTCACTCCCCGGCAACGGCGCCAGAAAATAGTCTTGATGACCCACAAGTATAGGGGGTGTATCGCGGTATTTTCGATAAGTAAGAGTGTCGAACCCAACGAGGAGCTGAAGGTGCTGGCTAGTGGTATGGATCAGGAATTCTCTACAAATACTTAGCAAACAGATTTTTAGGGGTTTTCGATAAAGGAAGTAAACAAAGTACGAGTAAATAAAAGACAGTAGGAATAAATGCAGCAAGTGGCCCAATCCTTTATGCAGCAAAGAACAAGCCGATTGTATTACTTAAGATGACCAAATGTTCTCGAGGACACATGGAAAGACTGTCAAGTGCTTTCGCTTCATATAGTTGATTAATCTTCTTTAGCTTGCTAAGTGTTGTGTGGGTGAACCTGTGCTAATGTACCGACCTTCCTAGGACTAATACATACTTGTGATTATACCCCTTGCAAACATCCGTAAGTACAAGAAAGTAATTAAGGTAGAAACCTAACCACAGCTTTAAACTCTAAGACCCTTACGTCCCTTGTGCAATGGTTTCCTAACGGGGTTTCAGGTTTCTGTCACTCCGGCAACCCCTACGATTAGTAGTCAAATACACAATGCATTCCCCTAGGCCCATATAGGTGAAGTGTCATATAGTCGACGTACACATGACACCACTAGAAGAAGTACACCATAACTTAAATATCAAACTATTGAATCTTTCTCAACACAACTCCACTACTAACAACATGACTTCTCGCATGTTCTCAAGAACAAAACGAACTACTCACAAGACATCATATGGATCATGATTAGAGATGGAATAATGATGTATAACAATCTGAACATGAACAATAATTCAATGGTTCACTCAATAGCACCAACTACAAAGAGTAATCAACACCAGGAAAGTTTCCCGTAAGAACTAATGCAAGATTCAACACAATTGTTACAGCAATATGGAGATGGTGATGAGGGTGCTGATGGTGATGATGATGATGATGATCCCGATGAAGTCCAGCTTGATGGTGGTGTTGATGGCGACGATCTTCCCTCTCCGGGAAGGAATTCCCCCGGCAGAAATCTGTCTACTGGAGAGATCTTTCTCTCTCGGTGTTTTCCGCCCCGCAGATGCGGCGGAATCTTTCTGTGGTCGCTCCCTGAGTCTTAGGGTTTCGGGAGTATAATATACGCTAGAGGGGAGTGCCAGGGGTGGACCAGGGCGACCACACCACCTGGTGGCGCGGCCTAGGGTGGCCTGCGCCAGGGGGTGGTGTGGCCCCCCAATGGCCCATCTCCAGCCCCCCTTCTGGCTTCCTTCGTCTTCTGGAAAAATAGGATTTTTTGTATATTTTCCCGGATTTTCTGATCTTCGCGAATTTTGCCTCCAAACAGCACCTTTTCCACCAGAATCCTGACTGTAGCGGTCCATGCTCCAAAAGTCATCAACCATGCAAAAACAGATGAAATGACATAAGTATCACCTCTCAATATGAAATATATCAATGAATTATGACATATAATTGTGATGCAAAATGGGCGTATCAACCATCATTTGATCAATTAAGCTGAGGCTTTTTAATTGTCTGATCAAGATCTATTTTCCGCTAAGTAGTAGACTTTCTATAAGGCTTATATTGATAAGGAAACTTACTTGAAGTTTATACGCACTTGGATTAACAATATTATTACTTAATGTACTAATACTATTAACTTTCTCATAGCTTCATAACTACTATCTAAACTCTTGGTTTTAAATATGTCTTCTAGTTTACTCATGAGTGAGTTAACTCCTCTAATATCAAATGGTTTGATCAGCACTAAGGATCACATTTCATTGATGATGGAACATTCTACCATAACTAATACCTTCTTCTTATTAATCTACTTAAGGTATTTGGAAGGTCAATATAATAGGTCACTAAGTTCTAGGTCCAGGATTGATCCCCCTACATTGAAGATCAATAGACACTAGGACTTGGTTAAGTAGGAATGTCACCTCTTAATATCATATTAAGGGTTGATGTCTACGCACTTCTATTCTTGTAGACAGTTGTTCGGCCTCCAAGTGCAGAGGTTTGTAGAACAGCAGCAAGTTTTCCCTTAAGTGGATCACCCAAGGTTTATCGAACTCAGGGAGGAAGTGGTCAAAGGTATTCCCTCTCAAGCAACCCTGCAATCAAGATACAAGAAGCCTCTTGTGTCCCCAACACACCCAATACACTTGTCAGGTGTATAGGTGCACTAGTTCGGCGAAGAGATAGTGAAATACAAGTGGTATAGATAATTATAAGTGGTAACGGTGATAGAAAATAGCTTGATGGTGTGAAAGAGACTAAAGACAAACTGAAATAAAGATGGCAACAAGCAAACATGTAACAAATCTAGTTGCAAACGGTGATTCAATGCTTAGAAACAAGGCCTAGGGATCATACTTTCACTAGTGAACACTCTTATATAGATATATTCTTCTTTATGATACTACTCTTAACTACTTTCTGGTTGGATACTCTAATCGATGGTAGGGCTATAACAGCACACCTCAAAGTTCATCTTTCCCATCTAGAAAACCCCACACTATCACCTTGAGCACTAGATGGTTCCAACAAACACCACAATTTCATAAAGACATCCAACTGCAAATATAACTCACAACAAGTATTTGTAATCTCCAGCCTAAGTGCCACCATGGTGTGCACGCTGTCACTTTCACACACATGGGGAGAGCAGAGATCTAATAAAGCACTTGAGTAGCAAGGTAGATCTATAGATTACAAGCTCATGATCTCAATAAGATCATGCATAGAGAGAGATGAACACATAGCTACTGGTAGAACCCTTAGCCTCGAGGAAGAACTACTCCCTCATCATCATGGGAATAAGCAACGGTGATGGAGATGGCGGTGGAGTTGATGGAGATGGCTCTGGGGGCACTTCCCTGTCCCGGCAGGGTGTCGGAACAGAGACTTTCTGTCCCCCGAATCTCCCCTTCGGTGGCGGCGGCGCCGTAGAACATTTCGTGGATTTCTGATTTACGATTTAGGGTTTATGCATCGGGAGTCTCTTATAGGCGAGAGGGGAGACCGAGGGGGTGCCGGAGGGGCCCACACCACCTGGTAGCGCGGCCAAGGGGGACTCGCGCCAACCTATGGTGTGGCTGGCCCCTGGCCCCTCTCTGTCTCGTCTTCTGGCTCCGTGTTCCCCCCGGTGAAATATTGACTTTGGCTTTTGTCCCGTCCAATTCCGAGAATATTCATTTTCTGACTTTCTGGAACCAAAAACAACAGAAAACAAGCAAATGGCACTGTGGCATCTTGTTAATAGGTTAGTCCTAGAAAGTGTATAGAAAGTACTCCAAAGTGTGGACAAAACATAAGAAAGTAGATAAAACCAAGCATGGAACATCAAAAAATATAGATACATTTGCAATGTATCAAGGGTTTGTGCTGGATGGTCTTGGCTTGACTCCCATTTCTACTCTATCTGTGATAAGAGTTAATGTTTAAGAACTACCATGGTACCTATGATAAGAATAACTATAGCAAGCAAGTGTATGAAGATTTGGTTATGGAGTTACTTTACTTAAGTTATCTACTTGACTTGGGATTCAGGGGTTGTGGTAGATAAAACCTTGATATCAGCTTTAGAATATTAAGTATTCATCCTTGAGTTGTGGTATGAAATACCATGTAATGATCTCTAGAAGATCGAGTACTATTTATTAAGTAGTGTGTTGTGACTTAGTTTTATAACATTTGATCTACCCTTAGATCAAATTATATTACCAAAAGATAAGGTTTTAGCAAAGGTCATATTGAAACTTATCGCAGTCAATTTAATGATCTACTTCAGTTCCACCAAGTTAAGAGAAGATTCAATCTCTTTGACAAGTTTTATTTAAACAACGAAAATTATCTGGATTTTCTATGCATGAATGCAATGCACACACATGTGTTCAGCTTATTTCTAAGCTCCAATGCTAGGGTGTTACAAGCCATTTGAATATTTTAAAGATCCGCAAAACTTAAACTTTTTAAATTATGTTCTGATTGTTTTGAGGGCAATCATGTCCTCTTTCAATGAAATGATACAAAGGGACAAAAATAACCTTCAACCGAAAGAAATTTAAATAATAAACTCCTGGTGAAACAAATTCAACACTACCCAAGGACACGTATGGTAGTGCCATATGCATTGGTGTTATCCCATCAAGGGTAGCGCCACACGCAATGGCACTACGCCTGGCATGATTAGGCCATGCCGAGCCAGCTCAACCCGACCCACCCATCCCACCGACCCACCACACTCCCCTTGCTTGTGTGAAGAACACAATGGTGGCGGCTATCTCTCTCCCCTCTCAAATCCACCTACAAAATAGCCAAAATCTACTAGTTCCTTCCGTTATTTCGTTGCCAATCTTTTCCCTAGGGTACTCTCCCTATATCCTCACAATTTTTTCTGAAAATTTCTCACATTTTCTCTATTTTGTCTAGTTTAGGGAAACCCTTGTTCATCCATAAATCTAGAAATTTGGATACACTCTTGGTCCTTTAGCATGGGAATAGCACTTGTGTGAGTAGATTTATACATGTGTGACCTAGTTCATCCAAGATTTGTTCATATGTATGTGCGATTTCACCCATATTTGCGTATATTTGTTCATGTCTATATGTGTATGTGGGGAGAGAGTGGTGTGATTTTACCCATACTTGTATATATTTGTCCATGTCTATTTTGTCAATGTGTATATTTTTCCATACATGTGTTCATTTTTTCATATGTATGTGTGGCGATTTTATCCATGTTTGTGTATATTTCTTCATTTGTATATATTTGATTTTGTTGTCAATGTGGCGCACTATATAAAAATAATGCATAAATTTGTTTGGAACGATTATTGCTTGTAGGAAGATTTTGTTCTTGCTTATGGATATTGAACCAAACAAATTCGACATGGCTTATGGACCCATTGTTTGTTTTTTCTTATGGAACCATTGTTAGTTCTTGCTTATGGATATGTACACAAGCAAAATGATGCATGATTTTTCTGAAGGGTAAAAAAATGATGCATGATTTTGTTCTTGCTTATGGCTATCTATTTGTGCAAATGGCTATCTTGCTTTGGGAGACATTGTTACATGAATTAGATGGGGCCATTCTAGCTTATATGTAGGACCACCTAGCTTGATTTTGTTAGAAAACAAGATGGATTAAAATTGACTAGATGAATATGCGCGCTTCGCCGCTCCACCTTCATGGCATTCTGGCAATGCGTGGCATATGCGGTACACTCTTGGTGGTTTTTTCAATGACACTATAGGCGATACACCCAAAGCTATTTGTTCTACTATGAAACTATAGTCGCAATAAGTCTGAAAATCCAATTCTGCTCATGTGTGCAAATAAATTGATTAATCATTTTTTTTTGAAATGTCAAAAAATAAAAAATATCCGTATATATATTTGGACATTCTATATTCGCACACACCTTTTTTGGGAAAAACGAACATTATTTGTGTCCTGCACAATTTCAGATGCTCCAACGTGATTAGTCTTGGACAATTTTTTATCCTTTTACACAAGTCACATAAAATAGTATTTTTCTGAAAAGTTGTGTAAGAACACAAAATGTCTAGATATACACGTGATATTTTATTTCTTAATTTTTTGACATTTTAAAATTTATTTTTATATATTTCTCATAATAGATTCATTTGCACCCATGAGCCAAAACACCCCCTCCGTGTTTTTTGTTGATGGGTCCTACTGACATGTGTAGATGTAAAAAGATAGCGGTTCGATCTATGCAAAATAGGTGTGAGTGCGCCGATCGGTACGGTGATTACACATGTTCGGAACTACTATTTTTTCTTAGGCTAAATAGTTATCATATCTTTGCTTAATTTATGCCGCGAGAGAGAGGGGGATTGGGCCGACGGCGTCACAGCCGGAGTAAAGAGTAAAGAGAGGATACAATGACAACAACGGTGCGTAAAGTAGATACATGCACGCCTCCATTACACGCGCAAAGGAGCACCATATGGGCTCACCCATCGATGTGAAAAGTAGAAAAAATCCATCACACGCGCAAAGGAGCGCCATATGGGCTCACACATCGATGTGAAAAGTAGAAAAAATGGGCCCACATGAAAGTGTCATGGTAGGGGCAGATGGCCTTAAAATGCTTGCATGTGACTAAGCTTAAGCGTATAGATAATGGTAACCATACACGGGAATTATGCTCACATAAATTTTACTATTTGTAAGCTAATGTATATATTTTTTACATGTTAGGATAGTAGCAAGCATCTTGTGGTTGTGGTGTTTTAGTACAGTTCATGTATTTATGCTCACTCTATTTGTGTTGTATGTGAGATATCACATTTCCTTTTCTTACTAGTTGTTCTTTTTCAAATATGTAGATGTCGCTTCTCCACCAACACTACGATGCGACACATTGTGGGCATCTTATGGCGGAGAACAACGAGGTAGAACGATTTGATCATATTTGATTGCATTTTAATTTTGCATGCACACATTATGATGTTCTTACTTGTATACTATTAGGTTGCTCAGCCGCTACGCCTTAGGTCTCACATGGCCTCTACCGGCAAGATGAAGTATGATTAGCGGTACATGGAATTCATCGAGCCAACCAGCCTCCTTACTTGGATCCACCTTGACAGTCGGTTAACGTCAAACATGAACCCCTGTGCTCTCCAGTTCTATTCATGTTAGGGAAGAAAGGGCAGAGTGGGTTGGGTCGGGCTGGTATGTCGTGACCTAATCACGCCAGGGGATAGCGCCATTGCTTGTGGCGCTATTGTTGCTAGGTAGTGCCAATGCAGATGATGCTACCATCCCTGCTCCGCCATGTTGAGAGTGAGGGTAACACCATTGCAAACAAGGCGCTATCGGATTGAGGGTAGGACCCGTGCCTAGCGCTACCCTTGAGGGCTATTTTGAGAATTTGCGAAACCTAGACATGCTGCAAGACTGGTCATAATGGTAGTATCATATAATAGTATCATGAATATGATACTATCTCATATAGTACCACGATCTCATTATATATTGATTTGTAGAATTTCAATACAAATTTTAAGATTTATTTAACATTAACTTTATAGTTTTATATGCTATGATACTCTATCATTATTTACACTGACATATTTTTTCGCACGTATTTCTTGCATGATACTGCCACCTGTGATACTCCCAGCGCACAGCCTATTTGACTAGTCAACCCAATATCAAAGTGGGTCCCACGTCGCTGCTCGACTCCTCATTTCTTTGTTTGGCTTCCCGCCTACTTGTCTTCCCCTCCCAAACGCCAAACCCCAACCCTCCCGCCTCCAATCCCTAGCCATGGAGCCGCCGCCGGTGTCATCCACCTGTCGCCGGCTCGCCGTCGCGGACCTCCTCCTCCTCCGCCGCCCCACAGCTGGTGCGTACTCCCTCCTGTCCTCCTCCCCCTCTCCTTCCCCCGCCACTTCCACCTCACAGCCACGCAAGAAGTCCAAGCTTTCCGCTCCGAATCCTGCCCCTACCACGGCCCCCTTCGCCCCAATCCCCCACCCCGTCCTCCTCGCCGGCACCCTCTCCATCCCTTCCGCCTCCTGCTCCGATGCCTGCCGCAACCACTGCCTATCCCTCTCCGACCCATCCTCCGCCGCCTCCGTCTGCTGCTACCTCCTCGATTTCGACCCCTCTGCCATCGGTCGTGAGATCCTCGTTCTCTCCTGGAACTACCTCCCATCCATCCGCCAAAACGAAGAGGCCGTGCTGGAGGTGGTCCGATGGCGCCTGGGTGAGGTGCCCGGTCCTACCTTCCTGACGCCGATTCTGCTCAATTGCGTGGATACGGAGTCTGATTTGACCACCCGCGGCCGCGTTTTCGGGGTGGTGAGGTCGGTGAGCGTGGTCTTCAGTGTGCCGCATGCTGCACAGAAGAGTAAGGCGGATGGGGGTGGGGACTTGGTCGGATTTATAGCAGAGATGGTGTGCTGTGGGTGCCGCCAGTGCAAGGCATCACAGCCGGAGTCCGAGCAGGATCACAAGTTTGAGGTGGAGAAGTTTGTGTACTTTGTGGATTCGGCAAGCAGGTGGCGGACTGTGCTGGCGAGGCTGATTGCGAGGCCGGTGTCTGTCACAGGTTTGAGGAAGAAAATGGTTTCTCTTGGGAAAAAGGGCTCATACACCATGTTGGTGTCATCTGCGAAAACCAGGGTGGCATGGTGCCCATCCTATGTGGGCGTTCCACCATCGAATGAGTTGCCAGGAAAGTGCGGTGGAGTATACAGTGGGATTGTCTCTGGAATTTACATGCAGGGCATGTTGGTTGAGCTGGATGAGATTGTGTGGCTGCTAATTGATGATATGCAGCTTGTGCCGCCACATTCTCTTCGAGTTGGTGCTGTTGTATGTTGCTAATTTGCAGCTTTGAACATTTATTTTGCAAACTGTTCATTTTGTTTAAGATAGCAATGTAACTTTTCTTGTTCTTTTGTAGATTTCTGTGAAGAAATTCCGATTGGTTCGTCTAAACTTTGATTGGACGACAGTTGTTCTACTTGGAACATGCAGTAAAACTAGCATTACTGTAAATTCTTTCTCTCTGGTGGATTCAAAGTAAGATGCAACTTTTGGCACGCTGCTATGCTGTGTTACTGGCATCACTCAACAATTTTTTGCTTTTGGTGCAGATGTCATATACGGGCAGAGAACAACAGTCTGCTTGGGAAGTCTGTCAACTCTTTGGATCTGTCCGCTAGATTTTGGTACGAATTTATGATAGTTTTACTTCTCTCGGATACTTTAACCATGATTGACAACAGACTTTTTTTTCTCACCTCATTGTATGGTCCTTTTTGTTCCATCATTTTCCAGGACATTACTTTTGACATCATGCTTTAAGCAGAAGTTCAAGTTAGGTTTCAAGAAAGAGATTTGGGGCTCAAGAAATGTAACTTCACTAATTTTTATTGTAGTTCATAGACTGGAGTAAATAATATTTTAATCCATTGCATTTGCTGCTAATTTATTTAACTGAAACTATTGGACTGCAAGGTATCAACAGAAGCTAGGTCTGGTTCACGCCTATGCTGCTAAAGTTCTCTCTTCAAAGGACTTCGAACCTCAGGCATGTTCATTAGTAGTACATTTGTTTCAATGGATGGGTATCATATCATAAAATGCATTATGTTGTGTCTCTACATACTTGATAGTCTGATTGTACTGTTGCTTCGATTTGCATGTGCTTACTGATGTTGGTTTCACAGTGTAAAGCAAATAAGCTCACCTTTCTTAGTTCTTGCTCCCTCCGTTCCAAAATATAAGATGTTTTAGCTTTTGTGAAACAGATGTATCCAGATGTCTAGATACATTCGTTTCACAAAAGCTAAAACATCTTATATTTTGGAACGGAGGGAGTACTTCCTTTCAAAAATTGACACACCATATATTTGCTCTACTAGCTTTTCAGTTTCTTCATATATTTTCCCCTGAAACCTATGTATGAGTCACCAAAGCTATGTGCATCTTTCGACTCACACCTTAGAAGGCTTATACAATATATTGCCTGGAAAGTTTTGACAAACTAGACACTGATTAGTCTTTCTAGAAGTAGCAAGGCTCTTGGCATTATTGTGTTTCTTTTGTTATTATTTTTTCGGATATGGTTTGGTACTTCACATGGTAATAGAACTGAATGGTGCTCATTGTATCAACCCTTTGTCATGCTTTTAAACCCATTTTGTGTGTGGTTTACTTACCTGGACCTGATTGCGCAGCATGATATCCTTATGAAATTTTGCAATCATAATTGCGACAGTTCAAGCACAGGATCAAACTTGGAAGCTTGTAAATTGGTAATAGTTTCTCCTTTAATTACTTGCAGTATACATGAAACTAAATCGTTAAGATTTTTTATCCATTTAACCATTTAATCTTTGTTAGGTAATACCCTTTGCTAATTTCATATCCAAGTGTGAATCATTTTGGATATCAATAATGCTAAAATGTTGGAATGGCATGGAAGGAATGGGCAAGAACCAGGGACTTCACAAGTTTCTATGTGATGGGCTTTCCTATCCTGGTACCACCAAAAGGATAATTTCAACTGGCGATCTGGGTTTTGTATTAGTGGGAAGCTTGAAGGTTATTTCTAAAATTTGATCGCACCTGCTTCAGAAGTTATGATATTGGTTTTTATTCAGTCATTCTGTCCCCGTAAGATACAGGAAGTTTGATTCATGGAATGTTCCTACTTTCTTTTAACGATTTTTCAACTCACAGCTTTCTTTTACCGTGTTCATGCCGCCAACCAGAGGTGGAAACCCACTTAATTGATTTACTTAGATTAGTGAGTTGATTTTCTTTCATCTTTTGTGGCATCCTGAATCTTGCTATAAACAGTCCATCTATTATAGTTGGCAGATGCTTTTAATTTGCAGGCTTATTGTTGAATGCAATTTGCATGCAGACAGGTTATGAACAGATCATGTCAATTGATTTGAGGATACCATGTTCCCAAGTTATTTTTTTACTTAGGACTTTTGAAGTTTTAAAGTATGGAAGGTGCTAAATATCTTCATTTCAACTTTCCATGAGAATTCCTGTAATATCTTTTATTATCTGTACAAACCGCTAAGTTAGTTGCATGGATACCTTGTTTTCATGACATTTTGTGACCACGTCTTTGATGCATACAGATGTCTTCAGTGCCACGGAGGCTGCAGTTGGTTGATGACACAGGATGTATAGATATTATTATACCCGATCTTCCGCCAAATCTTTGCTTGGATGGCATCTATGAGGTGATGGCTATAATTACTTTACAATATTCAAAAAGTGATGCATTCTGTGTATTAAGTTCAGTTATCAGTTGACTGCATGGCACTCACTTGAACGTCAGAACTAAGACCGTACCATTCATCTCTTAAGTAATATTGCATATGTTAAAGTATGAATAGAACTCTGTTCTGTACAATTGCCTTGATCTTGATTAGGTAGGTTGATGATTCGTGAATTCAACTGATTACCAGCAAAGCATACTAATTGTCATATACGCGTAGGGTTTATTAAAGCAACTATGCAATACAATGAAGTGATACACCTTCAGCTGTAGGAGTTTATTGGGTGTTGGTTTAATTTTCTATACGCAGTCCTTGCGGTAAACTAGAGACAAGTAGCATCTAGCAGTTTGATAGAAAATCTATGATCCCAAGATTATATAATTAGAAAACTCAAGAGCCTTACATAGTACAGCACTACAGCTGAATAACCCATACTCTTAACATCTACAGTTTCTGTACTTGTGTCTGCTGTACTGACTTTTTTCATATTTATGTACACTGAACTGAAGAAGTATAGTAGAATTGGCGCTATTGATCTTCCTCCATAACCAAACCTTTTGCGTTTGTGAGGCTTTTATATGTTCTGCTTTCTGCAATTAAACTTCGTAACTGTTTCACACATTAACTCCAACCATTTAGCATCCTGATTTTCCTATTGCCACCCAGATAAATGATTGCAAACTAGCCCTTGAAGGGCCAGTGGCTTACCTAGATCATTATGGTGTTGCTGATCCACTATCCTGTAAGGCTGTGTTTCAGCAGCTCTCATGCCGAAAAAGATTGCATCATCTCAAGATCTATGTTATAGTTAACTGGAGTGAATTGAATCACATTGGCCCTTCCTCACAAATTCCTTCGCAAACTAATAATCGTGCCAGGCTGTTTCACCTGTTGAAACTGTCGCACATTTTTCCAGCAATCAATAATGTGAGTACTTCTTTAGCTACCCATTGACAATCTTGAGGTTTAGCATCATCATGCTCATAAGTAGTGACTGACTATGTTCCCTTTGCGCCATTTTGCTCTTGCAGCATCAGAACACTTCAGAGCTTAGCATGTATGCTGAGGCTGTGATAGTACCATACAATTTAAAGTTTACTGGACAAGATGATTGCATTGAGCATGCTGAGAGCTTTAGAATTTCAAGCACTCGTTCACTTTGTGATTCCAAAGTGCCTATGGAGAAACCATGTTACATTCCATGTTCCCTAAGCTTCAGAACCACCAGTCTTTCTGGCACTCTAGTGTCTAGCTATTCCTGTGGGTCTGATGGTACTATTCTAATTGATTCTAGTGGTGAAGAACGAGGTAACCAATCAAGGATTTTGTTGGAGTTCAAGGAGGGGTGTTTACTTAAGTATCAGGTATGGTTTTTATATGAAGCTTACTTTAAACATTTAGCCTTAGCTTATAGCCAGAATTACTGATTTATCTGATCAAATTGCAGTTACTGCGGATTGGTGGCTATTATATTCTCGAATGTCCTAGTGACAGTTTGAGTTTTGCCGTGAAAGGATGTGGATGTTTTCAATGTGGCAAAATTTCATTAGATTCTCAGGATAAACTTTGGAGCCTTGCCATTACCTTTAATGGTAATATAAACATCAAACAGGGTATTGTAGATAAGTTTATTGGGGAGGTGGATGAGCCATATTCGAGAAATCCATTCCATAATGAGATAAGATTAGTACAATCTTGGAATGACTTCTGTCAGTATTCAGATTTTCAATTGAATTTTTATTGTGAAGCAATGAGTGAAAAGATGGAAGAATATGATGCCTTGTGTTATGGATTGAATGGATTGTGCTCTTACTCAGTTCAAGTTATTACTGTCTCTTCATGCACTGAGATTATGATGCGCAAAAAGCCTTTTGGTTCTTCTGACTTGCAAAGTAAAAATCTTGTCCAAGGAGATTTAATATCATTACACGGGAAAGTAGAAAATATCCATTCACATGACTGTAAGGATCGACGACTTCTGCCTGGTAATGAGAAGCTCAACATGTGTATCCATGTCGCTGATGATAATCAAACGGTACATCACTAGGTTATCATTCAGTTAATGCTCAGCTTGTTATTCTATTTAATGGAATTCATTGTAGGTGCGACTCCGTGGATACTTAAGCAAACATTGTTATCCTGTTGGCATAGGGCGAGGTGCAGCAGTGACATTCCACCGCGTCCTCTTGACACAGTGTTGTGTTCCTTCCTTTCCTGGCTTTCCATGAAATCTTATCCTCCCTGTCTCAAAATAGATGTCGCAGATTTGTCAAAATTTGGATGAATCTAGACACTATTTAGTATATAGATACATCCAAATTTTGACAAATTTCCGACATCTTTTTTGAGACGGAGGGAGTATTTATTATCATTTTAAGTTGGCTGTACGAAAATAATGTCTATGCAGAACTGTCCCTTGCCTGTATATATATGGTTTGAGAACTTAGATACGACCAAAAAAGGGCCTCCTTTGCATGTTTTGTATTAGATGTTAGGTTGAACAAATCCTTAATAGAGTGGAGTTGCACTCTGTTATCAGTAGAAAAACATGCATTTCTTACTCACACTTTGACTGCTCTCACTGAGGGCGTGTAGTCAGTAGCTACACTTGCATTTTTGCATTATTTACAAGGCATGTAATCTCTGTAGAATAGGAAATGCTGTATGCAGGATCTTTAGTATGTAGCTAATGTGAGAGCTGACGTGAATTTCAGTGAAGACCTATTTGTTGTCAACTACTTCCTCTATTCCTAAATATAAGACATTTTGGGAGTTCAAATTGAACTCAAGATCGGAGGGAGTACTAAAATAAGTTGATGCATTATTCCTCCAAAAATATAATATTACTGTGTCAAGTCTTCTTGCTAAAGATAATTATAATTGATAATCCATGTTACCTGAAACTGAACCATGCTAATAACTGAAACTCATAATAGAGATGAAGGTCTTTTCGTGTAATGTTTAACTGAGACTGAATCTTATGAAACGCTGCAACATATTTTGTGTTCTGCAAATTTAAAGTGACATACTCTGTGCTGTCTAAAATTATACTTTTTTGCTACAGACATGAACTATTGTTAACCCCAGTAACATATATTGAAGTTATATCCATCAGTCATGTGGAACTGAATAGAGAATGCGCTACTTCCTCACTTATGCCTGGTGGCTTAAAAGACAGTTCACCGAGCACAGTTTCACAGCATCTGTCCTTGCATCAGAAGGATTTTAAAGACAGTAGGCCCATGCAGTGCAGGGTAGGTTGAATTCTGCTTCTATTTTTGGCCGATGTATAGGCCTCAGCTGTACCATTTTTGGGCATATTAACATTTGACAATGCTTATAGTTCAATTGAAGTCGGTGATTTTGGGCTGAATCGTTCTCTCATTTGATGTCCATTTTCTTAATACAGGTAGTTACCATCCATTTGTTGGTGTTGGAGAGTTGTTTAAATGACTTACAAACGTCAGAAGCAATTAACAAGGGGAAAATGCTAAAAGTAAAAGTTCCACTGGCTGGGTTTATTGTTGGTAAGAGATGCAGGCCAACTCTAGTATTTGGCTACATTATATCCTAAATCAAATTTGTTAATTTATCCAAAGGGGTGTTTTGCTTTTCTGTTTTACTTGGAGCATCATGTATAAAAAAAATGTTACTTCTGCTTTTTGAACAGATAATGGAACATATTTGTGCTGTTGCTGGGCTGATGATGCAAGGGCTGAACTTTTGCTCAGGCTGCAGGAAATTGCCGTCCTAGATGCTCCTGTTAGTTTGAAGTTTTCTAAAGCTAGAAACAAGGCAAACATACAGCAGACTGTTGGTTCTTGCCTACAAAAATTACTGATGAAGCACAAAAATGTCATTGTAAGAAACTATGGAATCCCTCCCGACGTCGCTTGCCGAGACTTGGAACTATCATCTGGTATCGGCAATGTCTTAAGTAGCCTGGAAGAGAAACTATTGAAATTCATCGTCCTTAATGTTTGTCGAAGGGGAACTCTGGTGAGTTCATGTTTTTTTCTATCTGTTGAGCATTACAATTTGCTGGGTTTTCAGTTACTTTTATATGATGTTTTCAGTCAGTATATATAGAGAACACGGGGACACTGTCCTACTGGCATTGTTGTGACATTGTTGTGGACCATTGTGCTATTGTAGAAGGAAGGTGTTGCTTTTGTAGCCACTAGGCTGTTATGAATTTATGGATCCACTGCTTCATTCATTCCAGATGCTTTTGTATGTTGCCTAGTCTCTTTTCCTAACAACTTAGAGAGCTGCCGCATTGGTTACTCATATGCTGAATAATTGGGTGTATTAAAATTACTCTACCAGGACTGCCGGAAGGAATGTTGTTTAATGAGTTTCTATACTTTGCAGAATGTTAACGCATCAGTTCTCGATCTGAATGCAATAAATGCATCAAATGTAGAGCTTCCTGATGTACATCCAGTACCAAACATGCAGAATTTTTGGGTTAATGAATCATTTCAAGTGGATCCTTTGGAAGAGGCCAGGAGATTGTTTACCTCTTTGGAGAACAATTGATGTTATTTGGACCAGTGAACTATCAGGTAGTTGGATTCCTGATCAAGAAATTGAAGGAAAATTCCTGATATATTTGTGAAGAACGCAGGATGCCCATCAGTAGGGTGGCTTCCAGTTTGGTGAACACATTCTGAGTTGCAAGTATGCAGCGAGAACCATGTGGTCTTGCAGGGAATAGATGTGATTCTTTTGGGTAGGAGGGTGGCATCTGACTACATTAACAATTGGATTGGTGATGTATGTAAAGCTGATTCCATTCTTCAGGCCTGCTCATACATGGATCTGTTATGTGGTTGGAACTTAGAAGATGTCATGGTGATAGAGCTCATGGAGGAAGTTGTTTTTGCTGATAGTCAAGTGTTTTGTATAGTCATTGTATCAGTTGCCAAATTATGATGGCAAGAGAATTATTGTATAGTTACTGCTTATGCTCTTTTATGCAGTCGATGATGTACACTTCTGTTTAGTGTTAATAGAATGAAGCCAGGCTGTTAGCCTGGTCATTTCATGGCTATACAACTTGCGCAAAGCTGATGAATTGTGGTAGGGCCAGTGCTAGACCATGAAACCCCTGGCAAACTGACAAATGTAAATTGTAAGGAACCAGACCATGTTCAAGTGTAACTTGCAGGGAAGGAGCGCATTCCATTTTAATTTCTTGAACATGTCCAATTTACTCATTTGCATGATCAAACTGTCGGGAGGTCAAATTAACTCTTAGGTACTACTCCCTCCGTTTCAAAATATAAGATGTTTTAGCTTTGTGAAAGAAGTGTATCTAGACCCATTTAGTGTGTAGGTTCACTCCAAACATAAATAAATCTACACACTAAAAAGAGTCTAGATACACTTCATTCACAAAGCTAAAACATTTTATATTTTGAAATAGAGGGAGTAGTGGTGATAAACCAAGTAGCAAAGACACACAATGAACATAATGTAATCACGTCAGTCATTTGCATCAGGTAACATCTGATCGAGGCACAAACAGGTGGAAAATGTTTATTCGTGAACCAGGAGGCCGAGCAAAATTGATCATCAGTTCGCTTCCACATCCCAAGCCTAAATAACATGGCTACTGCCTAAGACTGGGAGCATTGAACAGCACATCACAGCAAAGCCCCAGGTGAAACTTCATCAGCACATAATTATATGACGTTTTCATCCCACACACATAACAAACTACAATTCAGTCAAGTTCATGGGCTAGACCCTTTCTTGAACAGCTTGATTTGGTCGCCGTAGTAGTACGCACTGCCAACCATCAGAGCAACCGTCACGCCTTGAGCAACCACACGAGCCCTCATCAGCTTCTGACCCAGTCGAGAATTCCCGTACCGGAAGCTGACCAGACCAGCTGTCAGGACACCTGCAGTGACCAATGCACCTGAAATAGGAGGAACTCGAGTGAGGTTATCCATAGACAAATCAATACCGATACTAGTTCCCAGCCACATTTCCATTTGTTTTGACATGTATACAGTATGTAGCACATAGAAAGGAAAGGGCAAACATGAAGCAACGTTATACTTCCAGTAAAATTAAAAAACAGATAAGTGCATCACATAAATGATTGCAGGATCCAGAATATGCAGGCTGACATTCGATTTTTTGAATGTTTACATGAGATTTGAGCAAAGCAAGTCACGAAAAGATCATAAGTGTTTTGAACGTTCATAGGGCTATCATCTCCATCAAGACCTAAAGCCTAGCTGATACAATAGCTTACAACTGCCCAGTAGGCTGAATCGTGATAAGTCCCACAAAATAGTTTGTAAACACCAGTCTGCATGTTCTATGATCAACCACCTCTTGAAGAAGCTCCATGTATAAGCCCAAAAAATAGACGTCTCAACTTAGGCAGTAAGGCTCTTTCAACTTATAAAGGCATCTTCAACTTCAAAGTGGTTGATTCAGGTGATGCATGAGGGGAAAGTACCATCAACAAGGTGCTGCACATCATCCTTCTAATGCACAAGGCTACTTAAACATCTATTCTCTATCCATCAGCACCAAGCCAAACAAACCAACAGCATGTGCCCAACATTTAACCTATGTTCCCCATAACTATCCTTGAGCTCTGATTTGAATTCATACACCCTAGCAAGTGAATACCTCCACCACCCGCTTTACATATTTCGAGAACATGAAATGTAACTTACTTTTTTTTACCGTTATGTAACTTGCCCATTAAGTCAAATTGCTTCTCCCCTGGTTTTGGTGTTTTCTAGAAGCCAACTTTGTGAGTTCAAGTGGCTTTAGAATCTAGAACTTGATGAACAATGTACAAAATAACCCTCTATAAGACTAGTGACACCTTTTCAAACCTACAAGAATCAAGCTAACGAGTCTCTAGGAGACGCAGCATATTTTTCTTGCCATACATCCAAAGTGAGATGGCTCACGTCAGCACAACACTTAAAAGGGCTCAGTGCTATCTGCCTCTAGACTATTACCAAGGAGATAAAAGGAATGAGAGAGAAAAGGGATGAAACTACCCATGAGTAACATAGCAAATGTGTTCAATCTAGTTAATGAAGCATTCAAATCCAACAAAGCAACTGTTGATAAACACAATACATATAGCATGACAAACTATGATCATCCCACCCTGTAAATTAACAATCCTATTAATAGACAGTGATTCACAGAGGGCCACCAAAAACTAATTGTTACCTTTTAGTCTCTGCTACATTGATAGCAATGCGAATGCAATGATGTACAACATATATAAAATTTTCCATTAACCTATCAGCGTGGTCGTCGATGAAATTCAAGCAAAACTCCTATACACCAACCCGGAAGTTACCCCTTTAATTTCAAACCACATCCCAACTTACAGGAAACTTTGCAGTTCCACCAATTTCATCACAGATTCATAGCGCAGTTAACAAGCTAACATACACAGCACATGCTTAAATGCTGTTGTCAGGAGGTCACTTAATACCAAAGAACTAACAAGACTTCACGATTTAAGAAAATATAGTACCGGCGCAATTCAGCAATCGTTCTGTTTTACAGGATCTTAACTCTTCACAGCTGCTGATCCGTCAAACTAGATTAATCCTAGTATCACTAACAAAATACCGTACACACGATCCTTACAAAACCAATAGCCATAGATTCCTTACTCTCCATTCACGCCCAAAGATCCCAATCCCCAACAGAACAATCACTACTACCAAGCACAAGTCACCATAAATGCGACCGGAATCTCCCCGCAAAATAAAAATAAAAAATCGACCGGAATCTCCCAAGCTGCAAAGTAGCCCAGCCGAACCCCTAGGACACGGCGACCGATCCACGATCCTACCCGTTCCCAGAGCACTCTCTGACACAAGCGAGGACGCGTACCGATGGGGACGAAGGGGTTCTTGACGGGCTTCTTCCCCTCGAACGGGAACTCGTCCAGCTGCGGCATCGGCATCGGCGGTGGCCGCGCGCTGCCTCCCGGGGCGGCGCCTGAGCCCTTCTCCATTCGCGTTCGCCTGGGAGGAAAAGGGAAAGGGGACGGCGCTGCGCTTTTCGGTTTGCGAAGGCAGTAGACGATTCGGGCCGCCTGCACGGTGCGCCGCTCTTTTGGTAGGTCTGGGGTCGATGCAAAGAGTTCTTTGCGGTTAGTCGGCGAGCCGAAACGTGCGTGTGTGTGGTGTGTAACGTGCCAACCGGGCGCACTTTATTGGCAGGGCTGATTTACACAATTAGTCCAAGTTCAATAACAAACTCTATTAGGGGTGTGTTTGGTGGATAGAACCAAGTGAGTACGACATCACTAAGGGCATGCACAATGGTAGTGAAGACATATCTTTCCTTAGCTCTTCACATCATATAGAGAAAGACAATATATATATATATATATATATATATATATATATATATCGTATACAATGCATTATCCCTTAGTATCGTCTCTATCAATTAATGAGAATTGACTATTTTTAGTAAGAAATTGGCATATGGTACAACCAAGAAAATAGCCTATCTTATTTCTAAGAGGTCATCCTTAGGGCATCTCCACCGGGCCGACAATCCGTTTCTGTCCGTTTGGGTCGAGCCGCGGTCGCTTTTGGACAACCCATTTGTTCGCGCTGGCAGATTTAAACACAAAGTACATAGACAAATGTATATTTTGACAAGCAAATAAACTAGATTAGGTAATCTAATTAAAATAGTGCTTACATATGAATAGTTTACACTCACATGGTTCGATAAAAATTAACCAAACGTCAGTCAAATTACAGAAAACAAATAAGAGATTAACCATTTTGGTTTCCCACACGAGCCCATATATGCTCAACCAAATCTAGTTGAAGCCGATCACGGGTGTGACTGAGACGCAAATTTTCATGCACTTGCATGAATTCTTTCCAAGATGCTACGCCTGGCTCTGGCTCAACCAATTGACCCTGAAAATCCCAACATTGGTCCAAGATGCCGTCATCATGCTTGTCCTCGACGATCATGTTGTGCATGATCACACAAACAGTTATCACATCCCACATTCTCTCTATGCTCCAGGTTCTAGCAGGGTATCGAACAATAGCCCATCTTGACTGAAGCACGCAAATGCTCGCTCCACATCCTTCCTAGCGGCCTCTTGCTCTTTCACAAACCTCTTGCATTTCTTATCTCCAAGGTTGCGGATTGTTTTCATAAAGGTGGCCCAGGAGGGATAGAAACAATCAGCTAGATAGTAACCAATATCATATGGATTTCCATTGATCTCATAGGAAACCTATGGGGCATTGCCTTCTGCCAGCCTAGCAAACACCGGAGCATCACATTGATGTCATTGCTTGATCCAGCCATGCCAAAAAATGAGTGCCAAATCCAGAGATCATGTGATGTAACAACCTCTAGTATAATGGTTCAACCCTCCGCATGCCCTTTGAACTGCCCTTGCCAACCAAAAGGACAGTTCTTTCACTACCAATGCATGCAGCCGATACCGCCAAGCATCCTAGAAAACCCACTACTCTTGTTGATGGACAAAAGGCGGATAGTGCCTTCAGTGTTTGGCTATCTCAGATAAACTTTGCCAAATACCGCAATAACTACGCTGCAAAACCGATACATGGTCTCATGGCATGTGGACCCGCTCATGCGCATGTAGTCATCGAGGAGATCATCGGGCACTCCATATGCAAGCTGCCAAATGGAAGCAGAACATTTCTGGTAAGAGGAGAAGCCAACCTTACCGGTACAATCGTACTTGGCCTCGAAGTAGTTATCGTACTCCCTCACCCAATTGAGAATGTCCAAGAACAGGTTCCTGGATATCCGATAGCGGCGACGAAATTCCTTCTCTTTGAAGACCGGATTAGTTGGGTGGAAGTAGTCCTCGTAAAGGCGTATGTGCCCAGCTTCCCGGTCGCTTTCAAGGTTGGCTTTGCGCCGCTTTGCCGAGCCACCTCTACGCGATGGCAGGAGGTAGTGGTCGTGCACCATCCGTGCAGCTGGCAGCAGAACTTCGGTCTCACCATCGGACTCCTCCTCGGACGATGACTCGTTGAAATTCTTGTAGAAGAACTCGATTTCCCTTCGACTTCTACCCATATGTTCAGTATACGGCTGTCAATGGCTATGACAACTCCTGAAATGGACCAAATAACCTAGAAAGGATAGGCGAACGCACCTCAGGCAAATGACCGAACAGGTTGTGTGCGACGCACTCCAAAGGCTGTGGCGTGTCCAGTCGACAGGAAAAAAGCCGAGGCGGCGGGATGGCCTGTGACACATCTAGTCCGCAACTTGCGTGTCCTACGGTGCTGCTCGATATTGCGGGGGCGACGACGGCAGTGGGTAGTGGTGGTGGCAACATTTGCGCCTTCTCTGGCCGCAAGATATGAAGGGCGAGGGTTTGGGGGAGGAGAGTGTCTCTTGTGCCACTAGCGAGAGGGACCAGGCGAACAAGTGGGAGGACAAGCGCGTTGTCTAGGCCGATCCAACCGAGTCCCAAATTTTATGCATGGATGGGTTGGTCCGCACGCGTTTCTCCGGATGGGTCACACCGCTAGGCTGCCGCGCAGCCGTCCACCAGCCACTCGGACTTGTTCGGACGCACTCAGATGGGTTGGGTCGGCCCAGTGGAAATGCCCTTAACTAAGGGAAGACAACCTTATCTTTCTTATTCCTCTCTCCTTAAACTAAGCAAATATTCAACGTGACAGTCATAGGGGAAGGCTGACGTCACCGCATTGTACATGCCCTAAGAGCACGTACAATGCAAGGTGCTTAGGATAGTGTTTTAAAAAATAAACCCTTTTTTCTTTAAACACCGGTGCTTATTTATAGGGCAGTGCTACGCGTCCCCGGGGATGAAAACTTTCCATCCCTAGGTCCCCAGTCAAGACAGATTGACGGTCAAATCTCCTTCCCATCCTTTCATACCGCTTTTGCTACAAATAGTCTCGCTTTTGCTACATATAGCAGAAAACGGTCCGGTCTAGAAAAACAACAGGTAGACTAGACCTCACTGGAGACCTCACCGACGATCTTATAGCAAAAAGTTGTGCTAACGTAGCAGATCCAACCTCGTCAGAGAGTTCGCCGGTAGACCTCGCCGGAGGCCGTGTAGCAAAAACTCTACTCTATTGTAGCAAAACTACAAAAGGGTTGTAGCAAAATGTTTTTTCTAATGTAGAAAAGGGGATATCGCCGGGACATTGCCGGAGACTCTCGCCGGAGACCTCATAGAAAAACCATAGAGATTGGTTGTAGCAAAAAAATGTGTGAAAGTAGCAAAAAATATATGAGTACATAGCAAACAAATATGCTAAGGTAGCAACTCTCGTAGCAAAAACAAACACAATGTCAAAGCAAATGTCGAAGCCTCTGGTAGCAAAGGCCGATGCTGCTGGTAGCAACAAGCATAGGCTCTGGTAGCAACGGATGTCGCTCCGCCGCTGGTTGTAGCAAGGGCCACCGCCTCTAGTAGCAACGACCACCGCCTCTAGTAGCAACCTTCGACGCCTCTGGTAGCCACATCTGCCGCCGCTTGTAGCAACAACCACCGACTCTGGTAGCAATGGCCACCACCCCTCCACTGGTTGTAGCAAGGGCCACCGCATCTGGTAGCAACATCTTCTTCCTATGGTAGCAACCTTCGACACCTCTTGTAGCAACGGTCGCCACCTCTAGTAGCAACTGTCGATGCCCGTGGTAGAAATGACCGCCGCCGGTTGTAGAAACGACCACCGCCTCTGGTAGCAATGACCATCGTCGCTCCGCAGGATCGGCGACAGCATGTGCCAGTTGATGGAGATATGCCCTAGAGGCAAATAATAAATGGGTTGTATTATCATATCTCAAATTAGTTCATAATAGTTTCATATTATGCTATAACTGTATCAAGCGGAAACATTGATACAGCTGTGGGACGAAACATACCAAGTTCCTAGTAGCCTCTATTTATAATAGTTTGTTGGGTAACCGATGATCAAGGTTTCTTACTCATGGAGCATTTATGCTAGTTGACAACTGAGTCATATATGATATGATGGACATTACCCAAAGATAGGTATTGCGACATGATCAATTCTCAAGGTTCACCATTGCAATAGTTAGAAGCGTAGCCTCCTTCTCCTTAGACCGTGAGATCATATTAATCACTATCTTCCGAGGCTGCTTTTATCGCATCAACCATCATGACCGTAACTGGATGGCCATAAAGGTGTGTGTGTGTGTGTCAAGTATTCCAAAGGAATAGTTGAGGCCTATGTATAAAAATCAGGATTTATTCACCCGCGTGACAGGAAGATACACACGGCCGACTTGGTGAGATTACATCCATAATGTTGCAACATATGACTAGGTCAAGGGGATGGAATATCACGGGAAAAAGTGAAATAGAACTTGTCAGTAATGAGATTAAACAAGGTATGTGATACCGATGATCAGATATCGGACAACTCGTATAAAATAAACAAAGGGAACTAGACTCGACGTTTACGATTCAAACAACATTGTCATCGTGGAATGCACATGGGTCATTATGGGCATCTCGATCCCACTAATGATCATTGGTATGAGAGGAGTCTTGATCATGTCTATGACGTTCCCAAGGAGTTGGGGCAACACACATAAGGGTACGATGATGCTAAAGATCATTCTATAAGAAGGAAGCGCAGAAGAGAGAGAAAATCTAGAATCGTTCCGAAGAGAATCCGAAATTGTTCGGAGGAAGAAAGAAAGAAAAAGACCGAAAGGTGTTTCGGATAAAAGGCAAGTTATAATATGCATTTATTATATATTAATTATGAATTAATATGTACTAAATAAATGTTAAAATTTAAATTTATAGGACAACTTCTAAGGGGGACGAACCCTCAGAGGAATCAGCCCAGGATGAAGCCACCCTAAAAAGGGGACAGCAAATAAGCCAAAGTCGTTGCTGGGCTGACTTTGACCTGGCCCAGGCGGATAGGCGAGCGGAGGGCACTAGGTGTCGCTCAGGGCGGTGGGATGCAAGGCACCGCATCGCGCGCTGACAGGCCGCGGTCACGTTTCTGCCCGCCCGGGCGAGCGCCGGGGCAGTACGGGCCACGACGGGCCGCCGCGCGCAAGCCGACCCATCTGGGTTGCCAGCTGCTGCCGCGCTTGGCTGCTACACCGCTAGGTTGCGGGGGCATAGCGGCCCACCCGGTCGCGCGAGCTGCTTCAACTGTGCACCTGGTCATACCTTCGATCCGGATTACGAATGTAGTATAGCTCTTTTTCCCTAGTAAACCTAGGTTTATCGAATCTTCGAGAAGCGGAAAGCGTAGTGAAGTTACTTTAATGGACCTTCGGGAGTTCTAGAATTCTTTTTGTGTTTTACCGGACCAAAAGTTTGCTATCTTTTGTTGTTATCGATGATGGAGAGAGAGGGCCTAGGGCGTTCGGTTTCACCTGTAGCTGTGCAAAACATCTGATAGGAATAAAAGATAATAATAAAGTATGCATGTAATTGTTAGAGCAAGATAATTATATATGGGCAGTGCATCCAAATTGCTATTGCCTCCGCAACCGCTTATAGCAATAACCTACTAGTCTCATCCATAGAAGAAAGAGAACTAATGATATGTATAGTGACATCACCGTTAATCCCAAGTAAATCCCTCACATACAGCCGTACTACCCCTTCGATCACTGGGTTCTCAACCTGCAGATTAGTCATTACTCATAATCCCTATACCTGGCTCAATCCTCGGGGTCTTGGGGTACCTGACAAGTCCTTAGATTTAGGCAAGAGAGGATACAATAATCATCATGTCATACAAACTAATACATAATCCCATCTATGATAAATAACATGCACAAAAGCTACATGGCTAGGCCGAAGCCCTTAGCCCAAAGAGAATTACTCACGCATAGAGATGAAATCAACGATCATAAACATTGCAATGGAATCATGAGATTGATAGCAAATAGTCTTACAATGTCACCAATCGAAGATGAGATCTACTATTACAAGTGGTGGAATATGGCTATGGTGGTGGAGAATGGTTTAGAGATTAGATCTAAGTCTATTCCTCCGGCGGCTCTTGGGTGTTGTGGATGGAGATCTGGGGGCGGCTGGTGATCGAAAAGAGCTCCTGTTTCTCGTCGCCTGAGGCATCTTTATATAGGAGTCCCTTAAAGAAAGTTGTTCTGTTTGACCTAGCGGTGTCGATGGCAACTATACGACCGGAACTATACGGCCGAAATTTTATTCCCGCCATATAGTTGGTCGTTAAAGCGTCTGTCTCCACTTCACGACTCCTGGTTTCTTCGGGTTGTTGGAAATCTCGTATCTTTGACTTTAATGTTGTGATTCCCATCATCAAACACCATTATCTGCGCAAGGAAAAATAGAAAGAAAGGATTGCATACCCCTTTGATCATTAGGCATTAGTGGCAGAGTTAGATATTTCATCAAAAATATGAATAATATCTAGTTTAAATGTGGACGTAGATGTCTATATTTCAAAACATCGACCTTCCCAAGCTTAAACTTGACCGTCCTCGAGAAAGAAAATCAAATAAAAAAGGAACTCAACATTTAAACTGAAATAACAAGATGATGATCTTACTCATGATTGGTAGTCTCAAGTTTCCTCCACTTTATAAATCTAAAAAACTTCAGCAGAGATAGAGTAATGGCAAGCATATCATATGGGTTTTTATGCATCCTTATAGCGCAACAAAATTATTGTTAACATGGATGATTCAAATGAGTAAACCTTATTCCATGTCATGTAATCAACTCATAGGCTTGCCTTTGAACAATAAAGTATAATCATGTAAAATTAAGAGTGTGAGAGTTTTTCATGAAAAACATATACACTAGAGTATCTTAATTCTCCCACATCAATAAATCAAGACTCTTCAAGCACTACTTTTCTATTCATTGTCCTTCAGGAATTTCAGTTCTTAAGTAATTGAGAGCATTCCAAAGATTTTAATTAGTTTATCGGGCTGTGATGGACACTCATGGCATCACCAAAGTTTTGTTCCTTTTGTACAATGATTACTCATAACAACCAGAGGAGTGATTCCATCATGAACACAACTACCCGGGAATGCCAAGAATCTTACCCATTGTAGCATTGCTGCTACATAGAATGCCAAGAATCTTACCCATTGTAGCATTGCTGCTACATATGTTTAATCAACTCATAGCCGAAATGTAGGAGTTTCCTCCATGAAGATCGATCGTAGGCTAGCGGAGTTGTTGGCATCCCATGAAGTTTGACACGCATAAAGCTATATCATTCTTATGATTCACAAGTCAAACTTTGGCATGCTCACAAAAATCACTAAACATTAATTCAATTGAACAAATCCTTTTAAAGAGAGCTATCAAGTCAATCATTATTTTTTGTGGTATTGAGTGTCTCTAGAAATAAGCCTTCAAGACTAAACACTACAACACCTAAGCCTTCAATTGTGAGACTTTTTCTTACTACAATTGTTTAGCAAATTTTTAGGCAATACTTGGTTAACTACAGGAGCTGGAACAAAACATACTCAACTAAATACCCATGCAAACAATTTTTTACGACAATACAAAGACTCACTCCACCAATATAACATCTTATCATTTACTACTAACTAGCATGGGTTTCTCAAACTTCAAAAGTGGGGAGTCTTAAGACATACCTCTCATGCTTGGTTCCACTTCTCTCTTCCCTTTTGATTTGCTTCTTAGAAACTCGAAGTCGATCACTCTCCTGCAAATGTGTGAAAGCCACAAGGAGAATAGAAAAGAAGGAAGAGGGAAATTAAAGATAAACAGAAAATTCTTTTTGTTGTTTTTAAGAGAGGGAATTAAAGAATATAAAATTGGCGGCAAAGCTCGGCTAGAAAATCTTGAAAACAAATAAAAGTAACTAAAGATAAAGTGTTGGGGAAACCAACACGAGTGCTTATAAACTCGAATTAAAAACATAACCTCGAAATAAATAAAGATAATGAGGAAACCTCCCCAAGCTTAAGCTTTTGCAAGCCCTTCAAATCATTGTGGTGGCGGGAAAAAGTTGTAACTCCAGTTCGCAAATTGAGTCGATAAATTACTAGTTGATTCTCGGAGGTTCAAGGAGAGGTTTTGCATTCTCTCCACAGTTGCTCCATGTTTTTGGAAGTCTTGGTATGTAGCAAACCGGGTTGGTGGCTGCTCCTCTTGTTGGTCCTCTTCTTGGTCCTCATCCTCATCCGGAATCTCCTCCTTAGGTTGGTGTTGCTCAATCTACAAGTCATATAGCAAACGTCCTTCCTCGATAGAGAAAAGACCATTAGGCAGAGGAGCGGGGTAGAGACGCCCAGCTCCGGCAATATGCAAGTAATAAACACCACCTCTCCTAGTGAGCATTCCACAGGATTTTAAAGTAGAGAAACCAACACGTCACTCACCTAGCACTGGTTGCAACTCACCTAGGTTGATGCCTAGGGCAATGGCAAGCATGGTGATGACGCCTCCACCTGTGACTGGTCCTTGGCTTTGGGAGGATTGGTACTCTAGGTAGCGCACAAGAATTGCGCCCAAGTTGAGTGAAAAAATGGTGTTGTTGAAAGAAGCTTTTGCAAGGACTAAGATGTCCTCCTCATTGAGTCTTGTGAACTCATTTCGTGCCTGCAAAGTGTTAGCAATAACATAGAACAAATAGCGAATTGCAGGATGTTGAATATTCTTCCCCTTGCTTACTCTAGAAGTGAAACTCATTCCATTATAATATTGTTTTGGGGAAGGGTCTAAGCCAGTAAAGGATGCACATAAGTTATTATCATTATTGTTTGGAAAATTAAAACATGTGCACCATTCATCTAGTGATAAAGCATAATTGTTGTTCATAAGTCGAAAAGAAATCATGTCCTCTCCATTCCATGCTTTAACGGTGCTTTGCAAAGAACTTAGGAATTCAAGAGTTAACCGGCGATAAGTAGGCACATCATTGAATACAAAGTTTTGCAGGCCAACCCTATTGCAAAGTAAATTTAAGTCATTAGAAATACCGAGTTGATTCAATATAATGGGGCAAGCCACTTGGTTGCCTTCACTTCTTGGTTCTTGATCCTGTTGAAGTGATCATGTTGGGGCTCATCCCTGAACCATATCCCCATGTGTTCTTGAGCGGTAGTCTGAGAAGCGCTAGAGGCGGCACGAGCATGAGTTTTGTGCCTTGTGTTCATTATCTAAAATAACAAGGAAAGATAAAAATAAAACTTTTTGATCCAACAATAATACTGATAACATATTCCTCATCATAGCACACTAAAGAATCCCCTCAAAATAATAATCTAGACAAGAAAATCATGTCAATTAGTTCATAGTAGGTCTCACCCTAGATTGATAATGACAACAGATCGAAAATGAATTTGCAAAAAATAATCGAAGGATCGGAGGAGAAACATATCGTAGTGCGAGGAAATCGAACGAAATTGAGTAGAGATGAAGATCTCTTGAGGTTTTGAGAGAGTTTGGAGGTAGAAGAGAGAAAAAGGATTAACGTTTTGGGGTTGGAGGTACCTCCCGTGGTGATTTTGTGGTCGGACGCAACTATATGGCCAAACTATTAGGCCGAAACAATTAGTTCCCGCCATATAGTTGGTCTGCTGTAAAAAATTTAGGGTTTTCCACCTGGTGGCGCAACTATACGGCCAGGATTTTTCATCCCTGCCGTATAGTTGGTCGTCAAACTTTCTGTACCTGGAAAAGAATTTTTACAAAGGCATCAATATCTATACGGCCAGAACTATACGGCTGGAATTTTATTCCTGTCGTATAGTTGGTTGTTAAACCTTCAGTACCTAGAAAAGAAAAATTGTCAATGGCAAAGATATCTATACGGCCAAACTATACGACCGGAATTTTTATTCCCGCTGTATAGTTGGTCGTTAAACCTTCTGTAGTCATCAAAAAAATTTCGTTTCTTCGAGAATCTTATCCTGAAACTTAGCGAAACACCTTGTTTTTGACAGAAAAATGACAGTAAAAATTGTCGACCAACATCAACATGTATATAGTAGAATTTTTAGTACTACCGAACTTCTTCTCCTCAACTGGAGCTTTCTAGCACTCTTTACTAAACATAAAACTTATACTAAAACTAAAAAACTTTACTCAAACCTTTATTTCACATGGGTTGCCTCCCATGCAACGCTCTTTTATGGTCAATAGCTTGACCTTGATGTTGCTCACTTAGGCCAGATGAATGGAACACCCACTCCAAAATAGTTAGACTTCAAAGTGATGGCCTCCTTTTCATCATGCTTGGCTTTCTTCTTCTTGGGAAAATGAATAACAAAAGGATCCCATGAAGGCAATTGAAGCTTCACGTTCCCTTCATGTAAATTAATCAAAGCCTTTATAGTTCTTAAGAATGGATGGTCTAATATAATAGGAGAAGTAGCATCTTCAAGCATGTCAAAAATAACAAAGTCAGTAAGAGAAGGGCAACCTTTAATGTATACTAAAGTATTTTATTTAATCCCTACAACTTGTTTGTAGGTAGAATCTACAAGATGTAATTTTAACTCGGTGATTTCAAAAGAGCCAAGATTTAACTTATTAAAAAGACTTTTCAAAATTGTTGAGACGCTTGCACCTAGATCACAAAGTGTAGCTATCTCATTTGTCCCAATTTTAATCTTAATAGTAGGCTCAAATATATCATCAAGCTTCACAGGTAATTTTTCAGCAATTTTCTTATATTCTTCCTCAAACTGACGTACCTTTATTGCTACCTGATTAACGAAGTGTTGATACATAGCTTGATCATTTCCTTCACTTACCGAAATCTTGATGTTGATCCTTTTTACAAGATCTTCAACGGTGTAACTTGGTGAATGAGCATTACTATAATCAAGTTCTTCAGGCTCCTCCCTTTGGATTATCATCATCTTGAGGTCTTCAACAAGATTGGGCTCAACTTTACCTGCAAATTTATCTAGAATGAGAGTTTGACTCTCGGTTATCTTACCTAGCTGTGCCTCAACAATCCTTGTTCTTTCTTGGAGGGCATGCAAATCATTCCTCAAACTTACAGCTTGGTTAGATAATTACCTAACATAGCATCATGGTTCTCCGTTATTTAACAAGAATATTGTTTTGATCATTTTGTGAGTCTATAAAGGACTTAAGTATTTCTTGGAGACTACCATTACTTGTTCCCATACTATTATTAGAGTTACCTGCAGGACTAGAATAGTGTTTCTGAAAATTAGGATTCTTCTTCCAAGCAGGGTTATAATCATTACGAGCTACAAAGTCTATTTCTTAAATATTTGATTATGGGATAGCTCTTACCTGGTTTTCTTTACCTTTTATGGCTAATATGAGCTCATCCATCTTAGCATTGAGTTCTTCATTTTCTTGTGGTGAGACAGAATTCACCTTCTTCGTGTTTGATCTTTCCACATGCCACTGGACATGGTTGTCTTGCATATTGTCTAGCAGCTATTTTGCTTTGGTAATATGTTTGCCCATAAATGTTCTATCTATGATCCTACCATTGTAGTTATGATCCTACTGTCTATGATCCTACCATTGTAGTTATGATCCGATTCAGAATCACGATTATGACAACTTTGAACACGGGGTTAAGAGCATTATAAAATAAATGGAGGATTAACCAATCTTCCATCCCATGACTGGGATAGTTTCTCATGCATTCTTTCATCCTCTCCCATGCAAGCGCTAGTGGCTCACGCTCTTCCTGTCTAAAACCAGTAATATTAGATCTTAGTTGCATAGTCTTTGCAGGTGGGTAAAATTTAGTCATAAATAAAGAAGTACACTCTACTCATGATGCAATAGTATTTCTAGGCAAAGATAGCAACCATTCTTTTGCTCTTCCTCTAAGAGAGAAAGGAAATAAGCGCAATTTGACAGCATCAGGGTCAACATCTTTTATGCGCATCATATCACATATTTCAGTGAAAGTATTCAAGTGCATACCTGCGTCCTCAAAAGAAGAGCCTCCAAATTGATTCTGTTGAACCAAACTTAAATAATGGGGCTTAATTTCATAATCATCAGCAGCAATTGCTGGTTGAGTAATAGGAGTACACAAATAATCATTGTTGGGAGTTGCAAACTCCCCAAGCTTCTTTTCAGCCATATTTCCTATGTTTTGGGTTTTCTTAAACAAAGACTTATGATAGTAAAAACAAGAAATTAAAGACTAACAATTTTTTGGTTTTTCAAATGAAGACTGAAAGCAAACTAACAAAATTAAAAACAAGAATTAAAACTAGCAAGGTTCCTACTAACCTTACCAGGGTAGCTATTGCTTCCCCGACAACAGCGCCTGAAAAAGGGTTGATACCTTCGATCCGGATTACGGATGTAGTATAGCTCTTTTTCCCTAGTAGACCTAGGTTTATCGAATCCTTGGGAAGCAGAAAGCATAGTGAAGTTACTTTAACAGACCTTCGGGAGTTTTAGAATTCTTTTTGTGTTTTACCGGGCCAAGAGTTTGCTATCTTTGTTGTTTTCGATGATGGAGAGAGAGGGCCTAGGGCATTCGGTTTCACCTGTAGCTGTGCAAAACATCTGATGGGAATAAAAGATAATAATAAAGTATGCATGTAATTGTTAGAGCAAGATAATTATATGTGGGCAGTGCATCCATAATTTCCATTGCCTCCGCAGCCGCTTATAGAAATAACCTACTAGTCTCATCCATAGAAGAAAGAGAACTAATGATATGCATAGTGACATCACCATTAATCCCAAGTAAATCCCTCACATACAGCTGTACTACCCCTTCTGTCACTAGGGTTTCCAACCTGCAGATTAGTCATTACACATACTCCCTATACCTGGATCAATCCTCGGGGTCTTAGGTACCTAACAAGTCCTTAGATTGAGGCAAGAAAGGATACAATAATCATCATGTCATACAAACTAATACATGATCCCATCTATGATAAATAACATGCACAAAAGCTACATGGCTAGGCCGAAGCCCTTAGCCCAAAGAGAATTACTCACGCATAGAGATGAAATCAACGATCATAAACATTGCAATGGAAATCATGAGATTGATAGCAAATATTCTTACAATGTCGCCAATCGAAGAAGATATCTACTATTACAAGTGGTGGAATATGGCTATGGTGGTGGAGAAGGGTTTGGAGATTAGATCTAAGTCTATTCCTTCGACGACTCTTCGGTGTTATGGATGGAGATCTGGGGGTGGCTGGTGATCGAAAAGAGCTCCTGTTTCTCGTTACTAGAGGCCTCTTTATATAGGGGTCCCTTCATGAAAGTTGTTCTGTTTGACCTAGCGGTGTCTATAGAAACTATATGACCAGAACTGTGGGCCCCCCCAATTATCCTCTGAGAATCCCTGTTATGCATACACCACGATCCCATGATCAGTTAGTCGTGGCACATAACCGACAAGTATCAAAGTAAACATCCATTACTTAAGCGGATACATGTCATACCTTAATCGCCATTATGACTACATCATCCAACATCAGCTGAACTGCATCAAGCGTAGAGCCCAAGCCATGCCTTAACCTACATGCAACTGACTGGGGGAAACGTCCTAGCTCACATAGTCGTCAAAGTCACCTTCTTCTTGATATCTGACCAAGTTAATAGCCAGGGACATGCCAGTGAGTACTTTGAATGTACTCGCAAACCACCTTAAGATAATAACAATAAGAGGATATGTAATATAGTTGTGGTAGTAGGAGGGCTCCAAGAGAGGTTCTTTTCTAAAATAGTTTCTCTTGTAGATATAGCATCTACATATCTTTGTTGAAAGCTTTTGTAAAACATTTTGGAAAAGTTTTGGAAAACACTAGGATTGGGTTACCCATTTGTTCCCTTCTTCCGGTCATCCCCTGACCAAACCTTCTCCTTCCTTTCCGTCCATCCCATGGTCAAAACATTTATCCTTTCCGACCATCCCATGGTCAAAACATTTCCAAAAGCCTTTGCTTTCCCAAAAACTTTTTTGTAAACAAAACCAGCACCGCTCTACAGCAACCTTTCCAACCGTCCATGACCGTGGACACAGCTATTCGAATAGATTTACACTCTGCAGAGGCTATACACTTTACCCACACCATCCGAGTACCCTGCCATGATCCCCTACGAATCGTGGGTCGAGTAACCGATCAAGACTCTCCGGATGCCCACTCCAATATAAGGGCCCTATGAGAGTTGTTACCCTCAACACCGAGATGCCCTATATAGTCCACAAGCCAACCGGAGCGCTTTTTGCAGTGCACAAAGTGTGCTCTTTCAATGAGGAGCTCATAGTAATGCGTGGAGGCCCGTAGACCCTTAGTTCCTTCTCTAGGTCGATGTCTCACATGGACCTTTACAGGAGAAGGCCCACCCCTCTAGGATTTTTAAATCCCCTATAGTAGTTGTAGGCAGCTTATACCAAAGTAAACAAACATCAAGCCTAGCCCTGTCCCATTCTAGAGTAATGTGGTTGCACGGGTTAATTGTTTTAGCAAAACTACAAAGAACCGGGTGCGTTTTCGTAAACATTTTTCCTCCATCTTTCTTTCAGCATTATGCAAAACAAAACCCTTTTTCCTTTCTCAAACTTCTCTTGGTAGGTCAAACCTCACCAAGGTTTCATCATAAAACATTTTGTAAACTTTTCCTAGGTCCTCCCATCCTATAGCTTTGCTTCGGCTAAAATGAGGTCTCCAAAGGGGTATGGTGTATTACACCATCTACCATACTAGGGACAAGTAGGTGTCATCAAGGGGGTGTACTTAGTAGTACAAAAGTGTAATAGTTTGGAGGAGCCAAGCCACTACGAGATATAGCTCATCATATATTAAAACAATGCAGTTTCATAAACAATAGGTAAACATGCATAAGTAAAACAATAGGGCAAGGCTTATGAGCAAGAAGGTGGCTTGCCTGTGATCAACAATATGGAATATATGTCCCTAGACTTCTTCTTTAGATCACCAAGAATACCAATACCAATAATAATAAGATCTCCTCTTCTCAGCGTCAATACAAGCGCAACCATCGTCGTCATCGAGTATACATGCAAACAAGCAAGGCCACAATCAAACAAAGGCATACAAGTATTAATACATACAACAAGCAATGAACAATACAAGTTTACAATCTAGTAGGGTATGAGCAGATCTGGGCATGGGCAGCCCGGCCCAAAAAAAGCCCGCCGGGCAGGGCCTGGGCTCCAGTATTGAGGCCCGACAACCTCACGGGCCGGGCTTAGGCCATAGGAATGGGCAGAATAGGGAAAGGCCCGGCCCAAGGCCCAACGGCCTGGAGGAATACGTGCATGGCGGGCCGGGCTCGGGCTCCAGTTTTAGGCCCGACAGCCGGGCTAGGCCGGGCTCGGGCCTAGGTTTTGCACGGGCGGGCTTTGTCAGGCCCGGCCCGAGCCCGGCTTGGCCCGAAAAATGCCCAGGTATAGGTATGAGTAGTTGGATTCTACGCAAGTGGAATTACTTGAAATGGCTTTGTGGGTTTTCTTTAATGATTATGAGGCCAAAACTACTTAATTAAGGGGTTTTAATATAAGGTCCAAGTTCTATAGGATACCATTGTATAAAACTGTTACCATTAGATAGTTAGTGATAATATGGAACCAAGAAAAGTGGTTTCACTATTTTATCATTTTCCTTTGATTTATTATGCATTTTCTAGTGATAAAAGCTCTAGTTTTAGGAAATAATTCACCAGAAAAGTTATGTGTGTCCAAAAATTGTTTCCTCTTAGGGTTAGGTAGGGTTTGATGGACTGGTTTAGTGAGAGTTGGTTTCATATTGAAACAATTACTATAATGCCCTTGGGAAATTCCCAAATCTGTTCTGGTGGATATTTTTCTTTTCAACAGAATTAAAATACAGGGGCAATTGATATGATTCCAAATCCACATGGTAGGGATTTTGGATACCTTTCTGTACAAATTGGAATCACCCTTTTTGGAGTTTCATATCTTCCGATATGGTTTATCTAGTGATAATACCACAAGTAGAAGGTTTTAATTCATTAAAACTACTTAGAAGCTCAATAATTATATAACTCCTGGATATAGATATATATATATTGATGTAACACATCACTGAGTGTTGGAATGAGGTTAATATAATTAATGGTTTGGCCTAGGGAATTTTTATAAGGAAGATATGCTCTCTTTTTGTTATTTTTACTACAGTTAAAACATGGATCCTTTTGGGGTGAGGTCAAGGTGACAAGGTAGGTTTACTAGAGATCTACCATACAAAGTTTAAATTACCCAGTTTGGGTTTACCAAACTACCAAAAATAAATAAATTGTGAAAAGGACACATTCTAGTATTATTTTTATTATAAAATAACTAGAGATTATTTTGATACATCACTTGTTCTGCATGCTTAAGAAAATAGTTAGTAACATTAGGAATTTAGATCTTGTCATATGGTGGGGTTTTAGAATTTAAAATTGATTTAAACCAGAGTGCATGATTAGATCTAGAAATACAGGAAAAGGAAAAATAAAAGCGGCCTGTACGAGTACACGGTCATGTCTTTCGGTCTCACCAATGCACCTGCCACCTTCTCGAGGCTTATGAACTCGGTTTTCATGGAGTATCTTGATAAGTTTGTTGTGGTCTATCTGGATGACATTCTAGTCTATTCTAAGTCAAAAGAAGAACATGAAGAACACCTTCGGTGTGTCCTAAACAAGCTTCGTGAGAACCGCCTGTATGCAAAGTTCTCCAAGTGTGAATTCTGGCTGCCTCAAGTCACCTACCTTGGTCATGTCATCTCAGCCAAGGGCATTGCAGTCAACCCAGAAACTATTAAGACAATTATGGACTGGCTTCCACCCATAAATGTCAAAGAAGTCCGGAGTTTCCTTGGTTTGGCCAGTTACTGCCGTCGCTTCGTTCAAAATTTCTCGAAGATTGCGAAGCCTCTGACCGATCTCCTCAAGAAAGGCAAGAAATACCTTTGGACTCCTGCATGTCAAGCAAGCTTTGAAACACTCAAAGAGAAGCTCACTTCCACACCAGTCTTAGTTCCTCCAGATACATCAAAGCCTTTCCAGATATTCTGTGATGCCTCATTGCAAGGATTGGGTGCGGTCCTTATTCAAGAAAAACAAGTTGTTGCTTATTCCTCTCGACAGTTGAAGTCGTATGAGATCAACTATCCTACACATGACCTCGAACTCGCAGCAGTTGTCTTTGCTTTGAAAGTATGGAGGCATTACTTGCTTGGCAACCGTTGTGAGATCTTTTCTGATCACAAGAGTCTGAAGTATATCTTCACACAGCCTGATCTCAACCTTCGTCAGAGGAGGTGGATTGAAACAATCAATGATTTCGATTTGACCATCAACTACACTCCAGGCAAAGCTAATGTCATGGCCGACGCTCTTAGCCGAAAATCTTATGTCAACAACCTCATGGTGGAAGAACAACAACCTCTCTTATGCGAGGAGTTCCGCAAGCTCAACCTTGAAATTGTGGATCAAGGGTATCTTCTGAACCTTCTGGCAACACCTCTCTTGGAAGAAAAAGTTCGCTCCATTCAACTTGGTGATCCTTACACTAAAAAGATCATCTCCAACATTCAACTTCCGAAGTATGAGTCTTTCCACGTTGACGACCAAGGCACTCTTTTCTTTGAACACCAGATGTTTGTTCCGAACTACCCGGGTTTAAGAGAGCAAGTTCTCAAGGAGGCACATGATTCTGTTCTTTCTATCCACCCTGGTGGCACTAAGATGTACATGGACTTGAAAACATAGTATTGGTGGCCTAGGTTGAAACGATATTGTGCCAAGTATGTCTCGGAGTGTGATGTCTGTCATAGAGTTAAAGCTGTCCATCAGAAACCTTCCGGTCTTCTACAGCCATTGAAACCTCCGGAATGGAAATGGGAGAAAGTAGAGATGGCCTTCATCACTGGTTTTCCAAGGTCGCAGAAGGGCAACAATGCAATCTTTGTTGTCATCGACAGGCTTTCTAAAGTAGCTCACTTCTTTCCAGTCAAAGAAACAATTTCTGCAATTCAGTTGGCTGAGCTCTATATCAACAGAATTGTCTCTCTGTATGTAGTTCCTCTTGAGATCAGCTCAGACCGTGGAAGCATCTTCACTTCCAAGTTCTAGGGAAGTTTCCAAAATGCTTTGGGAACAAAATTGAACTTCAGCACAGCTTACCACCCTCAGTCGCAAGGACAAGTTGAAAGGATCAATCAGATTCTGGAAGATATGCTCCGTGCTTGCGTTATCTCTTTCGGCATGAAGTGGGAAGAATGTCTTCCTTATGCTGAATTCTCTTACAACAACAGCTTCCAGAAAAGTCTAAAGATGGCACCATTTGAGGCTCTCTATGGTCGCAAATGCAGAACTCTGATTGGTTGGTCGGGCGCAGGTGAAAGAATATTGTTTGGCCCTGACATTGTAACTCAAGCGGAGGAGAAGGTTCACATCATTCTTGAAAATCTGAAGATTGCTCAAAGTCGCCAGAAGAGCAATTATGACTGAAAGCACACGGACATGGAGTATGTTCCTGGTGATCTCGTTTATCTTCGTGTCACTCCCATGAGAGGCACGCACCGCTTTGGTATCAAAGGAAAGCTGGCTCCTAGATACATCGGTCCTTTCAAAATTCGTGGAAGAAGAGGAGAAGTTGCTTATGCTCTTGAGCTCCCTGAAAAACTCAAGGTCCATGATGTTTTCCACATCTCCCAACTCAAGAAGTGCTTCAAGGATCCCGGTAGGACCGTGGACCATGAACTCATCAATCTCCAAGAAGATCTGTCTTATCAAGAACACCCCATAAAAATTCTTGAAGTCGCAGAAAGAAGGACTTGCAACAAGTCCATCAAGTTCTGCAAGGTGAAGTGGTCGCACCATTCCGTTGATGAAGCCACTTGGGAACGTGAAGATGAGCTCCGTGCCAAGTATCCTACCCTCTTCGAGTCTTCTTCTTCTTCTTCCTAGAATCTCGGGGCGAGATTCCTGTTTAGTGGGGAAGAGTTGTAGCATCCCAATTGTCTAACAATTGTAATGCTACTTGGTCTAGTAATATAATGGCTACTTCCTATATATAATTGTTGCATCATAATTATATCATGCTCATGTCATCATGCCACCTTGCATTTGAGCATCATATAAAACCCTTTCTTTTGGTTCTCCTCTCATATGCGTTACTATTTGTATTTGGCTCTTGTTAAATTGTATTTGATTCTTGATAAATGCTTGGTGCCCAAATTGAGTTGGGGGCATATCTTTTATTCCACTCCACCACCTTTCTTTGTCATCACCTTATAATTCCACCACCCTAATTACCATGGGATTTTATTTTATTTGGCATTTACTCTAGCTCATGTGGGTTGGGATGGATTCAATTCTAATTTCTTTTGCTTGGCCTTTATTCCACCTTTTGGTAATGCATGGGAATCATGCCATGTTATGTTATTATTGTTTTCACAAAATAATACATGGCATTTAATACTTTGCATGGGCCATGCAAACACCATCACACTTCTTTTCTTTTGGTTTGCCCTTGGTTTTTGAGTGGATCTTTTCCTTGTGAGTTTGTTCTCTTCCTCTCATCATCTCCACCTCATCACCCTCAACATCCATGCCATGCATGGTCATGTGAGATATCATCCACACCCTTTTCTCCTTTACACATGATCATGCCACATTAAAGAAAACCCTACACCACCTTTCCTCTCTTCTCAATCTCCATGCCATCATCCATACTTGTGGGATCTTAGGATCATCCTAGAGTAAACCCTAACACCTCTCCATTCTCTCTAACCCTAGTTCTAATCTAAACCCTAACCCTTAACCTCACCTCACCTCCCTCCTCTCACCATGCCAAGGCTCCCCTCTCCCTGCCATGCAGGCCCCACCCCAGCTACCCTCTCTAACCTAACCAAACCCTAGACCGAGCCATCTACTCCCTCCTAACCTAGCTAACCCGAACCCTCTCTACTATCTATCTCTCTTTCTCGTTGCTCAACAGACCCCACACCGAGCCAGCCCCACAGCCACGCCGTCCCCACCTGGCAGCCCTACCGTGCCTGCCCTGGCCCTCCACGCCGAGCACATGCTCGAGAAGGACAAGGAGGGAAGGTGGCACCCGAGCCACCTTTTTCTTTCTCCTCTCTACTGATTCCCCACGGCACCCTCCTCTCTCCCTCGCTTTATCCTCCACCCCACGCCTCTGCTTCACCAGATCTACCCCAGGCCTCGCCCTTCTCCTCCCACCACCGCTGCTACCTCCTCTCTCCGCCGTGCCGTTCACCGTCGGCCTCACCTTCTCCTGCTCGCTCAAGCCGTTGGCGTGGCGAACGTGGTTGTCGGGGAAGACCGTAGCCGTCTGCTGCGTCGCCCAGTACACGCCAACGAGGAGGAGGAGGAGAACCAAGACCACCAGAACCAGCACCGTCCTCCAAAACCCTAGCGCCACCGTTCGCCAGCCCCGTCGACGATCTGCTGCTCCCTGCACCGATCTTCTACCGTAAAGTTCTCCACGGTAACCCCTTCTTCCTCTCTGACACCCTCTGCCTCGCCATAAAACCCTAGCCGTGACAGGCGTTTCACCGAACGCTCTCGGTGCGCCGTCGGCCGCTGGCGTCTGCCGCCTCTGTGCCGTGCCATGCCTCACCTAGCCGCTCTACTCCATCCTGTCAACAGCCACAGCCTACCGTAGTGGCTACCGCCTCCGAGCGCGAGCCCCAGGTCCCCGGTTCGAGCCCCACCACGCCGCGACTTACCGCCGCTAGCCTCGTCAGAACGTGGAGAAGATCCATAGTGCCGCTGCGCGCTTTGCATTTCCCCCCTCCAAACTTTTTACCGCTCAACCTGCGCTCCTCGCGAGCCCACCTGCCAGTCGCTGTGGTCATTTAACAAAAAGGCACCCCTAGTTTCGTAACCCTCAACCCGCGCTCCAGCACGTCCCCACCTGTCATCCTCTGCGGGTCTAGCCACTAGCACATGGGCCATAACCCGCTGGTCCCACCTGGCAGTCTCAGTGGCTAAGTAAACCCGCGCTGTAAAAAGTTTTGCGCGCGGATCTCGCCCAGTCAGCAGCGGCCCACCCGTCAGCGGCTTGGGTTGAATTCGTCTGGGTGTAAAAAGTTTCCCTGGTTATCTGTTTTAACAAAACAAATTCAAAATTGTTTAAATTCAAATTCAAATCAGATTTTAAATAACTTTTAAATTATAAATCCAAATAATACATATGATATATGTTTTGGAATCAGAAAAATGTGAGGAATTCAAATATGCCATTCAAAATAATGTTTGAACACTTTAAATTTTCGAGATGATTAAAATTACAACAAAATGCCCCTTTTCTTAATAAATTAATAACTTTAAATCTATAACTCCAAATTTGACAAATAATATGTCTAAATCGATCAGCGCGATGAGCCCGTTCTATCTATGCACTCCTTGGTCTGAATTGAAGCATACAACATGCCATATTTAAAAATCAGAACTGTTTATGGCAATGAAACTTGACTAAACAAATAATAAAATGCTTTATTCTTGTACCCCACACCTCACCATGCCATGCTACTGTAAAGCCATGTAAATTGTGCATCATTCATCATGGCATGCTTGTTTGCTTGTCGCATTTCAATTCATATGCTTGTGCACTTTATTTATGTTGGCCCTTGTTTGTTTGGTTCTTCTTCGAATAGACGCCCAGCAGGAGAATTATCAGGAATCATAGGAGTACTACCCAGATCCATCTCTCGCTTCAACTGAGCTGCCAGGCAAGCACTACCACATGCTTGCATACATATAGTACCTATTGCCTCTATCTTATTCTTGCATCATTGAGTCACGATTGCATTAAAGTGAATCCCAAGTACTGCATAGCTTTTACTTTTAAACCCCACCAAAGCTTGTTCCTCCATCCGATGAGCCATTACTACAGGAGTTGTTTGAGCCATGCGAGTCGTAGAAAAGCATGTGTATGGTATGTGAGTGTCTGATGGATAATGAGGTACCTAAACAACTTAACCTGTGTAGTATTGGGATAACTAATGAAAGAGGCACCGGTGAGCAATATCTGCTATTTGGTTTTTCATGCTCACTTGTGTCCCGTAGGACCCTGAGTACTTGATTCCTGTTCCTTGACTATTCACACTATCCACATCCGGGAGGCCTTATGGACCCCCCTGAGCCAGAGCTTGATTCATTCTTATTTCTTGGGGCCACAATTAGTTTGGGGCTTTATTACTATCCTGTACTTATGCCATGTTACTGCTTTATTTAAGATTGTGCGAGGAGCACCTGTACTGTTTTGGATCGTGACACGTTTTCGCTGTATCGACAAGCCCAGTCACATTTTCGGGTTCCCAGTCGTTTACCGCCGTCCACACAAACCTTGAGTCCGTCTCGGAGTCAGCTAGCTTCGTTGCGGGTAGCTTAATGGGGTGGCCCCTTGAAATATTACTGAATCCTGTGATCACTTTGTCATGAATGCCTCGTTGGGTTTTGAGTTGGTTTTTCCGAGGTTGATTGAGTGTGTGTTGCTATTCGTGCACCCCTGCAGGGTAAATCTTTCTGAAAGCCGTGTCCGCGGTTATGGATGACTTGGAGCACAGTTTCTCGATCATAGACAAGTATAGCTAAAGTGCCGCTTTAATCTGACTAAGTACCTGATTAGTAAATAGTTCAATACTCATGGAATGGTTAATAAAACTGCCTACGGATGGGGGGTTGTTCGTCCGCTTCCTTGTTGGTAAGCGAGGAGGAGGATGCATCTGTTAATTATACTGTTACAACTATTGTTCTTAATTCATGGACATCCGTCTATCATTGGTTAGGCGGATGGTTAGCGAGTATCTATAGACTTGTTAGTTATTATCTTTTGCTGCAATTGCGTCACCCCAGGTTGTGTCCCCTTTAGTGGCATAAAGACTTGCTGAGTACCCCTAGGGTCTCACACGATAAATTGTTTGATTCAGATGAACAGATGTATTTGCAAGAAGGATACTGGGTGGAGGAGACAGATGATGTTGGCAACGATCACTCGGTGTAGAGATTCCGGGAACGGAGATCCGTGAGATCTGTGGGCGGGATGTGTTTATTTATGTGGCATCTTATGCCGATTTGCTTCTTATCTGTACTCGGATCTTGTTTTCCGCTTCCGCCTGATACTCTGATGTTTGATGTATGAGGAGCTATCCTAAAATATTATCTCTATCTAGGATATTTGAATCTTGCCGTATGGCGTTGCAATATTTTTATTTCTTTTAGATGGAATGGCTCTGAGGACTGTTGTATGTGGCTTGCATACATACTCACTTGTGTATGTAGTTGATCCCTTCGCCTGCCGATTACGCCGCTCGTTCTTGTCCCGATGTTCTGAAAGTGGTTAGGACGACCGAAAGGTCTACCATGAGTGGTCTCGGGCCCCACCGTACTATTTTAACCACTTTCGCTCATCCAGGCATGCAACTAAGAGCGTAATTCTCCGAGGTAGTTACAATTGGTATCAGAGCCATCCCGCCCTTCAGGGTCTCAGCCAAAATGGTCGTTGTCAGTCTAGCAAATATTTTTGGTAGCTATGTATACTAGGGAAAAACAAACGTGAGAGTAGGATTGCTTCCATTTTTCTTCTTACCCACCCACCCACCCTTTTTCTGGTAAGGAAGTGTAACATTTTCAATCCTCTTCCAAAAATTCAAACTAGGATTCACGTGTTCTGGGTTCCGTAGTACCATAGGTTGTGTTTGTGTGTGTGTGTGTGTGTGAATTCCTTGTCTATCTGTTGCATCCAAATGTTATCTCTATCTGCCTTTTGGTTATCAACTGTTGGTACATTCCATACCGACAGGCCTTTGTAAACCGACGTGATCTATCTGATTCGTTGTATACCGATGCGATATATCTTACTCTTTGTTATCCGACGTTATCTTGTTGGGGTGTTCTTTTTCGTAGTTACCAATCTTTAGGTTCATCTTAAGAAGAAGGTGTTGGGATATGTGTTTTACTTGTTCATGTGCGGAGTAATGATTTGAGTGCAGGATGGAGTCGCGACCATACCACTACTTTTATCATTTGCTCTTGTATATTGAATTAGTAGAGTTACTAATCTTGATTCGTGAAGTGGTTTTGCGCATATAGTGGTATTTTAATGCCGAAATTTGCGGAATTTTTTTCTTTGTTAGCTTGTGTACCACACTCCTTGTTCAGTCGTGTGCGTTATGCTTAATAGCTTCTAGGTGCCTTGAACTTTGTTGATATTTTAATATCATCTCAGTGAATTGTATCCTTTAATCTTGGTTAATTCCATTTTGGTACTATTTTGGATTATTATTATTCTCCATCATAGTACTGACTTGTGTTTTTATCAATCACAGGATGGCACCACCACACCGTTCTGAGGAGGACATACCACCTGAACTGGGGGCTGCTTTGGCAAGTATTACAAATGCCTTGGGCACTATGCAGCAGAACCAGCATCGCTTCGAAGAAGGCATGAGGAGGAATGAGTTTGTTCCGCTACCTCCACCTCCCAAGCGAGGAGACATCAAGAGTTTTGTCAAGTTCAACCCACGCCAATTTGAAGTGTCTGATCAGCCACTTGATGCGGATGATTGGCTTTGTGAAGTATCAAGGTTGCTGATGACTGCGGATGCTCCCGAGCAAGAATGGGTCAAATGTGCCACTCACCTTCTGAAGGGAGATGCAGCTCTGTGGTGGGAAAATTACCTCAAGGCAGACCTCTCTGGTTTTTAGCCTACTTGGGAGCAATTCACTGCTGCTTTCAAAGAGCAATATCTGTCAGAAATTGTCATGGAACGGATGAAGGAAGTGTTTCTCAACCTCAAGCAGGGCACTGACAATGTTAATACCTACATCAGAAACTTCATGAACCTTTCTCGGTATAGTGGCGATGAGATCTCTGATGACAAGAAGAAGCAAAAGAGGTTCCGGCAAGGCCTCAATGCATCCATCAAATATGCAATCACTCATGCAAGGCCGGCGTCTTTTCTGGAACTCCAACACACAGCTCTGCAGGAAGAAGCAAGTAGGCAAGTGTTTGAGGAGTCAAAGAAACACAGCCATGATGCAGCAAGCTCTTCAGCTATGACAACTCCTTCTAAGCGTCGTGTCTGGGTTCCTAACACCCCACCGTCGCTCCCGGCTCCACCAAGACCGTCAAGCTACGCGGCAAGGCCACCAAACTCCTTCACTGCGGCTCCCAGGGGCTACAACCACAACTACCCTGGAGCGCCTGGCGGAGTCCCTGGCTACGTTGCTCCACGTCCACCTGGTGCTTGCTACACTTGTGGAAACACTGGGCATCAGCACTGAAATTGTCCTATGAACAACAAAGCTCTTCCACCACCACCTCCAAGACCTGCGGCAAGTTCTCCTATGGTTCGTGCACCTCCACCTCGGGCTCTCAACATCAACACCAAGCCCGGGTCTACGGTTGCTCGTGCCAACTGTGTCAACGCCTCTCAAGCTGAGCATGCACCTGGAGTTGTGATGGGTATGCTCCCTGTTAACTCAGTCCCTGCACGAGTGTTGTTTGATTCTAGTGCTTCGCATTCTTTTGTTTCTCACAAGTTTGCGCATGAGCATGATCTGGCTATGGTTCCTTTATTACATCGTCTTGTGGTACAATCTCCTGGGTCAAACATGAGGGCTGCTCATATCAGCCATGGCAATCAAATTGAGATTGGTGGCTCATTGTTTCCGGTTTCCTTAATTATTCTGGGCAACTCTGACATTGATGTCATCTTGGGCATGGATTGGTTAACAGCAAATGCAGCTATGATTGATTGTGCTGAACGTTCGGTTTCTCTGAAAATTCCTGAAGGCCATATAGTCTATTCTCCAAGTCTGACTTCTACAATTCAGCTTTTCTCTTTGGCGGCTCTGAATGATGATGCTATGGAAGGTATTCAGAGTGTTCCGGTGGTTAGTGAGTTTCCAGATGTTTTTCCTGAAGAGTTGCCAGGTATGCCTCCGGATCGTGAGGTTGAGTTTGTGATTGAACTTGAACCTGGTACCGCTCCTATCTCCAAGCGGCCTTATAAAATGGGTCCTGTTGAGTTGGCTGAACTCAAACGTCAGCTTGATGAACAAGAGAAGTTGGGTTTCATTCAGCACAATACTTCTTCTTGGGGTAGCCCAACCATCTTTTTGAAGAAGCGAGACAAGACTGATAGACTTTGTGTTGACTATCGGGCTCTCAATGCTAAAACCATCAAGAATAAATATCCCCTTCCGCGGATTAATGATCTCTTCGATCAGCTAGCTGGAGCTGTGGTTTTCTCTAAGCTTGATTTGAGAAGTGGTTATCATCAAATCAAGATTCGCAACGAAGATGTCCCCAAAACAGCTTTCACCACCCGCTATGGCCTGTACGAGTACACGGTCATGTCTTTCGGTCTCACCAATGCACCTGCCACCTTCTCGAGGCTTATGAACTCGGTTTTCATGGAGTATCTTGATAAGTTTGTTGTGGTCTATCTGGATGACATTCTAGTATATTCTAAGTCAAAAGAAGAACATGAAGAACACCTTCGGTGTGTCCTAAACAAGCTTCGTGAGAACCGCCTGTATGCAAAGTTCTCCAAGTGTGAATTCTGGCTGCCTCAAGTCACCTACCTTGGTCATGTCATCTCAGCCAAGGGCATTGCCGTCAACCCAGAAACTATTAAGACAATTATGGACTGGCTTCCACCCATAAATGTCAAAGAAGTCCGGAGTTTCCTTGGTTTGGCCAGTTACTGCCGTCGCTTCGTTCAAAATTTCTCGAAGATTGCGAAGCCTCTTACCGATCTCCTCAAGAAAGGCAAGAAATACCTTTGGACTCTTGCATGTCAAGCAAGCTTTGAAACACTCAAAGAGAAGCTCACTTCCACACCAGTCTTAGTTCCTCCAGATACATCAAAGCCTTTCCAGATATTCTGTGATGCCTCATTGCAAGGATTGGGTGCGGTACTTATGCAAGAAAAACAAGTTGTTGCTTATGCATCTCGACAGTTGAAGACGCATGAGATCAACTATCCTACACATGACCTCAAACTCGCAGCAGTTGTCTTTGCTTTGAAAGTATGGAGGCATTACTTGCTTGGCAACCGTTGTGAGATCTTTTCTGATCACAAGAGTCTGAAGTATATCTTCACACAGCCTGATCTCAACCTTCGTCAGAGGAGGTGGATTGAAACAATCAATGATTTCGATTTGACCATCAACTACACTCCGGGCAAAGCTAATGTCATGGCCGACGCTCTTAGCCGTAAAGCTTATGTCAACAACCTCATGGTGGAAGAACAACAACCTCTCTTATGCGAGGAGTTCCGCAAGATCAACCTTGAAATTGTGGATCAAGGGTATCTTCTAAACCTTTTGGCAACACCTCTCTTGGAAGAAAAAGTTCATTCCATTCAACTTGGTGATCCTTACACTAAAAAGATCATCTCCAACATTCAACTTCCGAAGTATGAGTCTTTCCATGTTGACGACCAAGGCACTCTTTTCTTTGAACACCGGATGTTTGTTCCAAACTACCCGGATTTAAGAGAGCAAGTTCTCAAGGAGGCACATGATTCTGTTCTTTCTATCCACCCTGGCAGCACTAAGATGTACATGGACTTGAAAACATAGTATTGGTGGCCTGGGTTGAAACGATATTGTGCCAAGTATGTCTCGGAGTGTGATGTCTGTCGTAGAGTTAAAGCTGTACATCAGAAACCTTCCGGTCTTCTACAGCCATTGAAGCCTTCGGAATGGAAATGGGAGAAAGTAGAGATGGCCTTCATCACTGGTTTTCCAAGGTCGCAGAAGGGCAACAATGCAATCTTTGTTGTCATCGACAGGCTTTCTAAAGTAGCTCACTTCTTTCCAGTCAAAGAAACAATTTCTGCAATTCAGTTGGCTGAGCTCTATATCAACATAATTGTCTCTCTGTATGTAGTTCCTCTTGAGATCAGCTCAGACCGTGGAAGCATCTTCACTTCCAAGTTCTGGGGAAGTTTCCAAAATGCTTTGGGAACAAAATTGAACTTCAGCACAGCTTACCACCCTCAGTCGCAAGGACAAGTTGAAAGGATCAATCAGATTCTGGAAGATATGCTCCGTGCTTGCATTATCTCTTTCGGCATGAAGTGGGAAGAATGTCTTCCTTATGCTGAATTCTCATACAACAACAACTTCCAGAAAAGTCTAAAGATGGCACCATTTGAGGCTCTCTATGGTCGCAAATGCAGAACTCCGATTGTTTGGTCGGGCGCAGGTGAAAGAATATTGTTTGGCCCTGACATTGTAACTCAAGCGGAGGAGAAGGTTCACATCATTCTTGAAAATCTGAAGATTGCTCAAAGTCACCAGAAGAGCAATTATGATAGAAAGCACACGCACATGGAGTATGTTCCTGGTGATCTCGTTTACCTTCGTGTCACTCCCATGAGAGGCACGCACCGCTTTGGTATCAAAGTAAAGCTGGCTCCTAGATACATCGGTCCTTTCAAAATTCGTGGAAGAAGAGGAGAAGGGTCTTATGCTCTTGAGCTCCCTGAAAAACTCAAGGTCCATGATGTTTACCACATCTCCCAACTCAAGAAGTGCTTCAAGGATCCCGGCAGGACCGTGGACCATGAACTCATCAATCTCCAAGAAGATCTGTCTTATCAAGAACACCCCATAAAAATTATTGAAGTCGCAGAAAGAAGGACTCGCAACAAGTCCATCAAGTTCTGCAAGGTGCAGTGGTCGCACCATTCCGTTGATGAAGCCACTTGGGAACGTGACATGGAGTATGTTCCTGGTGATCTCGTTTACCTTCGTGTCACTCCCATGAGAGGCACGCACCGCTTTGGTATCAAAGGAAAGCTGGCTCCTAGATACATCGGTCCTTTCAAAATTCGTGGAAGAAGAGGAGAAGGGTCTTATGCTCTTGAGCTCCCTGAAAAACTCAAGGTCCATGATGTTTTCCACATCTCCCAACTCAAGAAGTTCGTCAAGGATCCCGGCAGGACCGTGGACCATGAACTCATCAATCTCCAAGAAGATCTGTCTTATCAAGAACACCCCATAAAAATTCTTGAAGTCGCAGAAAGAAGGACTCGCAACAAGTCCATCAAGTTCTGCAAGGTGCAGTGGTCGCACCATTCCGTTGATGAAGCCACTTGGGAACGTGAAGATGAGCTCCGTGCCAAGTATCCTACCCTCTTCGAGTCTTCTTCTTCTTCTTCCTAGAATCTCGGGGCGAGATTCCTGTTTAGTGGGGGAGAGTTGTAGCATCCCAATTGTCTAACAATTGTAATGCTACTTGGTCTAGTAATATAATGGCTACTTCCTATATATAATTGTTGCATCATAATTATATCATGCTCATGTCATCATGCCACCTTGCATTTGAGCATCATATAAAACCCTTTCTTTTGGTTCTCCTCTCATATGCGTTACTATTTGTATTTGGCTCTTGTTAAATTGTATTTGATTCTTGATAAATGCTTGGTGCCCAAATTGAGTTGGGGGCATATCTTTTATTCCACTCCACCACCTTTCTTTGTCATCACCTTATAATTCCACCACCCTAATTACCATGGGATTTTATTTTATTTGGCATTTACTCTAGCTCATGTGGGTTGGGATGGATTCAATTCTAATTTCTTTTGCTTGGCCTTTATTCCACCTTTTGGTAATGCATGGGAATCATGCCATGTTATGTTATTATTGTTTTCACAAAATAATACATGGCATTTAATACTTTGCATGGGCCATGCAAACACCATCACACTTCTTTTCTTTTGGTTTGCCCTTGGTTTTTGAGTGGATCTTTTCCTTGTGAGTTTGTTCACTTCCTCTCATCATCTCCACCTCATCACCCTCAACATCCATGCCATGCATGATCATGTGAGATATCATCCACACCCTTTTCTCCTTTACACATGATCATGCCACATTAAAGAAAACCCTACACCACCTTTCCTCTCTTCTCAATCTCCATGCCATCACCCATACTTGTGGGATCTTAGGATCATCCTAGAGTAAACCCTAACACCTCTCCATTCTCTCTAACCCTAGTTCTAATCTAAACCCTAACCCTTAACCTCACCTCACCTCCCTCCTCTCACCATGCCAAGGCTCCCCTCTCCCTGCCATGCAGGCCCCACCCCAGCTACCCTCTCTAACCTAACCAAACCCTAGACCGAGCCATCTACTCCCTCCTAACCTAGCTAACCCGAACCCTCTCTACTATCTATCTCTCTTTCTCGTTGCTCAACAGACCCCACACCGAGCCAGCCCCACAGCCACGCCGTCCCCACCTGGCAGCCCTACCGTGCCTGCCCTGGCCCTCCACGCCGAGCACATGCTCGAGAAGGACAAGGAGGGAAGGTGGCACCCGAGCCACCTTTTTCTTTCTCCTCTCTACTGATTCCCCACGGCACCCTCCTCTCTCCCTCGCTTTATCCTCCACCCCACGCCTCTGCTTCACCAGATCTACCCCAGGCCTCGCCCTTCTCCTCCCACCACCGCTGCTACCTCCTCTCTCCGCCGTGCCGTTCACCGTCGGCCTCACCTTCTCCTGCTCGCTCAAGCCGTTGGCGTGGCGAACGTGGTTGTCGGGGAAGACCGTAGCCGTCTGCTGCGTCGCCCAGTACACGCCAACGAGGAGGAGGAGGAGAACCAAGACCACCAGAACCAGCACCGTCCTCCAAAACCCTAGCGCCACCGTTCGCCAGCCCCGTCGACGATCTGCTGCTCCCTGCACCGATCTTCTACCGTAAAGTTCTCCGCGGTAACCCCTTCTTCCTCTCTGACACCCTCTGCCTCGCCATAAAACCCTAGCCGTGACAGGCGTTTCACCGAACGCTCTCGGTGCGCCGTCGGCCGCTGGCGTCTGCCGCCTCTGTGCCGTGCCATGCCTCACCTAGCCGCTCTACTCCATCCTGTCAACAGCCACAGCCTACCGTAGTGGCTACCGCCTCCGAGCGCGAGCCCCAGGTCCCCGGTTCGAGCCCCACCACGCCGCGACTTACCGCCGCTAGCCTCGTCAGAACGTGGAGAAGATCCATAGTGCCGCTGCGCGCTTTGCATTTCCCCCCTCCAAACTTTTTACCGCTCAACCTGCGCTCCTCGCGAGCCCACCTGCCAGTCGCTGTGGTCATTTAACAAAAAGGCACCCCTAGTTTCGTAACCCTCAACCCGCGCTCCAGCACGTCCCCACCTGTCATCCTCTGCGGGTCTAGCCACTAGCACATGGGCCATAACCCGCTGGTCCCACCTGGCAGTCTCAGTGGCTAAGTAAACCCGCGCTGTAAAAAGTTTTGCGCGCGGATCTCGCCCAGTCAGCAGCGGCCCACCCGTCAGCGGCTTGGGTTGAATTCGTCTGGGTGTAAAAAGTTTCCCTGGTTATCTGTTTTAACAAAACAAATTCAAAATTGTTTAAATTCAAATTCAAATCAGATTTTAAATAACTTTTAAATTATAAATCCAAATAATACATATGATATATGTTTTGGAATCAGAAAAATGTGAGGAATTCAAATATGCCATTCAAAATAATGTTTGAACACTTTAAATTTTCGAGATGATTAAAATTACAACAAAATGCCCCTTTTCTTAATAAATTAATAACTTTAAATCTATAACTCCAAATTTGACAAATAATATGTCTAAATCGATCAGCGCGATGAGCCCGTTCTATCTATGCACTCCTTGGTCTGAATTGAAGCATACAACATGCCATATTTAAAAATCAGAACTGTTTATGGCAATGAAACTTGACTAAACAAATAATAAAATGCTTTATTCTTGTACCCCACACCTCACCATGCCATGCTACTGTAAAGCCATGTAAATTGTGCATCATTCATCATGGCATGCTTGTTTGCTTGTCGCATTTCAATTCATATGCTTGTGCACTTTATTTATGTTGGCCCTTGTTTGTTTGGTTCTTCTTCGAATAGACGCCCAGCAGGAGAATTATCAGGAATCATAGGAGTACTACCCAGATCCATCTCTCGCTTCAACTGAGCTGCCAGGCAAGCACTACCACATGCTTGCATACATATAGTACCTATTGCCTCTATCTTATTCTTGCATCATTGAGTCACGATTGCATTAAAGTGAATCCCAAGTACTGCATAGCTTTTACTTTTAAACCCCACCAAAGCTTGTTCCTCCATCCGATGAGCCATTACTACAGGAGTTGTTTGAGCCATGCGAGTCGTAGAAAAGCATGTGTATGGTATGTGAGTGTCTGATGGATAATGAGGTACCTAAACAACTTAACCTGTGTAGTATTGGGATAACTAATGAAAGAGGCACCGGTGAGCAATATCTGCTATTTGGTTTTTCATGCTCACTTGTGTCCCGTAGGACCCTGAGTACTTGATTCCTGTTCCTTGACTATTCACACTATCCACATCCGGGAGGCCTTATGGACCCCCCTGAGCCAGAGCTTGATTCATTCTTATTTCTTGGGGCCACAATTAGTTTGGGGCTTTATTACTATCCTGTACTTATGCCATGTTACTGCTTTATTTAAGATTGTGCGAGGAGCACCTGTACTGTTTTGGATCGTGACACGTTTTCGCTGTATCGACAAGCCCAGTCACATTTTCGGGTTCCCAGTCGTTTACCGCCGTCCACACAAACCTTGAGTCCGTCTCGGAGTCAGCTAGCTTCGTTGCGGGTAGCTTAATGGGGTGGCCCCCTGAAATATTACTGAATCCTGTGATCGCTTTGTCGTGAATGCCTCGTTGGGTTTTGAGTTGGTGTTTCCGAGGTTGATTGAGTGTGTGTTGCTATTCGTGCACCCCTGCAGGGTAAATCTTTCTGAAAGCCGTGTCCGCGGTTATGGACGACTTGGAGCACAGTTTCTCGATCATAGACAAGTATAACTAAAGTGCCGCTTTAATCTGACTAAGTACCTGATTAGTAAATAGTGCAATACTCATGGAATGGTTAATAAAACTGCCTACGGATGGGGGGTTGTTCGTCCGCTTCCTTGTTAGTAAGCGAGGAGGAGGATGGATCTGTTAATTATACTGTTACAACTGTTGTTCTTAATTCATGGACATCCGTCTATCATTGGTTAGGCGGATGGTTAGCGAGTATCTATAGACTTGTTAGTTATTATCTTTTGCTGCAATTGCGTCACCCCAGGTTGTGTCCCCTTTAGTGGCATAAAGATTTGCTGAGTACCCCTAGGGTCTCACACGATAAATTGTTTGATTCAGATGAACAGGTGTATTCGCAAGAAGGATACTGGGTGGAGGAGACAGATGATGTTGGCAACGATCACTCGATATAGAGATTCCGGGAACGGTGATCCGTGAGATCTGTGGGCGGGATGTGTTTATTTATGTGGCATCTTATGCTGATTTGCTTCTTATCCGTACTCGGATCTTGTTTTCCGCTTCCGCCTGATACTCTGATGTTTGATGTATGAGGAGCCATCCTAAAATATTATCTCTATCTAGGATATTTGAATCTTGCCATATGGCGTTGCAATATTTCTATTTCTTTTAGATGGAATGGCTCTGAGGACTGTTGTATGTGGCTTGCATACATACTCACTTGTGTATGTAGTTGATCCCTTCGCCTGCCGATTACGCCGCTCGTTCTTGTCCCGATGTTCTGAAGGTGGTTAGGACGGCCGAAAGGTCTACCGTGAGTGGCCCCGGGCCGCACCGTACTATTTTAACCACTTTCACTCATCCAGGCATGCAACTAAGAGCGTAATTCTCCGAGGTAGTTACAGAAACATGCTACACAAAGGCAGGCCGACCCAACTTCTCCAGCGAGAGCACGCACTAGCGAGTTCAAAAACACGGCACGGGGCCCACCCATCAGCGGCTCGATAGGGAGAAGAGGTATGGGACGCCCCTGACCGTCCGATTAGAAGCCAATCAACAACTCACGCTCGTATCTCTCCTCACGACGGTGCTGAGGAGAGGAAACCCTAGGCGGGGTCTGAGATGGTTGGGGGCTCACCTAGAGGCACGGAGGCCGGTGGGGAAGAAGGGGAATGGACGCGATAGACCGGTGCGAGCTCAAGGATGGGAGGCAGTGGTGATTTCAGTGCCATAGGTTGCTCGTGTGACGACCAACGACGGGGGCTTTGGGATCTCGTCGGCGGCACTGCTCTGAAAAGCTCCTGAGCAGAGAGAGGGACATGGTTAGATGCAGGGGAACATGGAGGTCTCAAATATTCCACATGCAGGGGGAGGGGATCAGGGAAGAGAGCACGTAGCTCGATCCTTGGAGATGACCGATAGGGGAAGTTCTTCCTCTCCTAGGACAAAGTAGGGACAGGGCCTTGTGGGGAAGCGAGTGGAGGTGGAGAGGGTGCGAGGGAGCATGGAAATGGGAGCAGAGTGGGGCTCTGGGGGAGGTAGAGGTTGAGTATACTCTTCACGTCAGTAATGGGGCTGAGAGGAGATCTCTCCCTTCTCCACGGTGAGGAAGAGTAGGGGAGGGGGATCCATGGCTCTAGGTGATTTCCAGGTAGGTGAGGGAGTAAGAATGAACCAAAGGGTGGGTTGTACTGGCCTGTGGTCTACTTAACAAGGAGGGGAGGGTGTACAGTGGTCTAGGTCCATGTGAGCATGAGGGAGGGAGGTGTCCATCCATTGGGCAGCAGGGGTGGTGGAGATGTGGTGGGTGTGCTCTGGAGTCGTGCCTAGGGCAGAGGGACAATGGGGGGTGCTGCTCACTTCTTTCTATGCTCTTGTTTTAAATTCCAAGTCTCTTTCCTTTCAAACCTAAGGGGACAAGGGTCTGGGGGTTGATACAACACTATGCTACAATGTAGCACGACCAGTGGAGAGTGGGGCTACTGTGGTGAATTATTGCACAAGTTTGGGGAAGGTTTGATAGGGAGATAGCTCATGGCTTTGTTTAAACTTCAAATGGTCCTAAATGATGATCGTGAAGAAGTTTCTATTTTTTGATCTTTCCAAGGTGAGGTAATGATGCTGGTAGATGGGTATGGTCAAGGTATACCTTGGGGAATTGTTTTAGATTTTTCTGATTATTTTTTATTCCTTTTATAAAGATTATTCAAAAAGTGCTGAATCTGTTTTATGGGATTCATTTGAAATTTTGAATAGAATAATGTGGGTTTTTGGTGTGATATGGTCCCAAATATGAGTCCACACAATTGAGAATTTTCCCTAGATTTATTGAAGAATAAAAGTATTTAATATATTTATTTTCTGATTTCTTCCATTTAAGAAAAAGGGCAAAAAGAATTATTAAAACTCTTCAAAATTATATATTTTTGTAGTGGAAATATAGGGTATGATATATAGGCCTCATAGTGCTTAAATTTGGGGAAGTTCTTTGTCAAAAACCAAACTTTCCTTTATAGATGGAGTTTTTGAGATTTTGGCCATTAAATGAATTAAATAGTTTTTGAGCCATAATAATTATGGATAAAATTGATAAATCTTTATAAACAAGGTATATGATATAAAAAAGGTGTATTTAGCATTTTCAACCTTGGTTGTTGAGAATCAAAGTTGATTTTGGTGGAAAACATGGGATTAAGGATCTAAGGTAATATTATTTTATTACCTTCAAAACTTTGTTGGATCTTGGAGCTCAGATCTCCCCTTGGGGCATGGGCTAGATGGATGGATATACCAATTTGATTATATCACCATGGTACAATAAGTTGATCTTGATCATGCTTGAGTTCTCAAAAAATTGATTTCAAACTTTGAATAAAATAAGGGTGCCAAAAGATTGTCAGGTAGCCTTCCAAACCTTGTGGGTTTTTGAAGAACAAAGATCCATTTGGAACAAGTGACGTAGTTATTGCAAGACCTTTATTAGTAGAACACAATCATGCAAAGAGTTGATCCAAAGAAGGTAGGATGAAGGTGTGAGCTTCTGACCAAGTAGGCTAGTTGATAAGATTTGCAGAAAAAGTTATTTTCTTGCCTGCAAAACCATCAATAACAAGTGGGTTCAGAGATGATCTAGCCAAGGGCAAGAGTGGGACTTGGCAGTCCCTAGGATGGTCTGCAAGGTGGTTCAAGTGCATTACCAAAAATGCACAAGGGTTGAGAAAGAGAGGCATTCAAAGAAGTGATGTTGAAACAGTTTCGAGACTTAGTCAAATTTAGCAGATTTAGGGTTTTTGACTAGAATATTAGTGGGGATGTTTTTGATGGGTTGCAAGGTATAAAAGCTTCATCAAGTGGATGATGTTCAAGTGTAGATTGATAAGAATAGATCCAGGCTTGATATTGGTCTTCCATGACTTTGGAACTTCTAGAATGGATCACTTCAGAATTGATTTGGTTAAGGGTTTTAGATGATCACCTAGTGGCTAGAGATCAGATCCATCTTGTATTCTTGCTTAGGGTTTGGTGATCTTAAAGTATCTTGATCCTCGAGGATGTGCTTCTAGAGTATCTCATACTACTTCTAAGCAATCAAGTCAAGCAACAGATCAAGGCAACTCATCTTACAAACAAATCAACTACTACTAGGGTTACCATCGAGCTTAGCTTGAGGTAAGGATGGGCATTTTGAAAGGTTGGAGTTTGAATAAGGTAAGAGTCCTTGGTATCTCTACCTAGAGTAGAATTCAAAAGCTTTATAAAAAGGTTTTAGAGAAACCTAGAGGTAAGAGTAATTAAAAACTCTGTCTTGAAAACATAAGGAGATTATATCATATAGATCTCCATAATTTTGTCAATAGAAGCTACTAAAATAGTTAGGGTTGCAAAGGTACCTTGGCTCAGGTTTTTGAAATGACAGAACATTTGAGAATATGTGAATTGAGCCAGGATGGTTTTTGTTAAGTAGTTTTTGTCAACTGGTGTTGAGGTAAGGAGTATTTCATATATTTCACAGCCAGATGCATAAGCACCAACAAGCAAACACTGCAACATTTAACAAGAAAAAGTTTTTGTTCCCCCTGATTTTTGCATTCTAGACAACTAATCAGGGTTGCTGAAATTAGGATGTTACAAGAACTATACGGCCGGTGTTTTATTCTCGTCGTATAGTTGGTCGTTAAAGCATCTGTCTCCACTTCACGATTCCTGGTTTCTTTGGGTTGTTGGAAATCTCGTATCTTTGACTATAATGTTGTGATTCCCATCATCAAACGTCATTATCTGCACAGGGAAAAATAGAAAGAATGGATTGCATACCCCTTTGATCATTAGGCATTAGTGGTAGGATTTAGAGAGATATTTCATTAAAAATATGAATAATATCCAGTTTAAATGTGGACGTAGATGGCTATATTTCACAGCCATCACTCGGCCGCTTGCATAGCGGCTTCCCCACCCGGACGCAAGCCAACACTGTTGTGTTGCTGTTGTTGGGCTGGGCGCCTTAGGCCCAGCCGGCTGCCCCTCCTCCCCTCTTTTTTTTCCTTTGCTTTTTAATAGTCCCACATGGGAAACCTTTGGTGGGGAGTACCCTCCTCCACCTATATAAAGGGATGCCCATAGGTGGGATTAAATACACCGATTGAATATTTTGTGAGGCACTTTCCTCAGGGAATCTCTCTCCCTCTCTCTCTTGTCGTTCTCTCGTGATGGAGCAGTCCCTGGAAAGACAGTGCCTACAAGAGATGACACACCTACATCACGCCATTGCGCTGCTAGGATTCCAGCTAGGGGATCTACTTTCACACTTTCGATAGGGATCAGGGAACCGAAGGTCGTCATTGTACAATGTATGTGTGTGAAACCACGAGGGTGCTGTCACTTGTGGCACCTTAGATGTCGTGAGCCATAGCTGCTGCACGATGGAGCAACGGTGACCTACGAGGAGCTTCACGACCTTGAGGTTGGCTACGAATATGACTACATCATCCACGTTACCCTTGGAATGTTAACTACTTTCAGACTACAAGGGTATGTATCCAAAACCTCCTCGGCTGTTACTACATTACTCCTAGATAGATCTTTGGCAGTTAGGGCGTTCCAACGTTGGATATTTTTGTTTTTTGCCATGGAACCTGACGAGGGTTAAAATCATCAATGTCCATTGTTATGGACTTGGGTTTTGGAGAAGAACCCCTTCACCGATTCATGACATGATATGCACCACCTTGAAACACCGGTCCTCGCTAGAGGTAAGAGAGACAAAGAGGCCTCTTTGAGTGAGCTCGAGGCCGGCGGCAAGGCGAGCTCAAGGTCATATGCGGGACGAGCTCATGCTATGGAGATGGGAGCATCAACGATGCGCTAGGTAGACGAGGTCCATCAAGCAGCGGCGTGGGCGGCTGCTTGGGGTCCACCACGAGCGAGGAGCCAGCGGCGGGAGCAGGGACTGGATGGGTGGGGAGAGAAGGCCTAGCACGAGCTGAACTGCATAGCCATGGCGTGTGGTACTATAGTCCGTGACAGGGATTGGAATGAGTGGAGAAGGAAGAGATACGAAGGAAAGAGGTGTCGTGAGTGGGATCCATATGAGGGCTCGTTTGCACCTGACATGCGTTGCGCGATCGACCAGGGGGACGCGTTGCGTGCGATCCCCCAGGGGAGTACTATCATTTTCCTTATTTATACTAGGTAGACGCCTAACTAGGCACCTCCTCTATAGAAATAATCACCGATGCTTAGAAAAATGGTTGGTTTATTTTTGTAAGAACTTTTCTAAGCACCTCCGATTGTACATGCTCTAAGGCTGTGTTTGTTTCAAAAAAACTTTAAGGCTGTGTTTAGAAAAAATAATTCTCCTACAATTCTCTTGTCTGTCGCCTCCTCCTGCTCAAGAAACCCTAGCCACCACCTCCTTCAAAACCTTCATCGATTAATTTAGCCTCCTTGCTTGGCTTTGAAAGTGACGGGAGGGGCGGGGAATCTGACCTATGGGTGATGTTTTTCAATAATAATTAGTTCTTCAGCAGTTTAGTGTTGTGTTTCGTGGTTGTTTTTTGGCCTTCTTGTCGATGGATACACCAACTTCTTCAATACGTGTTTTTTGAATCTTTGTTCGATGATGCTAGTTCCTTCTCGACATAAATGGTGGTGTTGGAAGATCAAATTTATTTAGGTATGGTCTTTCAGATCTTGTTTCACCAGATCGATCTTGAATGATTTTTATGGTTGTTGCGAGGATCTTTGTCCTCACAAAATTGGTGATTGTACTCTCGGCTCCTAGTGAGTTCGACCAGGATATTCAATTCATCTTCACTAAAATACTGGTGTTGGTACTCTTGTCGATGTTGGTTGATTACTCTAATAGCTGTATGCATTCACGTAGCCTTGGCACTACGGGTTAAATTAAAATTATGGGAGGACTCTTGTTGCTATTTACATGTCCGTGGTTTGGTATCTATGTATTTTTATGCGGCTGCCTTCAAAAAGTACAAAATTGTGTCATGGAAGAAGAAAGAGTTTGAAGACTTTAGTGATTTGCTAGTTTCTTTTATACTTTATTTTTATACTAGTATTCGTCTGTGTAGCCAGTCTAAAGATCCTAGAGAGCTACCAAGGGTGAAAACTGCTGGTTCGGAGAGGTGGAGATGTTATAGGTGTTGTGAGAGGAAATAATTATGGAGAAATAAATCTGATCGTGTTTGGAATTTTGAGGTAGAAGTAGAAATGATGTATGTGCCAAATTCCATTAGTGTTTGTAGAGAGCCCATGTATGGAGTTTTTAGACAAGGTATGTTCGTCATTCCCTTCCTGACTCATTTAGGAATAACGATTCCTGGGGTGGTTGGAGTATTTTAGGAGGAACTGTAACAAATCCGGGTAATTGGAGTTATGAAGGTGTGGCAGGTGCACATATTGTGTTTTCCGGTTTGTGTTTCTTGGCAGCGATCTAGCATTTGGTATATTGGGACCTAGAAATATTCTCTGATCAGCAGACGGGAAAACCCTCTTTAGATTTGCCCAAGATCTTTGAAATTTATTTATTTCTTGCAGGGGTGGCTTGCTTTGGCTTTGGCGCATTTCATGTAACGGGTTTGTATGGTCCTGAGATATGGGTATCTGATCCTTATGGCTAACTGTAATACTGGGGTTTATTACTCGTTTTTGTACTTGCTGTTTTATTTTCCAATTACTTCTTCAATCGAGAGAAATAAAGAGAGTAATAAGAATTCTCTTATCCCATTTGGAAGGATACCGTCCTTATAACTATCCATGACTATTTTTGTCTCTACCATGAGCACTTGATAAAATATGGAGGAAAGTAGGGGAAATGGCCATCAGGCATGGGAGCCGAGAGTGCGGGACTTACTATCAGGAAAGGAATCAATCAATCAAAAGCTAGCCTTCTCAGTTTATTAGACTTAATAGAAATGACGTTGTGATGTAGGTGATTAGGGATTGGTTGCATGCCAATCTCTAAGATTGGTATGAGTGTTTTAGGAGACTAGCTATTGCTTCCATGACATAGTGGGTATTAATTAATGCTAGATATGAGCCTAACTTTTGAGATTTTTCTACTAATTTTTTACTAAACCTAATAAACTTGGAATGAGGGAGTATCACTTTTCATTCCGACCTTATTGTATGCCTGACTATGCATCTGCGGCATCATGATGGTAACTAGCCGACGCTAGATAACAACTAGGAACCATAGGCCAGTCCCAATAGGCCCTAGACTCCTATTTTAATTTTTTAGATTTCAAAATTCAAATGAAAATAACTCTAAATTCAAAATAAATCCTAAAAATAAAAAAAATGATAAAAAATAAAGATAATATTATAAGTTATAAAAATAAATTAAACAATAATCAACTAATTCTTTGTTTTAGAACTTAAAGAAAACAAAAATAACATAATAAAGACTTAAAACATTTAAATTCAATTAAATACCTCTAAAAATCCTTGGAAAATATTTAATAATTTTAAATTATTAATATTTGGAATTCAACAAATTTAAAACACTCCAAACAAGATTTAGAAAGAAATGGATTTATAAACGGAATATGAATTAAAGGAAACCAAGATTTAGAATTATATAACAAATATTATAAATAAAAGATGATATAATAGAGAATTCAATTTTAAATCATATAACACCTTTATAAAATCCAATAACAAATATAACCCGATTCTAAAAACATTTTCACCTAGTATTATTTTTTTAATGAAATTTCCAATTTACTTTAGAAGACTTAATAAATAAAATCAAGTCTTCTATAATTAGTAGAAGTAAAATTCCCTAAAACCCTAAAACACATTCTCTAAATGAAATATAAAAACAAATTGTTTGATTTTTTTTCAATTTAATGCAAATCGAATTCAAAACAAATACTAAAACCCAACTCACACCAAATTGTTCAACTTAAAGTACAAATTCATATTTGACTTTTCCTTATTTATTCTTTATGAATGAATCTTGAAGAAGTGATCACAAATAGAATCATGAATTGATTGACTTGATTTAAATATTGTCTTGGTTTGAATTAAATTTGTGTGAATTTCATCTAAATTGACTTGTTAGTCCATTCACCCAAAAATCTCACTTAACCATTTCTACACTTGACCATACCTTGTTGATGATCTTATCCAATGAGGCATCACAAAGAAAAGAATACCAACACAAGCCATAAATATCCACCATATATACTCCAACTTAATTAAGTTACCACCACCTAGTAAATTTTCCTCTTAAAGGGTAAACCCAATCCATTGGAAACCTAAATCCATATACCTTATACCTAAGGTACATATATAATCCTACACCATCAACAAACTTCATTTCTTACTTGTTATCCAAGTGTACCCCTACACTTGTGCAATTCCTTTAGAATCATCATACCAAATCCTATATCACTAAGTGATATCAACCAACACCTATCACTTTAAACAACTTCATCCTTTTTGTTTCCAAGTGTGTTATTCGAGTAGTTTGTACTCATAATACTAGACTCTGATAGACACCGTATTATTAGGAGTAATATAATAGGGAGGTGACAATAGTATACTTAAAATTCATATCATATTAACACTCTTTAAACATTAGTCCTTACCAGACCGATGATGATATTCTTTCATTGGATCCTTGACCGTAGAAGATGTTGATTGCATAACCTGTAATCAGGAGGCAAGTTCATTCTTGTATAAATCTTAAAAGGGTTATTTATTCGTTTGCCACTTGAGGCTTCTATGTATTCAGTTTTGCCACTAACGCCAAATCGTCCTCAGTTTTACCACTGTCTCGGGCGCATCTGCTCTAGCGAGGCCAAACGTCTAGGTTTGGCACGATTCCGTCTCGTGCCGTTAGTGGCCGGGTAGATCTTACAGGTGGGGCCGTGCAATGGTGCTCCCGCCCTTTTCTCGCCCCCTGATCTTAAAGGTGGGACCACGAGCGGGCTTGTTCATTTGTGGCTCGAAAGTTCCTAGGCGAGTGCATCGCGGTACCCAAGTTCCCTGTAATTGCCGTGTTTCGTAAAGTTGGACTGCCAACTATTGAGAGGGGCCATTTCGAGGCAAACTCATGTCACCCCTGCCAAATTCAAATATTCTGTTAAACTGCCCCGTGAAGTAGATGGTCAGGACCCACATGTCGGTCATCTGTCTGTGACGCGAGCGCCAACGCGGTAACCTCTTAGGAAAATCGAGGAACTAGGTGGATTGGATGCATTGACCAATTTCACAAATCCATTCCCTCCTTTCCCCTAGCACCGGCGGCGTCGAAATCCACCCTCCAGGCAGAACTATCTCTTCGGACATTTGACTTCCGGTGCCAAGTTGCCGCACCCAGTTGCTGTGCCCATTCGCTGATTGTAACATCCCAAAACTTAATCCAAAGTTAATCAAGATCAAATCTACCCAATCTAGGGTTAACAAAAACTTTTCCATTTAAAATCATTAAGCATTCATATGTGTGTGCATTTAAATTAGGAGTTGTTTTGAATTGCCATGTTTGAGTGATCCATTGGTTGTAAGATGATTCTAAGGTGAATTAAACATCATCTATATCATCCCCAATCAAATCCCAAAGAAAAACAAATCAAAAAGAATAAAATAAGCAAATGGTCACTTTTGCCATTTTAATCACCTAGCCTACTTTGGCTATTCCTAGAACTCAAATCTTAACAGAAACAATTGTGGTTCTTTGCACCCCTTGCTAGTACAAGTAGTGATGTGCCAAGGCCAACTTTGTTTCATCCCAAAAACTTTCAAACACTAAATTTAAATGACATTTGAAAATTGAATCTAGTGTATGTATCAAGATCACATTACTTCAAAAACCGCTCAAATGAACTCCATTTTTAAATCCCAAGCAAACCTAGATGCTTAAGCATAAGTTACATCACTCCACCAAAAATCAGCTCAAAATTCAAATATTTTGTTCATGCGGCCATTTGATCGAACACCTTGTTAGCATAATCGTTATGGCCTAACTATTATTGTTTTGGAACTAATCTTGTAGAGCCATTTGGGTTGCATTGATCATCCTTATCTCCTCCAGGCCCAACCAGACCAAACCCACCTCTATCCCTAGCCTCTGGCGCCAGTGCCATGCCACCCCGATGCCATGCTCGCCGGCCAAGTGTGCACAAGGCGCAGGAGACCGCCAGCCCCTCTCCGCCGCTCCAGGAAGTTAGGCACCACCCTACCGCCGCCCACGGTCCACCCCTCGATGAACCCCAGCCCCTGGACCACTCTTCAGCCTCGCCGCCCTTTCTCTCTACGTGCAGCCAGAGCGTGCTAGAACGCGATCACCGCCAGCACGCAGCAGACCGCGCCTCGGCACCAAATCCCGCATGCCACTCCACCTCGACCCCAGCAACCCACCAGACATGACCGTGCATCACCGCATGACCCACAGTCGCCGTGATCACTGTCGAGCACCACCTCTGTCTCCCAGAGCGCGTGACGCTCCCGACCAAATGCCAGTGCCCCTAGATACGCCATAAAGCCGTAGAGCACCACCAGGAGGCAAGCCACCATCCTCCTACACTGCCCATGCCGATAGCACCCTGTATCGTTGTCACCGACGAGCTCGTCATCGCCCCCTCGGTCCCCTCCTCGAGCCTATATAAGGAGGCCTTCCCCAGCCTCAATCGCCACACCATTCGACTCCCCTCTCACTCCCAGTCCTTCCCCACCTCTTGCCAGAGCAGCTCGAACAGCAGGCCGCCGGAATTTCATCGGAGGCAGCCGTAGCAGAGGAGGAGATGCTGCAGTCAATTCCGTCCACCTCAGCCCCTGCTGCTACCTCGCCTGAGTCTGCCGTCGCCGTCCAGTTCAATCGCCTGCCTCGCCGCACTAGCTGGAGCCCTGGTACGTCCCTGGTAGACCCCCACCGTCCGTTTAGGGTCGGTCTCGCCGGCAACGAGTCCGTCGTCGACGACGACTGTGAGCCGTTGATCCAAGTTCTAATCGTGTGGCCCAGATCGCTTGATACCGTTTCGGGTTTTAAGTCTCGCTGATAAGCAGGACCAATCTGTCAGCCGCCCTCTGCGTCGCTGAGCGTCACTGAGCCGGCCCGTTAGCTTTTCCGCGTGACCCAGTTAATTCAAATATAGGTTTTTCTATTTAAGTTTAAATTCAATTCTGTCCCTTAGTTCAAAAATCAATTCAGAGAGTTGTGCAAGTCCAAATTTAGTGATTCCAATTTTGTTGGAAAGCTATTGAAATTATCTATCCAAGTCCGTTGGATTTAATTCATTTAGAGTTAGAGATCTTCCTAGTAAAAAGAACAAGACAGGATAATTTGCACATTCAAACATTTTTAGAAAATCAACCATAATAGCTTTTGAGATGATCCCAACTCTCAAAAATCACATTTAACCATACCTATCTGAATATTTAATAATATTAAGGTTTACATGCAATGACTTTGGACTAGTACCAAAATAATGCCATATAGGCATTTCTAGTCACTTTAAATCATTAAATTTTAAACTTAAACTTATTAAAATGAGACCCAACCTTTAAATCACATTCCCATATGTTAGAATATGTGGTGATGACATGTGTCCATATGATCCCATATTTTAATTGGAGAATCTTAGTTAATTTGAATGAGTAGAAATTACTTTTCTCAAATAAAAAGAATGAAGCTAGTGAATTAAACCTTGTGATGCTTGTGATGATAATAGATCATCAAATGTGTGCCTTAGTGTGCTAAGTAGAATAGTTAAGTATTGTTTGGTGATTGGGTATCCCGTATGTATTTATAGAAGATAGTACCGACCAAGCTTTCGAGGAGGAGGAGTTCTACCAAGAGGAGGAGGAAGAAAACTTCAACCACTGCTCCAACCAAGGCAAGCCACCATTAACAATGCAAGCTAACCCTTGCAAGCTAGATAACCTAAGAAAAGGAATTAGGCATGCTTTGGTTATACCATTTTGAACTTATACCTACTCCAAGTTTTATTTTCAAGCTTTTACTTTCTTTACTTTACCAAAGTCCCTTACTTGTTTGAAGGTAGCATAAAAGGTATAAAACTTGACCTATCTAGATAACCTTAGATGTCATTCTATGGCATGAGATTGAGATTAGCATCCCACCTTAGTGAACACTCTTAACTTAGTAGCTTAGAGCTAAATCAAAACTTGAGTCACTTTAGATGGGAACACTTGGTGAAAATGAATTGTGAAAACCTTGGAATGATGAGTCATTCTATTGAGATGTTTTTACATGTGTTGAGAAACACAAATGGTTTATGCTGATGAAAATGTTGACTCATGAGCCTTAGCTCTTTTACAAAACTAATGGTTGGATTCGGATGCGATACCATTCCAATGTTTACTATACAACCACAATACCTGAATTGGGTAAGGTTTAGCCGGAAGTTTATATGCATTAGTAGTAGTTCCCTCGCGGGAGAGGTTTGAGCTGAGGATACCTCTCGATGTTGTCCACCTATGCAGTGCCCAAGATGACAGATGGTCATGGTTGGGAGGCCATGCTCATAGGAGAGGTGCTTATACTAGGGTGTGTAAAGGAAAGGTTATGTTTGATTATCTGCATACTAAGTATGATGATTCAGGGTTATCCCTGACAGATGTATCGAATCTTGTGGTGAAAGTGTACCACCTCTATAGAGTGTCAAACTATTCGAATAGCCACGTCCGCGGTTATGGACAGTTGGAGTGGCCATACTATTTCGTTGTCAGATGTTTTCAAAATGACTTATGAAAGGAATGATGAATCTTGATTTGACCACAATAGGGTTGTGACTATGGTACTAGCTTCCCAACTTAAGTGATTCTAGGAGTTTATTTTATGTTTCTTTGTTTTTGAACTCAGCTTAGGTTTCAAACTTAACTTTACAAATAAACTTAGAGTTAGCATTTCCCACTAGTACTATCTTACTTGTTAGTGATAGTTTGCGAGTACTTAAAGAGTACTCATGGCTTTTGTCCCTGGCTATTCCTATGGCTAGACTATGAAGGAGATTACCAAGATGAAGGACAACAGGACGACTATGATAACTAGGACTATCTTCCATCGTCAGCATTGCCTGTGCCAATGAAGATGGACCCCACCGCTACGCTTATTTATTCCACTGCTTGTTGTATTAAGACTGGATCATGAGATCATTTATTCGTGTCAGACCTTATTATGGTTTGTAATGGACGATGTACTGTGATATCCAATCTGTTATGTCTCGCAAAAATTGTAATCCTGGGATTGGGATGTATGACATAACATGCATATGGGATTAAAAATCCGGGTGTTGAAACTGATCCCGAGCTCCAATGGTGCATGTCGTAGCCGTCGTTGCGAGGCTCTAGCCTGCCTCCACCACCGACGAGCTGAGGAGCTCGGAGGATGGCAGATCCTACTACCAAAGAAGAAGAAAGAAGTTCTAGCTACATGCAGGTGAGCTACCATTCTCTTTGCTATTCACACTAATTATAACTGCTCGCAGGCTACTAAACCTAAAATTGTTTGTTAGCCCAACACTGACAAACATATTTTGTCCATAATTTTTTGTCAAGTGGGATCTCCGTGGACCACCCTTACCTGGTTACGGTAGCCCTCTTTAGGTACGACTCTAAATTAGCAAGGGTGAAGGGCAAGTGGTATGGACACCATTGTATCACGATGGAAGAAGCACCTGCGCAGATCTGCACTATCCCTGCTATGGTTGCTGCTCTGCGTAATCATGATGAAATATGGCCGAAGCAGACTGCAAAGTTTAGCTTCATGGATGAACGAGGCATCATGGTTCCTCTAACGTGTGACAATCAGCTAATTGGGTTGATGAAAAGGTATGCTTCGGCTTGCATGTTTGAGCTGAATTGTGATGTACTAGATGTGGAAGCTACTGCAACTGGGAGTCGCCCTTCTATTCTTGGACATGGTGGTCGCTCGAACCCAATTATCTCCTGATAAACAAAATGCTGTTGGGGTTCGCATGTTTTGCTGAATTGTAATTTTTGTTTTATTTACTCTGTAGATATTGGGCAGTTATGCAATAGTCCTATTTCTTTGACAGGAAGCACCACAAGGTTAGAAACATGACTACTAGGTCAGTCATTTTGCTGCTGGAAGAAAATAAAAACAAGTGGAAAGATGATGCTGGACACGATTCTGGTGTTGATTGTCCCGGGGATGTAGAGTACGTGAAGCTAAGAAAATTGGCACCGAGGAAGAGGAAGAAGGCAAGAAATGAAGAAGCCAGTGGACGTGAAGGCTTGGCACCCTGGCTGGGGAAGAAGGCTGCTGGCAATGAAGATGCATAGTAATGTGTTGAACTTGAACCTATATCTGTAATTCGGTTAAATTCTGGAGCTCTGTGTGTGGAACTTTGCTGGACGAAACAATCTACCCACATTCTTGGAGTAAAATGTACCGCGACTTAGGGTTTGGAAACACCTGAGTCAATAGTTGAATCCGAAATTGTGATTGTGCCACTACTATCTGAAAACACGCAGCACCGGTTCCACGATTGCTGAGGGGCAGGAGGTCTCCAAATTCGATGGAATGTAAGTGGCACAAAAATAAATTATTTAAGCTGCTACACTCCACGAAGCAGTACCTTATTTCAGCTACCACACAACGACATGGCAACATAAACAACAATGGCAACCGATAATGCCCAGATGATGAGGAAATCGGTACCACTTTCTGGCCTAATCTTGAGCCCGTCTATCTCACCGCCTCCCTGCTCCTGCATCCCCTACATCTGGCGAAGCTCCTGGATCTCTAGTAACCGGGTGTACGTGCTTCCATTTTATAAATTATGGTTGTGCCATTTGCATGCGGTACAATCCACGTAGATTATGTTTAAACAAACCACCAATGTCAGAATACCACCATGATCAGACAAAAGGAAGTAATGCAGGGTTAAGACAGATTAACGGGCGACCAAATTTTTCTCTCCCAGGACTCTGGGACCACTAGTTCAGACCGCTAGGTCAACAAGTACTACTATTACAACTTAAAAAAGCACAAAGCTCAAGATAAATAGAACTAGTTATCACACATCTCCTTGATCTTCCTAATCTTAGCCCGATGCGCATCTTCTTGCGAGAGCAAGTATCGAATCGTCTACTCCTTCCTTTTAGCATCTTCCTTGCCCAGCTTCAATTGTTTCTCTTCATTTATCCTCATGCACTTGTCAATACTCGTAGTTGTGAACTGCAGGACTTTGGCATGGAGAAGATCATTCCTTGCTTGAGTCAGTTCATGCTCTGCTTTAGCCTTTAGGGCCAACGCCATGTCCCTCTCCTTGTCGACTTTGCTAACCTTGTCTTGCACCCTCCTGAGATCTCTATTAAGCTTGGTTATGTCAACTGGGTCCCATAGCTTCATCTAAGCACTGTCAAGAAGTGAGTTGACTATGGATTCTTTCAACTCAACAGTCATATCCCATAGTTTGTCCAGTGTTTTCTGCATCGATTTGGGCCACTCTAGATCTACCCATTTGACAACACGCAACTTGTACCTTGCATCATTGCATGATGTCCTTGACACCATAAAAACCTCCTACCTACGTTTCGTCCTTCGAACGCTACAAATTTAGCGGGCACATATCCATGTTTACATAGCATAGGACTGTCTTCATCCGCTAAACCGTGATAGTCGGAGTCGTACATCATCTGGTTGGCCTAACACATCATACACGCATGAGTAAACATAGTATATCTAGCTCAAAATAGATAATTGGCCATAGATGATAGAGATAGAGATGAGACGACTCACATCGAAATCATCGTCCCTATCGTCACGACGCGTTTCCTCACCGTCTCCCCTTGAACACATGGCGAGAGGGGGGTGGGGGACTAGGGTGGCTGCGGGAGAGATAGTTGGAGGCACCGTTGGCTTGTGGCTACGGCAGGATGTGAGAGAAGTGGGGAAAGTGGCTTCGAGGGGAAGGAAGAGAAGTATGGGGAGGAAGAGAAGTAAAGGGGACGTGACATTGGAATATGGCCCACGGAACTCATGAGTCGTGACACTCGCAAAAGGGGAGCGCCTGGTGTTGCAAGTTTGTCTAGAGCAAGCGGGCAGTAAGCATGGCCAATCATGTCGCAGAACAGCCTACTCACGGATCGCTCTTACGAAGACCATCCCAATCATCCAAGCGCCCCAATCGAACGGTACATAACGATCGTCATGCAAAACAACTGTGTTAGGGCGTGCCTTCTAGAAGACTCGGTCTAACGGCCTCCATTGGGGGCTAAGGTTAGGGCTCTCCTAAGATTAGGATCCATATGTGTTTTATGAGAAGAACACACATGCAATGACACTAGTGGATCCATATGTGGTTTCTGAAAAGAACACAAATGAAATGAACACTGGTGGATCCATATGTGGTTTGTGAAAAGAACACACATGCAATGAACTCTGGTGGATCCATATATGGTTTGTGAAAAGAACATACATGCAATGACTCTAGCTGTGGTTAATGAAAAGAACACACATTTCAATGACACTAGTGGATCCATATGTGGTTTGTGAGAAGAACTCACATGCAATGACACTCTAGCTGTTTCCATACGTGGTTTATGAAGAGAACACACATCCAGTGACTCTAGCTATGGTTTATTAAAAGAACACACATCCAATGACACTGGTGGATCCATGTGGTTTATGGAAAGTACAGACATGCAATGACACTGGTGGATCCATATGTGGTTTGTGAGAAGAACAGACATGCAATGACTCTAGCTATGGTTAATGAAAAGAACAGATGTGCAATGACTCTAGTTGTGGTTTATTGAAAGAACACACATGCAATGACTCTGGTGGATCCATATGTGGTTTGTGAAGAGAACAAACATGCAATGACTCTAGTTGTGGTTAATGAAAAGAACACATGCAATGACTCTAGTGGATCCATATGTGGTTTGTGAAAAGAATAGACATGCAATGACTCTAGCTATGGTTCATGAAAAGAACACACATGCAATGACACTGGTGGATCCAGATGTGTTTTAGGAAAAGAACACACATTCAATGATACTGGTGGATCCATATGTGGTTTGTGAAAAGAATAGACATGCAATGACTCTACCTGTGGTTAATGAAAAGAACACACATTTCAATGACACTGGTGGATCCATATGTGGTTTGTGAAAAGAACACACATTTCAATGACACTGGTGGATCCATATGTGGTTTGTGAGAACACACATGCAATACCTCTGGTGGATCCATATGTGGTTTGTGTAGAGAACATACATCAAATTTAGAGTTAACAAAAACTTTTCCATTTAAAATGATTAAGCATTCATATGTGTGTGCATATAATTTAGGAGTTGTTTTGAATTGCCATGTTTGAGTGATCCATTGATTGTAAAATGATTCTAAGGTGAATTAAACATCATCTATATCATTCCCATACAAATCCCAAAGAAAAACAAATCAAAAAGAATAAAATAAGCAAATGGTCATTTGTGCCATTTTAATCACCATGCCTACTTTGGCTATTCCTAGAACTCAAATCTTAACAGAAACAATTGTGGATCTTTGCACCCCTTGCTAGTACAAGTAGTGATGTACCAAGGCCCACTTTGTTTCATCCCAAAAACATTCAAACACTAAATTTAAATGACATTTGAAAATTGAATCTAGGGTATGTATCAAGATCACATTAATTCAAAAACCACTCAAATGAACTCCATTTAAAGATCCCAAGCAAACAGAGATGCTCAAGCATGTGATCAACAACTCCACCAAATTTCATTTCAAAATTCAAAAGTTTTCTTCTTTCGGCCATTTTGTCAAACACCTTGTGGGCAGAATCAAATTAGCCTAACTATTACTGTTTTTGATCAAATCTTGTTGAGCCATTTGGTGTGCATTGATCATCCTTGTCTCCCCCAAGTCCAACCAGACCAAAACCAAACCTATCTCTAGCCTCTGGCACCAGTGCCATGCCGCCTAGACGCCATGCCCGCCAGCCAACCTTGCCCAAGCCACATGCAACCACTAGCCCCTCTCTGCCGCTCCAGGAAGCATGGCGTGACCTCACCGCCACCCACGGTCCACCCCACAGCCACTGCTAGACACTGGACCACTCCCCAGCCTCGCCACCCTTTCTCTCTGCGCGCAGCCAGAGCGCGAAGAGCGCGCTCGCCGCCAGCACGCCACAGACCGCGCCTCGACCGCAGACCGTGCACGCCGCTCCGCCTCGACCCCAACACCCCGCCAGACACGGCCGTGCGCCGCCGCGCGACCCACAGTCGTCGAGCGCTGCGTCGAGCACCGCCTCTCTCTCCCAGAGCGCGTGACGCTCCCGACCATATACCACCACCCCTAGTTGCGCCATTGTGCCGTAGCTGACCGCCAGGGAACCACCCATCGTCCGCCTACCTCACCCACGCTGATAGCCCCCTGTGCCGTCATCACCGACGAGCTCTGCCCACACCTCTCGATCTCACCGTCGCGCCTATATAAGCAGGCCTCCCCAGCACAAACTCCTCACACCATTCCACTCCCCTCTCTCCCCTAAGCATTTCCCCTCTCTCACTGGAGCCGCTTGAACTATAGTTCGCCGGAATTGCACCGGAGGAGCCCGCCGTAGAGGAGGAGACGCTGCCGTCGATTCCGTCCACCGCAGCCCCTGCCGTGACCTCGCCTGAGTCCATCGTCATCGTCCAGTTCGATCGCCTGCCTCGCCGCACTAGCTGGAGCCCTAGTACGTCCCTAGTAGACCCTCATCGGCCGTTTAGGGTTCGGTCTCGCCGGCGACGAGTCCGTCATCGACGACGACTGTGAGCCGTTGATCCACGTTATAATCGTGTGGCCTAGATCGCTAGATACCGTTTCGGGTTTTAAGACTCGCTGACAAGTGGGACCAACCTGTTAGCCGCCCTCTGCGCCGCTAAGCGCCACTGGGCCGGCCCATTTCCTTTCCTGCGCTAGCCCACGAATTCAAATATAGGTTTTTCTATTTAAGTTTAAACTCAATTCTGTCCCTTAGGTCAAAATTCAATTCAGGAAGATTTACTGAACCAAATTGAGTGATTCCAATTTTGTTTGAAAGCTTCTGAAAAGATCTATCCAAGCCCGTTTGAGTTAATTCATTTGGAGTTAGATATCTCTCCTAATAAAAATAACAAGACAGAAGCATTTACACATTCAAACATTTTTATAAAATCAACCCTAATAGCTTTTGTGTTGATTCCAACTCTCAAAAATCACATTTAGCCATACCTACCTGAATATGTAATGATATTGAGGTTTGCATGCAGTGACTTTGGACTAGCACCAAATTAGTGCTATATAGGCATTTCTAGTCACTTTAAACCATTAAATATTAAACTTAAACTTATTAAAATGTGATCCAAACTTTAAATCACATTCCCATATGTTAGAATATGTGGTGATGACATGTGTCCACATGATCCCATATTTTAATTGGAGAATATTTAATCTTAGTTAATTTCAATGAGTAGAAATTACTTTTCTTAAATAAAAAGAATGAAGCTAGTTAATAAATCCTTGTGATGCTTGTGATGATAATAGATCATCAAATGTGTGCCTTAGTGTACTAAGTAGCCTAGATTAAGCATTGTTTGGTGATTGTGTATCTCGTATGTATTTATAGATGATAATACAGACCAAGCTTTCGAGGAGGAGGAGTTCTATCAAGAAGAGGAGGAAGAAAACTTCAACCACTACACCAACCAAGGCAAGCTATTGTTAGCAAGCTAGAATTAAGTTAGATAACCTAAGCAAGATGCATTAGGCATGCTTTGGTTATACCACTTTGACTAGTATCTACCCCAAGTTTTATTTTCAAGCTTTTACTTCCTTTACTTTACCAAAGTCCCTTACTTGTTTGAAGGTAGCATAAAAAGTATAAAACTTGAACTATCTAGATAACCTTTGTCGTCGGATTGATGACAAGTACGCCATGAGGGGGTCCTCGAGGCGTGCGGAAGAGAGGGGTGTGAGACGTACGGTGTTCCGGGACGGTGAGCACACAAGTTTACCCAGGTTCGAATCCGCTGGCTTTGGATGAATCCTACTCCTGCTAGCAATCCAGTAATACGGCAGAGCCGGAATATGGGTTACAAGGGTTCGCCTGTACGAGTTGAGATTGTAGACTATTGAGGTGTCTAGAGTGTTGCCCTAAAGGCTCTCCCTAGGATAGCTTATATAGATATCCGGCCTAGGGTTTACAGGAGAGATCTATCCGGCTACGACTAAGAGTCGGTTACAGAGTACATCTTGAACTACAAGTAACACTATGGGCATAAGTCGGTAAGTCTTCTGGGCCTTCCCGTAGCCGGATTGGACTCCGTCTTTTCTCCCTGACTGGGCCGCCCGTGAAGCAAAGCTCTAACCCGAAGTGGGCCACCCTGGTCAGTGAGGAACTGTGAGGATACCCGGAAAGTATATCCCCAACAGCATCCCCCGGAGGCCTCTAAGATCCAAAGTCGGATTTACCATCGTCTAGCTTGATCTTCGGCTTGCAGAATCTTGAAGGGTTCCTGAAACTTCACAACAAAAAATACGATCTGGGTCTCAAAAATAAGTCGGACCTATCAATAGGTTACTCAGATTTTCCAGCTTGATTTCAAACTAAGCCAGAACTTGGTTTCTAACACCACCTGACACAAGTCATGGTCAAGTCACGTCATCTGACAGACATCCTGTCAGCACGACCGTTGGTGGGTCTGCAGTTCGCGGAACCGAGGCACCGTTTAAATGCGTACGCGGAGATCGAGGCGACCTAATCATCGCGTGGGTCCTTCCCAGTTCCTTCCATGAAGCGTGGCCATTACACTGTAGCATTTTCACGAATCTTGGCGTGGTTAGGTGGATATAAGGGGTGAGGATTCTCCTCCTCCTTTCTTCATTTGTTCCCTTGCAGTTTCCTCTCCTCCAAATCTCCCCCGCGCGCACAGAGCTCCTCTGCTTTCCCCCCAAAACTCCCAGCACCGCCCATCCTAGGTCACTAGCTCACCGGAGAAATGGCTTCTTCATCCTCTTCCGGTTTGGTGGCAGCGGCGGCGAGGGCGGTGACGGAGGCAGCAGCGGAGAAGGAAAGCTTCCGCGGGGTCTGGATCCCCTGCATGCTCGATGACGAGAAGCTCCGTGGCGTGGAGACAGAAGGGCTCCTCCCCGCCGGCGACTGGCGGAGCGGCGCCGGGGAGACCGTCCCCAACCCGCACGCCGACGAGCGGGTCCACTTCGGCACCCACCTCGACAGAGGTTTGTCGTTTCCTCCCTCAGAATTCTTTTCCGAGGTGATAGACCACTATAGTGTTCAACTTCACCATCTTCCTCCCAACTCTCTCCTAGAGATGAGCGCCTATGCGGCTTTGTGTGAGGGATTTCTCAGCATTAGGCCGAGTTTGACCTTATTCCGGTATTACTTTCATGTCCGGAGAAATTCTATCACTGCCGGTGTTCCTTATATCACCGGTACCATTAGTTTTTCACTTAGACGCGAGCGCACATATCCCAAAATCTTAGCTAGTGACCTGGTCAAACAGTGGCCAGCCACTTTCTTCTATCACAAGGATATTCCGGCTCCCGGCAAAGCCACTGCTTTGCCAACTTTCATCGAGGGAGCTGCCATGGCCCAACCATCTTGGGACGAGGCTCCTCCGACTCTTACTGACGATCTGATCCTTGCTAAGAGGCGGATCAAATATTTGATCAAACACAAAGGACTGAAGGGATCCGACTTGGTCCAATGTTGGGTGTCATGTCGGATCCAACCCCTTCAGTACCATGGAGACCGACTGATGCACTCCATCATGTCGTCCAAGAAAGACTCCCTCCGCATCATCCCTAGAGCCTACAACAGATTAAATGGCTGATAAGGGAGCGGATCGAGAGGAGGATGCCGGAGGTTTCTCTGGATATGCATACGGCGGAAAACCCCGTAGTGCCGGTAAGCTTCTAACAGTAAACCTTTTTATGTGTTTCAATCTTTAAGTTACATTGCAATACTGATATGTTTTCTTCTTTTCAGCTTGCTGACCTCCCCGAGTCGGAATTTGCTCCACTCGAAGGATATCCTCCAGAGTTTTCTCAAGAGGCGGAGTTAGTCCCATTGCTGGACGCTGCGCTCAAGAAGCGCAAAGCTCCGACAGTGGCTGTTGGCACAAAGGAGGTGCCTGTCATGAAGAGGTAACTTTCAATCACAACTTCTGCCTTTGCACTTTACTCGAATTCTCTTCCGAGATGTAATGTTTTCGACTCTATTACATTCTTAGAGCTAAACAACTCATCAAGGGCAAGGGGAAGGGAATTTCTTCGAAGCTCCTGCGACAGACGAAGCTTACCATAGCTTCTCCTGCCGCGGCTCCTCCGACTCCTACCCCTCAACCTTCCGCAACGCCGATGATCATTCCTTCTCTAGCTGTCGTAGAAGATCCGACTCCTTCAGCGGAGCCTGTGATCCTTGAATCACAAACTGACGTCACCATGGGTGAGTTAGGTTTAGATAAGGGTGAACCCTCTTTGGGTAATGATCCCTTGGCAGAAAATTTTGCCGAAAACCTTCTCAGCAATCCGGGACTTGCCAAGTTTGGCCTGTCCCGGAAATCTGCTGAAGAGATCCAGCGGCTGGCCAGGCAATGCCTGGAGAAAAGGAACTTATCTGCCGAAGAAGAAGCGCAAGAAGTAGAGGACATCAAGCACTCTGACCTTCTCGAACAAGTGCGTATTCGCGACGAGAGGATAAGGGTCAGTGAGCTTCCAACGGCTCCAGTGACCCCTCTGACTCTTGCCGAGAAGGTCGTTGTTGAAGTGAATGCGAGTTTGGATAAACTTACTCGCAAACAATATGTAATTCGGAATTCCAATTCCTGTTATTCCTTTATTTCATATCATATCCTCTAGCCCCCAAGCATGAAGTAGGATAAATAATCCGGGTTTATGCTTCCTTAGGATGCCAAAGAACGAACTAGTGTAGCCCCCAAGGCTCGTGCTGATATTAGCAAAAATATTAGCCCGAGTCTTTAGTAGCTTTCTGACTTTGGGTATTCTGACTTACAGAAAGTATATTCCTATAACCAGGATTTGTTGAAAAATGTCTGTGATAAGCGGAGAGAGATCAAAGCTCTCCGACTTAAGAATGCTGAGCTTAAAGTTGCTAAGGATGAGGCCGAAGGTAAACATTCCGAGACTAAAACCTTGTCTTTCATGTTTTCATAGTCGAATTTATACTGAATTGTTCTTCTTTTTGCCTTACAGCGCTGGTAAAACAGTCCTGCGCCAGGATTGAAGAGGCCGAGAACCTCAAGACTTTGGTGGTGGAGAACAAGGAGCTTCGCCAAGAGCTAGATCAGCTCAAAGCGTATCATGAGAAGAGCATTGCTCAAATTCTCGAGTCCTCCTCCATGGCTACTGATGAGCGTGATCGTAAGATTGCTGCTCAAGATCATAAAATCTCGGACCTCAATAATGAGTTGTGTAGAGAGAGGGACCTTTCCGAGGCGCTCTGGGCTAAACTTCGGAGTCTTCGGGAAGAGAAGACCAAGGTTGACGACGTCATTTTTGGTACGTTCCGTCTGTCTGACTTGTCTATTTTCTTCAACTTCTTTCAATGTCAGATTTTCTTTAACTATTTTTGTTATAGGTCCTCTGAACTTGACGGACTCCACCTCCACTGAGCCCCGCACCCACCGGCTAACCCAAGTCGGTGACCTGCTTCATGACTTCCGCCAATCCCTTGAGGATATTGGCGAAGCTCTCAAGATTCCGGACATGCATAGCATGTCGGATTTTCAGGTGCGGGACAAAGCGAAGGAGATGTCGCAACTTGTCCAGGATTGGAACATGTCCTACGTGCGGACCGCGGTGCAGAACGCTCTCACCATGGTCATGAGGCACCGTGGAAACATGGAAATATGGCAAGTGACCAGAGGGTACTGCAAGGTAGATGAAGACGGCCATGAGCAAGACATCAAGCCCATTATGGACTCCTGCGCCGGATATGGGTGTCAGGTGGATGATTTGACCAGCTATGAGACTCCTTTCTTCACCCGTGTGGACACTCCGCCTCCGCCTCTAGAAGATTCAGCAGAAGTTTCCGACGATGACCACACCATTTCGGATGTGGACATCTCGGAAGAATATCAAGGCGATGTACCCAGTGAGCCGACAGCTCCTTCCTCTCCTGCATCATAGATTACCAGAAACATTTGTGTTATTCTGAAAAACATGATGGGCCTGTAAATATGCAGTACTATAATTTTGCTAGTGCTAAGCTTTTGATCTATTCATCACTTTTGGCTTTTTTTTGTGTACCTGAAATGTTTACATAAGCACTTGTATTTTTTTGCCTACACTTAATGTTTATCTGGCTTTCCGCCTCGTCCCTTTCGTGAGCCAGCTAAACCTTCTGCTCGGAAACTTTGCCGAGCAACGAAGCTCAATTGCTAAACCAGTTTAAACTCGGAAACAAAGTCGGCTTCCAGTACCAACAATTCACTACTCGGAAATTACCTGCAACCAGCAATCAGACAAAGAACCAAAGTATAGACTAGAAACTTTAGAGTTATACCCGAAGGTAGCATTTTTAGAATCGGAAATCTAAACTAGAACGAACATGAGCATAAAGTACTTTCACGCATTCCAGGATTTTCGACTATGACATGATCATTCGGAAATAAGATGGTAAAAAACTTCTCAGGAAAACTTGAGGCAACCAAAACTTTTATTTCTCACAGAACATGTACATATATATGATTACAAAGAAGGATAAACTAAGAATAAAAGGGACGTAGCTGAGCAATATTCCATGGTCTGTCTAACTCATCCAGATTTTTACTGCCTCCAGCTCTCTTTCTCTTCTTAATAGCAGGTCTTTCTTTGACTGGCCTCATGTCAGTTAAGTAGTACGATCCATTGTGCAATACTCGACTAACTAAAAAGGGCCCTTCCCATAACGGGGAAAGTTTGTGCTTTCTTTGTTGCACAAGCCGGAGAACCAAATCACCTTTATTGAAAGATCTGTTTCGGACTCTCTAGCTATGATACTTGCGTAACTTCTGCTGATAGGCTATTGATCTCATTTCAGCAATGACGCGAACTTCTTCGACTAAGTCGAGATCATTTTGTTGAGAAATCTCGGCATCCTCTTCAATATACGCGGCCACTCTAGGAGAAGTATGAATTAAATCACTAGGAAGAACTGCATTGTGCCATAGACCAAGAAGAAAGGTGTGTATCCGGTTGACCTGTTTGGAGTTGTTCGTAAACTCTATATTACAGAGGGTAATTCCTCTGCCCAAGCCCCCGCAGCACATCTTAGTGGTGCTTCGAGTCTCGGTTTTAGGCCTTGTAGGATTAAACCATTTGCTCTTTCGACTTGTCCGTTAGCCTATGGATGTGCGACTAGCGCAATGTCAAGCCGGATATTTTGCTCATTGCAGAATTCTGCCAATTCTCCCATAGAGAAGTTACTCCCGTTGCCCATGATAATGCTATGTGGATAATTATACGGGATTATAACATCCTCGACAAATCTTTTGGCTGTTGCTCCATCACAACTAGTGACAGGTTTAGCCTCAATCCATATGGTGAATTTATCCACCATCACTAAGAGGTGAGTAAATCCACTTGGAGCTCGTTTAAATGGTCCTACCATATCAAGCCCCCAGACCGCAAAAGGCCATGTTATAGGTATTGTTCGCAGCTGATCAGCCGGAACATGAGCTTGTTTGGCGTACTTTTGGTAGCCTTTGCACGTCTTGACTAATCTTTCGATATCTGCCTAAGCTGTAAGCCAGAAAAATCCGTGTCTAAAAGATTTTGCCACTAAAGATTTGGCTGGAGCGTGGTGACCACACTCGCCTTTGTGGATTTCCCTTAAGATTTCCACTCCTTCTTCCGGAGATATGCAGCGCTGAAAAACCCCAGAAACACTCTGTTTATAGAGCTCACCTTTAACAATGGTATAGGCTTTCACCCGTCGGATAATCTGCCAGCTCAGAACCTCGTCTTCGGGTAATTTGGCATCTACCAAATAATCAAGGTAGGGTTGAGTCCAGCTGGGAATTACAGCCAGAACTGCTATCAAAGGTGAGTCGGATTTGGTCAGATATTCCTCATCTACTCCCTTTATTGAGGGAACTTTGAGCTGCTCTAAAAAAGCGCCATCCGGGACCTCTTTCCACGTAGAGCCTATCCGAGATAGTGCATCTGCTTCCTCATTTTCTGCTCGAGGGATGTGTTGAACTTCAAACCCTTCGAACGATTTAGAAAAATCATCCACGACAGCTTTATATGCTGCCATGTGTTTATTTGCATTACAAATATCCGACACTATTTGAGCAACAAGATCCGAATCTCCGTAACACATCAAATATCGAATGCCAATATCCTTAGCAATCCAGATTCCATGCAGGAGTGCTTCATACTCAGCAATATTTTTTGTCGCTGTGAAGTGGATCTGCAACACGTATAGAAGTTTATCTCCTTGGGGTGATTTGAGCACCACGCCAGCCCCCGAGCCCCCTCGAGCCTTAGACCCATCAAAGTAGAGGGTCCAATATTCCGACTCAGGGAGGGTCATATTTTCCTTCGTCTCTGTCTAATCAGCAACAAAGTCGGCAAGGATTTGGGATTTGATTGCTGTCCGGGGTTTATACTCAATATCGAAAGCTGAAAGCTCTATGCGTGCAACGCGTCCTGTGGCGTCACTGTTGTTGATTACATCTCTCATGGGAGCTGTGCTCACCACGGTAATTGGATGCTCCTAAAAATAGTGTCGTAACTTACGAGATGCTAGAAAAACACCGTAAGCAACCTTTTGATAGTGCGGATACCGCTGCTTTGATTCTGTCAGGACCTCACTGACAAAGTAAGTCGGACGCTGCACCAGGTGCTCCTGATTTTCCTTCGGTCTCTCCACCACCATGACGATACTAACAACCTTATTTGTCGCAGCAAGATAGAGCAACATCGGTTCCTGAGGTTCCGGCGCTGCAAGGATAGGAGTAGATGAGAGTACTTTCTTTAGGTCTTGTAGTGCAGCTTCAGCTTCGTCATTCCAAACAAAATCCTTGGTCTTTTTCAGGAGTTTGTATAATGGTGCGGCTCTTTCACCAAGCCGGCTTACAAATCGACTGACTGTAGCAATGCAACTAGTTAATCTTTGTACGTCCTTCAGGCGTGTTGGCCTGGAAATATTGAGCATAGCCTTGATTTTGTCCCGGTTCACCTCTGTGCCTCTTTGAGACACGATGAAACCTAAGAATTTTCCGGCTGGTATTCCAAAGAAGCATTTCTTCGGGTTAAGCATGATGTTGTATTTCCGTAGATTGGCAAATGTTTGCTCCAAGTCAAAAATCAGCGGTTCCTTCTTTTTGGACATCACCACAATATCATCCACATATGCATGTACATTGCGTCCGAGTTAGTCGTGGAGGCAACGCTGCATCGTGCGCTGGTAGGTAGCTCCTGCGTTCTTCAGCCCAAAGGGCATCGTAATAAAACAGAAGGTTCCAAAGGGGGTTATGAACGAAGTTTTGACTTTGTCAGATTCCTTCATCCGAATTTGGCGATACCCGGAATATGCGTCGAGAAAACAGAGGACTTCCGAGCCTGCCGTAGAATCAATAACTGGATTAATTCTAGGCAGAGCGAATGGATCTTTTGGACAAGCCTTGTTCAAGGTAGTATAATCAACACACATCCTTAAATCAGTGGTGTCCTTTTTAGGGACCATTACAGGATTGGCCGACCAATCAGTGTGGATGACCTCTTCTATGAATCCGACTAACTCGAGCCGTGCTAGTTCCTTAGCTATTGCCTTACGCTTTTCATCGCCAAAACATCGTAAGGACTGTTTGACGGGTTTAGCGTTCGGGTTTACATTTAAAGAGTGCTCGGCAAGTTCCCTAGGTACTCCGGTCATGTCAGATGGCTGCCATGCAAAGATATCTTGATTTCCTTGGAGGAACTTGACGAGCGCGCCTTCCTATGCGCTACTTAGGCCTACGCCTATCTGGGTCACCTTGGAGGGGTCATCATCCTTCAACGGCGTCTTCTTCGTCTCTTCTGATGCCTTGAACTCTGAATTTGGCTTTGTCACCTCCTTCTTTATTGCGGGCATCTCAGACGGATCTATGCTCTTCTTGATCTCCTGGTACTCCTGGGCGTGCCACACGGATTCAGCAAAGGCGGCATTTCCATCCTCGCACTCCCGCGCTTTCTTCAGGTCTCCCCTAATAGTGATTACGCCGTTGGGACCTGGAATTTTCATCATATTGTAAATGTAACACGGACGAGCCATAAAAGCCTAGTAAGCCAGACGTCCGAATATAGTGTGGTACGCGCTCTTGAACGGGACCACTTCGAAGGAAAGTGCCTCCGTCCGATAATTATTTGGAGTTCCAAAGGTAACATCCAAAGTGATTTCTCCCAGGGAATTGGCTTGTCTTCCTGGGACAACCCCGTGAAAAATTACAGTGCTGTGGTTCAGCTGAGTCTCCGAGATCTTCATCCGGCGTAGCGTTTCGACATAGAGAATATTTATGGTGCTATCACCGTCCATGAGGGTCTTGGAGAAACCATAACCGTCGATAAGTGGATTGACGATTAAGGCATATTTTCCTCGCCTGTGCAACTTAGGCGGATGATCAACGCGGTCAAATGTGATTGCCACTTCTGACCAGTCCAAGAATTGGGGGACAGCCGGAACTGCTGCATTGAGCTCATATAGAACTGCTTTCTTGACCTTTGCTGGTTGAGATCCGAGGAAGGTGACATAAGTGTCTTTTTTGGTCGGAAATTTTTTCTTCCCTTCCGGCTTGGGATTTGAAGCATCTGCTTCCTCCATGTCGGAATCTTCCTTGGTCTCCTTATATTTTTCAGGATTCTTCTTTCCCTTCTTCCGCTTAGCTTTGTAGCCCGCGGTGTCATCTTTTTTGATGTCGTCATTGAAACGACATTCAGCGTTAGTGTGGGACGAGCCCCCATTGGCGTCTAAGTGATGCACACATGGGTTATTGGCAATGTCGGCCCAAGAGTAGGTTTTGCATGGTTGCTGGTCTCCTCTACCTTGGACCCTCGAAGTCCCACGGCCACGCCCACGGCCTTCGCCGCGTCCTCCTCGTCCTCCAGACCTGAAAGTAGTAGTGACTACTGCCGTTTCCGTGTTGGGTTTCTCTTCCGAGGTATTTTTGTGCTTCTGAGCTTGTTGCCTTGGTTGTTTTGCCGACTGAGGCATAGCTAGGGCATTGAGCAATCCCTCTGCATCGTTGTCAGCATCCGCATACTTGCTCGCTGTTTCTATCATCTCTCCCAAATCAGTGACTTTGCCACACTTCAAGCGATGGCGTAGTCGACCAATTGGGAGACCTGCAATGAAGGCTTCAATCGCAGTTTGATCATTTACTCCTTCACAGGAGTTCTTGGTGTCGATCCATCGTCTGAGGTAATCCCGGCAAGTTTCTCCGGCCTTCTGGGTGCAATGCTGTAGGTCTCCGACCGTACAGGGCCTCCGATATGTGCCTTCGAAATTCCGAAAGAACGCACTTTGAATGTCATACCAGTTGTGGATGGTGTGCTCTAGAAGTTCATTAAGCCATGATCGTGCCGTCTTCCGCAACATAAGTGGGAGATATCGGGTTGCGACTAGGCTGTTTCCGCCTTTGGTGATGCAGCAAGCTTGGAAGAAATCCTGTAGCCAGGTATCTGGCCGAGCAATGCCTTCGTAGGCTTGGATATGCTTTGAGATAACAAATCCTTCCGAGAATCTTGTAGTTCTGATGCGTGGTCCTAAGCACTTTGGGCCCACGTAGATATCATCATTTTCATAGCGCCGCGCCTCTATATTGGAGTTGATCCTGTGCCTTGTATCGTTCGGGGATAGAGATCGTCCCGAATGTCGGCTGTGGCTGCGGTGCCTTGGAGCCGGACTTCGGCTTCTGCTGCCACCTCCTCCGCCATGTCGTGCTCCTTGTCCGCCTTGAGAGCCGTTGTGATGACTGCTTGGTGGAGAGGGTGGGGCCGCTGGATTGTTTCCGGCTGTTCACCGGCCTCCGTCTGGAGCGTCATTATTCCGGTTACGGGGAGGGTCTTCAGTACGACGAGCCCCCTACCGGCTTGTGCTGACATGGTTTCCGTCATTCCTTCGTCCGTCGTTCCCACTATGGTGAGGCTCAGCCAGACGGCTTGCATGTCTAGGAGGTGGCATTTTTTGACGATCCTCCTCCCGACGTTTCTCTTTATCTTCTCCCCTTTGATCGTTCGACTCTCGTCGGGGAGGATTTATTGGATACAGTGCAGCAATGGCCTCTTGTTCGGCCGCTGGGGCGACGTTGCTCCAGTCACGCACAGTTCTATGATGCTGTCCTGACGATCCGGTTCTCGAATAGTTGTCTTCCCGGTGTTCAGGGCGATGATGCTGCTCCGGAACACGATGGGGTCTTACGTCAGCCCATCCAGATCTGTGCGACATTGGTCGGAATCCGTGACTAGTTTGTGACTTCCAGACATGGCGACCTTTTGCTGCTCCAGTCCCTTGTTGAGTAGTTTGATTCCCAACCGGATCTCCTCCGGTCCTGGATTAGCCGATAGAATTTCTCAGGCTGCCACGGTATTCTGTACTGGAGTTGGATATACCCAATCTCCTTTGCTATCTTTTCGAGGCTTCCCCATCTCATCTCCAAAAAGGACGGCGTGGATCTGTGGGAATTGGTTGTCATTGGTGTGACGCTTCCTGGTCTTCTGGTATTGCCTGGAGTTGTACTTCCTCGCAGATGCTATGCGTTTCTTTTCCTCCTCAATGTTTTTGGCTTCATCGAGGAGTACTTGACGACGTTCTTCTAGGGCATGTGCCCTCTCGTCCAGTTCTTCCATAGTAAGCTCTGCAGCTGTAGGAATAGGTGTGGTTAATGCAGCATCAATGAGTTTACGCGCACCTTAAGTGATCACGTGTCCATCCACCGATTCTTCTTTTTTTTGGCTCGTCTGGGGTAAGTGCTCCATCCGAGTCTTCTTCGTATTCCTCGGCAATCACCTCCTCTGTCAGAGGGTCTTTTGCCGGGGTCTTGTTCTTCTTGTTCTTCTTCTTTGCCTTCTTGGTAGCGTCGGTAGCAAAGACGGCTTTGGGTCCGTTTCCTGGAGTCAAGCTCTGATCGGTACTTTCGGACATTTGGACTTCAGGATTATCTCCGACTTCCATGTCATCCTGCGCTTTGGGAGAGTGTTCCCTGGATCCTTCATCCATGTCTTCTCCTTCTTCTACAGCTTTGGAGTTATACTCATGTTCATATTCCGCGGAGAACTTTCGGAAATCCGCTGACGTCATTGATTCATCCGAGGATGCGGGTACGTCGCATTCTTTCCAATTGCCTCCAGCACAGAGTCGGTGTTTTCTCCAGCATCGGCAGAGCCAGATCCAGATCCAACATATCCGACAAAGTGCGACGCGTTCCTCCTGAGGTATCTACGGCTCTCACGGTTAGCTTCGTCGAAACTTTTGATGGTCTCGAGAATTGCGTCTGCGCTTGCGCCTTGCAGTATCATACGTCGAAGTGTGTACCTTAGGAAAGGCCTGTTTGTCCCGGCGTCATCAGAGCTGGAATCAGTGTCGTTGATATGCTCCTCCTGGATTTCGACTTCCGCGGGTGGGTCGATCTGGGATCCGGCTTCTCCAAGGAGATCCACTCCAGATTCGAATTGGACCGCTAGGTCTTCCTCATGCTCGGATTTCTCCACTATCTCCGCAACTGGTGCGAGCTGGGTGGGATTAGGGTTTTCTGAGATCCGGAACTCTGCCGCCTCCGCGGACAAAGGGGACCCAGAAGATTCTTCTGCCTCTATCATCACCGCTGGGGTGGGTGGGACAGGTTCAACAAAATCCATGTAAACATCGATCTCGCCAAAAGACATGATGGTGTCGGTAGCCACAACCTCCCTAGCCAGAATCTAGGTCTCGTCGAGAACGATGAGAGGGACGTCCCTGTCGTAGAGGACGCGACCGACGGCGATAGTCTCGCCGATTCCTATTCTTGCAGATTCCACTCGGAACGCAGATCCGAAGCTCACTTGCCCCACGGTGGGCGCCAACTGTCGTCGGACTGATGACAAGTACGCCATGAGGGGGTCCTCGAGGCATGCAGAAGAGAGGGGTGTGAGACGTACGGTGTTCCGGTACGGTGAGCACACAAGTTTACCCTAGTTCGAATCCACCGGCTTTGGATGGATCCTACTCCTGCTAGCAATCCAGTAATACGGCAGAGCCGGAATATGGGTTACAAGGGTTCGCCTGCACGAGTTGAGATTGTAGACTATTGAGGTATCTAGAGTGTTGCCCTAAAGGCTCTCCCTAGGACGGCTTATATAGATATCCGGCCTAGGGTTTACAGGAGAGATCTATGCGGCTACGACTAAGAGTCGGTTACAGAGTACATCTTGAACTACAAGTAACACTATGGGCCTAAGTCGGTAAGTCTTCTGGGCCTTACCGTAGCCGGATTGGACTCCGTCTTTTCTCCCTGACTGGGCCGCCCGTGAAGCAAAGCTCTAACCCGAAGTGGGCCACCCTGGTCAGTGAGGAACTGTGAGGATACCCGGAAAGTATATCCCCAACAACCGTAGATGTCATTCTATGGCATGAGATTGATCTTAGCATCTCATATTAGTGAACACTCTTAACCTAGTAGTTTAGAGCTAAACTAGAACTTGAGTCACTTTAGATGGGAATACTTGGTGAAAATGAATTGTGAAAACCTTGGAATGATGAGTCATTCTATTGAGATGTTTTGACATGTGTTGAGAAACACAAATGGTTTATGATGATGAACATGTTGAGGCATGATCCTTAGCCCTTTTACAAAAACTGATGGTTGGATTCGGATGCGATACCATTCCATTTTTATCGTACAACCACAATACCTGAATTGGGTAAGGCTTAGCCGGAAGTTTATATGCATTAGTATTAGTTCCCTCGCGGGAGAGGTTGAGCTGAGGCTACCTCTCAATGTTGTCCACCTATGCAGTGCCCGGTCATGGTTGAGAGGCCATACCCATAGGAGAGGTGCTTATACTAGGGTGTGTAAAGGAAAGGTTATGTTTGATTATCTGCATACTAAGTATGATGATTCAGGGCTATCCCTGACAGATGTATCGAATCTTGTGGTGAAAGTGTAATACCTCTACAGAGTGTCAAACTATTCGAATAGCCGCATCCGCGGTTATGGATAGTTGGAGTGGCCATACTGTTTCGGTGTCAGATGTTTTCAAAATGACTTATGAAATGGATGATGAATCTTGACTTGACCACAACAGAGTTGTGACTATGACACTAGCTTCCCAACTTAAGTGATTCTAGAACTTTATTCTATCTTTCTTTGTTTCTGAACTCAGCTTAGGTTTCAAACTTAACTTTATAGATAAACTTAGAGTTAGCAATCCTACTAGAACTACCTTACTTGTTAGTAATAGTTTGCGAGTACCTAAAGAGTACTCATGGCTTTTGTCCCTAGCTATTCCTATGGCTAGACTATGAAGGAGACTACCAAGATAAAGGACAGCAGGACGGCTATGATAACTAGGACTATCTTCCATTGTCAGCATTGCCTGTGCCACTGAAGATGGACCCCACTGCTACGCTTATTATTTATTCCGCTGCTTGTTGTATTAAGACTGGATCATGAGATCCTTTATTCGTGTAAGACCTTATTATGGTTTGTAATGGATGATGTACTGTGATATCAAATCTGTTATGTCTCGCAAAAATGGTAATCCTGGGATTGCAATGTATGACATAACAAGCATCTGGGAGTAAAAATCCGGGTGTTGACAAGTTAGTATCAGAGCCATCCTAACCATAGGAGACCCTAGTTAGAATGGACGTTCGAACAAAAACTTAATTTCAAAACCAAATTGAGTATTTATTAAAAACTATTTCCTCTCTTACCCTTGAGAATTCATTCTTTCTCAAAAATTCATGTTCCTCCAATTCTTACATTACTACATAAAATTTGACACACTTGATCACTTCACTAACTTCCTCATCCTTAATTCTTGTAGATGGAGACTCAGTTCAGCAAGTTCTACCAGTTGGGCAACAGAGGCCAACTGATCTTCGAGAGGGATCTAGATTTACTGTCTGAGTTATTGGGACGCCCACATCCGGAGTTTCTTGGAGCTCAACTTCCTGGACCCCCAGGAGGAGATTTACAATGGCTAGTCACCGCTAATCTTCGAGGAAGCATAGAAGCACCAACTTCCGGGAGAATCTAGTTCTCCGTAAGAGAGAACAACTGGCTAGATGGATTAGCCAGGGCAATGCATGAAGCTCTCGCACGTCTATGTGCCCTTAGTGTCAACCAAATCCAAGGAACCCGCTTTGCACAATATGCAAGGCGTGACTTCATGGGAATGCCAATGGAGATGCCAAGTCACCCGGAGTTGAAGCGTCAAGTGGAGAACCTTGACTTCCTGCTGTACGATCGCCAGAAAGAATTGGACAATGCTAGGGAGTTTGCCAACCACAACCGTTCCATTGCCGACCAGAAGGCCCAAACTTTCTCACTGCTTGTCAAGGACCGTTAGTCCCTTTGCCACCAGCGCAAAAATAAGGATTGCACCATCGCCCGTCTCCGCAAGAAGGTGGCTGACCTCGAGAAGACCATCAAGGAGCAAGAAGCTCAACTTGCAGCAAAAGAAGAAGAAGAGGAAGGTGAAGACATCCAGGGAGATATGGATTCTTACCTCAGCAATGATGATGACTTTCTGGAGGAGGATGCTGTGGACTTCTACACCGACGATGAGGACTCTGACTTCATCGATGATGAGTAGATGCACTTGAGCACTATCGTAGCATGAGGAGTATCGGTCCCATTGTATCGTAGCTTGCATAATGGTTCTTAAAACCATCTATTTTCCTTTGATGTTGTCGTGTGTGTGTGTTTGTATCGTGTGCTTGTTTGAATGAATGAAAATAAGTTAGTAGCAAAAACCGGAGTCAAACTCAAAGTTTTAGCTTTGAAACCAAAACCATGAACCTTAGAACTTTCCCTCTTACCCCTTTATCTATCTCAATCTTCAGATGACTCGTGGAAACCCCGAAGGGAGCAGCTCATCGCAGGACCCAATGCTGCAGATTATGCAGATGTTAGTTGTAGACCGTGAAGCAAGCAGGGCAGAGCGCCAGGCCAACTTAGCAACACTGCACCAGATAGCCTAGATGGCCCAAAACAACCAAGGGCATGGAAATTAGCATCATCAAGGATCCAAGCTGAAGAACTTCTAGAATACCAATCCCCCAATCTTTAGCACTTCAGAGAACCCATTAGATGCTGATGACTGGTTGCAGACACTGGAGAACAACTTGGAGGTAGCCAGAGTTGATGACAATGGGAAAGTTCTCTTTGCCACCCACTCCTTGGCAGGAGATGAAAGATCCTGGTGGAACATCATCCGCTTGATGAACCATGATCAAGTGATGACATGGGAAGCCTTCAAAATCAAGTTCAACCGCACCCAGGGAACTATAGTGGAGTACCGTGACTGTAGTGGAGTACCATGACAGATTCCTGTCCTTAGCAAGGTACGCACCTGATGAGATCAACATGGAGGCAAAGAAGAAGGAGAGATTCCTGAACGGACTACATGATGAGATGCAGACTGTACTCGTCAACATCCGATTCGAGGATCTCGAAGAGCTAGTCGACTCTGCCATTCAGATAGAAGGGAAGATTAACCAGGCAAACAACAACCGCAAACATCGTATGATGCACCAAGCTGGATCTAGCAGTCACCAGAAGTACCGTCCAAACCCGTCAGCAGGGTATGCACCAAGAAACAACCGACCCCCAATGTCTCGCCCAAGCTACCCCAACCGTAGCGGAGGCAATGTGAAGTCTGGAGGAAACAACAACAACCCCGTGCAACACCAGCAATTTCAACCGTGCACCTCCCAAGAGCAACAACAACAACAACAACAGTGCACCCAGAACTGGAAGCAATGTTGTGCCTATCGCAGCAAAAGACAAGTCACAGATAACTTGTTTTGAGTGTGGAGTGAAGGGTCACTATTCCAATGAGTGCCCCAAGAAGACTGCCGCCACTGCCAATGTGAATGCCCCAGCTCAACAGCAGCGTCGTGTTCAACCAAGAAGAAGATTTGCCCCAGGGAACCCTCACAACCGCAACGGCCATCTCTTCCACATGAACACCGAGGAAGCCCAAGAAGCGCCAGATGTAGTGCTGGGTATGTTTTCTGTCAACTTAGTTTTAGCAAGGGTGTTGTTTGATTTGGGAGCATTGCATTCATTTGTCACCGAAGAATTTGCATGCACTAGTAAGATCCACCAACCAACTTGAAGCATGTCATGATAGTCCAAATCCCCGGTTCAACTACAAAAGCTAGAAAAATTTGCAAAGTTGTGCCTATCAGAATACATGGGATAGATTTTTATGCTAATCTAATAGTACTTGGAACCAAAGGATTGGAAGTAGTACTAGGAATGGATTGGATGTCAAAGCATAAAGGACTGATAGACTGTGCTAAGAAAGCCATCACCATGACCAGTAGCTCTGGAGTAACAGTAGAGCATATATCTGAAACCTTACCTCGTCAATTCAAGTGAAACAAGAGTCTAGCCCTACCCACCATAGACCAAGTCAGAGTAGTCTATGAATACCCCGACGTATTCCCAGATGAATTGTCAGGTATGCCCCTGGATAGGGATATTGAGTTCATTATCGAACTAATCCCCGGAACCGGACCCATAGCCCAAAGACCCTATAACATGAACCCCTCAGAGTTAGTAGAGTTGAAGAAGCAGTTGGATGCTATGTTAGCAACATGCTTGATTCAACCAAGCGCATCACCATGGAGATCACCAATGTTATTCGTTGACAAGAAAGATGGAGGCAACCGTTTGTGCACCGATTATAGGAAGCTGAATGACGTCGCCATCAAAAACAGGTACCCTTTGCCAAAGATAGAGGATCTATTTGATCAGTTGACTGGTGCCCAGGTATTCTCAAAGATTGATCTTAGGACTGGTTATCACCAACTTAAGATTCGTGCAACAGATATTCTGAAGACTGCCTTTACTACTCGTTATGGTTTATACGAGTATACGGTTATGTCTTTTGGATTAACCAATGCCCCTGCTTATATTATAAATCTCATGAATAAGATCTTTATGAATTTCCTAGATAAGTTTGTCCTTGTGTTTATCGACGATATCCTTATCTATTCCAAGTCAGAAGAAGAGCATGAACAACATCTGAGAATCATCCTAGAAACCCTGAGAGAGCATCGGTTATATGCCAAGTTCAGCAAATGTGAGTTTTGGCTGAAAGAAGTAGGATTCCTAGGACATATTGTGTCTGCCGGAGGAGTCTCTGTTGATCCCGCCAAGATCAAAGATGTCGAAGAATGAGAAGCCCCCACCACTCAAACCCAAGTCCATGCATTTCTTGGATTAGCGGGATATTACCGCAAGTTCGTAGAAGGATTCTCGAGCATCACCAGACCCATGACCCAATTGTTGAAGAAGGACAAGAAGTTTGAATGGACCGACAAATGTGAAGCCAGTTTCCAAGAACTGAAGAAGAGATTGACTTTAGCCCCAATATTGATCATGCCAGATATCAAGAAGCCGTTTGATGTATATTGTGATGCATCCAAGATAGGTCTCGGATGTGTATTGATGCAAGAAGGCAAAGTCATCGCATATCTATCTCGGCAACTGAAGCAGCATGAGCAGAACTATCCGACCCATGACCTTGAATTAGCAGCCGTAGTTTTGGCATTGAAGACATGGCGCCATTATCTCATGGGTAATCGATGTGAGATTTACTCAGATCACAAAAGCTTGAAGTATATTTTCACTCAAAAGGAGCTGAATATGAGGCAAAGGATATGGATAGAGTTAATCAAGGATTATGACCTTGACATTCACTATCACCCCGGCAAAGCTAATGTGGTAGCGGATGCTCTGAGCAGATTGCCTTGTAGGCTAAACACCATGATCAAGGAGAAGCAACCAAGTTTGCATGAGGAGTTGGAGTAGTTTAGAACTGAGTTAGTTAGCAAAGGATTTTTAGCTAGCATTGAACTTCAATCCACATTAATCAACCAAATCAAGGAAGCCCAGAAGGGAAATGAAAGTATCGACGGAATCAAACGTCATATTGGTACAGGAAAGGTACCTGGATTCACTGCAGACGAAGAAGGAGTTCTATGGTACAAAGGACGTATCTGTGTGCTAGCATATTTGGAGCTGAAGTAAGTTATCATGCAGGAAGCTCATGATACTCTTTATTCTATCCACCCCGGAGGAACAAAGATGTATCAAGATTTAAAAGAGCAATTTTGCTCGCACAAGATGAAGAGAGAAATCAGAAGCTACATCGCCAAGTGTGACATCTGTCAAAGAGTCAAAGGAGAGCATCATAGACCCGCAGGACTGTTGCAACCATTGCAGATTCCAGAATGGAAATGGGATTCCGTCGAAATGGACTTTATCACCGGTTTGCCTACTTCTAGTAGGGGAAATGACTCAATCTGGGTCATCACTGACAGACTGTCCAAGGTAGCTCACTTTATACCTATCAAGACAACTTACCAGAGTTCGAAGCTAGCAGAGTTGTACATTGCTAGAATTGTTAGTCTGCATGGAACCCCCAAGACCATAGTATCGGATCGAGGAACCCAATTTACCTCGAGATTTTGGCAGAAAGTCCAAGAAGGATTAGGAACCAAGTTGAATTTCAGCACCGCTTATCACCCGCAAACCGATGGACAGACTGAGAGAGTCAACCAAATCCTAGAAGTTATGTTGCGAGCTTGTGTGTTGGAATACGGATCAAAATGGGAAGACTACCTACCTTTCTCAGAATTCTCATATAACAACAGTTATCAAGTTAGTTTGCAAATGGCACCATTTGAGGTCCTATACAGAAGAAAGTGTCGTACCCCTTTGAATTGGTCACAAGTAGGAGAGAGTCAGATTTTCAGACCTGACATTCTCCGAGAAGCCGAAGAAAAAGTGCACAAAGTCCAAGAGCACCTCAAGACCGCCCAATCTAGACACAAGAGTTGTGTTGACAAGAGAAGGAGAGACCTGACTTTCAATGCCGGAGATTTTGTATATCTTAAGGTTTCACCATTGAAGGGAACGCAACGCTTTAGTCTGAAAGGAAAGGTAGCCCCTAGATATATCGGGCCCTTCAAGATTCTAAATCGCCGAGGAGAAGTATCGTATCAACTGGAACTGCCAGAAGAGATGTCAGCCATCCACAATGTGTTCCATATCTCGTTACTTCGCAAATGCCTAGAAGTGCCGGAGAAGACCGAAGTTTTCAAGAACATCGATCATCGAGCTGTTGATATCAACAAGGATCTGACGTATCATGAAGTGCCAGTCCGTATCCTGGAGGAAGCTTACAGAACCACTAGGAGCAGGAGTATCAAGTTTCTCAAGATTCAATGGAGCAACCATACCGAAGAAGAAGCCACTTGGGAGCGAGAAGATTACATTAGGACTGAGTTCCCAGATCTCTTTAGTTCCTAGTTTTCTTTCTTAAATCTCGGGACGAGATTTTGTTTAAGCGGGGGAAGGTTTGTAACATCCCAAAACTTAATCCAAAGTTATTAAGATCCAAATCATCAAATTTAGAGTTAACAAAAACTTTTCCATTTAAAATGATTAAGCATTCATATGTGTGTGCATATAATTTAGGAGTTGTTTTGAATTTCCATGTTTGAGTGATCCATTGATTGTAAAATGATTCTAAGGTGAATTAAACATCATGTAGATCATTCCCAAACAAATCCCAAAGAAAAACAAATAAAAAAGAATAAAATAAGCAAATGGTCATTTGTGCCATTTTAATCACCATGCCTACTTTGGCTATTCCTAGAACTCAAATCTTAACAGAGACAATTGTGGATCTTTGCACCCCCTGATAGTACAAGTAGTGATGTACCAAGGCCCACTTTATTTCATCCCAAAAACTTTCAAACACTAAATTTAAATGACATTTGAAAATTGAATCTAGTGTATGTATCAAGATCACATTTATTCAAAAACCACTCAAATGAACTCTATTTAAGGATCCCAAGCAAATAGAGATGCTCAAGCATGTGATCAACAACTCCACGAAATTTCATTTCAAAATTCAAAAGTTTTCTTCTTTCGGCCATTTTGTCAAACACCTTGTGGGCAGAATCAAATTAGCCTAACTATTACTGTTTTTGATCAAATCTTGTCGAGCCATTTGGTGTGCATTGATCATCCTTGTCTCCCCCAAGTCCAACCAGACCAAAATCAACCCTATCTCTAGCCCCTGGTGCCAGTGCCATGCCGCCCCGACGCCATGCCCGCCGGCCAACCTTGCCCAAGCCACAGGCGACCACCAGCTCCTCTCCGCCGCTCCATGAAGCACGGCATGACCTCACCGCCGCCCACGGTCCACCCCACCGACACTGCTAGCCACTCGACCACTCCCCAGCCTCGCCACCATTTCTCTCTGCGCGCAGCCAGAGCGCGAAGAGCGCCCTCGCCGCCAGCACGCCACAGACCGCGCCTCGACCGCAGACCGTGCACGCCGCTCCGCCTCGACCCCAACACCCCGCCAGACACGGCCGTGCACTGCCGTGCGACCCACAGTCGTCGAGCATCGCCTCTGTCTCCTAGAGCGCGCGACGCTCCCAACCATATACCACCGCCCCTAGCTGCGCCATTGCGCCGTAGCTGACCGCCAGGGAACCGCCCACCGTCCGCCTACCTCACTCACGCCGATATCCCCCTATGTCATCGTCACCGACGAGCTCCGCCCACACCTCTCGGTCTCACCGTCGCGCCTATATAAGCAGGCCTCCCCAGCACAAACTCCTCACACCATTCCACTCCCCTCTCTCCCCTGAGCATTTCCCCTCTCTCCCTGGAGCCGCTCGAACAGTAGTTCGCCGGAATTGCACCGGAGGAGCCCGCCGTAGAGGAGGAGACGCTGCCGTCGATTCCGTCCACCGTAGCCCCTGTCGTGACCTCGCCTGAGTCCGTCGTCATCGTCCAGTTCGATCGCCCGCCTCGCCGCACTAGCTGGAGCCCTGGTACGTCCCAAGTAGACCCTCACCGGCCATTTAGGGTTCAGTCTCGCCGGCGACGAGTCCGTTGTCGACGACGACTGTGAGCCGTTGATCCACGTTATAATCGTGTGGCCCAGATCGCTAGATACCGTTTCGGGTTTTAAGACTCGCTAACAAGCGGGACCAACCTGTCAGCCGCCCTCTGCGCCGCTAAGCGCCACTGGGCCGGCCCATTTCCTTTCCCGTGCTAGCCCACGAATTCAAATATAGGTTTTTCTATTTAAGTTTAAACTCAATTTTTTCCCTTAGTTCAAAATTCAATTCAGGAAGATTTACTGAACCAAATTGAGTGATTCCAATTTTTTTGGAAAGCTTCTGAAAAGATCTGTCCAAGCCCGTTGGAGTTAATTAATTTAGAGTTAGAGATCTCTCCTAGTAAATATAACAAGACAGAAGCATTTGCATATTCAAACATTTTTATAAAATCAACCCTAATAGCTTTTGAGTTGATTCCAACTCTCAGAAATCACATTTAATGATACCTATCTGAATATGTAATGATATTGAGGTTTGCATGCAGTGACTTTGGACTAGTACCAAATTAGTGCTATATAGGCATTACTAGTCACTTTAAATCATTAAATATTAAACTTAAACTTATTAAATGTGATCCAAACTTTAAATCACATTCCCATATGTTAGAATATGTGGTGATGAAATGTGTCCACATGATACCATATTTTAATTGGAGAATATTAAATCCTAGTTAATTTCAATGAGTAGAAATTACTTTTCTTAAATAAAAAGAATGAAGCTAGTTAATAAAACCTTGTGATGCTTGTGATGATAATAGATCATCAAATGTGTGCCTTAGTGTACTAAGTAGCCTAGATTAAGCATCGTTTGGTGATTGTGTATCCCGTATGTATTTATAGACGATAGTACCGACCAAGCTTTTGAGGAGGAGGAGTTCTATCAAGAAGAGGAGGAAGAAAACTTCAACCACTGCACCAACCAAGGCAAGCTATTGTTAGCAAGCTAGAATTAAGTTAGATAACCTAAGCAAGATGCATTAGGCATGTTTTGGTTATACCACTTTGACTAGTATCTACCCCAAGTTTTATTTTCAAGCTTTTACTTCCTTTACTTTAGCAAAGTCCCTTACTTGTTTGAAGGTAGCATAAAAAGTATAAAACTTGACCTATCTAGATAACCTTAGATGTCATTTTATGGCATGAGATTGATCTTAGCATCTCATATTAGTGAACACTCTTAACCCAGTAGTTTATAGCTAAACTAGAAGTTGAGTTACTTTAGATGGGAATACTTGGTGAAAATGAATTGTGAAAATCTTGGAATGATGAGTCATTCTATTGAGATGTTTTGACATGTGTTGAGAAACAAAAATGGTTTATGATGATGAAAATGTTGAGGCATGAGCCTTAGCCCTTTTACAAAAACGGATGGTTGGATTCGGATGCGATACCATTCCAATTTTATCGTACAACCACAATACCTGAATTGGGTAAGGCTTAGCCGGAAGTTTATATGCATTAGTATTAGTTCCCTCGCGGGAGAGGTTGAGCTGAGGCTACCTCTCAATGTTGTCCACCTATGCAGTGCCCGGTCATGGTTGAGAGGCCATACTCATAGGAGAGGTGCTTATACTAGGGTGTGTAAAGGAAAGGTTATGTTTGATTATCTGCATACTAAGTATGATGATTCAGGCTATCCCTGACAGATGTATCGAATCTTGTGGTGAAAGTGTAATACCTCTACAGAGTGTCAAACTATTCGAATAGCCGCATCCGCGGTTATGGACAGTTGGAGTGGCCATACTGTTTCGTTGTCAGATGTTTTCAAAATGACTTATGAAATGGATGATGAATCTTGACTTGACCACAACAGAGTTGTGACTATGACACTAGCTTCCCAACTTAAGTGATTCTAGAACTTTATTCTATCTTTCTTTGTTTCTGAACTCAGCTTAGGTTTCAAACTTAACTTTATAGATAAACTTAGAGTTAGCAATCCTACTAGAACTACCTTACTTGTTAGTAATAGTTTGCGAGTACCTAAAGAGTACTCATGGCTTTTGTCCCTAGCTATTCCTATGGCTAGACTATGAAGGAGACTACCAAGATGAGGACAGCAGGATGGCTATGATAACTAGGACTATCTTCCATTGTCAGCATTACCTGTGCCACTGAAGATGGACCCCACTGCTATGCTTATTATTTATTCCGCCGCCGCCGCCGCGCTCCGTCCCCGCCTCTCCACCGCGTCCTCGCGCGCCCTCGGCCGTTCCCCTCGCCGGGCCGCGCGGCCGTTCCCCTCGCCGTCACACCTCTGCGGCCTCCGCTCGACCTCGCGCCTCCCACGAGCGCCGCCACCTCCGGCCGTGCTTCCACCGCCTCGTCGGCCTTCTCGCACCGCCGGTCGCCTCCTCCCTCGCCGCCGGCCCACGCCCCTCCGTCGCGCCCTCGACCTCGGCTCCGTCGAGCGCGACCTCGCCCGCCTCCTCCCCGGCTCGCCTCCGGCCGCCGGCCAGTGGCCCCGCTTCGCCGCCCGTCCCCGATCGATCTCCGCCCCACCGCCGCAAACCCCGGCCGTCTCTTGTCTGGTACACCGACCCTCGATCTCGCGTGCCTCTGCAAGCCGTCGCCAAGCATGCCGCTGCGGAACCCTGCTGCCTTATCGTGTCCGGCCGCCTCTGCGCACCCCGTCGAGCTCCTCCGCCCCGCGGCCTCGGCTCCGACCCGTGCCTCCAGGTCGCCGCGTCGCTGCCTCTGGCCTGCTCCCCGTCGGCCGTCGTCCCCCGCACGTCCTCCACCGTGTAGGCCATGCGTGCCCCTATCAAGTACCATGCGGGCCGCGACTACTGCCTTGCCGCTGTTAGCAGGCTGTTCTGGAAGGTGTGGCATCCGTGAGGAGAATCTGCTGGCGAGATGTACCCTGTTTAGCAAGTTCGCCCGACGACAAGAGCTACAACGACATCGAACCGGGAAGTCAAGCTTGTCCGTGGACAAGACCGACAATTGTACATGATAAACCGAGACCGACACAATATGGGACCTCAAGAACTGCGCATGACCATCGACCCCGGACAAGTTCGCCATCGACCAAAGACGCCGAGACCCGGGACGCCAAGATCTCCGCCGTGAAACGACAAGACCGTCGACATGACCCGAAGACCGCGGATGCGACAAGATCGTCTCTCGGACGCCAAGGTCGTCAACACGGATATGCCAAGTACTTCCTCTCGGACGCCAAGACCCCAAACCCATATCCGAAGACCGATCCTGCCGAGAACGAACCCGGGCGCGCCAAGTGCTCCGACCCCAAACCATCCGTCCGACAAGACCTCCTTCTCGGATACCAAACCCGATCCCGTCGACCCGTCGACCCCCGAACCCAAGATCTTCCGAACCCAGATGTGTGATCCTAAGCCTTATTTTTATAATATGACATTATCAACTGTCGCATAATTAATTCTTCATACATGCATGGTTGTCTGTGGTTTGGGGGCATTATGTTGATTCACCTAAATTAAATATGGAGGCTATATGCGGGCTTTTCTACAATTATATTGGCGCCAATTTAAATTTGTGTAATGAACCGATGCCATATTTCGCCCTATTAATACAACATTTAATTTGCGGGGTTGTTAAATAACTTGAACCGTTTAATTAATCGTCGGGATCCCAGTTCCGCTTAATATTGCCTAATTGCACCGCATCTGCATCATATCATAAGCATGCCGGATCTTCTGCCATAGTATTAAATATTGCATCCGGTGTTTCTTCTAGTGTTTGCTTCCTCCCGGATTAGGCCGATGAGTTGATGCGAGTATCGACAAGTTCTCCGATTATGATCCGTCGGCAGTGTTTCCCAGGCGAGCATCTCTTCCCCTTCTACCTATTTTGCATTTATAGTTTTTATTTCCTCCTGTTGATCTATTGCTATCCGTGTCGTGATGCTTTAGTTTCCGTGCACCAGTTATATCCTGTGCAGCCTCTATATTGCCATGGACACCTCCTAATACCTGTTGTTTGGTAGATAGCTGGCCTTGCGAGTCGTAGTTGCTTGCTCAGGTGCGATCTCGTGTTGTCGAGTACCACAGTTGTTGGAATGCGGGCAAATGTTTATTGGTGGAGAGGCTTATTGGTGGAGATGATCATGTCTTTAAATACAACTATTAAAATGCTAGATATAACTAATGCAGAGGCATCGGTGAGCAATAGATGTTATTTGGTTCTTCCACGCTCACTTGTGTCCTGTAGGACCCCGAGTACTTGATACTTGTTCCTTGATTTTTCGCACTATCCACATCCGGGAGGCCGTGGACCCCTCTGAGCTAGAGCTTGATTCATTTCTATTTCTTGGGGCCACAAACTAGTTTGGGGTTTTATTACTATCCTGTACTTATGCCATGCTTTACTACTTTATTTACGATTGTGCGTGGAGCACCTGTACTGTTTATGATCGTGACACGTTTTTGCTGTATCGACAAGGCCAGTCACACTTTCGGGTTCCTAATCGTTTACAGCCGTCCACACAAACCCTGGGTCCGTTCCGGAGCCGACCAACTTCGTTGCGGGTAGCTTAGTGGGGTGGCCCCCTGAAATATTTCTGAATCCTGTTATCGCTTTGTCGTGAATGCCTCGTTGGGTTTTGAGTTGGTTTTTCCGAGGTTGATCGAGTGTGTGTTGCTATTTGTGCACCCCTGCAGGGTAAAACTTTCTGAAAGCCGTGTCCGCGGTTATGGACGACTTGGAGCACAGTATCTCGATCATAGACAAGCATAACTAAAGTAGTGCTATAAACTTGACTTAACATATGACTAGTAATCAGATTCAACTATAACGGAATGTAAATTAAAAATGCCAACATCTGGTGGATATGTGGTGATCTGTGTCATGCTGTACCTGCCTAGTAAGAACTGCAACTCCAATGAAATGTGATAAAAGTGCCAACAACTGCTGGGTTTTGGGATTCCTCAGGACAATTATATCTGACTAGTAAATGTTCCAACTACAAAGGAATGGTAATTAAACTGCCCATTACTTATGCTTCAGGATGACTCATGCTGTCTATATCTGATTAGTAAGTGCTGCAACTAAAACGGAATGAGTAAAATTGCCAACTGTGTGAGTTCCTTGGTCCGACTTCCTCATTTGGTATCGAGGGGGAAATACCAGGATGGGTTTGTTTGGTGTTAGCTTCAGGTTGGATTCACATAGGTCTTTCTTACCCCTCTCTGATAACCGCCAGTTGTATCGAGTCTCTATAGGTTGTTTAGTGCCACTATGCTGCCGCTTCAGCCCACCATACCTATGTAGGCGAGAGCCGCCGAATTCTAGCCTCGCGATGTATTGGCCTCAGTACTGACGCTCCTCTTTTTCCTTGAACTTTGTCGGCACCCCTTTTGTTTTAGCAGGTTTGAGATCGACGTCGTTAGCAGGGTTACCCTTCCGGCTTGGCCTGGGCAGGGTAATGGACGCCATTGGCTATTCTTCAGGGCTCTTAGCCCCATTTGCCTCTTGTCCGTAGTCGGATGCTCTATCGTTTTCAAGGTGATTTGGATCTTTGTATTGTATGTCTGTAAACTTGACTCGTGGAGTCATTGTTGTATATATATCTGTTCTGTGGATCCCATCGAGGACTGTTGTGTAATGGTATTACTTCGTTTTCCACCCGCACGAAAGTGCCTGGTGGGCGTCCTTGAATCATTTCTATGCGGGTTTGGCGGAAAGGGCTAAAACTTGCATAGGTCCGATTTGAGGGTGTTGTATCGAGTCTCTATAGGTTGTTTAGTGCCGCTGTGCTGCCGCTTCAGCCCACCATACCTATGTAGGCGAGAGCCGCCGAATTCTAGCCTCGCCATGTATTGGCCTCAGTACTGACGCTCCTCTTTTTCCTTGCCCTTTGTCGGCACCCCTTTTGTTTTAGTAGGTTTGAGATCGACGTCGTTAGCAGGGTTACCCTTCCGGCTTGGCCTGGGCAGGGTTATGGATGCCATTGGTTATTCTTTAGGGCTCATAGTCCCATTTGCCTCTTGTCCGTAGTCAGACGCTCTATCGTTTTCAAGGTGATTTGGATCTTTGTATTGTATATCTGTAAACTTCACTCGTGGAGTCGTTGTTGTATATATATCTGTTCTGTGGGTCCCATCGAGGACTGTTGTGTAATGGTATTACTTCGTTTTCCACCCGCACGAAAGTGCCTGGTGGGCGTCCTTGAATCGTTTCTATGCGGGTTTGGCGGAAAGGGCTAAAACTTGCATATGGCCGATTTGAGGGTGTTACAGAGTGGTATCAGAGCTGAGCAGTTGCGATACCCCACAAGTCCAGCCTGTAGGATAACCTAGCTAACGGCCGAAATAGAGTGTCAAAACTATTTTGCAAAATCGGTTGGATAGATCTGATTACGTCTGCTTTTACTCCTTACCCCTCTGCTGTTCTCCTCTTACCTCTGCGTGTTTTGGATCTGTTCTCTTCCCTTCTTCTAGTCCAGGATTTCTCGTGGTTGGGTCTTTCGTCGTGCCTTCAGGGTTTCGCTCCCTCCTCTGGCAACAGTGTTTCTACATCCGGTCTTTGTGTCATCTGAGGAATCCTTCATCTGTTGGACTTCTCTCTGTTCCTTCTTGTGCCTTCCGGTGTTTTCCGACGCGACGACATTATATACGCCAGAGCCGATGCAGAGTGTGCCTCACTCCTTGTTCCCAAATCTCGTTTGTCGAGAGCTTCAGTCTAATTCCGAGGGTTGGTTGCATAATTCGCCTATTCGTGTGCAGGGTAATGGTTTGGGTGCGCGATGGATTGATCACCATCCCACTACTCTTATCATTCGCTTTTGTATATTGAATCGATGGATCCAGCAATTTACTCCATCCTTGGAAACTAGAGGTGGCTTTATTCGTTGATACCTTACCTTCCCCTTTGTTTATCCGGAGTGTTCTCTCGACGATCGCGGACAACGACCTCTTGTTAGTGGTGTCGCGAGGATCTACATGAAGCGTGAAGATTCAGATCGCCGACCTTCTTCCCGGTACCATGAGGCGGATCTCGAGGGCGAGATCCATTGTTAGTGGTGTCAAATTGTGGCGCCCTGCAAAAACCACTACTAGAAAATCGCTGTGTTTTTGTGCATTGCATCAACATGGCCGCATGCTCATGTCATCATGCCACATTGCATTTGAGCATCGTCATCATCATGCATGATTTTTGTCTAAACTATTTTCGAAACGCCTAGTTTTGTTTTCTAAATATTCCCGTATTTATTCAAATTAAAACCCAGGTCTCCGGAATATTTTGTTTCACCTACAAACAGTTTTCAAACGCCCCGTTTTAAACAAATAAAATATTTAATTTATTTTTGGGAGGCAGCCCGCTAGGCCCGAAAGCCCGGCCGGCCACCTCCAAACCCTAGTCTAAAAATATCTAATCCTAATTCTACCCAATCCTATCCTACCCAGCCTCCCTCCACCTCACCCTGACCAATCCCCTCCCTCTACCTCACACCTCCACCTCACTCCAGCCAACCAACAGCCGCCACCTCCCCTCACACCCGCCACCTCACCGGTGGACGCGCACACCCACACAACACGCACACAACGCGCGCAGCGACCTAGTTCCACCCCACCTGCCGCGCCGCCACCCACCACACCAGCCACGCTGGGCCCCACCTCCTCCTCCTTTCGTGCCCATGCACCAACCGCCCACGTCGCACGCCTCCCGTTTCCCACCTGCACGCACTCCCGCGTGGGCCCCACCCCGGCAACCTCGGGACCTCCGCCCGCGTCTGGCCCACCAACCCGCTCGTCCCTATCGCCACGCTTCCCTCGCCGTCGGTCCGCGCCGCCTCCTCCCTCGCCGAGCCCCTCCTCGCCGGAGCCGCCCCACCCCTCTCCTGCCTCGCGAGAACAACCGCCGCCGCCGCGCTCCGTCCCTGCCTCTCCACCGTGCCCTCGCGTGCCCTCGGTCGTTCCCCTCGCCGGGCCGCGTGGCCATTCCCCTCGCCGTCGCACCTCTGCGGCCTCCGCTCGACCTCGCGCCTCCCGCGAGCGCCGCCACCTCCGGCCGTGCTTCCACCGCCTCGTCGGCCTCCTCGCACCGTCGGTCGCCTCCTCCCTCGTCGCCGGCTCACGCCCCTCCGTCGCGCCCTCGATCTCGGCCCTGTCGAGCGTGACCTCACCCGCCTCCTCCCCGGCTCGCCTCCGGCCGCCGGCCAGTGGCCCCACTTCGCCGCCCGTCCCCGATCGATCTCCGCCCCACCGTCGCAAACCCCAGCCGTTTCTTGTCTGGTGCGCCGACCCTCGATCTCGCGCGCCTCTGCAAGCCGCCGCCAAGCACGCCGCTGCGGAACCCTGCTGCCTCATCGTGTCCAGCCGCCTCTGCGCACCCCGTCGAGCTCCTCCGCCCCGTGGCCTCGGCTCCGACCCATGCCTCCAGGTCGCCGCGTCGCTACCTCCGGCCTGCTCCCCGTCGGCCGTCGTCCCCTGCATGTCCTCCACCGTGTAGGCCATGCGTGCCCCTATCAAGTACCATGCGGGCCGTGACTACTGCCTTGCCGCTGTTAGTAGGCTGTTCTGGAAGGTGTGGCATCCGTGAGGAGAATCTGCTGGCGAGATGTACCCTCTTTAGCAAGTTCGCCCGACGACAAGAGCTGCAACGACATCGAACCGGCAAGTCAAGCTTGTCTGTGGACAAGACCAACAATTGTACATGATAAACTGAGACCGACACGATATGGGACCTCAAGAACTGCGCATGACCATCGACCCCGGACAAGTTCGCCATCGAGCAAAGACGCCGAGACCCAGGACGCCAAGATCTCCGCCGTGAAACGACAAGACCGTCGACATGACCCGAAGACCGCGGATGCGACAAGATCGTCTCTCGTATGCCAAGGTCGTCAACACGGATACGCCAAGTACTTCCTCTCGGACGCCAAGACACCGGACCTAGATCCGAAGACCGATCCTGCCGAGAACGAACCCGGGCGCGCCAAGTGCTCCGACCCCGAACCATCCGTCCGACAAGACCTCCTTCTCGGATACCAAACCCGATCCCGTCGACCCATCGACCCCCGAACCCAAGATCTTCCGAACCTAGATGTGTGATCCTAAGCCCTTATTTTTATAATATGACATTATCAACTATCGCATAATTAATTCTTCATGCATGCATGGCTGTCTGTGGTTTGGGGGCATTATGCCGATTCACCTAAATTAAATATGGAGGCTATATGCGGGCTTTCCTAGAATTATATTGGCCCCTATTTAAATTTGTGTAATGAACCGATGCCATATTTCGCCTTGTTAATACAACATTTAATTTGCGGGGTTGTTAAATAACTTGAACCGTTTAATTAATCGTCGGGACCCCGGTTCCGCTTAATATTGCCTAATTGCACCGCATCTGCATCATATCATAAGCATGTTGGATCTTCTGCCGTAGTATTAAATATTGCATCCGGTGTTTCTTCTAGTGTTTGCTTCCTCGCGGATTAGGCCGATGAGTTGATGCGAGTATCGACAAGTTCTCCGGTTATGATCCGTCGGCAGTGTTTCCCAGGCGAGCATCTCTTCCCCTTCTACCTATTTTGCATTTATAGTTTTTATTTCCTCCTGTTGATCTATTGATATCCGTGTCGTGATGCTTTAGTTTCCGTGCACCAGTTATATCCTATGCAGCCTCTATACTTCCATGGACACCTCCTAATACCTGTTGTTTGGTAGATAGCTGGCCTTGCGAGTCGTATTTGCTTGCTCAGGTGCGATCTCGTGTTGTCGAGTACCACAGTTGTTGGAATGTGGGCAGATGTTTATTGGTGGAGAAGCTTATTGGTGGAGATGATCATGTCTTTAAATACAACTATTAAAATGCTAGATATAACTAATGCAGAGGCATCAGTGAGCAATAGATGTTATTTGGTTCGTCCACGCTCACTTGTGTCCTGTAGGACCCCGAGTACTTGATACTTGTTCCTTGATTTTTCGCACTATCCACATCCGGGAGGCCGTGGACCCCCTGAGCCAGAGCTTGATTCATTTCTATATCTTGGGGCCACAAACTAGTTTGGGGTTTTATTACTATCATGTACTTATGCCATGCTTTACTGCTTTATTTACGATTGTGCGTGGAGCACCTGTACTGTTTAGGATCGTGACACGTTTTCGCTGTATCGACAAGCCCAGTCACACTTTCGGGTTCCCAGTCGTTTACATCCGTCCACGCAAACCATGGGTCCGTTCCGGAGCCAGCCAACTTCGTTGCGGGTAGCTTAGTGGGGTGGCCCCCTAAAATATTTCTGAATCTTGTGATCGCTTTGTCGTGAATGCCTCGTTGGGTTTTGAGTTGGTTTTTCCGAGGTTGATCGAGTGTGTGTTGCTATTTGTGCACCCCTGCAGGGTAAAACTTTCTGAAAGCCGTGTCCGCGGTTATGGACGACTTGGAGCACAGTATCTCGATCATAGACAAGCATAACTAAAGTAGTGCTATAAACTTGACTTAACATATGACTAGTAATCAGATTCAACTATAACGGAATGTAAATTAAAAATACGAACATCTGGTGGATCTGTGGTGATCTGTGTCATGCTGTACCTGCCTAGTAAGTATTGCAACTCCAATGGAATGTGATAAAAGTGCCAACAACTGCTGGGTTTTGGGATTCCTCAGGACAATTATATCTGACTAGTAAATGTTCCAACTACAATGGAATGGTAATTAAACTGCCCACTACTTATGCTTCAGGATGACTCATGCTGTCTATATCTGATTAGTAAGTGTTGCAACTAAAATGGAATGAGTAAAATTGCCAACTGTGTGAGTTCCTTGGTTCGACTTCCTCGTTTGGTCTCAAGGGGGAAATACCAGGATGGGTTTGTTTGGTGTTAGCTTCAGGTTGGATTTGAATAGGTCTTTCTTACCCCTCTGTGATAACCGTCAGTTCTATCGAGTCTCTATAGGTTGTTTAGTGTCGCTGTGCTGCCGCTTCAGCCCACCATACCTATGTAGGCGAGAGCTGCCGAATTCTAGCCTCGCCATGTACTGGCCTCAGTACTGACACTCCTCTTTTTCCTTGCCCTTTGTCGGCACCCCTTTTGTTTTAGCAGGTTTGAGATCGACGTCGTTAGCAGGGTTACCCTTCCGGCTTGGCCTGGGCAAGGTTATGGACGCCATTGGTTATTCTTCAGGGCTCTTAGGCCCATTTGCCTCTTGTCCGTAGTCGGACACTCTATCGTTTTCAAGGTGATTTGGATCTTTGTATTGTATATCTGTAAACTTCACTCGTGGAGTCGTTGTTGTATATATCTGTTCTGTGGGTCCCATCAAGGTCCATTGTGTAATGGTATTACTTCGTTTTCCACCCGCACGAAAGTGCCTGGTGGGCGTCCTTGAATCGTTTCTATGCGGGTTTGGCGGAAAGGGCTAAAACTTGCATAGGGCTGATTTGAGGATGTTACAATCCATATGTGGTTTGTGAGAAGAACACACATGCAATGACACTGGTGGATCCATATGTGGTTTATGAAGAGAACACACATCCAGTGACTCTAGCTGTGGTTTTGTTAAAAGAACACACATGCAATGACACTAGTGGATCCATGTGGTTTGTGAAAAGAACACACATGCAATGACTCCCGTGGATCCATATGTGGTTTGTGAAAAGAACAGACATGCAATGACTCTAGCGGTGGTTAATGAAAACAACAGAGATGCAATGATTCTAGCTGTGGTTTATTGAAATAACACACATGCAATGACTCTCGTGGATCCATATGTGGTTTGTGAAAAGAACACACATGCAGTGACTCTAGTGGACCCATATGTGGTCAATGTAAATAACACACATGCAATGACACTGGTGGATCCATATATGGTTCATGAAAAGAACACACATGTAATGACTATGGTGGATCTATATGTGGTTTGTCAGAAGAACATACATGCAATGACTCTAGTGGATCCATATGTGGTTAGTGAAAATAACACACATTCAATGACACTGGTGGATCCATATGTGTTTTGTGAAAAGAACACACATCTAATTAGCTGTGGTTAATGAAAAGAACACTTGCAATGACTCTAGTGGATCCATATGTGGTTTGTGAAAAGACCAGACATGCAATGACTCTAGCTATGGTTCATGAATAGAACAAACATGCAATGACACTGGTGGATCCATATGTGGTTTGTGAAAAGAACATACATGCAATGACTCTAGCTGTGGTTAATGAAAAGAACAGACATTTCAATGACACTGGTGGATCCATATGTGGTCTATGAAAAGACCAGACATTTCAATGAAATTGGTGGATCCATATGTGGTTTGTGAGAAGAACACACATGCAATGACTCTGGTGGATCCATATGTGGTTTATGAAGAGAATAAACATGCAATGAATCTAGCTATGGTTTATGAAAAGAATACACATTCAATGACTCTGGTGGATCCATATGTGATGTGTGAGAAGAACACACATGCAATGACTATGGTGGATCCATATGTGGTTTGTGAAAAGAACATACATGCAATGACTCTGGTGGATCCATATGTTGTTTGTGAAAAGAACAGATATGCAATGACTCTATCTATGGTTAATGAAAAGAACAGACATGCAATGACTCTAGCTGTTGGTTTGTGAGAAGAACACACATGCAATGACACTGGTGGATCCATCTGGTTTGTGAAAAGAAAAGACATGCAATGATTCTAGCTGTGGTCTATGAAAAGAATACACATGCAATGACACTGGTGGATCCATATGTGGTTCATGAAAGGAACACATATGCAATGACTCTCGCAGATCCATATGTGGTTTGTGAGAAGAACATACATGCAATGACTCTAGTGGATCCATATGTGGTTTGTGAAAAGAATAGACATGCAATGACTCTAGCTGTGGTTCATGAAAAGAACACACATGCAATGACACTGGTGGGTCCATATGTGTTTTAGGAAAAGAACACACATCCAATGACACTGGTGGATCCATATGTTGTTTGTGAAAAGAACACACATGCAATGACTCTAACTATTGTTTATGAAAAGAACATGCATCCAATAACTCTGGTGGATCCATGTGTGGTCAATGAAAAGACCAGCCATGCAATGACTCTAGCTATGGTTCATGAAAAGAACACACATGCAATGACACTGGTGGATCCATATGTGTTTTAGGAAAGGAATAGAGATTCAATGACACTGGTGGATCCGGATATGGTTTTTGAAAAGAACAGACATGCAATGATTCTAACTATGGTTAATAAAAAGAACAGACATTTCAATGACACTGGTGGATCCATATGTGGTTTGTGAAAAGAACGCACATTTCAATGAGACTGGCAGATCCATATGTGGTTTGTGAGAATAACACACATGCAATGACTCTGTTGGATCCATATGTGGTTTGCGAAGTGAACAGACATGCAATGACTCTAGTTTTGGTTAATGAAAAGAACACATGCAATGACTCTAGTGGATCCATATGTGGTTTGGGAAAAGAATAGACATGCAAGGACTCTAGCTACGGTTCATGAAAAGAACACACATGAAATGACACTGGTGGATCCATATATGTTTTAGGAAAAGAACACACATTCAATGACACTGGTGGATCCATATGTGGTTTGTGAAAAGAACATACATGCAATGACTCTAGCTGTGGTTAATGAAAGCAACACATATTTCAATGACACTGGAGGATCCATTTGTGGTTTGTAAAAAGAACACACATTTCAATTACACTGGTGGATCCATATGTGGTTTGTGAGAAGAACACACATGCAATGACTCTGGTGGATCCATATGTTGTTTGTGAAGAGAACAAACATGAAAGGACTCCAGCTATGGTTTATGAGAAGAACACACATGCAATGACACTATTGGATCCATATGTGGTTTGTGAAAAGAATACACATGCAATGAACACTGGTGGATCCATATGTGGTTTGTGATAAGAACACACATGCAATGAACTCTGGTGGATCCATATGTGGTTTGTGAAAAGAACAAACATGTAATGCCTCTAGCTATGGTTAATGAAAAGAACACACATTTCAATGACACTTGAGGATCCATATGTGGTTTGTGAGAAGAACTCACATGTAATGACTCTAGATGTTTCCATATGTGGTTTGTGAAAAGAACACACATGCAATGACTCTAACTGTGGTTATGAAAAGAACAGGGCATCCGATGACTCGGGTGGATTTATGTGTGGTCTATGAAAAGAACAAACATGCAATGACTCCAGCTGTGGTTAATGAAAAGAACACACATTTCAATGACACTGGTGGATCCATATGTGGTCTATGAAAAGAACAGACAATTCAATGAGACTCGCGGATCCATATGTGGTTTGTGAGAAGAACACACATGCAATGACTCTGGTGGATCCATATGTGGTTTATGAAGAGAATAAACATGCAACGACTCTAGCTATGGTTTATGAAAAGAACACACATTCAATGACTCTGGTGGATCCATATGTGGTTTGTGAGAAGAACCCACATGTAATGACACTGGTGGATCCATATGTTTTTTATGAATAGAACACACATCCAGTGACTCTAGCTGTGGTTTATTAAAAGAACACAAATGCAATGACACTAGTGGATCCATGTGGTCTGTTAAAAGAACACACATGGAATGACTCTGGTGGATCCATATTTGGTTTGTGAAAAGATTAGATATGCAATGACACTAGCTGTGGTTAATGAAAAGAACAGAGATGCAATGACTCTGGCTGTGGTTTATTGAAATAACACACATGCAATGACTCTAGTGGATCCATATGTGGTTTGTGAAGAGAATAGACACGCAATGACTCTAGCTGTGGTTAATGAAAATAACATATGCAATGACTCTAGTGGATCCATATGTGGTTTGTGAAAAGAATAGACATGCAATGACTCTAGCTGTGGTTCATGAAAAGAACACACATGGAATGACACTGGTGGATCCATATGTGTTTTAGGAAAATAACACAAATGCGATGACTCTAGTGGATCCATATGTGGTTTGTGAAGAGAACATACATGTAATGACTCTAGCTATGGTTAATGAAAACAACACACTTCAATGACACTGGTGGATCCATACGTGGTTTGTGAGAAGAACACACATGCAATGACACTGGTGGATCCATATGAGGTTTATGAAGAGAACACACATCTAGTGACTCTAGGTGTGGTTTATTAAAAGAACACACATGCAATGACACTAGTGGATCCATGTGGTTTGTGAAAATAACACACATGCAATGACTCTCGTGGATCCATATGTGGTTTGTGAAAAGAATTGACATGCAATGACTCTAGCGGTGGTTAATGAAAACAACAGAGATGCAATGATTCTAGCTGTGGTTTATTGATATAACACACATGCAATGACTCTGGTGGATCCATATGTAGTTTGTGAAAAGAACACACATTCAATGACACTGGTGGATCCATATGTGGTTCATGAAAATAACACACATGCAATGACTCTGGTGGATCCATATGTGGTTTGTGAAAAGAACACACATTCAGTGACAATGGTGGATCCATATGTGGTTCATGAAAAGAACACACATGCAATGACACTGGTGGATCCATATGTGGTCTATGAAAAGAACACACATGCTCATGTGGATTATGAAAAGAACAGACATTCACTAACTCTTGTTGTGGTTCATGAAAAGAACACGCATGCAATGCCTCTAGTGGATCCATGTGTGGTTTGTGAAAAGAACAGACATGTAGTGACTCTAGTGGATCCATATGTGGCTATGAAAAGAACACACATGCAATGACTCTGGTGGATCTATATGTTGTTTGTGAGAAGAACAACCATGCAATGACTCTAGTGGATCCATAGGTGGTTAGTGAATAGAACACACATTCAATGACATTGGTGGATCCATATGTGTTTTGTGAGAAGAACACATCTAATGACTCTAGTTGTGGTTAATGAAAAAAACACTTGCAATGACTAGTGGATCCATATGTGGTTTATGAAAAGAATAGACATGCAATGACTCTAGCTGTGGTTCATGAAAAGAACATACATGAAATGACACTGGTGGATACACATGTGTTTTAGGAAAAGAACATACATTCAATGACACTGGTGGATCCATATGTGGTTTGTGAAAAGAACAGACATGCAATGACTCTAGCTATGGTTAATGAAAAGAACACACATTTCAATGACACTGGTGGATCCATATGTGGTATATGAAAAGAACAGACATTTCAATGAGACTGTTGGATCCATATGTGGTTTGTGAGAAGAACACACATGCAATGACACTGGTGGATCCATATGTGGTTTATGAAGAGAATAGACATGTAATGACTCTAGCTATGGTTTATGAAAAGAACACACATTCAATGACTCTGGTGGATCCATATGTGATGTGTGAAAAGAACACACATGTAATGACTCTGGTGGATCCATATGTGGTTTGTGAAAAGAACATACATGCAATGACTCTGGTGGATCCATATGTGGTTTGTGAAAAGAACAGACATGCAATGACTCTATCTATGGTTAATGAAAAGAATAGACATGCAATGACTCTAGATGTGGGTTTGTGAGAAGAACACACATGCAATGACACTAGTGGATCCATCTAGTTTGTGAAAAGAAAAGACATGCAATAACTCTAGCTGTGGTATATTAAAAGAACACACATGCAATGACACTAGTGGATCCATGTGGTTTATGGAAATAACATACATGCAATGACACCGGTGGATCCATATGTGGTTTATGAAAAGTACAGACATGCAATGACACTTGTGGAACCATATGTGGTTTGTGAAAAGAATAGACATGCAATGACTCTAGTTGTGGTTCATGAAAAGAACACACATGCAATGACACTGGTGGATCCATATGTATTTTAGGAAAAACACACATCCAATGACACTGGTGGATCCATATGTGGTTTGTGAAAAGAACACTGTCGTGGTGGTGTCACGGCAAATTCCATGGATAGGCTAAATGTGGGGACCAAATGCACTAGGGGAATCCAGGGAGGGATAGTGTGGTGATACCACACACGGAAGCTTTGTATTTGATTCACCTTCACATATTACAAGTGCTCCTTGAGCTGTATTGGAGAGAGGAGGAAGAAGGGACTCTCTTACTCTCACCACTAGCTAGCCCACAGGAACTCACTAGTAAATCGCTACACACTAGAGCTCAACCGCGTAAAGACCAACCCTTTCTACAGAGGCCGTAGCCCTCCTTATATAGGGGTGGCTAGGTCTCCACTTAGGGCATACGTGGAGGCATATTCCAGGGAATATGCCTCCTCCCAAAATAGTAAGCCGACCGGGTCTCTTTTCCCCCATGTCATCCATGCAGAGGCTACGTGAGCCTCTGCGGCGCCTGCGTCATCCGACCTAAGCTTCGTCACCTTTGTCGGCCACGCCTCGGTGGTCCTGCCTTTGTCCGCTTCGCTCATGCTCTGCTTATAGTGGTCACCTTTGACCAGCGAGATACCTTCCTTCTCTTACAAGCTTGATATAACCCGGATCCAACATAGTTGATCCGGCCACACCTGTTCCTGCATACAAGTTAGATACATCTTACAGACATACGGCTTAAGTCGGCTGAGACCAAGTTAGGTGGACGCCCCCTGGTCCGGGTTACTCCGTGATCCGGCCTGCCTTGAGGTGACTCGGCTAGCACTTGCTTTGGCCTTGCCATACCTCGGCTAACTAGGCCTTTATACCCCGGCGTGACCCTACCCGGGGGTATCCCCCCAACATTAGTCCCCGAAGCTAGTGTGATCTTGGCTGCCTTAGCCGCTAAGGCCACAACAGGTTCAATTTTACTGAGCTTCTCACTCCTTCTCCGAGTTACCTCCTAATCTGGATTTCATAGGTTTATTTTCCCTTGGCACATTCCAAGTTTTTACTTGCTGGCCGGGTTACCACGCACTCATCCGGGTCATTCTTCCTTCTCTCGTACGCTTCCCCACGTGGAGGCTAATCATAACGTTGCCTCATTTTAAGGGCCTGCTACAGTAACCGCCACAGTAATTGTTAGAAGTTACTGTTGCACACGTCACGCCGTGCCTGCCTCCTCGTTAACTGTATCATAACGTCACGTCGTGGGATTCGCTGCGCCATGTGGCCCTTCGTGTGGCTCGTCGCTGATTGGCTGATCCGGACCATACACGGCCACACCATGTGGCTCGTCCGCAAAACGCGATCTCACTACCCACTTTCGTGAGTGGTTAAATAGGGGAGGAGTGCGCCCCTTGGTTCATTTCCCCGCTCCTGCGCCCCTCTGCCTCTGCCTTTTTCCTCTTCTGCTCCGTCGACAGCGCCGCCACCGCATCTGAGCAGCAGTGCCGCCGCCATACTACTTCCACGCACTCTAGCGCCGCCGCCACCTCCGCACATATCCTCCGCTACGGGTCCCCGCCAGTCCAGGCCGCTGCCTACCTCCGCCGCTAGCGCAAGTGAGGAGAGCGACCTCGAAATGACTGAGGAGGAACTCACCGTCGCCGAGCAGGAGATGGAAGAAGACGCGGCGCACGCCAACCACGGCGCGTGGGCCGGATCCTGGGTCTGCCAGGATGACCTGGATTGGCTTTATCGCACTAGGCGCATCCCGGAGGGTGTCGCCGCGCGCCTGGCTTCCGCCGAACTTGCCCCCTCACCCAATCTGGGTGAGTATGTTGTGTTCCTATCACACTTCCAGCGGGGGTTCGGTATGCCAGTGAGCGACCTTTTCCATGACTGGCTTAGTACATACGAGCTCCAGCCGCACCATCTTCCGGCTAACGCCATCACCTCTCTCTCCGCGTTTGCCTCCACCATCGAAGGTTATGCCGGACTATGGCCCACGAAGGAGCTCTGGATCTGGTTCTTTGGCCTTCACCGGAATGTGATTCCGAATGTAGATCTAGATCTGGAGGACAAACAGCTCACGCAGTTCGGCACTGCGTCAATCTGTCCCCGGAAGCTGTCCGTCTTCCCGTGAGTCACTAGGCTTGACTCTTGCAAGGGATGGGCCCGGACTTTCTTCTATGTCCGGAACAACACCACCGAAGATCTAATCCGGCTGCGCCCCTATTTTGGCGAACCGAAGGTCCTCCTAACTCGGATTTGTGGGACGTTATCCCCAAGAAGCCCACAGTTTTGGCGAACCAGGTCAACAAGAGATTCAAGGAGCTGAAGGATCTCGGATTGGGCAACGAAGACGCCATGATCACATTCGTCCGCAACCGGATCTCCCCCTCTAGAAACGCACACATAAAGTGTGTCACATGAGCTAGGGCCGCGACCCCAACCAGACCTCGTCTTTTGAGTTGAGCAACACAGAGATCTACCGCCGGGTCAAAGCCCTCTTCACCACTCACAAGGACTTCTCCTCTAAGTGGACGTGGGGAATTGAACATTTTTGCCGAGATAGGCTTCCTCCTTCGGTAAATCTCGTGCCCTAAACTTTTTCCGTGTTAAATCTTATGTCGGTCATTTGTTGTAGGTTTTAATCCTATTGCCTTTCCTTTTCCTTAGATGTTTCTTCAGCAAACCATCAAGGATGGCACCGAGCCTTCCCTCAAATGGGTACCCAACCAGGATACCTCGGACGAGGAGGAACCAGATCAGGAAATGTTCCTTCCGATGGCGGATGCAACGAAATGACCCACCGGTAAACTCTCTTCTATTAGAGATTGGCCCGACGATGAAGATGATTCGGATGTTGAGGTGATGGAAGCATTTGACGTTGTCCCCCTTTCTTATGCTTTTTCGGCATCAGCTAACCCCGGTGGGCAGATCCATGAAGACCCTCCCCTTGCTTAGGGTGAGCCTGTCCTCGTGGCGCCGAAGAAGAAAATGGGAGCTGCCTCTGCATCCTCCTCCGGACCTTCTCAGCTGGCTAAAAGGAGGAAGAAGGCCGGGGACAAAACTACCACCAAAACTCCTACAAAGGCCACGACCCGGAGGGCTCAGAAGCCCAAGGAGCCCATGACTTCGGATGAGTAAGCCTATTCTTTCTTTGCCATTCACTTGTTCTTTTTGTGTTATAGTTTCTCATCATTCATTATTTGATTCGACAGGGCCGCGGTGGAGGTCCCACAGAGTGGATCCGGCATTGCGTCGCCGCTCCGACACAGCCCTTCTCCTCCTCGTGGCGATGATTCGCGCCCGTTGAGCCCCATTCTGGAGGGCAACCTCGGAGCGGGGGAGACTGGCTCTACCGAGGCAACAACCACCACTTCGGCTTTGCCGCAACCAGCTACCACTGAAGTTCCCTTAGCACCTCCGCCGGAGCAGAAACCAGCACCAGTACCAGCACCAACCCCAGCACCAGCAGCAAAAGCAACAGCAGTAGCACCAAGCCCCTCTACCTCGTTTGAGTCTTCCAAGGCTCGGCGAGAAGACATCATCAGCACCAAAGCTAGCGCCAAGGCAGCTCCCAAGGGCAAATTCGCTGCAGCCACCTCAACTTCTCAGCAGCAGCCCAAGGGAAAAAAGGCTCCTAATGCAACCAAGGCAGCATCCATCGAGGCTGGACAGCGCACTCGCGTCCATGCTTTCAAAGAAAACTCCACTGCCGAAGGATGCCCCTGCCGAGCCAGCTGATGCGCAACTTGTTTTGCACACCAGCCCTCCCATTGCCCAGGTTGAGAGGAGGGAAGCACATGCCAAGGGTTTGGTGGCGCCCCACATGCTAAGCGGCGAACGATACCCTCCGACCTTGATCGATTTTGTAAATAACTGGAACAAGGAGGAGTTCGTCTACAATGACGATCTCCCGGAGAAATTCGGTCCCGCCGAGTTTTCTGCGCAGATGAATACTGATGCCAAGGCCATTAACCTTGCGGGTCGGATGATGGAGGTACGTTACTTTGTCTTTTCCTTAGCAAGTTATAGATATTAGTGATATAACCATTAGTCCCTAAGCCTCCGGGGGAGTAACTTGTTACTCGGCCAGATGCTCCTTAGAGAATTCACGTAGCTCCTTAATAACTTCGAATATGCACACACCTAGAGTCGGCTTAAGTTCCACTTGGCCTAGATCTTGTACATTTCGAATATGCACACACCTAGAGCCGGGTTAAGTTCCACTTGGCCTGGATTTTGTACACTACGAATATGCACACACCTAGAGCCGGGTTAAGTTCCACTTGGCCCGGATTTTGTACACTTAGAATATGCACACACCTAGAGCCGGGTTAAGTTCCACTTGGCCCGGATTTTGTACACTTCGAATATGCACACACCTAGAGCCGGGTTAAGTTCCACTTGGCCCGAATTTTGTACACTTCGAATATGCACACACCTAGAGCCGGGTTAAGTTCCACTTGGCCCGGATTTTGTACACTTCGAATATGCACAAGACTAAGCTATCCATCTTTGTTCTTTCAGGTGACAACCAATCGCCGAAGCGCTGAGTTTCAGCGTCTCCTTGATACTCACAAGATGCTGCGTGCAAAACATAATGCACTTCTCGCTGAACACGAGAAAAGGGTAAGTTTTTTCCTTGGTATTTTTCTATTTTCTTTCATCTTTTTCTGCCGAGCTAACTCATCATTCGGTTTTTCACAACTGGGGTGGAAGCTGAGAATACCATCATGAGGAAAAACTTGGAGCAAATCAAGGGTGAGTCATTTTTGCTCAATCTCTCTCTACACCCTATCCTCTTTTCTTCTTGGCTTAGCAAATATTCATACCTCGGCTTTGTCGGGTCAACAAACTATTTCAGCATCTCTTGAAGATAGTGTGCCCGTGCCTGATATGATGCTGCATTTTCTCGAACAAGCAGGGCAACATCATGCCAAACTTAAAAACAAAGACGACGAGCTTTCCCTTCTCCGAACCAAGGATGACAAGATCGCCAAGCTCAAGGCAGATATGAAGAAGTTGAAAGCGCATCACCAATCCGAACTTCAAAAGGCTGGCCACGATTTTACTGAAGAGCGCGAGCGCCTCAACCTCCAGATTTCCAAAGACCAAGAACTTCTCCAGGAGGCCGACGTCAAACTTAAGTCGGCGAATACTGACTTGTGCAGCTTCGCAAAAGGCGTGATGACTGTACCAAGGAGTTGACCCGGATCCACAGCCATATTTCACGTAAGTTATTTTCATTCGTCCGGCATACTTATCCGGGTTGCTTCTCATGTTTTTTCCTCACTTGTTCCTCTTGTCTTGTTTTCAGGAAAATTTCCAGAGGGCAACGCCATTGCGAGCACCGCAGTTGCTAAGTTCCGCCGAGATAGGGGTACCCCCATTGCTCTTGACGCTGAAGAAATTCCCTATGACATGGAGGACCTGTTGGTCAGTTTGTCTTCTCGCATGGAAATCGTGAAGAACTACGGCAAGGATATTCTTGATGTGGCAATTCGGATCTTCAACGCCTTTTGGCCTGATGAAGATACTCCGGAGGGGACCTCAGTTCTTGTTGATAAGTTGATGGAATGCGAGACCCAGCTCGACCTTTGGAGGGAATCCGCTGGACGTGCTGGAGCTGAGACCGTTCTCCACTATGTGCTTACGTGGTACGAGAAGATCGACCTCAACCTCCTAGCGCGCATGCGCACCAGATCCAAATGGTCTAGCGACCCGGAGTGGATTGCTCGGCGCAAGGCTTGCGCCCATAGCCTCATTGAATATGCCCCCATTCATGAATGGAATGAGGGTCCAAGCTTCCTTGGTGCCGCCGATGATGAAAACGCTACAAACGTTGAAGATGGTTCAGATGAGGACGAAGAGGACGATGCCTCGGACGTCGAAGACAGTGAAGATGACGCCGAACTTCCTCCTCCTGCTGCTCCTTGAGCAAAAAACTTTAAAGTTTATCAGATCCCCGGTATGCCGGGTGGAATTGTATTAAGCACATCAGTTATGTTTTGCTACTAAGTTTTTATGCCGGATTAACTTGGGCGTAGTCCCCGAGTTTCATTTTCTTGTTCTTCCAATTTCTTGGCTCGGCTCGTGTCCACCTTAGTTCGGTTTTATGACTTACGAGTTCGAGTTTCAAAAGTTGACTTAACAATATTTGGAAACTTTAGGATTTAGCTCAAAATAATTCAGCGTAATAAATTTTAAAGTAAGCACAAGGTTAGTCCGAAAAACAAACGTCGGCTCGATTAAGTTTCTTTCCTTAGTCGTTTTTCATGTGCTGCACAATTCCAAACTTGTTCTCTTGCTTGCCATGAAGCCAATTCTTGTTGGACAGCAGCAAGTCGAAGAGTTAGGTTTTTGGTGCTCACACACTACTAATTCGGCCTAAGTAGAAGCAACTTACGCCAGCCGACATATTAATAATAAATATAGAAGACAACTAAAATTTCTAAGGCAGTCCCCGAGTTACTGCTCGAGGTGCCAAGATTTCATTGATAAGCTCATTGCCGGCATACATACCGACATATGAGAGACTCGGATACAAACACTTGTTTGCTAAGTGTAGAAAGGACGAAGTAGAGCTACATTCCATGGACGTTTGGATTCCTCGCCGGACCTATCCGCCTTGTTCTTCTCCTGTGGTTTTGCATCAATAAGATAATAAGAATCATTGTGCAATGCTTTGCTCACAATGAATGGCCCTTCCCATGGGGGGTAATTTATGCATGCCAGCAGTATGTTGTACCAACCGGAGTACCAGATCACCTTCCCGGAAAACTCGGGGGTTTACTTTCCGGCTATGATAGTGTCGGAGATTTTGCTGATATATGGCAGATCTGGACAATGCCAATTCTCTCGCTTCTTCCAGCAGATCAACATCATTTTGCCGGGCTTCTTGCACTTCGGCTTCTGTGTATTGGGTGACCCTAGGCGAGTCATGCTCTATGTCGGCTGGTAATACAGCTTTTGCCCCATATACCAGAAAGAATGGCGTATAGCCTGTTGATCGATTCGGAGTTATTCTTAAACTCCATAGTACCACTGGTAGTTCTTCTATCCAGCACCCCGCTGATCTTGGTAGCGGCTCAATGAGCCGGGGTTTTATCCCGGATAACACTAATCCGTTGGATCTCTCCACCTGTCCGTTCGATGCGGGGTGGGCTACCGAGGCAACGTCCAGCCGGATCTTCTTATCTCGGCAAAAAACGCGCAAATGCTCCTTCAGCCAAGTTTGTGCCATTATCTGTTATGATATTGTGAGGATAACCGTATCTCAAGATGATGTCTTTGAGGAATGTTATGTCAGTAGCTCCATCACATTTTCTTATTGGCTTCACTTCAATCCACTTTGTAAATTTGTCAACCATGACCAAAATGTGAGTCATATTTCCCCTCGCTGGTTTAAACGGGCCAACCATATCCAAGCACCATACGACAAATGGCCATGTAATCGGTATGGTCTTGAGCTCCGACATTGGCATATGTGTTTTTGTCGCATATCTCTGGCAGCCATTGCATTTTCTCACCAGATCTTCTGCTTATTCTAAGGCGCTTGGCTAGTAAAACCCATGGCGGAAAGCTTTTGAGACCAAGGCTCTGGATGAGGCATGATGCCCACATTCCCCTTGATGTATATCGCGGGGGATGTCAAGGCCTTCCTCTAGGTCAACACATCGCTGGAGGACATTAGTCACACTCCTTTTGTATAGCTCAGAATTGATAATCGTATATGCTTTTTCTCTCCTCTGAGTTTGCCCGGAAAGTACCTCCTCAGTGGGTAAGGTTCCATCTTTTAGGAATTGGAATATGGGCAATGCCCAAGCTGGTACAGATCTCACTAGGAACACATCCTCATCAATCTCCGTTAGATCCACCGGCATAACTTCTACCGGATCACGTTGTGCAGTCCCCGGGTTTGTCGTGGCAGTCCCCGGGTTTTGCTAACCATTCCCTACATCAATGTCCATGGGCACAGCCTCTGATTCCGGATTTGTCGGGATAAAAATTGAGTCGGACTCCGGGGATGGCCTGATGGATGGTTTTCTGAGGTGCTCCAATGCTACGCCTGGTGGAATTGCTTGTCGGGTTGAACCGAGCTTCGACAATACGGCGGCAGCCTCATTTTCCACCCGAGGTATATGGTGAAATTTGCATCCCTCAAAGTAACCAGATATCTTCTGCACATGAAATATATATAATGCCATGTTTGCGTCCAAAGCATCCCATTGCCCGGAGCCCTGCTGGACTACGAGATCCGATTCACCGAAGCATTGGATCCGACGTATTCCAACCTCCTTTGCCACTTTGAGCCCATGTATAAGTGCTTCGTATTCTGCAACATTGTTTGATGCAGTGAAGTGGATCTGCAGCACATATTTCAGCTGGTCCTTCTTAGGCGAGGTAAGCACAACTCCGACGCCTAACCCAGTTTTTGTTTTTGATCCATCAAAGTGCATTCTCCAGTAGTTCGGATCTGGCAATGGTGGCTCATATTGCACCTCGGCCCAATCCACAAAAAGTCTGCCACAGCCTGAGATTTAATTGCTTCTCTTCGGTCATATTGTGGCGCGTAAGGTGCTAGTTCAATTGCCCATTTTGCAATCCTGCCACTTGCATCCTTGTTACTCATTATCTCGGATATGGGAGCTTCACATATTACCTTGATTGGGTGTTCCTCGAAATAGTGTTTCAGCTTCTTAGCTGCCATATACACGCCATACGCCACTTTTTGATAGTGAGGATAGTTCTGCTTTGAGGCTGATAATACCTCGCTCAGATAATACACTGACCTTTGCACTGACTTACCCTCTTTGTCGCGCTCTACCACAATTACTGCACTTACAACTCGGTTGGTTGCGGCTATATAGAGCAACATTGGCTCCTTTGATAGTGGAGAGGCTAACACTGGTGCAGTGGCTAACATCTTCTTTAGTTGGATAAAGGCTTCATTGGCCTGCGGTGTCCAAATGAACTCATCCGACTTTTTCATTAGTTGATAGAGAGGCAGTGCCTTTCTCCCAACCGACATACAAGCCGACTTAAGGATGCGAGGCAACCAGTGAACTTCTGGACATCGTTAAGACACTTCGGCAGTTCCATTCGCTCTATTTCCCGAATTTTAGTTGGATTGACCTTGATACCTCGGCTGGAGACAAGAAATCCGAGTAATTTTCCAGCCGGGACACCGAAGGTACATTTCTCCGGGTTAAGCTTCATCCGGAACCTCCTTAGGTTCGCGAACGTCTGCCTGATATCATCAAGGAGCGTTTTGCTTTCATTGGTCTTTATCACAACATCATCCACGTACACCTGCACATTTTGACCAATTTGGTCGTGCAAACATTTTTGCATACATCTCTGGTATGTTGCCCCTGTATTACGTAGACCAAAAGGCATGGTGCGATAACAATAAGCCCCATACGGGGTGATAAATGCAGTTTTTATTTGATCATTTGGGTTCAGAGGTATCTGGTGGAAACCAGAATATGCATCAATGAATGACAACAACTCACACCTAGCAGTGGAATCTATGACTTGGTCTGTCCTTGGCAGTGGGAATGGATCTTTTGGACACGCCTTATTCGGGTTCGTGTAATCGATACACATACGCCAAACCACTGCCACGTTCGGATCATCTTTCTTCTTCTCCACCAGCACCGGATTAGATAGCCAATCCGGGTAAAGCACTTCCATGATAAATCCTGCAGCCAACAATCGAGCTATCTCATCTCCTATGACCTTTCTCCTGTCTTCGGCGAAGCGGCGGAGAGGTTGCTTCACCGGCTTTGCTCCGGGTCTGACATTCAAAGAGTGCTCGGCCAACTCCCTTGGAACACCTTGCAAGTCCTGTGTAGACCAAGTAAAAATATCTCGATTCTCACGGAGGAAGTTGACGAGCTCGCTTTCCTATTTGTCATTTAACCCAACACCAACTGTTACGATACGCTCAAGGAACATATCATTAACAGGCACCTTCTTGGTATCTTTTGTTGCTTGGAATGAGACACTACCATACGGGTTACTCACGCCGGCATATACTGCTGCGCGGACTGAGCCAATGCCGCCACTTCTTGGATCTTTCACTTTTCTTGCGCAATCACGAGTGACTCGGCCAGGTTAGATCCGGCAGATGCACACTCAATGGAACGTCGGAAATCCCCAGCTATGGTAATTACACCATTTGGCCCGGGCAGCTTCATCTTCAAGTAACTGATGTGACAACTTGCCATAAATTTGTTCAGAGCTGGCATGCCGAGCAATGCGTGATATGCGCTTTCCAAGTTTACAACTTTGAACTCCAAATTCTTAGTCCGGCAGTTAGCCCTTGTGCCGAACAACACGTCGACCCAGACTTTGCCTATGGGCTCACAAGAAATGCCTGGTACAATGCCATGGAAAGTTGTCCTTGTAGCCTGGAGCATGTTCTCTGAGATACCCAACTTGCGCATCGTGTCCACATACATGATATTAATGCTACTGCCATTATCAATCAGCACCTTGGAGAATCTCACATTGATGTTAGGCCCAATGAATGTTGGATCCAACACCAGTGCATATGAACCAGGACTTGGCATAAGCTTGGGATGATCTTTGATGCTCCAGGTAATCTCTTGATCCGACCAAGGCATATACCTCGTCACTACTGGCATTACCACATTCACCTCCATATGTCGGCGCTGCAAGCTCTTTCTATCTGTTTCTTCCGTAGTGAACACACAGTAACTCTAATGGTGCTCTCTATACTCATTTCTCCCCTCATTTCCGGGGTACCTCTGGTCCTGCTGGTTTTGGTTCTCCACCTGATGCACTGCATCCCTTCTCTCATGGTTGTCATACCTCGGCGGAGGGGGAGGCAACATTAACTGTTTCGTGTTTGCTCCGGAGAGCAGTTGCTGCCGGGGTAACTCCTGCCGAGGTGGATCATTCCGAGGTGCCTGAGCATTCCCCAAACCACTTTGTTCTATCTTTCGCATCCACTCACACTGTCTGGTAGTGTGACCCGCTGGGTTACTCGGATTAGGCGTGTGAAACTTACACGGCTGATCCAGCATTGCCTCATAGGTGTACCTCAAACAGTCCTTCTTCTCTTGCCACTGTTTTTCTGCTCTGACATTGACTGCCTCCTGCTCCGGGTTGGTCCTGATTCATAGCTGCAACTTGTTGCGAACTGTACCGATAATCCGGTCTGTCATCCCTTCTTTTACCTCGGTAATCATTTCTTCGGGATGACCCGGTCCTGTCTCGTAGACAATACTCCTCGCTTGACTCGTTTGAGGTGAGCCTAGGTTGCGTCGGATCACCCAAAGCATATGAATCAGCAATCCGGATTGTTTCTGCCAAAGTGGTTGGCATATCTCTTTTCAACCTTTGCCATAGCATGCTTGCATATCTGCATCCTTGCGCAAACCAAGCTATGGCCTGTGACTCAATCACACCCTCACACGAGTTTCGCACAGTGCACCCACGGGTTAAGAACTCCCGGTCTGTCTCATTTGGTCTCTGCCTGCACATTGCTAGGGTTTGTGGCCTGTTGGGCCTCTGATATGTACTTGACAAATTGCTAACAAACATCTCCTCAAAATTGATCCAACAATTAATACTTCCGGGTGGCAAATTGTTTAGCCATACCCTTGCTGGCCCCTCCAACATCTGGGGTACATATCTCACTTCCCACCTCAAGTTGCCTGTGGCAATTTTTACAGCAGTTGCATAGTTAATCAACCAATCCTCCGTCTTAGTGCTGTCGTCATACGTCTTTGTGCCTCTAGGTAACTGGAAGTTAGGTACCGGAGGTTCCTTCATGATCGGGGGCCCAAAACATGCTGGACTCAGAGGACCATGACACTCAATTTGCTCCGACCTATACAGCCGATCCAGTTTTAACCTGGCGTCATCAGGCATCAAGTTTCTGCCTCCCAATCTTGACCCTATCACGTGATAGTCCGGTCTGGGATAGCCAATGTTCACCATCTCTGAATCTCCATCATTATATCTATCTTGCTCCTGTGGAGCTGCTCTCTGTTGCATACCTTGGCCGGCACTGCGCTCTTGCCGTGGTATACTCCGCTGCTGCGGTTGACCTGCACCTACCGAATTACGCTATCCGGCATTGCCGTTTACAGTAGTTCCTTGACCGACATTGCCTTGATTGCGGTTTCCTCGGCCAGCTTCACCTCGGCTCACACTCCTTCGATCTTCATTTCTTTGTACTTATTTTCCTTTCCCTGCCCTTGCCGGGTCATATGGGAATATCTGCTTATTCCTCCTGGCCGAGGTTACAACCTCCTCTCTCCTAGGACCACCATGAGGAGACGATGCGGCTCCAGCGGATTTCTCCGGGTTACCCACCGCCGAATGAACGATCTTGGAGGCCCCAGCTCTCTCCGGGTTTGCCCTGAGCAATTCCTCATTTTGCATGTTCGCGATCTGAACCAACTCATTGACTCTATCCTGCTGTCTTTGACGGGCTTCACCCTTCAGACCTTCTAACACGGATGCAGCTGCATCTGCTGCTCTGAGGTTCTTTGTCGGGGTACTATACTTCGGCAGCCCCACGGACAAACAGTTCTCTGATTCCTCAATCCTAGTATCACCCTCTCTGTTCATTTCACTCATGAGATTTCTCCCCTTCACTTTTACAGCATCTACTTTATTTGCCTTTGTGTACTCACGCAGTGTCATGTTCAACGACTGCTGATCCGCGGCTATCTTTTTCGCACCCTCTAGTATTTTTTGCCTAGTTTCCTCTAGCTCGGCCTGTTCCTGAGCCGGATCTACTGCTGCTGCTACTGGGTTTGCCAAGCTATCCATCGCCTGCTGCAACACATTCTCTGGCCTCTCTAGTGGAGGACCTCTACTTTTCCTCGGTGCCTTGGGCGTTACCTCCGGATATGGTGCAGGATCTTTGCTTGCGCCTGCACCTGGCGCAGTCATCATCACCTCTGCACGGTCCGGGGAGCGAGTGATACGCGCCCCGTGAACCACGCTAAGGGGTGGCTCGCCTCCTTCGACGACGAGCCGCGTATGAACACATGACACATCGACAGCAACGTAGACCTTGTGCGTGCCGAGCTTGACAAAGAGGCCGTTGCGCGGATGAGGGCGCGTGCCGAAGCAGCCAGCGTTGTCGCTGACAAAGTCCAGCGGTCCAAAGCGCTGAACGAGCCCGGAGACGATGCGTTCACCGGTGCCGAAGAGGTTTCCCGTCCGGATCTTCACCCCTGCTAGCGCCGCTAGCCCCACGGTGGGCGCCAACTGTCATGGTGGTGTCATGGCAGATGCCATGGATAGGCTAAATGTGGGGAGTAAATGCACTAGGGGAATCCAGAGAGGGATAGTGTGGTGATTCCACACACGGAAGCTTTGTATTTGATTCACCTTCATAGATTACAAGTGCTCCTTGAGCTGTATTGGAGAGAGGAGGAAGAAGGGACTCTCTTACTCTCACCACTAGCTAGCCCACAGGAATTCACTAGTAAATCGCTACACACTAGAGCTCAACCCCGTAAAGACCAACCCTTTCTATAGAGGCCCTAGCCCTCCTTATATAGGCGTGGCTAGGTCTCCACTTAGGGTATACATGGAGGCATATTCTAGAGAATATGCCTCCTACCAAAATAGTAAGCCGATCGGGTCTCTTTTCCCCCGCGTCATCCATGCAGAGGCTATGTGAGCCTCAGCAGCGCCTACGTCATCCGACCTAAGCTTCATCACCTTTGTCGGCCCTCGGTGGTCCTGCCTCTGTCCGATTCGCTCATTCTCTGCGTATAGTGGTCACCTTTGACCAGCGAGATACCTTCCTTCTCTTACAAGCTTGATATAACCCGGATCCAACATAGTTGATCCGACCACACCTGTTCCTGCATACAAGTTAGATACATCTTACCGACATACGGCTTAAGTCGGCTGAGACCAAGTTAGGTGGACGCCCCCTGGTCCGGGTTACTCCGTGATCCGGCCTGCCTTGAGGTGACTCGGCCAGCACTTGCTTTGACCTTGCCGTACCTCGGCTAACTAGGCCTTTATACCCCGGCGTGACCCTACCCGGGGGTATCCCCGCAACAAACACACATGCAATGACTCTAACTGTTGTTTGTGAAAAGAACATGCATCCAATAACTCTAGTGGATCCATGTGTGGTCAATGAAAAGACCAGACATGCAATGACTCTAGATGTGGTTCATGAAAATAACACGCATGCAATGACACTGGTGGATCCATATGTGTTTTAGGAAAATAAAACACATCCAATGACACTGGTGGATCCGGATATGGTTTGTGAAAAGAACAGACATGCAATGACTCTAGCTATGGTTAATGAAAACAACACACATTTCAATGACACTCGTGGATCCATATGTGGTTTGTGAAAAGAACACACATTTCAATGACACTGGTGGATCCATATGTGGTTTGTGAGAATAACACACATGCAATGACTCTGGGGGATTCATATGTGGTTTGTGAAGAGAACAGACATGCAATGACTCTAGTTGTGGTTTATTAAAAGAACACACATGCAATGACACTGGTGGATCCATGTGGTTCATGAAAAGAACATACGTGCAATGACACTAGTGGATCCATGTGTGGTTTATGAAAAGAACTGACATACCATGACACTGGTGGATCCATATGTGGTTTGTGAAAAGAAGAGATATGCAATGACTCTAGCTGTGGTTCATGAAAAGAACACACATGCAATAACACTAGTGGATCCATATGTGTTTTAGGAAAAGAACATACATCCAATGACACTGGTGGATCCATATGTGGTTGGTGAAATGAACATACATGCAATGACTCTAAATGTGCTTTATGAAAAGAACACACATTTTAATGACACTGGTGGATCCATATGTGGTTTGTGAGAAGAACACACATGCAATGACACTGGTGGATCCATGTGGTTTGTGAAAAGAACACACATGCAATGACTCTGGTGGATCCATATGTGGTTTGTGAAAAGAACAAACATGCAATGACTCTAGCTATTGTTAATGAAAACAATAGAGATGCAATGACTCTAGCTATGGTTTATTGAAAGAACACACATGCATTAACTCTAGTGCATCCATATGTGGTTTGTGAAAAGAACACAGATGCAATGACTCTAGTGGATCCATATGTGGTTTATGAAAAGAAGACACATGTAATGACAGTGGTGGATACACATGTGGTCTATGAAAAGAACACACATGCTCATGTGGATTATGAAAAGAACAAACATTCACTGGCACTAGTTGTGGTTCATGAAAAGAACACATGCAATGACTCTAGTGGATCCATGTGTGGTTTGTGAAAAGAACAGACATGCAATGACTCCGGTGGATCCATATGTGGTCTATGAAAAGAATACACATGCAATGACACTGGTGGATCCATATGTGGTTCATGAAAGGAACACATATGCAATGACTCTCGCAGATCCATATGTGGTTTGTGAGAAGAACATACATGCAATGACTCTAGTCGATCCATATGTGGTACATGAAAAGAACATACATGCAATGACTCTAGTGGATCCATATGTGGTTTGTGAAATGAACATACATGGAATGACTCTAACTGTGGTTTATGAAAAGAACACACATTTCAATGACACTAGTGGATCCATATGTTGTTTGTGAGAAGAACACACATGCCATGACACTGGTCGATCCATTTGTGGTTTATGAAGAGAACAAAGATCTAGTGACTCTAGCTGTGGTTTATTATAAAGAACACACATGCAATGACACTGGTGGATCCATGTGGTTTGTGAAAAGAACAGACATGCAATGACTCTGGTGGCTCCATATGTGGTTTGTGAAAAGAACTGACATGCAATGACTCTAGCCGTGGTTAATGAAAACAACAGAGATACAATGACTCTAGTTATGGTTTATTGAAAGAACAGACATGTAATGACTCTAGTCGATCCATATGTGATTTGAGAAAAGAACACACATTCAATGACACTGGTGGATCCATATGTGGTTTATGAAAAGAACACACATGCAATGACACTGGTGGATCCATATGTGGTCTATGAAAAGAACACACATGCTTATGTGGATTATGAAAAGAACATACATTCACCGACTCTAGTTGTGGTTCATGAAAAGAACACACATGCAATGACTCTAGGGGATCCATGTGTGGTTTGTGAAAAGAACAGACATGCAGTGACTCTAGTGGATCCATATGTGGTCTATGAAAATAACACACATGCAATGACAGTGGTGGATCCATATGTGGTTCATGAAAAGAACACACATGCAATGACTCTGGTGGATCTATATGTGGTTTGTGAGAAGAACAGACATGCAATGACTCTAGTGGATCCATATGTGGTTAGTGAAAAGAACACATATTCAATGACACTTGTGGATCCATATGTGTTTTGTAAAAAGAACACACATCCAATGACTAGCTGTGGTTAATGAAAAGAACACTTCAATGACTATAGTGGATCCATATGTGGTTTGTGAAAAGAACAGACATGCAATGACTCTAGCTGTGGTTCACAAAAAGAACACACATGCAATGACTCTAGTTGTGGTTCATGAAAAGAACACACATGCTATGACACTGGTGGATCCATATGTGGTTTGTGAAAAGAACATACATGCAATGACTCTAGTTGTGGTTCATGAAAAGAACACACATGCAATGACACTGGTGGATCCATATGTGTTTTAGGAAAACAACACACATTCAATGACACTGGTGGATCCATATGTGGTTTGTGAAAAGAATAGACATGCAATGACTCTAGCTTTGGTTAATGAGAAGAACACACATTTCAGTGACACTGGTGGATCCATATGTGGTCTATGAAAAGAACAAATATTTCAATGAGACTGGTGGATCCATATGTGGTTTGTGAGAAGAACACACATGCAATGACTCTGGTGGATCCATATGTGGTTTATGAAGAGAATAGACATGCAATGACTCTAGCTATGGTTTATGAAAAGAACACACATTTAATGACTGATGGATCCATATGTGATGTGTGAGAAGAACACACATGCAATGACTCTAGTGGATCCATATGTGGTTTGTGAAAAGAACATACATGCAATGACTCTGGTGGATCCATATGTGGTTTGTGAAAAGAATAGACATGCAATGACTCTATCTTTGGTTAATGAAAAGAACAAACATACAATGACTCTAGCTGTGGGTTTGTGAGAAGAACACACATGCAATGACACTTCTGGATCCATCTTGTTTGTGAAAAGAAAATACATGCAATGACTCTAGGTGTGGTGTATTAAAAGAACACACATGAAATGACACTGGTGGATCCATGTGGTTTATGAAAATAACATACATGCAATAACACTGGTGGATCCATATGTGGTTTATGAAAACAACAGACATGCAATGACACTGGTGGATCCATATGTGGTTTGTGAAAAGAATAGACCTGCAATTACTCTAGCTGCGGTTCATGAAGAGAACACACATGCAATGACACTGGTGGATCCATATGTGTTTTAGGAAAAGAACACACATCCAATCACACTAGTGGATCCATATGTGGTTTGTGAAAAGAACACACATGCAATGACTCTAACTGTTGTTTATGAAAAGAACATGCATCCAATAACTCTGGTGGATCCATGTGTGGTCCATGAAAAGACCAGACATGCAATTACTCTAGCTGTGGTTCATGAAAAGAACAGACATGCAATGACACTGGTGGATCCATATGTGTTTTAGGAAAAGAACACACATCCAATGACACTGGTGGATCCGGATATGGTTTGTGAAAAGAACAGACATGCAATGACTCTAGCTATGGTTAATGAAAAGAACACACATTTCAATGATACTAGTGGATCCATATGTGGTTTGTGAAAAGAACACACATATCAATGACATTGGTGGATCCATATGTGGTTTGTGAGAATAACACACATGTAATGACTCTGGTGGGTCCATATGTGGTTTGTGAAGACAACAGACATGCAATGACTCTAGTTGTGGTTTATTAAAAGAACACACATGTAATGATACTGGTGGATCCATGTGGTTTATGAATAGAACATACATGCAATGACACTGGTGAATCCATGTGTTGTTTATGAAAAGAAGTGATTTGCAATGACACAGGTGGATCCATATGTGAATTGTGAAAAGAGCAGACATGCAATGACTCTAGCTGTGGTTCATGGAAAGAACACACATGCAATGTCACTGGTGCATCCATATGTGTTTTAGGAAAAGAACACACATCTAATGACACTGGTGGATCCATATGTGGTTTGTGAAATGAACATATATGCAATGACTCTAACTGGGGTTTATGAAAAGAAGACACATTTCAATAACACTAGTGGATCCATATGTGGTTTGTGAGAAGAACACACATGCAATGACACTGGTGGATCCATATGTGTTTATGATGAGAACAGAGATCTAGTGACTCCATCTGTGGTTTATTAAAAAGAACACACATGCAATGACACTGGTGGATCCATCTGGTTTGTGACAAGAACTCTGGTGGATCCATATGTGGTTTGTGAAAAGAAGAGACATCCAATGACTCTAGACGTGGTTAATGAAAACCATAGAGATACAATGACTCTAGTTATGGTTTATGTAAAGAACACACATGCAATGACTCTAGTGGATCCATATGTGGTTTGTTAAAAGAACACACATTCAATGACACTGGTGTATCCATATGTGGTTTATGAAAAGAACACACGTGCAATGACACTGGTGGATCAATATGTGATGAACACATGCAATGACTATAGTGGATCCATATGCGGTTTGTGAAAAGAACAGACATCCAATAACTCTGGTGGATCCATATGTGGTCTATGAAAAGAATACAGATGCAATGACACTGGTGGATCCATATGGGGTTCATGAAAAGAACACATATGAAATGACTCTGGTGGATCCATATGTGGTTTGTGAGAAGAACATACATGCAATGACTCTAGTGGATCCATATGTGGTTCATGAAAAGAACACACATGCAATGACACTGGTGGATCCATATGTGTTTTAGGAAAAGAACACACATTCAATGACACTGGTGGATCCAGATGTGGTTTGTGAAAAGAACAGACATGCCATAACTCTAGCTGTGGTTAATGAAAAGAACACACATTTCAATGACACTGGTGGATCCATATGTGGTTTGTGAAAAGAACACACATTTCAATGACACTGGTGGATCCATATGTCGTTTGTGAGAATAACACACATGCAATGACTCTAGTGGATCCATATGTGGTTTGTGAAGAGAACATACATGCAATGACTCTAGATGTGATTTATTAAAAGAACACACATGCAATGACACTGGTGGATCCATGTGGTTTATGAAAAGAACATACATGCAATGACACGGGTGGATGCATGTGTGGTTTATGAAAAGAAGTGACATGCAATGACACTGGTGGATCCATATGTGGTTTGTGAAAAGAACAGACATGCAATGACTATTGCTGTGGATCATGAAAAGAACACACATGCAATGACACTTGTGGATCCATATGTGTTTTAGGAAAACAACACATATCCAATGACACTGGTGGATCCATATGTGGTTTGTGAAATGAACATACATGCAATGACTATAACTGTGCTTTATGAAAATAACACACATTTCAATGACACTGGTGGATCCATATGTGGTTTGTGAGAAGAACACACAAGCAATGACACTGGTGGATACCTATGTGGTTTATGAAGAGAACACAAATCTAGTGACTCTAGCTGTGGTTTATTAAAAGAACACACATGCAATGATACTGGTGGATCCATGTGGTTTGTGAAAAGAACAAACATGCAATGACTCCAGTGGATCCATATGTGGTTTGTGAAAAGAACAAACATGCAATGACTCTAGCTGTTGTTTATGAAAACAACAGAGATGCAATGACTCTAGCTATGGTTTATTTAAAGAACACACATGCAGTGGCTCTAGTGGATCCATATGTGGTTTGTAAAAATAACACATATTCAATGACACTGGTGGATCCATATGTGGTTCATGAAAATAACACACATGCAATGACACTGGTGGATCCATATGTGGTCTGTGAAAAGAACACACATGCTCATTAGGATTATGAAAAGAACAAACATTCACTAACTCTAGTTGTGGTTCATGAAAAGAACACATACAATGACTCTAGTGGATCCATGTGTGGTTTGTGAAATGAACAGACATGCAATGACTCTCGTGGATCCATATGTGGTCTATGAAAAGAACACACATGCAATGACACTTGTGGATCCATATGTGGTTAATGAAAAGAACACACATGCGATGACTCTGGTGGATCGATATGTGGTTTGTGAGAAGAACAAACATGCAATGACTTTAGTGGATTCATATGTGGGTCATCAAAAGAACACATATGCAATGACACTGGTGGAGCCATATGTGTTTTAGGAAAAGAACACACATTCAATGACACTAGTGGATCCGGATGTGGTTTGGGAAAAGAACAGACATGCAATGACTCTAGCTGTGGTTAATGAAAAGAACACACATTTCAATGACACTGGTGGATCCATATGTGGTTTGTGAAAAGAACACACATTTCAGTGACACTTGTGGATCCATATGTGGTTTGTGAGAATAACACACATGCAATGACTCTAGTGGATCCATATGTTGTTTGTGAATTGAACATACATGCAATGATTCTAGCTGTGGTTTATTAAAAGAAAACACATGCAATGACACTGGTGGATCCATGTGGTGTATGAAAAGAACATACCTGCAATGACACTGGTCGATCCATGTGTGGTTTATGAAAAGAAGTGACATGCAATGACACTGGTGGATCCATATGTGGTTTGTGAAAAGAACAAACATGCAATGACTCTAGATGTGGTTCATGAAAATAACACACATGCAATGACACTGGTGGATCCATATGTGTTTTAGGAAAAGAACACACATCCAATGAAACTGGTGGATCCATATGTGGTTGGTGAAATGAACATACATGCAATGACTCTAAATGTGCTTTATGAAAAGAACACACATTTCAATGACACTGGTGGATCCATATGTGGTTTGTGAGAAGAACACACATGCAATGACACTGGTGGATCCATGTGGTTTGTGAAAAGAACACACATGCAATGAGTCTGGTGGATCCATATGTGGTTTGTGAAAAGAAAAAACATGCAATGACTCTAGCTATGGTTAATGAAAACAACAGAGATGAAATGACTCTAGCTATGGTTTATTGAAAGAACACACATGCATTGACTCTAGTGGATCCATATGTGGTTTGTGAAAAGAACACAGATGCAATGACTCTAGTGGATCCATATGTGGTTTATGAAAAGAACACACATGTAATGACACTGGTGGAGACATATGTGGTCTATGAAAAGAACACACATGCTCATGTGGATTATGAAAAGAACAAACATTCACCGGCACTAGTTGTGGTTCATGAAAAGAACACATGCAATGACTCTAGTGGATCCATGTGTGGTTTGTGAAAAGAACAGACATGCAATGACTCCGGTGGATCCATATGTGGTCTATGAAAAGAATACACATGCAATGACACTGGTGGATCCATATGTGGTTCATGAAAGGAACACATATGCAATGACTCTCGCAGATCCATATGTCGTTTGTGAGAAGAACATACATGCAATGACTCTAGTGGATCCATATGTGGTTCATGAAAAGAACACACATGCAATGACACTGGTGGACCCATATATGCTTTAGGAAAATAACACACATTCAATGACACTGGTGGATCCGGATGTGGTTTGTGAAAAGAACAGACATGCAATAACTCTAGCTGTGGCTAATGAAAAGAACACACATTTCAATGACACTAGTGGATCCATATGTGGTTTATGAAAAGAACACACATTTCAATGATACTGGTGGATCCATATGTGGTTTGTGAGAATAACACACATGCAATGAATCTAGTGGATCCATATGTGGTTTGTGAAGAGAACAGACATGCAATGACTCTAGCTGTGGTTTATTAAAAGAACACACATGCAATGACACTGGTGGATCCATGTGGTTTATGAAAAGAACATACAAGCAATGACACTGGTGGATCCATGTGTGGTTTATGAAAAGAAGTGACATGCAATGACACTGGTGGATCCATATTTGGTTTGTGAAAAGAACAAACATGCAATGACTCTAGCTCTGGTTCATGAAAAGAACACACAAGCAATGACACTGGTGGATCGATATGTGTTTTAGGAAAACAAGACACATCCAATGACACTGGTGGATCCATATGTGGTTTGTGAAATGAACATACATGCAATGACTCTAACTGTTCTTTATGAAAAGAACACACATTTCAATGACACTGGTGGATCCATATGTGGTTTGTGAAAAGAACAGGCATGCCATAACTCTAGCTGTGGTTAATGAAAAGAACACACATTTCAATGACACTGGTGGATCCATATGTGGTTTGTGAAAAGAACACACATTTCAATGACACTTGTGGATCCATATGTCGTTTGTGAGAATAACACACATGCAATGACTCTAGTGGATCCCTATGTGGTTTGTGAAGAGAACAGACATGCAATGACTCTAGATGTGGTTTATTAAAAGAACACACATGCAATGACTCTAGTGGATCCCTATGTGGTTTGTGAAGAGAACAGACATGCAATGACTCTAGATGTGGTTTATTAAAAGAACACACATGCAATGACATTGGTGGATCCATGTGGTTTATGAAAAGAAGTGACATGCAATGACACTGGTGGATCCATATGTGGTTTGTGAAAAGAACAGACATGCAATGACTCTAGATGTGGTTCATGAAAAGAACACACATGCAATGACACTTGTGGATCCATATGTGTGTTAGGAAAACAACACATATCCAATGACACTGGTGGATCCATATGTGGTTTGTGAAATGAACATACATGCAATGACTATAACTGTGCTTTATGAAAAGAACACACATTTCAATGACACTAGTGGATCCATATGTGGTTTGTGAGAAGAATACACAAGCAATGACACTGTTGGATACATATGTGGTTTATGAAGAGAACACAAATCTAGTTACTCTAGCTGTGGTTTATTAAAAGAACACACATGCAATGATACTGGTGGATCCATGTGGTTTGTGAAAAGAACAAACATGCAATGACTCTAGTAGATCCATATGTGGTTTGTGAAAAGAACAAACATGCAATGACTCTAGCTATTGTTTATGAAAACAACAGAGATGCAATGACTCCAGCTATGGTTTATTGAAAGAACACACATGCAATGACTCTAGTGGATCCATATGTGGTTTGTGAAAAGAACATAGATGGAATGACTCTAGTGGATCCATATGTGGTTTATGAAAAGAACACACATGTAATGACACTGGTGGATACATATGTGGTCTATGAAAAGAACACACATGCTCATGTGGATTATGAAAAGAACAAACATTCACATGCACTAGTTGTGGTTCATGAAAAGAACACATGCAATGACTCTAGTGGATCCACGTGTGGTTTGTGAAAAGAACAGACATGCAATGACTCTGTTGGATCCATATGTGGTCTATGAAAAGAATACACATGCAATGACACTGGTGGATCCATATGTGGTTCATGAAAGGAACACATATGCAATGACTCTCGCAGATCCATATGTGGTTTGTGAGAAGAACATACATGCAATGACTCTAGTGGATCCATATGTGGGTCATGAAAAGAACACATATGCAATGACACTGGTGGAGCCATATGTGTTTTAGGAAAATAACACACATTCAATGACACTGGTGGATCCGGATGTGCTTTGTGATAAGAACAGACATGCAATGACTCTAGCTGTGGTTAATGAAAAGAACACACATTTCAATGACACTCGTGGATCCATATGTGGTTTGTGAAAAGAACACACATTTCAGTGACACTTGTGGATCCATATGTGGTTTGTGAGAATAACACGCATGCAATGACTCTAGTGGATCCAAATGTGGTTTGTGAAGAGAACATACATGCAATGATTCTAGCTGTGGTTTATTAAAAGAAAACACATGCAATGACACTGGTGGATCCATGTGGTTTATGAAAAGAACATACATGCAATGACACTGGTGGATCCATGTGTGGTTTATGAAAAGAAGTGACATGCAATGACACTGGTGGATCCATATGTGGTTTGTGAAAAGAACAAACATGCAATGACTCTAGCTGTGGTTCATGAAAATAACACACATGCAATGACACTGGTGGATCCATATGTGTTTTAGGAAAAGAACACACATCCAATGAAACTGGTGGATCCATATGTGGTTGGTGAAATGAACATACATGCAATGAATCTAAATGTGCTTTATGAAAAGAACACACATTTCAATGACACTGGTGGATCCATATGTGGTTTGTGAGAAGAACACACATGCAATGACACTGGTGGATTCATGTGGTTTGTGAAAAGAACACACATGCAATGACTCTGGTGGATCCATATGTGGTTTGTGAAAAGAACAAAAATGCAATGACTCTAGCTATGGTTAATGAAAACAACAGAGATGCAATGACTCCAGCTATGGTTTATTGAAAGAACACACATGCAATGACTCTAGTGGATCCATATGTGGTTTGTGAAAAGAACATAGATGCAATGACTCTAGTGGATCCATATGTGGTTTATGAAAAGAACACACATGTAATGACACTGGTGGATACATATGTGGTCTATGAAAAGAACACACATGCTCACGTGGATTATGAAAAGAACAAACATTCACTGGCACTAGTTGTGGTTCATGAAAAGAACACATGCAATGACTCTAGTGGATCCATGTGTGGTTTGTGAAAAGAACAGACATGCAATGACTCTGTTGGATCCATATGTGGTCTATGAAAAGAATACACATGCAATGACACTGGTGGATCCATATGTGGTTCATGAAAGGAACACATATTCAATGACTCTCGCAGATCCATATGTGGTTTGCGAGAAGAACATACATGCAATGACTCTAGTGGATCCATATGTGCTTTGTGAAAAGAACAAACATGCAATGACTCTAGCTGTGGTTCATGAAAAGAACACACATGCAATGACACTGGTGGATCGATATGTGTTTTAGGAAAACAAGACACATCCAATGACACTGGTGGATCCATATGTGGTTTGTGAAATGAACATACATGCAATGACTCTAACTGTGCTTTATGAAAAGAACACACATTTCAATAACACTGGTGGATCCATATGTGGTTTGTGAGAAGAACACACATGCAATGACACTGCTGGATCCATAGGTTGTTTATGAAGAGAACAAAGATCTAGTGACTGTAGCTGTGGTTTATTAGAAGAACACACATGCAATGACACTGGTGGATCCATGTGCTTTGTGAAAAGAACACACATGCAATGACTCTGGTGGATCCATATCTGGTTTGTGAAAAGAACAAATATGCAATGACTCTAGCTGTGGTTTATGAAAACAACAGAGATGCAATGACTCTAGCTATGGTTTATTGAAAGAACAGACATGCAATGACTCTGGTGGATCCATCTGTGGTTTGTGAAAAGAACACATATTCAATGACACTGGTGGATCCATATGTGGTTCATGAAAATAACACACATGCAATGACACTGGTGGATCCATATGTGGTCTATGAAAAGAACACACATGCTCATGTGGATTATGAAAAGAACAAACATTCACTAACTCTAGTTGTGGTTCATTAAAAGAACACATGCAATGACTCTAGTGGATCCATGTGTGGTTTGTGAAAAGAACGTACATGCAATTACTCTGGTGGATCCATATGTGGTTTATGAAAAGAACACACATGCAATGACACTTGTGGATCCATATGTGGTTCATGGAAAGAACACAAATGCAATGACTCTGGTAGATCCATATGTGGTTTGTGAGAAGAACATACATGCAATGACTCTAGTGT